>OX388033.1:23590608-24196897 GCA_947578705.1 Lacanobia wlatinum
CAATGAATAGGTTTTAAATAGATTGTGATCAGGGCCTGATGATGAAGCAGAAAAGAGAATAAGTATTCACATTGGTGAGAGGTGCAAAGCTATTTTCCAAGCTCGTAGGATGTAGTGCCGTTTAGGTGAGTGTTGATCATATGTGGATGGATGGAGAGGGAGAGGAAGGCCAAAAAAAAGATGGATGGATTGTGTGAGGAGCAATATGAAAGAAAAGGGACAGTGATAGCGTGACAAAGGTGAGTGATAGCGTGACGGCTGATAGGACAGAATGGAATTAAAAACTTGTTGCGCCGACCCCAAGTAGCATGGGATAAGGGCAGGAAGAAGATGAGATCATAGGTTTTCTAGTAGTACCTATTAGGTAAATTAAGTTTAAAAAGCATGAAATAAAAAATTTAAAAAACCCCCGACTAAAAATATCTTTAAAAAGTGAAAAATAATGCGTATTGATCCTTTTAATTTAATATAAGTAGGTACGATTCTTGGGGCCAAGCGTCATCGCGTCGGGGGACCGCTAATAATATAGAGGTACTTAACAAATACAAAAATTTGCGGTCTCCCGAGGCGAAGACGCTCGGCCCGTCCTCCAAGTCCCGCCGTTACTTTCGTGGCCTGCCAAGACAGTTCTGAGCTCGTAGAGCCTAATTTGTTTTAAAAAACAATACCCCTAAAAACAGGGTCCAAAAATATTTGATACAGGGCTCCTTTCAGATTAGCTACGCCACTGTTTGGACCCCAAGTTTTCGAAGTCGCCCGCTAAGGGCAGTGCCTGTCAGGGTTGCGGATTTGTTCGAAACACCGCAGCCCTGAAACGCAAAAGGGCATTTAGAGGAACACGGGTGGGTTTTCGTAAGTAAGAGTCTGACTCTCCCTTCTGGTCGCCGGGGTAATTTGATGATTCCCCATCAAAAATATAAAGTTTTCGAAGTCAAAATCGTTGCAGTACCTACATCCCATTTTAAGAAACGCACTTAGACTCATGTATCAATCACCTTGTTTAGTGCTAAATGCTGTGAAGGAAGGGATTTTGCTTTTCCCTAACACCCATACTCAGATGGGAATATAATTAAATGTGGTAATGAGTAAAAAAATATGTTTAGAATTTAAAACCTTTAATCGGATAATTCAAATAATGTGCTGAAATACATTGAACAACGTCTCGGACGAATTAAAATTTATTGATATAGTCTTGATTATCTCTGATTGTTGAGTTAAGAATTTCATGTTCGAGGCTTACTGTTGCGAAGCTGTAGTACTGCCGAGGTTCCATCAGTAACATTGCATCTGTCCATTTCTACAGCTGCTGTAACCGGAGTGGCCATGAGCCCTGCAGCACTCGTGCCTCTCAGGTACGATACGCGGGCAGACCTGGTCGCAGGGTCCGACGTGGACGGCCTCCACGGTCACCGTCACCATGGCGGCAGCGACCAGCAGGAGGATGAAGGCGGTCTTGATGGCGGCCATTTTGTTTGTTGTTTGGTAGATGAGAACCGTTTGCAAAGAGATGTGGAGTTGCTGTGTGAAGCTTTAGATATTTCTTTCGGTATTTATACTCGAAAACGAGGAAAACACTCTCACAAATCGGTTATGCCTTAGTAAACAGGAAAATACCACAACAACCTGGGAGTCTTTAAGACAAGAGTGAATAGGTTACTTCTAAGCAAACGTGCTCCATCTTCGACCGCATCATCGCTTACCATCAGGTGAGATAGCGGTCAAACGTATGCCTATCTATAGTAAAAAAACTGGCCAAGTGCGTGTCGGACTCGCGTGCAAAGGGTTCCGAACGAATTTAATTTTTTTAACATGTTATTTTCACACTACAGACTAATAGGTTTTCCTGTAATTTTTAGGTAAAGATCTATTATTTCCATTTTTTTTTCAAAATTTTAGGCTCTGTAGTTTCGGAGATAAGGGGGAATGGTCATTTTTCGTTTCATTTCTTGAATAACTTCAAAACCATTTATTTTAAAATTATGAAAAAAATATAATTAAAACCCTCACAGTAAGCCCTTTCAAAAAGCTTTTTATTTTATTTTTCTAGTTTGACCCCCAAAAGTGACCCCCATACTAAAAATTTAATAAATTACGTAATGCGTCCGTGTTTGGGTCATAGAAGTCCATATGTATACCAAATTTCAACAGAATCGGTCTAGTGGATCCGGAGAAAACTGGCTGTGACAGACGGACAGACAGACAGACAGACAGACACCCGAGTGATCCTATAAGGGTTCCTTTTTTTTTGGAACCCTAAAAAAAGTACGTGGGTATAAGCTGCCTGTCAGATGAGGTATAATTGGGGGAGCTTTAACTAGATTTTTAATCTAAAACTTTTCTGCTTGAGTTTCCAAAATAAACTTTGTGAATAAAATTACTAATTATTTTAGGTAAGAGTCTTGAGAGGATATACGGGCGTTGTAGACTTTGTATGTAAAAAGTCATAATTCGAGGTTTGGCTCTCGACTGTTTTCTCCTCCAATATTGGACCGATTTAAAAGATATTTCACAAACGGAATAACAAGGATGTTAACTGTGTCTCTATGTTTTTCTTTTTTCGTTAATAGTTGCCAAATTTGTACACTAGGGCTCAGTTGACAGTGGTTTATCGGATAATTTTGAGCATTTTTTTGAGGGTTCTAGTGCTTATACGGTTAATATAACAAACTCAAACTCAAAATTCTTTAGTGGAAAGGAAAACATAGGGACACAGAATATATACTTCTTATTGAGTTTATGAAATATCTTTTAAATCGGTCTGATATTGGAGGAGGAAACAGGCGAGAGCCATACCTAGAATTATGGCTTTTCAATATTTTGTAAAAGTAGGTATAACTTTAATTTTTATTTTATTTTTGGGATGTTTAGTAGTTGTCCTAGAGCTGTAAAAAATTCTGGCTTGTAACATTGTTGCGGAGGGACACTGATCTTCTAAGATACAGGTATTAAGCTAGTTTAGAGGTCAGGGTTTCAATGTATTAATACCTAGCGTAAGCCTATCAATGTTTGTACTTCTACTTTACCATTGTAATAATTATTTAGGCTTTAGTTGAATAAAGATTTATTATTATTATTTTCTTTATTCAATAAATATTCCTATAAATTACATTTTTAAATATTTCATTAAAAAATATTTAAAAAAAACATTTAAAAATTTAAAAAATAGTAGCCAACCGGTATCAGGAACAGGGTCTAAGCTACCGGTGGTCAGGGCTCCTGAGAGAGGAACCTTCTAACCTTCTTCTTCTTATTATTACATAAAGTCTAACCGCCCGCATTTTTTCTTAAACACATGTTTTTCAATAATTTTTAAATGTTTAATATCTAATTTATTTACCTACGAAAATAGATTAAAGTTAACCACCTGGGACTGGTAAATTTACTCATCTGTCTCTTAACTCATTGTATTTTTAACTTATGCTGCAATTAATATCAGCATTACCAACGTAATGTAATTTATCACATTCGGCTTGTGATAGTAATTTTATGATGGAACCAAAAAATCACGCACACGAAGTCGTAGGCATAAGTTACTTTATTAAATAATAGTTTTAGCTTATTACTAGCTTTTGCCAGCAACTTCGTATGCGCATATCCCGTTTTTTCCGTACCCGTAGGAATTTCGGGAAATCCTCTCTTAGTGCTCCCCCTCTATCCCTAAGGAACCTACATGCCTACTTTCAGCTTTCTACGACCATTAGTTTCGGCTGCGCGTTGTCTGTCAGTCACTCAATCAGTCAGTAACGGAAGAATTTTATGTATATATATTGATGATGATTAGTAATGGCCAAGGTGCTGGTTTATAGAAATCCGCCATCTTAACCTTTTTTGTTCAGATACGCAGGAGCGCATTGTTTTCTTAAAAACAACAACCTTTGCGGGCCAAAAATATTCTGCAACGTTCGAAGATACTCGTAAGTCACATTCCGAGCTACGCCAAAGGAATTCTTTAAGAAATAGCAATGCGATACGCCTGTTTGAAGCCTCTTTCCTCTTTGGGGAGGAACCTTTGAAGCTGTGTGGTGGTTGGAGATAAAAGAATTTTTATTATAGTACCTGAGTAGCTTTTTAGGTAATTTTTGCTCTGGTAGTATCGCGGTTAAGCTACGCTTGCCGAGGACAGTCCGTGGATAGGCCCATCTATTAAATACCAAGTTTCCTCCGTGCCTCGAAAAGTACGATAAGCCGTTGGTTCCGGCTATCATTTCAACATCTTTGGCAGTCGTTACGGGTAGTCAGAAGCCAGAAAAATCCGCCACCAGTCTTGCCAAGGGTTATTGTATTCCCCTGTTTAGTGGGTGGTGGAAGTCAGATAGTTAGTCACTCTATGTAAAATACTGGTATTCAGCTGCATTCAGTAATACTGGTAGCCGACCCCAACATATTTGGGAAAAGGCTACACAGCATTGTGAATCTAAATCGAGAATAGAAATTAGTGGTGAACTGACTTCGTGGTCAAGTGGTTTAGGCGTTTGCCTTGTGATTTGGTGGTCGTGGGTTCGATTCCCACGGGCATTGCAGGCTTGAATTATCTGATTGTCTGATAAAAAGATGATGCCGTGCTTCGGAAGGCACGTATAAGCCGGTGGTCTCTGCCGCCAAATGGCGGTCGTCAAATAAACCATGTCAGAGGCCCTTGAGGCGGTTTAGAAACTCTGACATTAGGGTGTGTGGGTTCGTTAGACCTTACTACACGATAAGAAGAAGAGTGGTTACATTCAAGAAACAGTTGATTCAAATAATTGCTTGATGGCTTAAGAGGCCTTAGGTCGAGAATAGTCCTTTTTTAATGATGGAGCCGGAATAGTCCTAAGCCAGTAACTTAGTTTTGTCCATGGGCCGGAGGGGGATGCAAGGGAGTGCACTTGCACCCCTCTGGTTTTCAATAAAACATACGAAAACATGAAGATGTACAAAAATAGACAAGCGGAATGTATGAAGAGACCTAGCAAATCCCAGGCGAGGTATTTCGAGCTCCCACGCGTTCGGTCTTGTATCCGTCTTCTTTAGTTCTGGGTAAAAGAAAATCTATCCTATTCGAGGCGGGGTTTTGAAGATACACTGCCCTAAAACTGGTGCTGCCGATGCCCATGGTTTTGTTTCTTAACATAAAACCATAAACCTAAAAGTTTTATCTACGGAAATGTCGATACCCACGGTACGTCTGCTGAACCATAAACTATCAAATCTTTTCTAATCTATCTGGCCGATATGGTCCCAGTGCTGGGCAAAGGCCTCCTTCTCCATTTTCCACACAATTATGTTCTTTGCTTAGCAAAAAAACAAATGAAAACTTAACAAAACAAAATGCGTCAAGACTGCGGCGATTCTGTACGTACCTACTGTGAAATCGGGTGTATTTTAAATCAGTAACACTCAATCTACAAATCAGTAACACATAAATTAAATCGTCAGCAATTTCAACAGAACCCAAAATGATAATTCCCAATACTCACATCAAAGCAGCCATTAAAAATCCCCCAAACATCGTAAAAATCTCGCAATATCATCGTTTGCAACAATAACCATGCATTGCTCACAAAGAAGCCAAATTGATTCTATAAAAGCAATTATAACGTTCACACGGACCGATTTGCAATTAATTTGCGTGCTCAATTGATTTTAATTCAATTATTAAAATTGGATTTTAAAGATTTTCATTGTGATTTTTGGGAGCGAATTTTGTGATTGTTTTGTTTGTTGAACGCAACCATTTTGGCAATTGATAAATTGACGCTGAAAATCAATTTGTTTAAATAATACTTTGTTTGTTGTTGTAATAGGCAATTGTGGAGCTATGATTTGATTTTCTAATTGGTTTAAATATGTTTTTTGGATATAAAATAACTATTTCTGTATGTATCTTACCGTATTGACTTAAAACTCGATATCGGGAAAGGTACCTATATGTTCCCTTTTGATCGGTACATTATGCCCGTGTATTGAACGGTCTACTTTGGCATGGACGCTCGGATTTATTCAGATTTCGGCTATTTTATTGAAAGCTTTCACGACATCCGTATTATCTGGTTATTAAACAGATTTGTTCACGTCAGGTGGTTGATTGGTCATTGTGTCTCATGTTTGGCGGTAGGGAAAAATAAAATAGGTAAGGTGAGGTCAAACTATGAATCGTTATGAGATGTGCCGCAGTGGACTTTCCGTGTGGTGGCAAAATGAGCGGAGCAGACGAAGTTGCGCGGGTCAACTAGTATTAGATAAATGGGGCTCCCAAACAATAAACGTGTTTTTCCCGGTTTAAGGTATGGAACTCTGCGTGTTAAAGTCCGACTCGAACTTCACCGGTTTTACACAATTCGTCTCCGTTAGTATAATCTAGTACGTAGACATCCGGCTTGTCCTGCAAACCTCAATAAGCTGAACCTAGTTTATACATTCACACGAGCTCTCTGCTTACTTCTTATGTAAGTAGTCGAAACTTTGAGCGTATAAGGTATGCTATCGAACTACCGCAGAGGAAGCCTTTGAAGCTAAATGTCGTAAGTTTGGTTCTCGCTTTACGTACCTGAGCTAACTCTGGTTGACCTACAAATGTTTGGAGTGAGACTAGTCGTGCATTGTGTTCAAACTGCAAGTGTTTACGAACTACAGACGTTGAACTTCTTCACGAACTAGAGACATTGAACTTCATCTATGACGATTTAATTGTAGGAACAATTGTTTTTGGAGAACTCGTAGATAGTTCGTTAATTTAAAATAGCTTTTACAAGTTGATAAATAGTATGGGATAGAGCGGAAAAACAATACTAGGAAGGATTTGGAGGAGGACTTTGCCCAGTTATGGCTAGATAAAAAAGAAGATAAATAAGGCCCAATATCTAACCTTCGATCGTATAAATTGGGTAATCTTAGGGTGAGGCCAAACGAACGTAATTTTGTGAGTTGTAAGTCGCGTAAAATGAGTCGGCGGAATATACGCTGCTACTATTCGAATTCATACTAAAGTCCTGTTTGTGCCACACGGCGACGCAAAATTCCGCCGACTCATTTTACGCAACTCACAACTCACAAAATTAGGTTTGGTTGTCCTCACTCTTACTGCTTTTCTACTCAATTTATTCACCTTTCTGATTGGTATGACCTGCGAGTGCAAATTTTAAGACTTCATGCGACTATGTCCCAAGGAATATATCATTGTTTCATATTTTTCTTGCCTTTTTACGTATGAAAAGTATGAAAAATACAAATTAAACCTTTCGCAGTATTTTACATGAAGTGACCTCAACAACCTAGTAACTGTATTTATATCACGATAACTGGTCGAACTAGACGAACGGCGATGCGCCACCGATACATGGTGGATTGGGATGTCGCCGTTCGTCTAGTTCGACCAGTTATCGTGATATACAGTTTCACACACACACACAAAACGATTAGGGAACACATTCAGAGTGCGTACAGCTAAGGAGTGGAATTCCCTGCCGCAGTGTGTGTTTCCTGATAGCTACAACCTGGGAGTCTTTAAGTCAAGAGTGAATAGGTTACTTCTAGGCAAGCGTGCTCCATCTTCGATCTCATCATCGCTTACCATCAGGTGAGATAGTGGTCAAACGCGTGCCCATAAAAAGTAAAAAAAAACTTGTTAGGACAAAATGAGTTCTGGATTTTCGATGGCATGGGCAGATAGCCTTCAGCTTAACTTTACTAACACAACTAAATCTGCCTTATTTTCGCCTTAAACGTGAATAAGATTATTTCCTTACTAAAATAATTTCAGAGAATGACTTGCCGGAATTCAGTCCAATTTCCTTAATTTTCACTTAAAGTGATATTACATACAAATGAAATGATTGTAAAGCACCTAGTTTAGATGTTAATCTAGAAAGCCTTATTGGTTTTTTGCTTGTCATGATTTCATCTTTGAGGAACTTGTAGGCGGTTAAACACGATGCCATTTTAGTACCCAGTGAATGTTCAATCAATCAATCAATCAATATCTTTATTGTGGATCATAGGTAGGTACATAATACAGGTCTTAGACAGTTTAATTGCGATCAGCTATGTCCCACCCTTAGGGCATGCAATAGTCACACATAGGAAATTAAATTTACATTATTTTTAGAAACTGTTAATATTTTATATAAAATACAAAAAAGATAAAAATAGACGGAACGAATTAGGTAGGTACACATCAGTGGGCCATTCAACGCGTCATGACTGAGGGGAACTGTATTGGAGCAGTGATTTGTCTGATAGAAAGTCTTTTACAGAGTAGTAGCACTTGTTTACTAACAGATCGTGGAGATTCTTTTTAATTATTTTCATATCCGTAATTATTCTAATAGGCCCCAGAATATTATTAAAGATTCGTGAAGCTGTACAAAAGATACTTTCATGTTTCGATGTTCCCGACGTAAACTACCTCTAGGAGCGATTGTTTAAAAGAATCAATTAATTAAGATTGTAGGTACTATGGACCTTCTTGGTTGGATTGACCGGTCGATAAAGCTTTGTAAGGTTTAATGAAAAAGATAGAATAGAATTTAAACTAGCTAGAACGTGGAAAAGTAGATTTGTTTTGAATAGGCAGTCATGCATTTGATCTGAGATCTGAGCTTTGATATGAGGAAGTGCTCCAATAAATTATCACTCTAACCCAATCGTTGTTTGATTTATACTTAATATTAAGTGGTACTGCAACGGTAGTAACCTGCGGCATCACAGTAAAATAAAAATGCATTAAAATTATGAAACATCCTCTTAATAATGTTTATGCATGAAAACAATGTCACCGTTCCATTTCGCGCCGTCCTGGAACATAAGGCTCGGGCTGCGCCCGCTCCTGGATGTTTCAAACTACGTCATGCGTCATAATAATGAATAATATTTTAACCAGTCAAGATCCGTAATGCTACGGCCACAATACCGTAATATGGCAATAATTGGTGTTGTTTCAGTTGGTTTTGTTTCAATTATGGCCTTAATTATTGCCATATTACGGTAGTGTGTAACTGTAGCATAAGGACCGAGAAAAAGGTATTGTTTTGCGTGCTTGGAGTCTGATGGGTTAATAATTCAAATGTTCATAAATATCTTTCTTTATATTTATGCATGTGTCATTGGATAGATGAAGTGGGCTGCCTTTGTAATAAAAGTATAAAAAACTGGCCAAGTGCGAATCGGACTCGCGTGCAAAGGGTTCCGAACGAATTTTTTTTAAACACTATAGATTTCTTATAGGTTTTCCTGTAATCTTTAGGTAAAGATCTAATATCACCATTTTTTTCAAAATTTTATGGTCAGTAGTTTCGGAGATGAGGGGGGGAATGGTAATTTTTCGTCAAATTTTTTGAATAACTTCAAAACCATTTATTTTAAGATTATGAAAAAAATATAAGTAAAACTTTCACAGTAAGCTCTTTCATTTTGATATGTCACATGATATTGTACAAAAATATTTTTTTTAAAATTTTCTAGTTTGACCTCAAAAAGTGACCCCCATACTAAAAAAATAATAATTTACGTAACACGTCCGTGTTTGGGTCACAGAAGTCCATATGTGTTCCAAATTTCAACAGAATCGGTCCGTGGATCCGGAGAAAACTGGGTATGACAGACGGACAGTCTGTCCGTCCGTCTGTCAGACAGAACACCCGACAGACACCCGAGTGATCCTATAAGGGTTCCGTTTTTTGTTCGGAACCCTAAAAAGACTAAAATGGTACGGTGTATAATAAACTCATGCATGAATGAAAGAGTCCCCGTAATAAGCGGTAACTCAACCTCGGATCGATTTTGACAAGCGCTGCTAGACCTCGAAGACCTGGCAGGGTCGCGAAATTTGTTCGAAAGAGTCACCGCGGCCCTGGAACACAAAGGGGAACACACATTAGGAAGAAAACGGATAGGTTTTTGTCAGTAAGAGTCTGACACTCCCTTCTGTTCCACCCAGAGCTGAAGCAATCTATACTCTATACTAATATATAAAGCTGAAGAGTTTGTTTGTTTGCTTGAACGCGCTAATCTCAGGAACTACTAGGCCGATTTCAAAAATTCTTTCAGTGTTTGATAGCTCATTTATGAAGGCTATATATCATCACGCTACGACCAAAAGGAGCGGAGCAGTAATGAAAATTGTGACGCAGACGAAGTTGCGCGGGTCAACTAGTCATTTGATAATTTCCCATCCTTAAAAAAAGCCTGATTGATTATGATGATGGCACTAAATTTTTTGTGATAGAAAGACTGCAAGCTATAACTTTAAAATGGACTACAACATCGACCTCATCATCGGCCTAGCCTTTTCTAAACTACTTTTGAGTCGGCTTCTATTGAAACCGGACTCAGCGGAATACCTGTATTTTAAGTGGAGCGGCTGCCTACCAGACCTCCACAACCCAACAACTGTGACACCGCTTCTGGCATGACCGGTGTGTCGGTGACATTTTCTGGCTTCTAACAATCCGTATCGGCTGCCGAAGATCTAGGGGATTAGGAAGAAAACGGATAGGTTTTAGTCAGTAAGAGTCTGACACTCCCTTCCGCTCCAACCAGAGCAGAAGCAATCATTTGATGAATTCCCACTCTTAAAAAAAAGACCTCAAAGATTGACCGCTGTGGCTGTTGTAAAAAAATCGCTATCTAGAGAAAATGACGATTCATTCGCGTGCAAAGCTATATAACTCTTTGAAATGTTTCAAAGTGGCTACGCAACAAGCAAGCTAATGAACTAAAGTCTTAACAAGTTCCTTGAAAGAGTTCTCTAAGACGGGTGCTGTTCCTAAAGCTGTGATTTTCAATAGAAGTTGTGTTGAAGGTAGGATCTGCTGATTGAATTTGAAGCATGATTGTATTAATCTCTAATCATGGTAACATAGTTACTACTTAAACGATGTTTGCCCTGTACCTCGATTTAAGGGTTGACGACACCTAATCCGTCACGGTGAATAATAATTCTAATCTATAAAATTCTTAAAAGAATAATACCATCCCATCACTTCACGTGAGTGTCGTAAGAGGCGACTAAGGGACTCACCAGAGAATGGGAAGCAGCGTTCTCTGTAAAAATCAACACCATACACTGCGATCGCCCACCCGCCTGCCAAGCTTGGCGATTATGGCAAATCCCCCCTTTTGGGGGAGGCCTATGTCCAGCAGTGGACGTCTTTCGGCTGATAAAAATAAAAAAAAAATGATGAAAAAATAATATAATGATAATAATGATGATAAAATGCTTCTGTTACTGACTTATTGAGTGACTGACAGACAACGCACAGCCGAAACTTCTGGTCGAAGAAAGCTAAAATTTGACATGTAGCTTCCCCACACTCTGTAGGGGAGCGCCAAGAGAGGATTTCCCAAAATTCCTACGGGAACGGGAAAATACGGGATATGCGCATACGAAGTCGCGGGATAAAGCTAGTAAAATAATATTATCATCATCATTTCAGCCAATGTCCGTCCACTGGTGAACGTAAGCCTCCCCCAAAGAGCGCCAACCTTGTAGCAGTTCGCATCAATCCGCTGATAGCCACCTTCTTTGATCCATCGTGCCGCAGGGCGTCCCACACTACGTTTGCCCATACGCGGTCTCCACTCTAACATATAAAAGATAGTAAAATAATATAATGGATGTGAAATGCAATCAATCTGCTTTTCCCAACTATGTTCGGGTCGGCTTCCAATTTAACCGAATGCAGCTGAATATTTTATATTAAACGAAAGCCTATTTGATGTCCACAACCCAGGATCTGGCAGTTATACGATATCCCTTGGCAAAACTGGTCTCAGATTTTCTGGCTTCTAACTGTTCGTAAAGACTGTCAAATATGTTCAAACAACAGCCAGGACCAACGGCTTAACTTGTCTTGAACAATAAATCACCCCTATTTTCCCACACTTAGGGTAGAATATTTTTTATGGGAAATTATTTTAAATATATTAAATTTTTAAATTTATATGGGACCACCCTCGATACCCTTTCCAATAAAACTAGAATTATCAAAATCGGACTACTCTGTAAGAAGTTATGCGTGTTCATACATAAAATATATATACGCGTCGACTTGAGAACCTCCTCCGTTTTTCGTCGGTTAAAAATCGCTTTCAGTGACGTAAGAAGTCACAGACCAGCCAAAACAGTAGTCCTAATCTCCTAAACCCACTGCTCATCTACTCTGTGACCAGCAGACCCATTAATGTGATTGCCAATGTTATTTCCAGAAACAGTTCGACTAAATAATGTCCTAAAGATATACAGATGTCTGCCAATGGACTAGGAAATGAGGAAACTATAGCTACAAAGCCCCAATCAAAATTGAACTGAAAGTTGGAGATGGTAGGGTCCAATTCAGGTTGATGATTTGATAATAAGGCAATATTAATCAGTCAGCTGTATTAATCAAGTGAAGGTTTAGTTTGAAACTGTTGCTGGATGAATTATTAATATTTATGTTTGTAATAATGTGTAGCGGCTTGGGAGTTTAGTTCCGGCTTGTATTGATCGGTGTTACGAAGATTGAATGGGGTTGTAACTACGTAGGTATTATGTAATGAAACACGCCGTGTTCGTGCTTTGGTGCAATCATAGGAATAATTACTTAATATTATCGACACATTAGGGGCTTTACTGGCCAATAATATTACAAACAATAGGACACGTCCACAGTAATGAATTAAACTACACAATTGTAAAATAAGCGATCTTGCAGTTTATGTACAGTAGGTTACACGACAGTGGTAACAAAAGCATCGCATTCTTCATCAGAAAATCAGTGCAACAATATGTCAACTGAAGGTCAAAATGCTACCACCAGGCTACCACCTGTACCTATAATGTATACGGCGGTTATGGGTTAATTATGCCTTTTAATCATCATTTGCCTAGCCTTTTCCCAACAACATAGGGGTCGGCTTCCAGTCAAGCCGGATTTAGCTGAATACCAGTATTTTACATGGAGCGGCTGCCTACCAGACCTCTACAACCCATTAACTGGGTAACACGGTACTTCATGGCAAGACTGGAGTCAGGTTTACTGGCTTCTGACAATCCGTAACGACTCTCAAAGATCTACAAATGACAGCCGGGACCAACGGCTTAACGTGCTTTCCGAGGCACGGAGGAAACTCGGTATATTAAGATGGTCACCCATCCACAGACCAACCTTGGCAAGCGTTGCTTAACCTTGAAGATCGACCCGTGCGGCTGTTGTTATCTAGCTTTTAATCTATGCTATTATATCTTTATTAAGAATGTCAGAAACAAAGAACGGAAGAAGAAAGGAGCTATTTCTCACTTCTTTATAAGTGACTAGCTGACCCGCGCAACTTCGTCTGCGCCACATTTTTCCTTAATGCTCCGCGCCTATTGTTCGTAGCGTGATATTATATAGCCTTTAGCGTTCTTCGATAAAACGTATCTAACACTAAAGTAATTTTTCAATTCCAACCAGTAGTTACTGAAATTAGGGCGTTCTAAGAAACAAACAAACTCTTTAGCTATATAATCTAATCTTCTTCTAATATAATATAAAAATCTCGTGTAACAGTGTTTCTGAAAAAACTCCTCCGAAACTGCGTGACTAATTTATTTGGTAGGTCTGAGGTCGTAGGCTAGTTTTTTTATTTATATGGCAAAACAACGTTTGTCAGGTTAGCTAATAGTAGTATAGATTCCAAGAAAAGCCACATTTTTTCTTTTAATATAGGATAAACTTTATTTTTCACTACAATTTACATAAATTATTTTACATAGGAAAGATACCATACATAATTCAGCTAAGTATATACGTGTGGGAGACTGGTGCCTAAGCCATGCTCGAGGGATGTATTTTAGGACACCAGGATCCCACCCCTTTACAATTAAATTTTATAAATTACTATCTGTTGCCCGCGACTTCGTTCGCGTGTATTTCGTATAGTAAAATGATGTCGCTAAGATGAGATATACGAACAGTCAACATCTAGCATTGCTTGACTGCTCTTAGAATTAGGAATTCGGAAGACTGTTATGCAAGGCATTGGGTGTATGTGTAGTAATTTTTGTAATGAGAAACGTTTTAACGATAACAAACACGACACGACACGATGTTGAAGAAAGTTCTTAGGGTTGTTAACACGCGATAGAGCTACATAAAGTTGGAGATTGGAAAACCAACCAGAAGTCTACCCCCGCAACAGATAGAGTAAATTAGAGTTGAGACTCCGTTATCCGCATTTAGACTCTCATCCGTTCCGTTGTGCGTAGGACACCTGGCTTAGCCGGCCTTCCTCCGCCCAAGTGCACAGAAGCCTCCTGGGTGCGCCATAGGTTTCGCGGAGCGACCTCACCATTCCGAGGATTTGTTCACGTTGGGAAGCAGAAGGAGAAGTGGGTACGGCTCCAGCACTACCATCTCGAAAACTCTCTACGCGAGTCCGCCTCTGGCGTCATTGCCTGGAATCAATGCCATGATGCACTGGAGGGTGCACCCTCCACTGTAAATCCTGTGCCTGTAACAGATAATTTCTGGCCCTGAAATGGTCATGACGTATCATGGGCTCACTGGGAATTTGGTTAGTTATATGTGACTTTCAGCCGAGTGCCTTTGCAACATGTTATAGAAATTAAATGTGTTAATACAAATTATAGAACTTAATCAGATGATATTTATCATTTTCTTCCATGGACGCTTTCATGGAAATATTCTTCTTATTTTTTCCCAAAAACATTTGTCACTATTATCCGTATTGATGGTCTGCTTGGTCGGTGGGTTCCCCGAACAGGGAAGAAATAAATGAATGCTGAAGCAACGGAACAACACAGGCTATCTTCCAAAATAACCTAATTATCTTCTTGATTATGGTGTGTGCCGTCAGAAATTTTAACACTATTCGTAGAATTATGCGCATTTGAGTGGCCTTCTTATATCATGTTCGCATTTTTCTTCTTCTGCGTCGTTCCTTCACTGCTGAGGATCGCGACTGCATACGACGTGTATCCATGCGGTCTTCTGCTACGGGCAAGCTCTGTGCGTGCTGCCTCTAACAGCCTTCTTTATGGCATCGAGCCATAAAGAAGACCATACTATTTTTGCATATGTTTTGCTGAGTTTAATGTGTTGATATTATATTGAACTACATAGGTGCTATTCTTCAAAAAAAAAAAGCTAAGAAACTACTTTCTAAGTTTTAAGAACACAGTTAGACATCCGATTAGCCATCAAATCTTTTCGCGACTCCTCTATCATAGGACTTCGCCAGCTGCTCGAAGGTGGTATGACGTGACCCCTGGCCCTAGGCCCGTAGAGATTCATTATTAAGCAACTCAAGTTAAGCTTAGCAAATGTAAGCGCACGCCTGTTTACGAATATTCTAATATTAATAACACTGCGATAAAAAACATGAGGTCAAATGCGAAACGCCATCTATGGAATCTGAAGTTGAACTGTCAAAATATTTAAAGACTTAAAATATGTTTTGACGTAATTCTCATGCTGTCGTAAGTACTGTTTGTGTCAATAGATGGCATTACGGGTATCTGCATTAAGTAATAAGTTGATTTCATCTACATCAAATTGCCACAATTCCTATCAGGTTAACCTATGTACGAGTTATCTACTTTTGTTTTTTTTTTTTATCATGATACGAATAATACGAATTTATTCATATTCGTTCAATATAAATACATTTCTGAACGCACGCATAAATATTTGACAACCAAAATATATGTCAATCCTTTTTCATAACTGACATTATTCTACATTTTACAAATCTAAAATACGCCATTATCCGAATATTGTAGATATATGTTGTCGATTCGAAACTTGTATTTAAATACGTTCTTAAATTTGAGGGGAGAGTTTACCGTATCGGTGGGATAAACATTAAATGTTTGACAGTTACGAAACCCATGAACATTTTGCATAGGAATTACATTATCGTTATATTTTGGACAATTCACACACTATCTTTAAAAATAGTAGCCTATGTGTTATTCTAATGTATAAGCTATATTATTGTAAATTTTCATTAAAATCCATTCGGTAGTTTTTGCGTAAAAGAAGAACAAACATCCATACATCCATACATACAAACTTTCGCGTTTATAATATTAAGTAGGATTAATAACACCAATGACGTATTATATATAGACACGTCATGAACCAACATCGCGGCGCTTAAAAACGGCGAAAATACTAGATAGCTACTTATACGCGTGAAGAAAGGGAAAGAAAATATATTTAATACGTTAATTAGTTTTACTAATTAAACTATTAAAAAAACACATGACGGCATGTTTTTTTATGTTTTGCACAGGTTTACACACACAATATAAATTAAAAACAAACGTAGTGTCGCGCGACAGGTTGGTGCGCAACTAAGCGCGATGTGGCCAATTGGCTTCATTTCATGTTGTCATTTTAGAGTGCGGACAACGTATCTATAGTTTTAATATCATTGAATAACACTGCGATAAAAAACATGAGGTCAAATGCGAAACGCCATCTATGGAATCTGAAGTTGAACTGTCAAAATATTTAAAGACTTAAACTACGTTTTGACGTAATTCTCATACTGTCGTAAGTACTGTTTGTGTCAATAGATGGCATTACGGGTATCTGCATTAAGTAATAAGTTGATTTCATCTACATCAAATTGCCACAATTCCTATCAGGTTAACCTATGTACGAGTTATCTACTTTTGTTTTTTTTTTTATCATGATACGAATAATACGAATTTATTCATATTCGTTCAATATAAATACATTTCTGAACGCACGCATAAATATTTGACAACCAAAATATATGTCAATCCTTTTTCATAACTGACATTATTCTACATTTTACAAATCTAAAATACGCCACTATCCGAATATTGTAGATATATGTTGTCGATTCGAAACCTGTATTTAAATACGTTCTTAAATTTGAGCGGAGAGTTTACCGTATCGGTGGGATAAACATTAAATGTTTGACAGTTACGAAACCCATGAACATTTTGTATAGGAATTACATTATCGTTATATTTTGGACAATTCACACACTATATTTAAAAATTATAGCCTATGTGTTATTCTAATGTATAAGCTATATTATTGTAAATTTTCATTAAAATCCATTCGGTAGTTTTTGCGTGAAAGAAGAACAAACATCCATACATTCATACATACAAACTTTCGCGTTTATAATATTAGTAGGACTAGCTGACCCGCGCAACTTCGTCTGCGTCACATTTTCATCAATGGTCCGCGATAAATGGATAGCCCATTTAACACTAAAAGAATATTTCAATTCGAAGCAGTAGTTCTTGAGATTAGCGCGTCCCACCAAACAAACTCTTCAGTTTTATAATCTATACTAACATATAAAGCTGAAGAGTTTGTTTGTTTGTTTGCTTGAATGCGCTAATATCAGGAACTACTGGTCCGATTTGAAAAATTCTTTCTGTGTTAGATAGCCCAAATGGGCTAGGCTATATAACATCAAGCTAAGACCAACAGGATCAGACGAAGTTGCGTGGGTCAACTAGTATTAGTCGCGTTTGACCACCATCTTATCTGATTATAATCATATCAGCCAATTGCCGTCCCCTGCTGAACGTAAGCCTCCCCCAAAGAGAGCCAACCATCCTGGTCTTGAGCAGTCCGCATCCATCCGCTGCCAGTCACCTTCTTTAAATCACCGATCCATCGTGCCGCAGGGCATCCCACACTACGTTTGCCCATACGCGGTCTCCACTCTATCACATGATATCTGATAATAAGCGATGATCAGGTCGTTGTTGGACTCATCATCATCATAACAGCCGAAAGACGTCCACTGCTGGACATAGGCCTGCCCCAAAGGGGGGAGGGGGTTTGCCACGCTTGGCAGGCGGGTTGGCGATCGCAGTATATGGTGTTGCGTTTAACAGAGAACGCTGCTGCCCATTCTCTGGCGAGTCCCTTAATCGCCTCTTATACGACACCCACGGGAACTGATGGGATGGTATTATTCTTATACGGCACCATATGGTACCAGCCGACACCATACGGCACCATGCGGCATTGGGCTCGTGGCTAAATAATAACAGACGCACGGGTCGATCTTCAATGGTTGAGCAGCGCTTGCCGAGGTCGGTCTGTGGAGAGGTGCCATCTTCGCACATTGAGACTCCTCCGTACTTTGGAGAGCACGTTAAGCCGTTGGTCCCGGCTGTCATTTGTAGATCTTCGGCAGTCGTTACGGATTGAGAAGCCACAAATGTGACGCCGGTTTCTGTTGAAATTTAGTACACACTAGCCTTTGCCCGCGACTTCGTACGCGCGTATCCCGTTTCTTCCCGTTCCCGTAGTAATTTCCATTCACGATTAGCCTATAGCCTTCCTCGACAAATAGGCTATCTAACACTGAAATATTTTTTTATATCGGACGAGTAGTTCCTGAGATTAGCGCGTTCAAGCAAACAAACAAACAAACAAACTCTTCAGCTTTATATATTAGTATAGATATGGGCTTTTGTGACCCAAACAAGGACGTGTTACGTAAATTATTAAATTTTTAGTACGTTGGTCACTTTTGGGGTCAAACTAGAAAATTTTAAAAAAAGTATTTCGGACTGTATCACGTGGCATATCAAATGAAAGGGCTTACTGTGAGGGTTTTAATTATAGTTTTTTCATAATTTTAAAATAAACAATTTTGAAGTTATTCAAGAAATTAGGCGAAAAATGACCATTCCCCCCTTATCTCCGAAACTCAGTAGAGCTTTGAATTTTGAAAAAAGAAATGGAGATAATAGGTCTTTATCTAAAGACTATAGGAAAATGAAAATGAAAATAAGGAGTATCAGACTCTTAGGTCCTGTCCGCACTGCGATATTTTACCGCACGATTTTTATTCTCGCGCATTAAGGCTGGGTTATCCGGGCCTGTTGACAATGAAAATGCTACCTCCACCCGCGACCCCTCATGTTTAACACGACGATGTTATACGATGTCCTACCGATGACCGCCGACTTCTTCGCAGAATAAATACGTCACAGTGCAAAATATTTGCAGTTGATCTACTGAATTGTTTTTCTTTCAGACATGATTTCATCTATTTTACATTTTATCGTTACGTTTTACATTTTATGGCAGTAACTCATGACAGACAAGGCGGTGGACTTAGTTTTATAATATAAAGTGATCTAGTGTTAGTGATAGTGATGTAGTTTGGATTATGATTTTACAAATGAAACCGAAACAATTTTACAAACATGTTTTTTAATAACACAATATAGCTAGGTATGTGAGAAAAAGTAAGTTAACATAGTAATAACAGAAAAAAAAACCGAACGTTTTCCATAAAGTCTCGAAATCAAAGCATTTATTACAACAACACCATTTACAGGAACTATTGAATTTCCCGGGAGTCAGTTCCAAAGCGTAGCTCCCTATAGTGACACTATTATTGCTGTTTCTACATTTGAAAACAATATAAAAAACAACGGCCATGTGCGAGTCGGACTCGCCCACCTAGGGTTCCGTACAAATTACTTTAAATAAAGACTATTTTTTTTATTACAAATTTATAATTTTCAGAATTTTCCCTATACTTGTACTATAAGACGGTATTACTTGCCAAATTTCATAGTTCTAGGTCAACGGGATAACAATAAAAATCTTTTAACAACTTCCAAACACAAAAATCGAACACTACAAAGTAAAAAATAACTTTAATTTCGGAAGTCGGTGTCAAAATACGAAAAAACTAGCAAAAACACGGACTTCCGAAATTAAAGTTATTTTTTAGTTTGTAGTGTTTTTTTTTTATTTGGAAGTCGGTTGTATTTTTTTTTTCTAAATTTTTCATTTTTATTATTAAAGTAATTGCCCATGCAATCGATGCATCTTTGCCGAGGCAGTGGCAAATTATTGATGCCCTTCTTGAAAAAATGAGACGGGAGGCAATAAATTCTTCAAAATGCATTTTGTACTGCTTCTCGGATATTGGATCTTTTCCCGCCAAGAGTTATTCAAATTCTGGAAAAAGTAGAACTCTTTAGGTGCAGGGTCTGGTGAGTACGGCGGATGACGGAGAGCTTTCAACCCCAGCTCTTGTAACTTGGAGACCGTCTGCTGTGCAGTATGACGTCGCGCGTTGTCGTACAGGAGCAATGGAGACGAGCGATTGACCAAAGCTGGTTGGAGACGTGCAAGTTTCTCCATCATTGTGTTCAGTTCTTCACAGTACACAACTGCAGTAATGCTCATCCCCTTTGGTAAAAAGCTATAATGAGCTAAATTAGCTAAATGGTTCTACTGTTACGCTTACACTGTAACCGTACTCTATTGTTTTTTTGGCTAATAGAGTCGTGTTGCTACAGTTATAATATAAATTTATCGATTAAAATATTCTAAAACATTTTTGGAATTGTCTCCATTGTGGCACATTTTTTTTCATACCCAATATGACTACTAAAAATTTTTAAGGTGGAAATGGTTGCAAACCAACTTTATAAATGATCATCATATCAGCCGAAAGACATCCACTACTGGACATAGCTCTACCTCATCGACCGTCTGTTCTGTTCACACCACTTCAGTTTGGCGATCCTTCAGGCAATGTCGTCAATCTTGGTTCTCCTGCGAATATCATCATTCCTGATTCGATCAATACCCTTTCCATTGCCCTTTGGGCGACTTTAAGCCATTTGATAAGGCCCATTGTGAGCGACCAAGTTTCGATTCCAGAAGTCACCCATATACATAGACTTTCGTCTTGATACACTGGTATGTGAGACGATAAGATACCACGCAACTTCCCGAACGCCGCCCAGCCGAGGCGGATTCGACGGTTGACTTCTTTCTCGAAGTTAGCTTATTAATTTTGGCCTTTTCATAGAGGCAAAAGCTCAAGTGACTGCAAAGAAGTTGGGGATCCTAGCAAAGGTGAGACGGTACTTCACGCCGGAACAGCTGCTCAAACTCTATCAAGCGCAAGTTCGATCATGTATGGAGTACTGCTCTCATCTTTGGGACGGATCTGCCAGATACCAGCTTGATGCCCTTGAATCAATTGAGAAACGAGCCAAGAGTATCATCGGCGATGATAGTCTCGTCGCGGCGAAGCTCCAAAGTCTTGAGCATCGACGACGAGTTGCTGGTCTATCGGTTTTCTACCGGTTGCACTTTGGGGAATGTGCGACGGAATTGCATATTGCATTTCGTCGCCACGCGTGCACGCCGCAGCGTGTAGTGGGGCAGTGTGTGAATTACCTAACAGTGCGCGGGCTGACTGCACGTTGCTGGCGTTTTCATATTGATATTATGAAATATATGTTACGACACACGATTTAAGGCTCTAATTTGAATTACAAGTAAATTGCTGGGTTGGAGCGATGCCGTTGCGGTGCCGGTATAGTGCCATGACCTTGTGAAGTAAAAAACTTAATTCACACAAGTAGTTTTTGGTTGATCCGCACTATCAGTCTTGAAAAATAGGAGATTGATTGGAAAGCTGTTTTTTTTTTGTAATCTTTGTATCTAAATCATAATATTATAAAGAAATTAAAAAGGTATTGAAACTCCTTTATGATAGCTACATTAATTTATCGATAAAAATTTGAAATGTGTCCAACTCTAGTGTCAGATGTCAAAAAAGTCAACAAATCAAATAAAAATATTTTCATTTTCAATTAAAACAATGTGTATTAAAACAATAATATACTATCAACATTTATTTTGCCCAAACTTCTGAATTTTCCTGAGTGTCATCTTTTTCCTGTTGTTCCTTTTATTGGCCATTTATATTTTACTCAACTGTGCCGTGATTTTTCCAAAAAAAGTGTCGCAGGTCTGGCTCCAAACACGTCCCGTGGGACTCTGCGGGGTTCAAAGGCAAGCTATTCTCCACTAATTCGATGTTTATTAAAAAAAATATTAGAAAACTCAAAAATGTAGCCGCACTTGGCCCTCCGAAATGCGATTACCTTTCAGTTCGTGCAATTTTCAAATAGTTTTGTGCTGTAATTAGGAAATGAAATTGAAAATAGTTTTTCAAATCGATCCTTTTTCAATATATTTTTTGATCGAGAAAATTATATTATTTCTTGTTTTCACTTTCACTTGCCACTAGAACAAGGATGTATCCCTCACATATATTTTTTTCCGGGTTTAAATTCACTTATTTGACCATTTACAATTGATTCGAAAACAGCCAAAACCCGGATAATCCAGCCTTAAATTCCGTGAATTCCAGTATTACACAATTTTATTATAAAATTTCGTACGATTTTTGTCAATTCGATGAAGTTCTCGGCTGAGACGAACGTCTAAAATCGTCACCTGACTGAGCGAAACGCGCGAATTTTATTTCGCAGTGCGGACATACCCATAACTATTTAATACTTTACAAAATATTCTCGCGGAAATAATCCGCACCGCATCGCGTTCAATTTGTATCAAATCACAGATTATTTCCGCTTTAAATTTTAACCGCCAGTGCAGCTACTTGTATAAGATTCAATGTGTTACAGAATTGCGAGAAAAAAATCGCGCGGTGAAACATCGCAGTGCGGACAGGGCTTTACTGACTAAAACCCATCCATGTTCCTCCTTATGGCCTTTGCGTTCTAGGGCCGCGGTGACTCCTTCGAACAAATTCCGCCACTCTGGCAGGAACTGGCCTTAGTGGGCCCCACCTACTATGCTGACATCTCCATGTGGCGCGTGTGGAACACAACGCGCCATCGACCGGGCCGATGGGCCTGGTTCTCTCTCTCTCTCTCACTCGCAGGACCGCGTTGATCAGGTTTACTACTAGTCGCTCGTGGCCAAGGTAATTCTTCAAACTAAAGATAGTCACGGACTTTTTTTAGATTCAAAATCATGGTCACCAGACAATAAATCACAAACAAAGGACATCATATTAAAAACTCACAAACGAATGTGACGCTATAGCACAGTAATATTGTCCGAGGTTGACCCACCTTTGTCACGTGATAGGACAATATACCTTCGTTTTAATATGTAAGCTCTCTTTACGATGTTTTCCTCTATAAGAAACATACGTTACATCCTAATAACAGATATAAATTGACCCTTGATTGTCATGCTAAAATTAACTTGAATTTTTACGTTTCTGGCAGAATTTCTCGTTTTTCTGTGGAAGCATCAAACCCATTATTTTCAGTTAGGGTAGACGGGAGGGGAAATAAGTTACACTTAGCCAACCTTTTAAACATGGAATTAGGTGAATTTTCTAGGAAACCTTTGAACCTTGATAATTTTGGAGTTAATAATAACCTTCTGAAAATGTGTAAAGTAACAAATATTGCAATCCTACTTTTATATACAGGGTTATTTGTAAAACACCAGCAACCTCTTAGGCAGTGAAAGTACACATGATTATGAACAACTTTTACTTTGAGACCAAACCTTAAAACTCGAAAAAAATATCAGCTGTTTCATACATTTTCATTGGTGTTTCATTTGGTGGTTTTGTGGTTTCATTTTTTCGAGTTGGTGTTTTACAAATAACCTGTGTGCAGTGATGTAGCGGCATCAATGCCGCCACAAACCCTGTTTATGTAATTGTAAATGTTTTATGTTTGGACGTTTTTAGAGTTTCGTACGTCCAAATGAAAAACATCGGTAGTACATTGTACTGGTACAATTTTTAGTTTTTTCAGCCAGCGAAACAAGCCAGTGTCACTTCCATAAAACTGTTGGTCCCTTTTCGGGCATCAGTCAAAGATGACGTTAAATTCATCCTCCACGCAAATAAATCTAAAAACATAGAGATACCAACTTTAATATAATTGTGAATTATCATTGGCAGATCCAGAGGAGGCCCCTCAAGCCCCCCCCCCCCCCCCTAAAAGACTAAGATATATTTAGTAGACTACAACTTAACAAAGTCTTTGAAGATTTTACGAAAAATAATTCAAAAGGACGCTTGTTATGCGTTCAAATAAATTAAAAGTTATGTGCTTTTATATTTTTACTACTTTGCTAAAACCTACCCTCAACGGGCTCCCCAAACGACAACCCTGGCTCCGCCGTTTCTTGGTTAACACTAATTTTACGATTTTTCAAAAATCCAATCAAGTAGTTTTAGTTCTCATCAAAATCGAGTCCAAGACTCCTTTAAAAATATTTTTCATTATTCCTCATAGTTTCGGACTTGGCCAACCCCTCTTAAAAAAATCACCTTGTTTACCATCGTCTTGAAAAGACCTATAGTTTCTGGTTAGTTTGAATGTGCTAATTTTCATCCCAAATGATTTATATAAACATAATTGAAAGCTACTCTTCTCTATTTTGAGAACAGATCCCTCGCGAATACCAAACATGCGAACTTAATAGTTCACACTGAACTACCATTTCAAAGTCAGAACTTCAAAACTTTACCCTTACGAGAGCCAGTCTCATTTCATGCACGGTTCAGTGACCTCACTTGGAGGTTTCCAGGAAATACGAAGCCTGAGTACCAATGTAGGGTAAATTGTTGTTAGTAGGAATTTTTGGTAACATTGAGTTGAGAACGATCAACTCTAAATGGCTTCAACAAGTTTCTACAGTAGATTTTAGTTGTTTTACAACGGCAGCCCACTTCATCCATCAATAAAAAAATATATATACTTATGAACATTTAAATTATTTAAAAAAATTAAAAAAATAATTTTCATTATCATGACGTAGTTTGAAACATCAGGAGCGAGCACAGTCTTAGCCTTGTATTCAAAGGACAGCGCAGAATGGAACGGTGATATTGTTGTGATACGTAAACATTATTAACAGGATGTTTCATAATTCTAATGCATTATTGATTTTTATTGTACCTGCCATCTTAATGAATTCTTAAAAAAAATCGCACCTAGAGGTAGTTTATTCAGATATTTTTATTTTATTTTATTTATTCGGAAAAATAAACAATTACACATTAAGAATTAAAAAAAAAAAAAATGATACAGAAAGATACAAATGTGAAATCAACTACGTTCTCCGCAGATACACAATGAGACGATTTGGTAAATCTTGACGACGATTTGGTAAATCTTTTTTCATTGTTCACAACGCTTACCTTAAGGTAAGCGTTGTGAACAATGAAAAAAGAATATAAATAGAGAAGTATTAACAAAACAAAAAGCTGACAAAAGTGCCGCATAAGTGGAACATCAGTGTCGCATCAATTTTTTAATAAACTAAGCAACATGACTCTAAACTTTCTATGTAGTAAAGCAAACAGATCCAAACTGTATAAACTCTTATTAAAATTGCTCGTAAGGCGACGAAGAGGTGCACGCAAGCCTGCATTTGTACGACTAGAAGTAGTGGCGAATACAGGGCCCCAAGTCTGCTATTACAATAGTGTCAGAATGGTCTCATAATGCTTTCATAATGGTCGATTTTGACAAGTTTGGTAATCTACTAATATAAAAGCGTCATTATTACTTTCCAATGGTCAACCACTGACACTCCATTGAAAGAAATGGCATAGAATGGTAATCTCGTACATAATGACAAATTAATAAATAATATTTAAAAAACATTTATAAAAGAAATTTGGCATAACTTGTCAAAATCGACCATTATGAGACCATTCTGACACTATTGTAATAGCAGACTTGGGGCCCAGGTCGTGCGCGCACCTTGCGTCCCTGGCATGTTATGGGAACTATATAACACAACTTGTTACTTAAATCTAAACAATCATACGAGTTATTGCATAAGTCATACAAGAATGTAGTTTCAAGAAAAGTACGCCTTGAAGTCAAAGATAGCAGATTGTACTTTTTATCTTTTTTATTTTACATCTTCAACAAATTTCGTCATACTTCAGCCAATTACACACCTACCTCGTTTATCATAACGTCCATTGGTGACCACCGTATCAAAACCCGTTTAGTAGTTTTTAAGTTTATCGCGTACAGACAGACGCTAGACGGGGACTTTGTTTTTGAAATATGTGGTGATGGTGATGATTATGCAAAAAAAAGTTTAAATTTAAATAATGGGTTTTAAATTAAAGGTAATGCAGGTCTCTCGCGGCTTGCCTGCAGCAAATTAATGTTTCCGAAAAAGGGTGGTCGGCGAGCCGTAAGCGCGGCCTTGCGCGTCGTCACCTAGCCGTAGCCGAGTTGAAGTACCGGAGTTGCTGATCGCTTTGGTTACGTACTTGAATATGTTAAGTTGACGCCTGTTTGACGGCGAGGCGAAAGGCGATAAGGTGACGATCCCTTTCCGGGTTGATATGTGTGCTATGACCGTAAGTCGCTCGACTAAAACATTATGTATGAAATATTTGCTATTTAACCTCGTGTTAGCAACCATCTCTAAGTTAAATAATAACTCTGTTCTGTGCAAGCGGGCATTAACCAGTTATCGCCAGTCAGCACCTCCCCTGATCGCCGACTCGCTACAAACAAGTACCTACCTACGTAATTAAAATCTAATCAAAACCCCGTTCCGCGGCGGATTGGGACAATATTTTACAACTTGTTCCGCCAAATGATGGATGAGCCTTCCTGTTACATAACATGTAATAAATTAATTAGCAACTTGATTAATTGGATAGCCCACTGAGAAAAAATACAAACATTCCTCGACTGAGGAAATTAAATCCGTCTCAAGGGACTCGGGAATTTGGTGGAAAAAAGTGGTAAAGAGCGATTCGAAATCACGCACAAAAAATACGCGTGCGAACACGGAACTATACCGACTAGTACCGATTATGCTGTTGTAGAAGCTGTTGGTTCCATCTGTCTGTCATTTGTAAGTCTTTTACAGTCGTAACGGTTAGTCAGAACCCAAGCAATCTGACAATAATCTAATAATTTTTATTAGGGTTCCGAACAAAAAACGGAACCCTTATAGGAACACTCGGGTGCTGTCGGTCTGTCCGTCTGTCACAGCCAGTTTTCTCCTGATCCACTGGACCGATTCTGTTGAAATTTGCCACACATATGGACTTCTGTGACCCAAACACGGACGCGTTACGTAAATTATTAAATTTTTAGTATGGGGGCAGTTTTGGGGGTCAAACTAGAAAATTTCAAAAAAAGGTTTTTTGAACAATATCGTGTGACATTTAAAATGTTTTAAATGTATTTTTTTAATAACTTTAAAATAAAAGGTTTTGAAGTTATTCAAGAAATTAGACAGAAAATTACCATTCCCCCTTATCTCCGAAATTACAGAGCCTAAAATTTTGATATACAAAGTCTATAGCGTTAAAATAAAACTTAAAAAAAATGAAATTGGTCGGAACCCTTTGATCATTTTTTAATAATTTTAATGGTCATAAATATATATATATTTTTAAATGAATTGTTAGTAGTCATTGTTTAGATGAAGTGGGCTCCCGTTATCAGACAACTAAAATGGCACCCTGTATAGACAGCCAAGAGATGCTACATACAGGGTTCCATTAGCACCATTTGGATTTCGAACCCTGAAAAGTTCGAACTGCGTTTAATTAAATTGTAAAGGGATTTGTAGATCGAGGCGATTTTAATTAAGGCTATCGATGTAAAAGGGTGAGGAACCGAATATTATTTGAATGTTGGTTGTCAGTCTGGAACTTATCCGATTGGTTTTAGATTCAACGGAAATAAAATCATAGTACTTATAAGTATCCTTACATAGTATTAAACAAAGTCGTTTGCCATCAGGAGAAAGTAGTCAAACGCGTGCCTATCAACAGTAAAAAAGTGTACTTCGGGTTATTGCAGTGTTCTACGTCAGTTCCACGCTACGTGATGTTTAATTTCCTATTTGAGAAACGATTGTACGCTTATTTTATGTCTTTAAAACTACGTAGCGGATTTTAATGTGGTTTTCGTCAATTCGTCCTTTAATTCCTACGGGAACGGGAAAAATAGAATATGCGCGTACGAAGTTGCGGGATAAAGCTAGTTTTTATGTAAAAAATATATAAATCGACAAGTATGATGTAATTATAACAAAAGTCATTTGTTCTGATTCAAATTATGCTGAGAATCAATCAACTTTTTGAACAATACATATAAAGAAAAAATAATACCAATGGCTCTCTTATTTGTGCAAGGTCAACTCTGTTGGGACGCTGGATTAAATCCGTCTGGAACATGCTTTAGTAAAAAAACACTATAATTTTTCCAATACCAACAAAAAAAAAAAGAAATTACCCAGTCAATTCAGCCAGCTACATCGTAGATTTAAATGTGATTCGATCGTGCAATGTTAACAGTCGTAATAAACAGAGCTGTAACCGTGTTTTTTTATTGTGGCAACATTGGCCGGGACCGCCCAAGCGATCGGTTGGGGTTCCTTTGCAGAATAAGAGGTGGGACTGCTTATTATAAATAACTTGTTGATATAAAGTTGTGGTTTATATTTTTAGGAGTTTGGAAAAATAATTATTTTAAACTATTTTTTGCTCAGTTCATTGTCACCACCTATGTATTTGTTAAATATAGCTACTACTTTACACAGTAAATATTTTACTACACCACTTTTTAACTTACAACTGCTTAAAATAATTGTTTTTGGCACTAGCTTACTATTTAGGTTGACACTGTGTGTCAAGGTCTGAAATGTGCAACTGCGATCAAGAATAATGATGAAATTGACCGATTTCATAAATCTAAGTATTAATGACTACTTAGATTGCATAAGCATAAGACAACCCGATAAAACATTACACTTCTAAAAAAGGATTAGCTAGCGAAATCTATTTGTAGAATAACACCTTAAGAAAACCCAACCTTAGATTAAAGCAATCACCAGACTCCGAAGGGCATCAATAGATTGAAAAGTACTTCGTCCACTTGAAGGAAATCAAATAAACCAACACTTTAGAATCTCCAAGACTTATTGGATCAGGCCTCTCCGAGGAAACCTATTGAATACATCATTATGTTGTCAATGGAGGGATCCTTTGTAAAACAATTGGTTTAAAGAAGGGTCTTCGGCAGTGCAATTATAACGATTAACAAACCAAACAGGATTGACAGCTGAGAGCTCTAACAGATCCGAGATCTATCGTTAGTCAAGTGTCTCTTTGGTTCAAAACAATTCCTTGTTCTGGGATGTGGGGAATGATTAAAGTACTTCATATTGTCGGTTGCTTTCTTAGTTATAGACGAAAGCTTCTGCTGAAGTATTCGTGTTGAAATAAAGAGGATTTTCGTTGTGTGATGACGGTGTATAAAAAGATTACCTAATAGAGAAATTGTTTTTGAGTGAGCAAGATCTTCACTTAAAGCTGACGGTACTTCTTTTAAATTAGGTATCGTTCAATCGTTCTTTCAGCCAATACTTTTAGGGTTCCAAAAAAAAGGAACCCTTATAGGATCACTCTGGTGTCTGTCTATCTGTCTGTCTGTCCGTCTGTCACAGCCAGTTTTCTCCGGATCCACTGGATCGATTCTGTTGAAATTTGGTACACATATGGACTTCTATGACCCAAACACGGACGCGTTACGTAAATTATTAAATTTTTAGTATGGGGGGTCACTTTTGGGGGTCAAACTAGAAAATAAAAAAAAAGAACAATATCGTGTGACATATTAAATGAAAGGGCTTACTGTGAGGGTTTTAATTATATTTTTTTCATAATTTTAAAATAAATGGTTTTGAAGTTATTCAAGAAATTCAGACGAAAAATAACCATTCCCCAACTTATCTCCGAAACTACTAAGCCTAAAATTTTGTAAAAAAATGGAGATATTAGATCTTTACCTAACGATTACAGGAAAATCTATCAGAAGTCTGTAGTGTTAAAATAACATGTTAAAAAATTAAATTCGTTCGGAACCCTTTGCACGCGAGTCCGACTCGCACTTGGCCAGTTTTTTTTCGGGCGAAGGATCATTCCGGCAAAAGTTCCTCTGGCGAACGACACTCGGCCGAACGTTTTTCGGGCAACCGATCATTTGGGTGGTTAATTTGTTTTACAATAGGGTCGTGTAATAATGACGATTAAAATATCAAACAGGATTGACAGCTGAGAGCTCTAACAGATCCGAGATCTATCGTTAGTCAAGTGTCTCTTTGGCTCAAAACAATTGTTTGTTGTGGGATGTGAGGAGTGATTAAAGTACGTCATATTGTAGGCTGCTTTGTTAGTGATTTAGAATAGAATAGAATAACATTTATTTGCAAATATGGGTAATACATAAGTAGGTAGTAGTGTATACATCAGCTCTGCCATATTTCACCATACGGCATGCAAACATTTTCATGGTAAATAAAAATGAAATTTTCATTAAAACATTAAATTAATTATTACATTCAATAAATAAGATGATTAAAATTCAAATTGTCACTAAAACATTAACTTAATTATTATATTCAATAACAAAAATTATTAAGACAGTTTTTTCTCATGTTCATCCGCTTGTGCGTCAGATCAGAGTTTTGCCAGTGCTTTTAGCGATGACACTTCTCTGAATCTTCAAGACCTCATATCTTCTACTTTCTCAAACTGTCGCAAATTTTTTAACGTTGTCCACATTAATGCTCAAAGCGTACCAGCACACTACTCTTCCTTCGACTCAGATCTTGTTCACGCTGTCCTTGTATCCGAATCTTTTCTTAAGCCTGCACTTCCTTCCACGCAGTATTCACTACCTGGGTACAAAATCGTGCGCAGTGACAGAACGGGCAAGGGAGGTGGAGGGGTTGCCATTTATCTCCGTGGTGATTTAACTTACAGGGTTGTCGACCAGTCTCCGAGTGTCTACTCAAAGTCTGCTGAACACCTATTTGTTGAAATAGACTTTCAGCATACAAAGCTACTTTTGGGAGTCTATTATAGTCCCTCCTGTCAAATTGACTACTTTTCCTCTTTTGAAACGAAATTAGAAAACCTTATCCCCCTATATGACCACACGCTAATTCTCGGAGACTTTAATACTTGTCTGCTGAAGGGAGACTCGCGCAGCCGTAAACTCCAATCACTTGTCTCTTCTGTCAATACGCACGTACTGTCTTTCAATGCTACTCACAGTGCTCCTCACTGTACTCCTTCTCTTTTAGATCTCATTTTAGTATCTGATCCTAACAAAGTAGCCACACATGGACAGCTTCCTGCACCTTTTTCCTATCATGACCTCATTTACCTTTCTTATAAGATTCGACCTCCTAAACGCAAGGCCAAATTTCTCTTTCTTCGTTGTTTTAAAAACATTGACTTGGAGCGTTAAAGAGCTGACGCTGATGGCATTGACTGGTCTTCTGTGTACAACTGCGAGGATGTGGATACTATGGTGTCAATTTTCAGCAGGACTATGTTGGAGTTGTATGAGGTACATTCTCCCTTAAAAAAGGTAAGAGTGAAGCACCTTCCTGCGCCATGGCTATCCCCAGCAATAAAAAACCAGATGGCTAAGCGTGACAAGGCCAAGCGTTTATACAGGAAGTGTCCCACTGAGGAAAACTGGGAGCTTTATAAAACTTTGCGAAATCGCTGCAGTCGTTTGTGTAGGAATGCAAAAAGGCGCCACATTCACAACTGCATTGAAAACTTCGACCAAACACAAGTATGGCAATTTTTGAAGTCTCTTGGTATTGGTAAAACAACTAGCAAGAGTTCTCCTGATAAGTTGGACCTCAATGCACTTAATGCTCACTTTTCTAAGTCTCCGATTGTACTCGACAACCGTGTTAAATCGTCAACTCTCCATGATCTTTCAAGTCTTCCTTTGCCTGAAAATACTTCTTTCTCTTTCCAACCAATTACTGAACTGGATATTGGGAAATGTCTCCTATCCATATCGACTAAAGCGGTAGGTGACGATGGCCTTCAACTCCAAATGTTTCTACCCATTATAAATGAAATTGTTTCGGTCATAACACATATCATCAATTTTTCTCTCTACTCTAACTCCTTTCCTTCAGCGTGGCAATAGCCTGTTGAGTCCATACCAATCTGGCTTCAGACCTGGCCATAGCACTGTGACAACTCTTGTCAAAGTAACTGATGACATAAGGCTGGCTATGGAGAACAAATGTCTAACATATTGGTACTACTCGACTTCAGCAGTGCTTTTAATTCAGTTGACTTTGACATTCTCTTGGGAATCCTTTCCTCTCTTAATGTCTCTGCATCGGTAATTGAGTGGTTCAAATCCTATCTTCAGGTCCGCTCGCAGTCTGTCCGATCTGACGAGGTTTCCTCTGAATGGTGTGATTTGGCTGCGGGCGTTCCACAAGGTGGCTTCCTCTCACCTCTTCTCTTCTCAGTTTTTATAAACGCTATCACAAAGGTCCTTACTTCGAACTATCATCTCTATGCAGACGACTTGCAGCTATATCGTCATTTTAAAGTGAGTGAACTGGATGAGGCTGTGGCTGCCATCAATAATGACGTATCAACACGAATCTCTCTTGGGAGGTTCATGTTGCTCATGTTAGTAAGAGAGTATTCTACACTTTCCAGTCTCTTAAACGTCTTCAAAAATTCCTTCCATTTCACACTAAGGTCAGTCTTGCTCAATCTCTTCTCCTACCACTTATACACTATGCCGATGTCTGTTTTCTAGATGCGACGGAGGTGCTCCTAAATAAACTCGAGCGACTGCAGAATTTGTGCATACGCTTTATTTTTGGCCTCCGGAAGTACGACCACGTGTCGGAGTTCCGGACCAGACTGGGGTGGCTGCCGATTCAGCATCGACGAGATACTCACATCCTATCCCTTCTCTATACAATCCTGCACAACCCTAATTCTCCTCAATACCTTCGAGAACGCTTTGAGTACCTCATCCCGAGGGGTAAGCCGTGTCGTACTGCCACATCTCTTCTCCTTCGTACTCCGCGTCACACTTCCAGCCGCTATGGTGGCTCCTTCTCTGTTACTGCAGTGCGTCTCTGGAACTCTCTCCCACATTCCCTACGTGACAGTCCTTCTCTTGATGTCTCAAGAGGAAAGTTAAAGAGCATTTCCTTTCCTATGACATAATATTCGTAGATATGTATGGATGTATATATATGTGTGTGTATTTATGTATGTAGGTATATTTATGTATGATAAAATATGTCTTATTGTAAAATGTACACTGGATCCACCCTCTATTGTGATCTCTCTCTATCACTCAAAGGTTTGCTGGTAGAAAACTCAATTTTGAGTTAAGCTCGCCTTTGTACATGAACGTTTTACTCAATGTAAATTATTATAAGTTGTTATGGTGTACAATAAAGAATTAAGATAAAATTCAAAATGTCATTTAAAAAAAAATAACAATAATAATTATAATAATATACGTACATTAAATAAAATCAAATCAAATCAAATTCATTAATCAATGGAAAACTATTTATTGTACACCAAAACAACTTAAATTAGATACAAAAAATTAGATTCATAATCACGGCATTATGTACAAACGCGTATTAAAATTAAATATATCATTGGGCATCAAAAAAAAAAAAAAAGATCCACATTGCTGTCAATGGCAAAAGTGCCCAGAACACTGGCAGCATTGCCGCGTTGAATGGACATGCTGATTCTTTGGCCTTTGATTTAATTAATTAATTAAATATGTCGAAAGATAAATGTTTAAAACAACAAAAAAAAACAAGATTTCCCATTTGTCGATATTTAAACATAGATAAAATACATCAGCCAATCCTGCGCAGATTACTTGGTCAATCGTTCGCTCCGCCCGACCTTTTTTAATATAGTCGTAGTCGCCATACGTCACTTATGATAATCGCTTCAAGAATGGAATTTATAATGATTTTCCTTATTTTTTGTTGTTGTAGATTTCTCACACGTTGTTTTTTTTTAAGAATGAATAGGTAGTCTAGACCAGTGGTTCCGAACCTGGGGTAATAACCCCCGCGGGGGTAAATCAGCTATTCTGTGGGGGTAACAAGGAACCCAAATATGTAAGACCTCATCATCATCGCCATTAGGGATGGGGCCATCTTGAAAAAATACACTGACATTGTTATTTCGATGGTTTAAATTTGTAAACATCGATACATCGTTTGTTAACATCGACTGTGAAAATAGGCGCAAAAATTCAAAATCTTAATAGACTGACGTGTAATTTGTGATCACACAAATTGATTGATGATTTGTGATTAATAAAGATATTTGTATTTGCTTGTATTGTTTGTATTAATACCATTTTAAGGTTGGGGTAAAATCAGTTTTCCTAATAGTTCACAGGAGTAATAATATTAAAATGGTTTGGAACTTCGATCAATAATAGTACTAGAGTAAGGATCAGGAACAAAAATAAGTCGCTCAAGTGACCACGTTTGCACAGACGCATACATCTACATTTCTTAGAAAAAATAATAATATTAACAACTTCAGTTTATTATAAACCTTAATGTGATCGAAGCTGATGTGTAATTTGTGATCACACAATTAACAAAAAATGATTAATGATTTGTGATTAATAAAGATATATGTATTTGCTCGTATTGTTTGTATTAATACCACTTTAAGGTCGGGGTAAAATCAGTTTTCCTAATAGGTCACAGGGGTTACAATATTAAAATGGTTAAGAACCACTGGTCTAAACGATACATTTTCAAGCTCTGTCAGATAATATAGGTTGGTACTTAAACGTATGAATTTCCTTATTTTTGTGTTGATATGTCAATTGGACGTTCTTTTTTATGAATGAAACATGACATGTCAATAACAGTTTATCTGAGAGTTATACATATTTAAAAAGACAGTGGTTCGCGAGTCGGAAGGGTTGGATGAATTCTATACTATAAACCGCACTTATAAAACTTCTTGTTAATACAAACAGTATTAACAAGAAGTTTTATAAGTGCGGCTCCGTTCCTACAGACAAACCGTGAAAACGGTTTTGCGGAGCATAGTTCTTAAGTTAAGATTTTTGTAATCATCATTATCATAACAGCCGAACGACGTCCACTGCTGGACATATGCCTCCCTCAAAAGGGGGGGGGGGGTTGCCATAATCGCCACGCTTGGCAGGCGGGTTGGCGATCGCAGTGTATGGGGTTGACTTTTACAAAGAACGCTGCTGCCCATTCTTTGGTGAGTCCCTTAGTCGCCTCTAACGACACCCACGGGAAGAAATGGGATGGTATTATACTTTTATGGCACCATACGGCAACGGCCGACAACATACGGCAGATTTTTGTAAACTTCTTAAAAATTAAATATATCTATCTATGACATGACTAGATTGAACATGACTAGATGAACAACAAGTGGTATAGGTAGTAGTACCTCGCAAGTCGTTCGCAATGCCGTATACTTGTAGAAGTATACGGCATTGCGAACCCTCAGTGCGCAGATCCGACTCGTTCTTGGCTGGTTTTTAATTATTTTTGTTACACTTTAGTGTTCTATATGCATTTAAAGTGTGATGCTTTGAGTATTTCCAATTTTACGAAAGAGCGAAAGCAAAATTAACTCAAAAAAAGCCTTAGATATTTTTAACTTAATTTTATTTTTATATAAATACTTTAAAAACAAGCTTAAAGTTAAAAATATCAACTTCATAATTTATTCCACTGCTCATTGCACTATTATATCTAACACATTTGATATTTTTAAAGGTAAAACAGTTGCAATACTCAAGACGTTTTTATTCTCCTTGTTTTTCCTGTTGACATAATCTCGTTGTCTCGTAAAATACTTAATACTATTGCGCACTGTTGGTCTCGGTCATCTAAATGCCACAGACTTGCGCGTCGGGATTCCCCACAGACAGTCGAGTCGTGACAATATTTTCCGTGTTTGTCTCGGTTCAAAAATGTGGGTGGGGCAGGAACAAGAAATTAGTACGTGATACACATTATCATTTCATTGTCCATGTTAATGTTATAGCTTCGAAAGTACTTATGTTTATTTGTCTGTCACGACTAAACAGCTAAGCAGATTTTCCTGGCACACGGATTCACTTGGTATAAGGACATAGGATTCTTTTAATACAGGTAGTAAGATCCCTTGGGATGATAAAACACTTTTCGCACGGATTACTTTAGTTGAACGTTTCGTACGAGAACCACTGTTGTATGGTTCACGTACGGACTGATGTTGATATATTATTTTAATCTAATCTAATCTTGTTATCTTTTGAAATTAATAAAATAAATGAAATTTAATCCAAAGATATAAAATTTTTTTGTTACTGACTGATTGAGTGACTGAGTAACTGACCGACAACGCACAGCCGAAACTAATGGTCGTAGAAAGCTGAAATTTGGCATGTAACTTCCCTACACTCCTTTGGAGAGTACTAATAGAGAATTTTTCGAAATTCCCACGGGAACGGGAAAAGCGGGATATGCGCGTACGAAGTCGCGGGCAAAAGCTAATGTATCTAATAAAATTTAAATGTAAATTCATAATATGATATTTGATTTAAGTTATTGTATTGGTTTTATAGGGATTTGATACAATCTGATAGCCTAAAATAAATGTTTTTTTTTTTGACATAAACCTCGCCTGACTAAGTGGTAGGTAGGAAAGTATGACTCGCGATTATACGTGTTTAGAGGAAAATATTACATAGCGTAAGTACCTACCTAGTACAGTTTTTTTTTTTGTTTTATTCAGTCTATACTGTCTCATTCCTGGCCGAGAACCTCCTCACAAAACCTTCCAGGTATTTTTTCTCGGGCCACCTCGTACCAGCCCTTGCAGTAGCCGTCTTGTTTGTCTCACCACCTCTTCCTAGGCCGGCCTCGGCGGCGCCGTCCATCTTCAGGCATCAACTTTGTGGAGACTACCGCCCAGGGATCACTGTGCACGCGGCTGATGTGACCCGTAATCTCATTGTATAAATACTATCATCATCTGCCTACCGTTTTCCCAACTATATTGGGGTCGGCTTCTAGTCAAACCGGATTCATCTGAATACCAGTATTTTACGTGGAGCAGCTGCCTACCAGACCTCCACAACCCATTAACTGGCTAACACGGTACTCCTTGGCAAGACTAGTGTCAGATTTTCTGGTTTCTGTCTATCCGTAACGACTGCCAAAGATCTACAAATGACAACTGGCACCAACGGCTTAACGTGCTTTCTGAGGCACGGAGGAGTCTCGGTATGTTAAGATGGACACCCATCCACAGACTAACCTTGGCAAGCGTTGTTTAACCTTGAAATCGACCTGTGCAGCTGTTATTATTTAGCCACAAGCTCCTAAGCACTATAAGTACACTAAATAAAACACATATTAATGAAACATTCTTTATTTCAAACCCGGCGGGCCATTTCCATCATCAACAATCCGCAGCAGATTGGCCCAGAATCACTCGCATTTTATATACATTCGGAGAACAATGTGAAAAAAGCTTGTAAAAATTCAGTCGTTTTTTGTACTGGTCCATTGTTAAGCAGTATTATCTACGGATCAGGGCATACGGTCACACTGAATCTACACACAATCCGTTAAGTAAATATGCTACATTCATCACGGAACAAGTTGCTTGCCTGTTTTTATTACCTATAAACTTCATTGTCACAGACTACATCGAAATAGATCCCATACACTGATGCCTCTAATCCTTACTATAAGAAACTTGTCGTTGTTTCCGCGGCAATGGATGCGTGTGTGATTCTAAGAGTCGGTGAGATAGAGGGTACAGAATCGTAGGTAGTAACTAAGTGATTGATCATCAGTAGGAAATCTTAGTAAAGTCTTGAACTGAACACCTTCGTCTTGGTGTTGTCAGTTGAACCTGTAAGACTTGGAATATTTTCTCTGGTTTCACTTGTTTGTGAGGATTTGTTATGTTGTTGTTAAAAGTAGGCAGGAGTCTTAGTGGTAGAGTAGAGTAGGGACTCCATTTTGAACCGACTTCCAAAAAAGGAAGAGGCAATTCGGTGGGTATTTTTTTCATATATGTACATCGATTACTCTGAGGTTCTGATCCGATTTCTGTGATTCTTTTTTAGTTCGATGTAGTATACTTGCCATTTAGTCCCGTAAAAATTTTATTCAGTTTGGTTCAGTAGTTTTTATTTTATGAGCGCTTTTGCTTATTTCAATTTCTGCATTGACGAAGACGTCGACAAAGTATCACCACTAAAAATTGAAAAATAAAAAAAAATACAAAAAAATATAACCTACTTCCAAACAAAATACTACAAAGAAAAAAAACCTTAATTTCGGAAGTGAGTGTTAAAAACAAAGACACAAAACCAAAAACACCGACTTCCGAAATTAAGGTTATTTTATTCTTTGTAGTGTTTTGTTTGGAAGTCGGTTATATTTTTTTGTAAAAAGTTTTTTTTCTGCAATAAGTTCATGAGTCTTAGTGGTTTGGGATACGTTGCGTATTGCAAGAAAAGTTTTAAGAACGAACGCGGAAAACGTCTTTCCCCCTAAGTGACCCCATATTATTCAAATTGTATTAATTACTTACGGTCCACGTCCGTCTTTGGTCACAAAATTCCAGTAAATTCGTGGCATTATTGTTTAAGATAATTTTGTATATTTTGAAGTGAAAACTTCTTTAGCGGCGTTGAGCACTTTTTCTGTAATGGGTATAAAATCTTAAACTCGCGTCAGGGTCAGGTGATGCTGATCGAAAAAGCGTAAGACGGACTCGCGTCAGGGTCACGTGATGCTGATCGAAAAAGCGTAAGATCGAGGGGAAGGGAGAGGAACTAGTATCTCCCACTCTTTCTACCGTGCCTGAGTGTGCTGCTCCGCTTAGGCGGCACAGGGCGCTTGCGCGAATGTCCGTCTGTGTTTATGTACAGCGTGCCACGCGTATCCAAGGATACGAAATTACGGAATTACGAAATTATGGATGAAAGTTGATTTTTCTAAGAGATAAAAATTAATGTAATATATAAATAAATAACGATATAATATTATGAATAATAACATGTAAATTGTCATATTTGTGTACGATAGCGCAATAAATAAACATTGTATTCTACCTCATAAATGATAGTATTTTTGTACTTATAATTAAACACAACGTTAATACTAAAGTTTTCACTTCTGCCGGCACTCCCGGAGTGCTACCGGTGTTTTTTATTTATGGGCGTCAGTTGCCTGATGATAAAATGATTATTATAATTGTTATTATTTGACAGACGAACATACATATATATACACAAAAATGGTTCTATCTATAAGGGTTCCGTTTTTTAATCGGACGAAACATAAAAACTGTAGCTAAGTAATATTTTGATCACCAGGTTGACCTTTAATTCTAAATTATAGTGGCAATAGAAATACACGCTCTGTGAATATTATATCAACTGTCTACCTATTACGGTTCTTGAGATACAGCCCGCTGGCAGACGGACAGACGGACGGACGAACGGACAGCGGAGACTTAGTAATAAGGTCCTGTTGGTTTCCATTTGGGTACGGAACCCTAAAAATGTCGGTAAGTAGAAGGTTGATCTTTAATTCTCAATTTATTAAATCTTTTCCTTACAGTATTAAAGTACCAAGAGACTTTTCAATTAGTGTCCGTGGCGAATAAAGGCTACTCTCCTAGGATACCCAGATTAAGTGTGTAATCAGAGCGATTTAATCAGTTCTAATCCGTGTGCCGCGGTTCGCGCTGTTATTTCATTCGTGCATAGCCTGTCTCGCGGGCTATATTAGTCGCGGAGCTATTGTGTACAGGGCGAAGTTTTAACTTTTGCGACTTTTGTGAGTTGTGAGTCGCGTAAAATGAGTCGGCGGAATTTACGCTGCATTCGGTTTCATACTAAAGTCTTGTTTGTGTCACACGGCGACGCAAAATAAGTTGAACTTTAGTATGAAACCGAATTCCGCCGACTCATTTTACGCAACTCACAAAATTACGTTCGTTGACCTCACTCTAACTATGAAATGAGTTCCGAATGTGATTTGGTATTTAGGGTTCCGAACTCAAGGAGTAACCAACGTAACCCGATTACCAAGTTTCCGCGCGTTCCGTCTATCAGTCAGTAGGCCTTGATTGGTGACATTTTCGCAGAGCGTGTGTATTGTAAAAAAAATAGCCAAGTGCGAGTCGGACTCGCATGCGAAGGGTTCCGAATCAACTTTTTTTAATTAAACTTGTTATTTTAACACTAGATACTTCTTATTTTCCTTGTAATTAACTATTTCCTTGTAATTAACTAATGTCTTGTATATCTGCAATTTTTTCCAAATGTTACGCTGAGTAGTTTCGGAGATAAGGGGGGGGGGAATTGTAATTTTTGGTCTTATTTCTTGAATATCTTCTAAACCATTTATTTAAAAATTATGAAAAAATATAATTAAAATCCTCACAATAAGTCCTTTCATTTGATATTTAACACGATATAGTTTAAAAAACCATTTTTTTTTAAATTTTCTAGTTTAACCCCCAAGAGTGATCCCTATGCTCAAAGGGCATAGATCCATTGTGGCATAGCGCCCCCCCCCCCGCAGCCATTTTGTTTTTTTTTTTCAAAGTTGCGGCTCACGATCTAACATGTATATATGGGTAGAGGACACTTAACAAACAATAAATGTTAGGAACATGGTGCCCTAAAGTGTCACGATGCCGAGATATTTCGAGGTAAGGTCACCATGTGATAATCATGACTATTATTGAAAAGTGTGTGTGTGTGTTATGCCAGCTCCCATAGAAAAAAAATCGACCCCTTTTATTTATTTACGTAACGCGTCCGTGTTTCATCATCATCATCATAACAGCCGAAAGACGTCCACTGCTGGGCATAGGCCTCCCCAGAGGGGAGCGTTTGCCGTAATCGCCACGCTTGGCAGGCGGGTTGGCGATCGCAGTGTATGGTGTTGCGTTTTACAGTGAACGCTGCGGCCCATTATCTGGTGAGTCCCTTAGTCACCTCTTACGACACCCACGGGAAGTGATAGGATGGTATTATTCTTTTACGGCAACGGCCGACACCATACGGCACGTCCGTGTCCGTCCGTGTTTGGGTCACAGAAATCCATTTTGTATAAAATTATAACAGAATCGGTCCAGTAGATCCGGAGAAAACTGGCTGTGACAGACGGATAGACAGACAGACACCCGAGTGTTCCTATAAGGGTTCCGTTTCTTACGGATGTTCGGAACCCTAAAAATAATAAAAACAAAAGGACGATATAAGACACTTGTGGTTTATGGTTTGGAAGCATTCATGTATGAGTCTAAGTCGCATGATTTTGAAAACTACAAAAAATAAACTGCTAGTTTGAATAATTGTACAGTAACGTTCCTAGAATATTTCGAATCTGTCGATTTTTTTAAGCTATGCTGGGCTTTGCCTACGCATAGTGGGGAATAAAAAAATCGTGAGATGGATCGATATTTTTCTGTATGAGTGGAAAGTTTCCGAGAGAAGTAAGTCGCAGACTTCCATTTTAAAACCTCACCCTGTATGTACAGTTGCTATAAAGTTCTTTGCTCTGCGCTCTGATAATGGTCCCAACTTTTATTATGCTTTGTGACAAGAAGAATAACATATATTACCATTGCTTAAGGTTTAATTTAAGTCTGCATATGTCAAACGTGTTACGACGTTGTATGCCATTTAAGTTAATTTGTGTTTTCTGTCTGCAAAACTTAGTATATACGTGACTTGTCTCTAAGATTAGCACGGGTTCAAATTATTTTCTAAGTTCTGAAGCTTAAACGTATTGTTGAATAATTATTATGTACTTAGCTGTTGGATGCAGGTTTTAGAATGATAAAAAAACCAACGAAGTGTGAGTCGAACTCTCACACGAAGGGTTCCGTACCATACACCGAATAAAAAACACGTTTCTTTTACACGTTTCTTTTACCTTTTATTTTTAATTTAATTTTCATTATTTGTCGTTGTAACGGCAATAGAAATACACATTCTGTAAACATTTCAACTGGCTACCTATTACGATTCTTGAAATACAGCCCGCTGATAGACAGACAAACGGACGGACAGCGTAGAATTAGTAATGGGGTTCCGTGGGTTGCGGAACCCTAAAACTTAAGTATATTTCAGACAGAGTCCATTCATTGGTTAGTATACAAACACTTAGAAACTTCCAGAAAAATAAATTTACTATTTACTAGGTATAGCTACGCCACAGCGGCATGAGGTGAGGTGTGGTGACTAGCTCCTGCCAACGGGTTCGCCCGCATGAAAGTCGAAAATTAACCCAAAGGATATATGTACTAAACTTCTAGGATAAGAAGCTACCTAGATTAAGACTAGTCACCACACCGCACCTCATGCCATTGTGGCGTAGCTATACCTAGTAAATAGTAAATTTATTTTTCTGGAAGTTATGATTACTAACACGTGTTTCTAAGTTTTTGCATACTAACCAATTAATGGACTCTGTCTGAAATATACTTAAGTTTTTAGGGTTGTGTAACCCACGGGACCCCATTACTAAGTCTACGCTGTCCGTCCGTCCTTCTGTCTATCAGTGGGCTGTATTTCAAGAATCGAAATAGGTAGCCAGTTGAAATGTTTACAGAATGTGTATTTCTATTGCCGTTATAACAACAAATAATAAAAATTTAATTAAAAATGAAAGGGAACTCTTGTAAAAGAAACGTGTTTTTTATTCGGTTTATGAGCCGTATGGTGTCGGCCGGTGCCGTAAGGTACCGTAAAAGAATAATACCATCCCATCACTTCCCGTGGGTGTCGTACGAGGCGACTAAGGGACTCGTCAGAGAATGGGCAGCAGCGTTCTCTGTAAAACGCAACACCATACACTGCGATCGCCAACCCGCCTGCCAAGCGTGGCGATTATGGCAAACCCCACCTTTGGGGGAGGCTTATGTCCAGCAGTGGACGTCTTTCAGCTGATATGATGATGATGGTCCGGAACCCTTCGTGTGAGAGTTCAACTCACACTTGGTTGGTTTTTTTATAATTCTAAAACCTGCATCCAACAGCTAAGTACATAATAATTATTCAACATGTTTAAGCTCCAGAACTTAGAAAATAATTTGAACCCATGGTAATCTTAGGGAAAAGTCACGTATATACTAAGTTTTGCAGACAGAACCATAACCCGTTCCACACATCCTAACTCATATGGCATACAACGTCGTAACACATTTGACATATGCAGACTTAAATTAAACCTTAAGCAATGGTGATATATGTTATTCTTCTTGTCACAAAGCATAATAAAATTTAGGACCATTACCAGAGCGCAAAGCAAAGGGCTTTATAGCAACTGTTCATACAGGGTGAGGTTTTAAAATGGAAGAAATACAGAAAAATATCGATCCATCTAATACTAGTACTAATCATTTATTTTTGACATTGAATTTTTCTTATTTTTTTTACTTGATTTATTAATTATTATGTGGTTGCACGTTGTGACATTAACTATCTTTTTTATTTTTTTATTTGTTATTGAAGTTTATTTTAGACATTTAATTTAATTTTTTATCTGACTGGAATAATTTTTAAATGGAATTTCGATTATTATTGTATGACAAATCAATTATTACAATTTCGATTATTATTGTATAACAAATCATTAGGAATTTTGAAGCAAATGATAATTGATTTGCTTCAAAATTCCTAATGATTTGTTTTTTATTTTATATTTTTTTTATTGAAATTATTGATTTTTTTAGTATTATTTTTGATATTAATTTTTATTGAGGATTTTTTATAATGAATTTGTTTCTATTATAATAATTATTATTTTTCTACACAATTTATATTGTTAAGAAATAAATCACTTATCATCTTACGATTTTTTTTATTCTCCACTATTGCGTAGGCAAAGTCTAGCATAGTTTAAAAAAATCGACAGATTCGAAATACTCCAGGAACGTTACTGTATAATTATTCAAACATGCAGTTAATTTTTTGTGGTTTTCAAAATCATGCGACTCACACGCACACGAACGCCGGAAGCATAAACCGAAAAAATAAAGTGTCTTGTATGGTCTTGTTTACGGTTCTGAACATCCGTAAAAAACGGAACCGTTATAGGATCACTCTGGTGTCTGTCTGTCCGTCTGTCTGTCTGTCTGTCCGTCTGTCACAGCCAGTTTTCTCCGGATCCACTGGACCGATTCTGTTGAAATTTGGTACACATATGGACTTTTGTGACCCAAACGCGGACGCGTTACGTTAATTATTAAATTTTTAGTATGGGGGTCACTTTTGGGGGTCAGACTAGAAAATAAAAAAAAGTTTTTTGAACAATACCGCGTAACATATCAAATGAAAGAGCTTATTGTGAGGGTTTGAATCATATTTTTTCATAATTTTAAAATAAATGGTTTTGAAGTTATTCAAGAAATTAGACGAAAAATTACCATTCTCCCCTTATCTCCGAAACTATTGAGCCTAAAATTTTGAAAAAAAAATGCAGATTGTAGAATTGTGGAATAAAAGACGTAGTTCGCTCGGTAGACATTTAATGACTAGGTGCCGCGGTCGGTCGACGGTATTTATATAACATTACAAAAGAACTTAAGAATACCCTACATTACACCTCCACCCTTATTAACTAACTTATACTAAACATACATAGTTACTTCTAATCTACTTAGCTACATTACAATACTTAAAACTAGTGCTTAATTCTAAACTAAACTATAAATTAGGACTGGCCATTCTTATTAACTAACTTATACTAAACACACATAGTTACTTATAATCTACTTAGCTACATTACAATACTTAAAACTATTACTTAATTCTAAACTAAACTATAAATTAGGACTGGCCATATCTTTGGGGAGGTTTCCTATTTCTAACGGGACGAGCTTCACGGGTGGTCGAGGGTACACTGTTTGATCCATCAACCAGCTCTTTAGATGAACCCGACGTTATCAACTCCGATTCCGAATGCGCCTCAATCCTGTCACCCCCCGAACCTCCCACACCACCTTCTAAGCACACCTCGTTGGGTATTTTAGTAAACGGTATTGTGGGGAAAACCAGTGCATTACTTAAAGGCCGGTTAGAGTTTTCAGGTGCTATTTTTGTGCTGACTATTACGCTATCAGTGGATTGTGATTGATTTGCCTTACATTTTAACCTTAACTGATCAATATGCCTATGTATCTCTGTGCCATCTAATAATCTTATTTGATAATCTGTAGTACTCAAGCGCTCAATAACCGAACCACTTACCCACCTCTTTAGTCCTTGGTACACCCGGCACCAAACCTCGTCCCCTGTACCGAGAGCGCGGTGCGTGCCGCCTGCTGCGTTTTTCTGCCGGAGCTGCGCGTCAGCCACCTGCTTCTCGCGCGACGGTTTCAGCCGGTCTAATCGAGTTCTTAATGTTCTACCTTGTAGTATTTGTGACGGACTTTCTTTTGTGGTGCTATGTTCAGTGGTTCTGTACACTAGTAAAAACCGTTGAAGGGCAAGTTCTACATCAATATTTTGAATAATAGCTTTTTTTATAACTCTTTTGCACTGCCTGACCGCATTCTCCGCTAAACCATTAGAAGCTGGGTGATACGGTGCGGAAAATACATGTTCTACTCCGTTATATTCTAAAAATGAATTAAATTCTTCACTACTAAAAGGAGGCCCGTTATCGGAGACTAATTGTTTTGGTAAACCGAAACGTGACCAAATTTCTCTGATTTTACCTATTATTGCTTTGGCCGTAGTTGAAGCGACCGGACATGCTTCGATCCATTTCGAGGTGGCATCTACCATTATTAAATACTTGTGTCCGTGTACAGGTCCTAAAAAGTCCACATGTAACCTAGTCCACGGACGAGCTGGCCAGTTCCACGGCTGCGGTGCGTGGTGTACTGGCGCCTCGGCCATTTCTGCGCAGATTGTGCAGTTTCGACATAGGGTTTCCAACATTTCATCAATCCCAGGCCACCATACATAACTTCTGGCTATACATTTTGTCTTAATTATCCCCATATGAGTATCATGTAGCTCCCTCAATACTCTCTCTTGACATGATTTGGGCACTATTAACCTATGGCCCCACATAAGACAACCTAACTCGGTATATAGTTCACTACGTCTATTAAAATAAGGTCTAAGTTCCTTTATATCCACTTCCTTAGGCCAGCCATCCCTAACATAGCTTAATATACGCGTTAACATTGGATCTTTTTGTGTCTCCCTTCTAATATCTTCATATTTAAGTGACAGGGCATCCGTGGCAAAGTGAAGGTAAGTTTGCTCCGGTACGTCTATGTCTGTTTCACTAATAGCTTTATAACTTTCCACTAATCGTGACAATGCGTCAGCTGTGTTCGAATTAGTATTCACATATTCTATTTTAAAATCATAAGCTGATAATATTAACGCCCATCTTTGTAACCTACTAGCTGTCATACTTGGAATTCCTAATTCCGATCCGAATATACTAACTAAGGGTTTATGATCCGTTTTTAAAACAAATGGTCTGCCATATAAATATTGATGAAATTTCTTCACTGCGAATACTATAGCTAAAGCCTCTTTATGTATTTGACTATAATGGTATTCCGCGGAGGTGAGCGTCCTTGATGCGTACGCTATAGGATACTCGCGACCGTCGGGCGCTCGCTGCGCCAGCACTGCGCCGACGCCCCGTGAGCTCGCATCACACGTCACTATCACGGGTCGTGATTCATCATAATGTGATAATATTTCTGAACTAATTAATAACTTTTTTATTTTATTGAATGCTTGAGAATGTGTATTTCCCCACATCCAATGTTTACCCTTTTTCAATAATTCGTATAATGGTGATAAATAGAAACTTAAATTTTTTATAAATTTGCCGTAAAAATTTACCATACCTAGAAATGATTTCAGTTCGGATACATTAGTCGGAAAAGACAATTTAATTATGGGTTTAATCTTTTCTGGATCCACTCTAACGCCCTCTCTACTAATTATAAATCCTAAATACTTAGCTTCTTTACTCAAAAAATCGCACTTTTCCTTTTTTATTTTTAAACCGTTTTCTTGCAATATTTTAAGAACCTTGTTTATTGTATCCAAATGTACCTCAATCGTATTTCCCGTGATCAATATATCATCTAAAAATATTGTCACATTTGGGATTTTATCAAACAGCTGTGTCATTATTCTTTGGAAAATTCCTGGACTCGAAGCTAGTCCATATACTAATCTATTGTATTTAAAAAGACCTTTATGTGTATTTATAACTGTAATATCCTTGGATTCATCTAACAGTATTTGATTGTATGCTTGAGATAAATCTAGTTTCGTGAAATACCTACTACCACTTAACTTAGTAAATAAGTCGTCTATCTTGGGCACAGGATACTTATCAACCCTTAACATAGGATTCACTGTAACCTTATAGTCAGCACATAAACGTAAAGCGCCATCCGGCTTGTGTACAATTACCAGTGGTGTGGCCCAGTCGGAGGTGTGAACAGGCTCGACGATGCCTGCGCGCTGCATGGCCTCGAGCTCGGCGTCGACGCGCGAGCGCAAAGCGTACGGCAGTGGCCGCGCGCGGCAGAATACCGGCACGGCTCCCTCACGCAAGTGTAATGTGGCTCGACCGCCCGTGAAACACCCCAATCCGCCATCAAATAACTCATGGTACCTAGAATAGATATTACATACAATATTATTTTTTTGTTGCACCGTCAAATCTTCATCTGCCCTCGCATTGTTAATTGTTGTAATGGGGGGTATACTAATATTTAATTCCGATAACCATTGTCTTCCTAACAGTGTAGTACTTCCAGTTTTAAATACATATAAATCTAAAATCTTCTTCTGGTTTTTATAGGTAACAATTACTTCTAGGTACCCCATAGGCTGAACTTTGCTTCCATTATAAAATTTCACTGATAATTTACAGGGTAATAACGGTATATCAGAAAAATATTCTTCATAAGTATTACTCGAGATACAAGACAAAGGGGACCCGGTATCAATTTCCATTGCCAACAATACATTATTTACTAAAATGTTCATGCTCACCGGCCTATATTGGCTTAACGACATTTGATAAATTGGTTCCTCTTCCTCGACGTCTTCCTGCCAATCCGCCTCGAACGTGTGCATAGCTGGCCGCCCGTCTGCACCCGGCTGCGCCTTCCCGGTCTGCCCGTTGCCCCGCCTGGCCGCGCGAAACCCACCCGCTCTCGCGCCCGCGCCGCGTCCTTTCATGCCTGCTCCCCCGCCACGGCTCCGTAATTGGCCCCGGTCTCGATGGTCCCCGACGCCACGTGCACCGTTATCCTGGCACATCCGACGTAAATGTCCAACTTCCCTACATTTACTGCACTGATACTTCGAAAATCTGCATTCCATTTTCGTGTGCCTGTAATCCCCGCATGCCGCGCATCCTCCCACTTGCATGCGATGTAAATCTCCCGCTTGATCAAATGCTGCCGAACTACGTCGCGACATCGTGTTAGTTCTCGAACCTTCGAGTCCCGCCGAGAAAGCGCTCGCGCCGGCCCCGGCCGGCCCACTGACGTTGCCCCGGCCGTCTACAGCGGCTGCATCCCGCTCCGCCGCCTCCCACGCGCTCGCCACAGATACCGCATTAATGAATTTAATGTTTCCTTCCGCAAACAATCGTTGTCTAATAAGATCGCTCGAGATACCGCACACGAATTGGTCTCTCAAATTATCGTCCAAACTCGTGCCGAATTCACAATGCCGCGTAATTTTCTTCAATTCCGCCACATAACTCGAAATACTCTCACCGGCTTGTTGTCTTCTTTGACGAAATTTGTAACGCTCTGCCAAAATAGACGGATCTGGTTGCAAATGTTCTTGCATGACCTTCACGACCTCGGTAAAGGTCATGTCCGCCGGCTTCTTCGGACTGCACAAATTCACTAATAATTCGTACGCCGCTTCACCCATGAATGCTATTAGCGTCGGTAGTTTTAGGTCTTCCTTCACTGCATTTACCACAAAATACATATCCAGCCTATCACAGTATGACTGCCAACTCCCGGTCTTCAAGTCGAAATTGTCAAATTTCGCCATCCTCGTCGCCATTGTAGAATTGTGGAATAAAAGACGTAGTTCGCTCGGTAGACATTTAATGACTAGGTGCCGCGGTCGGTCGACGGTATTTATATAACATTACAAAAGAACTTAAGAATACCCTACATTACACAGATAATAGTTCTTAACCTATAGATTACAAGAAAACCCATAAGAAGTATTAAAATAAGAAGTTACAAAAATGATTTTGATTCGGAACCCTTTGCACGTGAGTCCGACTCGCACTTGGCCATTTTTTTATACAATACACACGCTCTGCGAAAATGTCACCAATCTACCCATTACGGTTCACGAGATACGGCTTGCTGACAAATAGACGCGCAGCGCGGAGACTTGGTAATCAGGTTACTCTTTGGGTTCGGAACCCTAAAAACCAAATCATATTCATAACTCATTTCATAGTTCCAGTAAAAACATCGTCCTGTACACAATAGCTCCGCGACTAATATAGCCCGAGAGACAGGCTATGCACTAATGAAATAACAGCGCGAACCGCGGCACACGGATTAGAACTGATTAAATCGCTCTGATTACAAACTTAATCTGGGTATCCTAGGAGAGTAGCCTTTATTCGCCACGGACACTAATTGAAAAGTCTCTTGGTACTTTTACACTGTAAGTAAAGGATTTAATAAATTGAGAATGAAAGATCAACCTTTTCCTTACCGACATTTTTAGGGTTCCATACCCAGATGGTAACCAACGGGACCCTATTACTAAGTCTCGGCTGTCAGTTCGTCCGTCCGTCTGGCCGTCTGTGTGTTTCAGTGATCTCTTCGGGGAAACTGAAGGTTTTGTCTGTGCGATTATGGACGAAGTTATCTTGACGAATAACTACCGGAGGCATATTATGAAGGACGGGACGGTGGACGTGTGTCGGGCATGCCACCGTCCGGGGGAGTCCATCAGACATATTATCTCTGGTTGTTCTCGTCCAGCTAACGGCGAGTACTTGCACAGGCACAACCAAGTGGCCAGGATTATCCATCGCAATTTCCTTTGAAATACAAACTTGTGGATTCTGAGGTACCGTATTACAAGTATGTGCCCGACCCAGTTCTCGAAAATGACCATGTTACGTTGTACTGGGATCGGTCTATCATCATTAATAGGACTATTGTTGCCAATAAGCCTGATATAGTGGTGATAGACCGATTAACGCGCCGCACAATGATAATTATAATTGATGTTACCATCCCGCATGACGACAACCTCGTGAAGGCTGAGAAAGAGAAGCAAATCATGTGGAATGTGGACTCAGCAGTCATTGTGCCAATAGTCGTTACAGCCAATGGCCTGATCGCCAAAAGCTTAGACGACCATCTGTCGAAGCTGGCGTTACGCGGTTGGGTAAAGGGCCTGATCCAGAAAGTAGTACTCCTCGATACGGCTCGTATTGTGAGGAGGTTCCTTTCTCTGGAGCCCTTACCACCGGTAGCTCGGACCCTGTTCCCGATACCGGTGGGCTACTATTTTTTATATTTTTAAATGTTTTTTTTTTTGTATGAAATATTTAAAAATGTAAAATATATGTTGATAAAAAGAATAAAAGGAATAATAATAATATGATTAATAAAATGAACTGCAGAGAACTTTAGTAAATACTGAGTTAACAACGCTACAAAGTCCTATGCAATAAATTTGTAGTATTCTTAGTAGTAAAATTGTAACACATAACCTTTTAATATTGAGCCAACAACTTTCGACAGATCGATTAATTTGATTGATTGACTTAACTAGCAAGAGCAGCAAATACTCGTAGAAGCTGCAGTAGAACAAAACTCTTATTAAATTGAACCACAATTTAAGCGGTGCAAGACACCATTCACTCTCGACTATTACTACACGGCTATTACTTGCCAACACGGACATATTAGCATGAACGTCATTACACGTGTTTTACGCAAATGAACTGCAGCTGAGAGTTATCTGCGTCTAGTATGTGTCACCTGCTACTTGTAATTAATGACAGCTTGTATTTTATACAGTACAATGACGCCCGGGGGAGTTGTTAGCTGTTAGTTTGTGAATTGTTGTATAGTATGTGCTGATTTGTGGCTGAGTAGTAACAGTGCAATTAACAAGTGCAAATGCAAAAAATAAACATGTTATAATTTTCTTTATATTCGTATTTTTAGGGTTGCGAACAAAAAACGGAACCCTTATAGGATCACTCGGGTGTCTGTCTGTCTGTCCGTCCGTTTGTCACAGCCAGTTTTCTCCGAATCTACTAGACCGATTCTGTTGAAATTTGGTACACATATGGGCTTCTATGACCCAAACACGGATGTGTTACGTAAATTATTAAATTTTTAGAATGGGGGTCACTTTTGGGGGTCAAACTACAAAATTAAAAAAAGTTAATTAAATAATATTGTGTGACATATCAAATGAAAGGGCTTACTGTGAGGGTTTTAATTATATTTTTTCATAATTTTAAAATAAACAGTTTTAAAGTTATTCAAGCCATTAGACGAAAAATTACCATTCCCCCCCTTTTCTCCGAAACTACTGAGCCTAAAATTTTGAAAAAAAAAAGAGGAGATAATAGATCTTTACCTATATATTACAAGAATACATAATTATGAGAAGTCTATAATATTAAAAATAACATGTTAAAAGAAATTAAATTCGTTCGGAACACTTTGCACGCGAGTCCGACTCGGACTTGGCCAGTTTTTTAGTTTGTATTCCGGCCTATGATTTATGAGTTGTACTTTTGTGTCCTGAGTTTCTATTTTTATACTAAATAAATGTCTTGACGATGAAACGCATGTAACTAGAAGAGTTATGAATATAAATGTCGATGGATGGAAAGGGAGAGGAAGGCCAAAGAAAAGAAGAATGGATTGTGTGAGGAGCGATATGAGAGAAAAGGGACTTAGTGATAGCGTGACGGCTGATAGGACAGAATGGAAGAAAAAAACGTGTTGCGCCGACCCCAAGTAACATGGGAAGATGAGACTAAATAAATGTCTTATCTATCTACATATCTGTCTTCCAAGGTAAAATCGTGGATTGGTTGCATACCGAGACTCCTGCGTGCCTCGGGAAGCACGTTGCTGTTGGCCCCAGATGTCATTTGAAGATCTTAGAAGCATAGGTATAGTCTTCCTCTAAATGATATATTATTTTTTAGATAAGTCCAGATTTGAAGAAGAAAATAGCGGAATACAAAAAGTCTTTTGGTCAAGGTTTTTATAGTTATAATCAGCCTGATCTACAGTTGTCGCTTTCGCACTTTACTTAGTATGGCGCAGCGCGACGGCGCACGGCGTCGGCAATAGTTTCTTCAAATACCTGTTTTACTGACTAGAATCCCCTCTTAATGTCGCATTACCCAGTAACTGGGTTTTGGAGGTCAGATAGACAGTAGCTCCATGTAAATTAGACTGGAAGCAACATAGTATTTGGGAAAAGGCTAGGCAGAATTATTTATTTATTTAGTACATGGAGGACTTACAGCTAATAAAGACAAACAACATAGTAAACCGTAGTCACCAGCAAGCCAATAAAAAATTCTCACACAATTTAGATCAGTCAAGGATATAAATATAGTATCTAATTCAAATTTAATACATGACACGTTTATTCAAGTTATAAATTTCGTGTCATGTATTAATTACTTAGCATACTTTCAAAACGCTGCTCTCAAAACGGTGAAGGAAAACATCGTGAGGAAACCGGCATGTCCTAGAACCAAAAATTCGAAGACATGTGACATTCACCAACCCGCATTGCGCCCGCGTGGTGGATTACGGCCCATTCCCTCTCCTACAGAGGAGGCCTGAGTCCCAACAGTGGGAACATTATAAGGCCGACTATGCTATGCTATACTTTTATATAGATTCAAGTTCTTAAAACGTAACAGACAGATGTGTTGCTGGGGAGTTTATTGGCCACTTCTTCTCCACAGCTAAAACACTAGGAAGTGGTGACGGGCGGGCGTTTTGGGGGACTGTCTTTTGTAAAACTTGACGTTCAAAAAGTGCTGGCTCTCAGCCTAATTTGAATAAACGACTTTTGATTTTGATTTTGATAAAATAAATATTATGTGCGAGTATTGTAGCTATGATAAAATTTTACGTTACGTTACTATCCGCCAAAAATATCCGTGCTAGGCATTCAGATAGTTGTTCCGGGTCTGGCTGTTTGTGTATGTGAGTTTCTGAACGTGCCCACGATACAGGAGGAATTCCTAGTGTGAGGGAAAATATAAAGAAAAAAGTATAACATATCTGGGCAAACTAACACTTAATAAACTCTCTAACCAAGTCATCATCATCATCATATCAGCCGAAAAACGACCACTGTTGGACATAGGCCTCCCCCAAGCGTCGCCACAACGACCGGTCCTGCGCGTCTCGCATCCATCGGCTACCCACGACCCTCACCAGGACATCGGGCCACCTTGTGGGAGGCCTTCCAACGTTGCGTCTTTCGGTACGCGGTCGCCACTCCAGCAATGTAACAAATTTTTACAATTTAAAAAGTAATTAACAAATTAAAAATACATGATTACTTTTTTCTCATAGTTAGCAAAGCAATTAATTACAAACTAATTTATTGCGATGTAAATTACTTTTCACTATTTTTATAACACTTTATTAATCATGCAATATGCTGGCAAGCGGTGCGTGTTCATACGACCTCGATTGAGTTATTAAAACTTATTTTTGTAAAACTCATTAGTTGGTCTATTAGATTGCTTATCGGTAAAAGTGTGTGAGATATTTGTGCTTATCAATCGTGATGATCGGGAACATGACAAGTGCGTGACCACTTTGAACTAGTGACAGTCCAATCCAAACACGATAGCCCGTGTTTGAATTCAACGCTAGAGGCGCTAGTGTACCGTGAGGTCGTTGTTATGTCAAATTTCACTGTTGGTTGGCTTTTGGCTCGAGTTTATTCACATATTGTTTTGATGTTTGTGAGTATTTTACTAAAGCAGCCTGACTACAGCAGATTAAGTTACGTTTCTAACGACCACAGCATTGAACTTTCTTTTTTTGTTGGAAATATGTATTTGAATATTTATTTTAGACCAAGTACACAGTAATGAATACAGGTCCATATTATGTTAGTGGGTAGATACTTATGCTATGTTAGTAAAATTTAAAATCATTATTTTTTGACATGCATGCGCGACGACTGTCTCAGGATTTGGCTGTCCACTCTGTCCGACACCACGCTCAAAAGCGAGCTGGTGCTCTTTATTTATCTCCTTCTTTTTTCCATTTTGTGAGTCCACGTAACACTGCGACATTATTTATGTTGTATTAAATCGTACGTTTACGGTATCATACATATTTTTTCTCCTAACTTTGTTCACATGCGCGTAATAAAAACTTTAATGCCATGATTAAGGACCATACCCGACAGTGGCGCCAACTGGTGAGTACAAAAACGGTAACCCTCATTACTAACGTTTTTTGTTTCGACTTACATTTAAAAATATCCTACTAAATGCAAGAACTTGTGAGGATGGATAAATTTTGATACTCTTCCACACAAACACTGCTGGATGAATTTTGATGAAACTTTTTGAGGTTGGACAAATTTTAAGACTGTTAAATACAGCTTACAAAAATATACATTCAGCATGACTTTTTAATTTTTAGCCACAATTTGACCACAATATCCCCAACATTACACGGAAAACACATAATACACGAGATAATTACTCGTAAATAGAACAAAACTGAAACGGCAAACATAATAACAACTAATGCTGCACCGACAAAACTCATAACAGCACTAATATACCAGCAGTATTTCACGGTTCCGACTATTCTATGTAACTGTTCCACATAACATTTGAAGCTAAAGTTGCACGCAATAAATTCTCATAAAAAATAATGTGAATTGTCTCGCGTAAAGACTCGCACGATCACACACAAGCACGCACACACGAACACTCTCACACACAATAAAAACACACCCACACACACACCAACAGACTTATGGTAAAACTAGAATTAGACTATTAATTATTTTTATTTGTGATGGGTTTGCTCTTGACTCTAGTCTAGGTCAGAGATGACAGAGACAAAATCTTAGATGGAGCGAGCTCACCCAGAAGGAGCCTGTTCCTTCTAACTTTGAAGAGATTAGGGTTGTAAGTGTTTGGAGACACAGACGCAGGCAGAGAGTTCTACTCCTTTGCTGTGCGCATTTTAAAAGCAATTATTCATTTCCACTCTCGTTTTGTAAATTATTACACTCGTATGATATAAAAGAGCGGCGTCTCCTGGTACAGGCATCTTTATGCTTAAAAGGGGACGCCACCAACTGTTTAACATTCCAACGTGTAATAACAAAATAAACATTTTTGATTTTGATTTGATTTTTGAATTGTTGTGATAGCCGAGTGGTTATGACTCTCATGCTTGAGGTTGTGGGTTCGAATCCAGGCTGATTGTTTATTTTGGATTACACTAACATTGAAGTTACAGATTGTCAGAAGCCAGTGAATCTGACTCAGGTCTTGCCAAGAACTACCGTGTTACCCAGTTAATGGGCTGTGGAGGTCTGGTAGGCAGCCGCTCTACGTCTCTTCTCTTATCGTGCGTGCAGTAAGGTCTAACGACCTCACACACCCTAGTGTCAGAGTTTCTAAACCGCCTCAAGGACCTCTGACATGGTTTATTTGATGACCGCCATTTGGCGGCCGGGACCAAAGGCATTACGTGCCTTCCGAAGCACGGAATCATCTTTTTTATCAGACAATCAGGTGATTCAAGCCTGCAATGTCCTAACGAAACTAGAAAACAACTTTACAAAGTAGTTTTTCCCGTGGGAATTGAACCCACGACCACCGGGTCACAAGGCAAACGCCTAAACCACTCGACCACGGAGGCCGCTCCACGTAAAATACTGGTATTCAGCTGAATCCTGTTTGACTGGAAGCCGACCCCAATATACTTGGAACAGGTTAGGCAGATGATGATACTAACATCGATGAACGAAACCATCGTGAGAAAAACTACCTTCTGCTAGAGACGGAAGTTACCTCAACGGAAAAAATAAAATAAAATTAAATTAAGGTTTATTTCGACCCACAAAGGATCATATTAGGACACACATATAACCCCAGTTCCTCACGTACGTACTAAGGAATCTAGAATTGTGCCCGTTTGATGACTGTGGGCTCGCTCCTGTTACATCGGACTTAAAACTGCCTAGCGATAATTGGTGCAAAACTGGTTAACGTTTTTCGGTATATGGTACGGATCCCATCATGTGAGGGTCGGGCTCCCACTTGGTTTTAATTACTAAGCCTCCGCTGTCCGTCCGTCCGTCTGTCTGTCAGCGGGCTGTATTTCAAGAACCGTAATAGATAGACAGTTGAAATTTTCACAGATTGTGTATTTCTATTGTCGCTATAACAACGAAAAATAAAAAACAAGGTTTATGGTACGGCACTCTTCGTTTTCAAGTCCGACTCGCACTTGGTCAGTTTTTTTATATTGCACAAAGTTTTATCATTTCGTGACTGGCCAATGGCGATAAAAACCTATGAAATCGATAAAATTGTTCGTATCATGGCGGTCCCAAAAATCTTATTTTCCAAATATTAAAGAAAAATATAGTTTGTTTATTTACTTTGTTTGCACCACTATAAGAGTAGGGTGAGGGAAAACGAGTTACACTGTGTTTATAACGGACTTTCCTTATTTATTGACATACTGAAGATTTTTCCTTACCCCTATGTCTGAGTGTTATTCATCTCATCACATGATTTTCAAATACGTTAGGTATTTCCAAGAATTGCAGCAGCTGACATCAATTTGTGTTTATTTTTCCTGCTTGTTTATAATGTTCCTTGTAAGTTAATGTGTTAAATTAAGTGTTGCGACATAATTGCCGAAAATCACGAAAAAGGGAATCCCAATTATATTTTGTAAGAAAACATTGTCGACGTTATTTTCCTCGTGATGTGGTTTGAAAGGCTTGGAAGACGAAGAGAAATTCACTCTTTTAATTTCGACCAAATATAATTATGTTGCTACTGTGTCGGTGCACACAAGCCTTTATTCATGCTTCAAATAACTTTTAAAAGGTCATGCGAAGGGGTTTGACGTTTTTTGTGGGAGCTGACTTTACCTCGAAATATGTCGGCAACGTGACACTTTGACATTTATAAAATTGAAGCATTTATACTTAATTTGCAAATAAATGGTTAGTTGGCCAAATAAAAACTAGTGCGTTTATCAACTGCCGAACTTTAAACAAACGAATAATCTCTTCATTGGTGAAATCGCTTTTCTCCAACGCGTGTCTTTTTGTGCAACGTGGCAACGAAAACAAACTGATGAATGAGCGGCACGTGCACAGCCCAGCCACGGCCCGGTAGCTTCCCTGACGGGACACGGATGCACGGTCACTGCCCTGACACGGCCCTGACACTGCACGGCCACGTCCCGTCTATGTGTGGATCAACCTTGGAGACCATGTTCCGAACATGTTGTTTGTTGAAGTGCCCCTTGCCCATATATACATGTCAGATCGTGCACAGCAACCTTGAAAAAAAAAGTCAAAATTCACTTTTTGAATAGGATTTGAAATTGATAGAAAAATAAATAAGTTGTTTTCTAAAGATTTGCATTAGGTTTTTTTGGGACAAGCTCGCCACACTATTTCCAACCACTGCTACTTCTGAAAGCCAGAATCAACAGTGGCGACAGCTAGAAAAACACCGAGACTATGAAGTTCGACGAGTCCTGCAAAAACGATTCAACTGTCTTGGATCCGACAACGAAATTAATCAGAAAAGAAAGGTTCGGAAAGTAAGAAAAAAATGCATTAGATTAAAAATATAATTGTTGAGTTGCGCCCTCGTCGTAACACTATCTACCGATACATGATGTCGGAAATATGTCAGTCAATAGAACAATCGGGACGCCAACGCCATCTAGTGGCGTTCGACGTAGTCTCGACAGAGGCTGAGCTCAGTCTACTGGTAGCGGTCGAGCAGTGCAGACGTGCACACGTCTAGAAACCGCCGCGTGTTCCGAATACTTGTTCCGTGTACCTATTGTGTGAGAATATTGTAATTGAGACTTTGATTGTGAATAATAATTTGATTTAAAAGCAAATGGTGTTTCTATTGCGTAATAACCAACATTTCCCATAGTACTCCCACTGAAGTTCCAATATCCTGGCTGATGTAACCTGGAGAGTTGTATCTTCGCTGACATGTATAATATTATCGACCTATAACATGAGAGATGTGTCATAATGCAACACGTGGGCTAATGCGTATTGGTGGATACCTGAAAGTAGAAAAATTGCTTCATATTGATTTCCGACAGCGTTTCCACAATTTTTTTTTGCGATTCGTTTGACTAATTATTCAATCCTTACATATAAAACTAGTTAACCCACGTAACTTCGTCTGCTCCGCTCCTATTGGTCTTAGCGTGATGAACCTTCCTCGATAAATGGGCTATCTAACACTGAAATAATTTTTCAAATCGGAGCAGACGAAGTCTGAAGATCTCAGTTCCTGAGATTAGTGCGTTCAAGCAAACAAACAAACAAAAAAACTCTTCAGCTTTATATATTAGTATAGATTATATCTAATATATAAAATTCTCGTGTCACGGTGTTTGTTACCGAACTCCTCCGAAACGGCTCGACCGAGTTTCATGAAATCTTGTGTGTATATTCGGTAGGTATGAGAATAGGTGGTAGGGTATTTTTGTTTTGCAAAACAACGTTTGCTGAGTCAGCTAGTATTAGTATAGATATAGATTCTTCCTTTACTGGTGACTGACTGACTGAGTGACTGACAGACAACGCACAACTGAAACTACCGGTCGTAGACAGCTGACATTTGGCATATAGGTTCCTTGGGAAGTGTAGGGGAGCACTAAGAGAGGAGTTCCTAAAATTCCTACGGGAACGGGATATGCGTGTACGAAGTCGCGGGCTAAAGCTAGTTTCAATATAAAATACAAAAAAAAAACGGCAAATACTTAAACTAATTTTTAGTTGACACTTCGCGTGACCCAAGGGCTGGCTTTTACCTCGGACAGAGGATAAGCATTGCCATACAACGTGGCAATGCCGCCAGTCTTTTGGGCTCACTTCCGGTGGACAGCGATGCGGACGAATTTTTTGACGCCTTATCTTAGTTAGGATATTTTATTTTAAGTGTATATATTTAGTACTTTAATGCTGTACCTAGTTAATAAATAAATATTGTATTTTTAATTTTTAAATGTACCTAACATAGTTTTTAAGTCTTACTACTAACAATAGTATGGACCTGAAATGAAAAGATTTTATTTTCTATTTTATTTGTTTTTTTTTTTAAATATGACGAAGACTGGAAGCAAACTAGAAACACGAGTATATTTCTCTAAACAAAGCGTGTAACCAAGACGATCGCATCAAAACCACTCAAGAATTTTATCAAAAACTAGTGGACGTCACGCGGTTTCACCCGCGTATTTCCCGTTCCTGTGGGAGTACAGGGATAAAATATAGCCTATGTTACTCCCTGATAATGTAGCTATCCATTGCTGAAAGAATTTTTCAAATCGGTCCAGTAGTTTCGGAGCCTATTCATTTCAAACAAACAAACAAACAAATCTTTCCTCTTTATAATATTAGTGTAGTCTAGCTAAGTGCGAGTCGGACTCGCGTGCAAAGGGTTCCGAACTTTTATTTTTGTAACATGTTTGTTTTAACACTATAGACTTCTTATGGGTTTTCCTGCAATCTGTTGGTAAAGAGCTATTATCTGCATTTTTTTCAACATTTTAGGCTCAGTAGTTTCGGAGATAACGGGGGGAATGGTCATTTTTGGTCTAATTTCTTGAATATCTTCAAAACCGTTTATTTTAAAATTATGAAAAAAATATCGTTAAAACCCTTACAGTAAGCCCTTTCATTTGATGTCACACGATGTAGTTTAAGAAACTTTTTTTGAAATTTTCTAGTTTGACCCCCAAAAGTGACCCCCATACTCAAAACTTAGTTATGTACGTACCGGGTTCGTGTTTGGGTCACAAAAGTCCATATTTTTACCAAATTTCAACAGAATCGGGCAAGTAGATCCGGAGAACACTGGCTGTGACAGACGGCCAGACAGACACCCGAGTGATCCCACTAGGGTTCCGTTTCATACGGATGTTTAGAACCCTCTAAAAAGGCCTCAATTTCTAAAATAATTACAACCAATCCATCAAATTGTACAACTCTTGACTTCCAGACAGTTCTTACGAGTACATTAAACTTTTAACAAACGACGTGGTACTGGAACATAGCCCATTCGTCTTTAGAACAAATTGGCCGAATCAAATGCTACGGCTTGATGTATTTGCGGCCAGGAGAATCATTTGTTGGTGCTGTGTTTGATGGGTAATGGGAAAAAGGGAATTGGTATAGGAAATAGGTTGTGATGTAGAAAACATTTATAGAAAACACAATAGCTCCGAATATCAGAAACAGAAATTATTGTTTTTTTTTTTCGAAGGCCGATTTGAGTTCACAATTTTATTTTATTTTATTTATTAAGGGATAATAAACAACTACAACATATATATAATAAACAAGATTAACAAAATTTTAAGTGGTAATGTTGCAGTCCACCAAAATATGTCAATTAAATCAATCCAACAGCAATAAATCAATTATAATTATATATAATTTTAAAGAAAGAAAGAAAGAAAGAAAGAAAGAAAAACATTTATTTGGGACTCGCACAAGACATACATATCAATCAATACATATAAGCGGCGTCTTAAAATTAATTAATAATTAATTTAATTATTATTATTCTCTTTATTTTTTATCCTTACATACTAATTTACATTTTTAAATATTTCTTAAAAACAACACATTATAAAAAAACATTTCAAAATATAAAAAATAGTAGTCCGCCGGTGTCGGGAGCAGGGTCCAAGCTACCGGTGGTTAGGGCTCCAGAGAAAGGAACCTCCTCACAATACGAGCCGTATCGAGGAGTACTGCCTTCTGTATCAGGCCCTTTATCCAACCGCGTAACGCCAGCTTCGACAGATGGTCGTCGAAGCTTTATTATTATTATTATTATATTTTTTTATTATTATTTTTTATTATTTAATTATTATTAATTTTGCTGAACATTTAATTTAATTTCTAAAATGAAGACAAAGATAAACGAATTACTAAAACTATGGTGTTGAAACATTTTTTTCAACATAAACAAACAGCAGTAAACACATTTAAAAAAGTTTTCGATTGATTTAACACCGAGAAAATAAGAAAAAATACAGTTAGTAGGGCTAGAAAGTTGCTGATTATTTCAAAATTCAAACTCGAATAAATAGAAAAAAAAAATCCTAATAAACCATTTACAGACTTTTGAATTGCCAAGATCGGTCGTTCAAAAAAAAAAAAGATATTGAAAAAAAAGAAGCTATTTGCACGTTCTAAAGCGTAGATCTCTATGGAGAAGAACGTGCAAGAAACTCCACGGACACTCTTTTAAAAATAATAAATTGTTACAAAGTTTTGTTTACATCATGTTGAAATTATACATACATGTGAGAACGAAGACGAAGACAAACAAGATAAAAGCGTCCAGAAAAAAAAATAACAATGCAAAGAAATAATTAAAATAAACCATGGCATCTGAGAAATGACCACTCCCAACTAACGGCGCCCGTTAAGCACCATTCGGCTCAACCATTTTGAAGGGAGCCAAATGATCCAACGCGTACGCCACCATCAGCTAGACTTTTGAATGAGCATGACACTCCCAACCGCCAGGGTACATTCAAGTCAAAAACAAACCTAAAACTGATAGCTATAGCTTAAGTTTAAGGTACACAGTACTCACACATGTGCCGTTAAAATGGATGAAATTATGCAATGAAAAGAAATTTCAAAAGAAATTTCTTCCAGCAGAAACATCTAACCACAGTTTGTAAAAATAGATATCGCAAAAAATATGTAGGTCCTTAGCTCAATCCAAACGCTGTAAAATTATAGTTTTAATCGTAAAAATTCAATATCGTCATACAAATACACTTACAAAAAGTCAGCTATCATTGCACCATTAATTATACGTGGGTAGACAGGAAACTCCACGTATTACAGATAATAGGGTCCAAGCACGCATTGATGGCACAATCTGCGCGCCAATGTCGACTCATGCCCGCTGGGGGCCATTTGATACGAGAAACGTTTACCCTACTCAGGGGGCTTTTTGTGCTATCGACAAGTTTCTTGTTGCCCGATAAATGGTGGTGTTATTATTATTATCAATAAACATTTTATCAAATAAGCAGCACTTTTATGCTCTTTAAATTTTATTGCATTGTGACTACATAGACAAATAACTTCTTCATAGAAACCAAAAAATGGCCAAGTGCGAGTCGGACTCGCACACGAAGGGTTACGTACCACAAACCTTAATTTTTATTATTTGTTGTTATAGCGGCAATAGAAATACACAATCTGTGAAAATTTCAACTGTCTACCTATAACGGTTCCTGGGATATAGCCCGCTGACAGACAGACGGACAGACGGAGAAGCTTAATTATAGGGTTCCGTTGGTTACCCTTTGGGTACGGAACCCTAAAAAGGCCAGTATTGTCAAAAATATGAATATAATGAAAAAGAAAATACGTCTTATATTTATGTGTATAAGAGGAAGCCAGAATCTTGTTTACTTTATTTGACATATTCTATTTATGGGGGAATATAAATTGGAAAGGGGAAGCCACTAGACAGGTAAATACAGAAGACTCGTTATATGAATGTGCTTTAATGCGCTTTATGTCACGTCCACACGATATCGACTTTAGTCTGCGCAGACTTTGAACTCTGAACAATAGTGCCCCAAGAGTCCATATACTTATTCTTTGGGAGACTTTATAAATGCCACCCATGCTGCAATTAACCTAACCACCTACTGGGCCCATTGGGTGACTTGATGAATGCCACCCATGCTGCAATTAACTTAGCCACCTACTGGGTCCAAACAGAGGGTGAAAGTAGATTTCACAAATACTCAACTTCAAATTCTTAATTCTGCAACCGTGTTTGTTCTCAACTGGAGATGTGTTCATCTAGATGCACTGCAAGTTAGCATCCCCATCTTGTTGCTATTCCACCAATTCTCACTAAGCGTTTTCAAACGTCTTTTATAATGTGCACAGTAAAGTAGTGGAACTCTCTGCCTGCGTCTGTGTTTACAACCCTAATCTCTTCAAAATTAGAGTGAACAGGCTTCTACTGGGAAAGCACGCTTCATCGTCGACTTTGTCTCTGTCACCTCTCACCTAGACTAGAGTCAAGAGCAAACACATCTAAAAAGAAAATATATCTCTTATCTTAACAAAGATTTTCTCTGGTAAATCGCCATACCATTTTCTTAAGAAAAAATAGTACAAGAGTAGTACAGAAAATAAATCGGATGAAGTGCTTTTTTAATTTATGCAATCACCTAAATCAATTTATTAATTGCATAATCATCTGGAAACCTTATTCTGACTGAACCTTCTTAATTTTTTTTCGGTTCGAATACAGCAAACTATTTGCGTACTATTGCAATCTTAAATTGTATGTGGAGATATCTCGCATAATATTTTGAAAGTTTTTCCTTATTTTGTCAAATTAAGCATGTTTTTATGCCGTCCTTTTCTCATAGATTATGTGTTCTAGATAAAAGGGTTATTACTTGATTTTCTAAAAACATTATAAATGTAAGAGTATGAATGTGTGGATGTTTGTTAAGTTATCACGTCATAACAGCTTAATGGATTTGGGCAAAAGGTGGCTTTTGCAAGATTTAACTTTAACAGACGTATATACGATTATTTCAAGTTAATAAAAGCTTGTAAAACACGTTAAATAGACGTATATTTAATATATTTATATAAATACATTCTACAAGTGTATTTTTGTGTAGGTAAGTATGTTTAATATTTTCAGAATCTTGCAATGTATGCGGATGTAGTAGCGGCTATCAAATAGTTGTCTATACTAATATTATAAAGAGCAAATATTTTTTTGTTCGTTTATTTGTACCGAGTAGACTTCGAAACCACTGGACCGATTTTCCGAGATCCCTACGAAAATTGCAATACTAAAACCGCGCGAACGAAGTCGCGGGCGTAGTGCTAGTATTCAATAATTGTGTTAAACTTTTAACAACACTTTTATTAAGTTTTTTTATTAAAATGTATAGTTTACTTTCGTTCAATTCAATGCACTGGCAAATTATTTTAAAGGTGACTGCATATTGCATTGGTTTGAGAAAAGTTGTTAAAAAACTAAATTAATGGAATCTTCGCATGCGTATGTATGTGTATTTTCAATAAGAGACAGTGGGCAGAAAAATGAGCACCAAAATCATACTGAAATTACACAGCACTTAAGTGTGCTAGTTGCCTTCAACAGGTTTATCTATAGTATATAACATTGTATGATTTTTTATTTATTTATAACTTCTATTTGTGCAGCTTTGGTGTCCTCCTGGCAAGGCCAGTCGCTGAACCCCAGGGCTGTGACTATCTCGTACACGAATCTCAGCATTATGTTGAGCGATGGCCAAAAAACCCAAATACACATTCTTTGTTTTTCCAGCCGGAACCTGGTAAAAAATATGTACCAGCTCACAAGATATTTTTCATCATGACACGGAGATCTGAAGCTAGTACCTAGTACCTACTGACAATGTACGATAGTCTTTAGACCCACTCTGAAGTTAATTTTCGAAAGCATGCCAATACCACACTGCAATACCACAAATTATAGCCATACCTTTTATATCTATCCTACTAATATTATAAACGCGAAAGTTTGTATGTATGGATGTATGGATGTTTGTTCTTCTTTCACGCAAAAACTACCGAATGGATTTTAATGAAAATTTACAATAATATAGCTTATACATTAGAATAACACATAGGCTATAATTTTTAAAGATAGTGTGTGAATTGTCCAAAATATAACGATAATGTAATTCCTAAACAAAATGTTCATGGGTTTCGTAACTGTCAAACATTTAATGTTTATCCCACCGATACGGTAAACTCTCCCCTCAAATTTAAGAACGTATTTAAATACAGGTTTCGAATCGACAACATATATCTACAATATTCGGATAGTGGCGTATTTTAGATTTGTAAAATGTAGAATAATGTCAGTTATGAAAAAGGATTGACATATATTTTGGTTGTCAAATATTTATGCGTACGTTCAGAAATGTATTTATATTGAACGAATATGAATAAATTCGTATTATTTGTAACGTGATAAAAAAAAACAAAAGTATATAACTCGTACATAGGTTAACCTGATAGGAATTGTGGCAATTTGATGTAGATGAAATCAACTTATTACTTAATGCAGATACCCGTAATGCCATCTATTGACACAAACAGTACTTACGACAGCATGAGAATTACGTCAAAACATATTTTAAGTCTTTAAATATTTTGACAGTTCAAATTCAGATTCCATAGATGGCGTTTCGCATTTGACCTTATGTTTTTATCGCAGTGTTATTAATATTAGAATATTCGTAAACAGGCGTGTGCTTACATTTGCTAAGCTTAACTTGAGTTGCTTAATAATGAATCTCTACGGGCCTAGGGCCAGGGGTCACGTCATACCACCTTCGAGCAGCTGGCGAAGTCCCATGATAGAGGAGTCGCGAAAAGATTTGAATTAGATTGGCTAATCGGATGTTTAACTGTGTTCTAAAAACTTAAAAAGTAGTTTCTTAACTTTTTTGTTTGAAGAATAGCACCCATGTAGTGCAATATAATATCAACACATTAAACTTGACATATGCAAAAATAGTATGGTCTTCTTTATGGCTCGATGCCATAAAGAAGGCTGTTAGAGGCAGCACGCACAGAGCTTGCCCGTAGCAGAAGACCGCATGGATACACGTCGTATGCAGTCGCGATCCTCAGCAGTGAAGGAACGACGCAGAAGAAGAAAAATGCGAACATGATATAAGAAGGCCACTCAAATGCGCATAATTCTACGAGTAGTGTTAAAATTTCTGACGGCACACACCATAATCAAGAAGATAATTAGGTTATTTTGGAAGATAGCCTGTGTTGTTCCGTTGCTTCAGCATTCATTTATTTCTTCCCTGTTCGGGGAACCCACCGACCAAGCAGACCATCAATACGGATAATAGTGACAAATGTTTTTGGGAAAAAATAAGGAGAATATTTCCATGAAAGCGTCCATGGAAAAAAATGATAAATATCATCTGATTAAGTTCTATAATGGGCAACAGATAGTAATTTATAAAATTTAATTGTAAAGGGGTGGGATTCTGGTGTCCTGAAACACATCCCTCGAGCACGGCTTAGGCAGCAGTCTCCCACACGTATATACTTACCTGAATTATGTATGGTATCTGTCCTATGTAAAATAATTTATGTAAATTGTAGTGAAAAATAAAGTTTATCCTATATTAAAAGAAAAAATGTGGCTTTTCTTGGAATCAATACTACTATTAGCTAACCTGACAAACGTTGTTTTGCCATATAAATAAAAAAACTAGCCTACGACCTATTCTCAGTCCTACCAAATAAATTAGTCACGCCGTTTCGGAGGAGTTTTTTCAGAAACACTGTTACACGAGATTTTTATATTATATTAGAAGAAGATTAGATTATATAGCTAAAGAGTTTGTTTGTTTCTTAGAACGCCCTAATTTCAGGAACTACTGGTTTGAATCACGCTACGAACAATAGGCGCGGAGCATTAAGGAAAAATGTGGCGCAGACGAAGTTGCGCGGGTCAGCTAGTACTAATATAAAGCTGAAGAGTTTGTTTGCATAAACGCGCTTATCTCAGGAACTGCTCGTCCGATTTGAAAAAATATTTCGGTGTTAGATAGCCCATTTATCGGAGAAGGCTATAGATTATATATCATCACGCTAATACCAATAGGAGCGGAGCAGACGAAGTTGCGCGGAACAACTAGTTTTAAAATAAAACTATAAATGGCCTGCTTACTGACCTTAACAACAACTACAATTAAACCTGAATTAAACTCGAAATAGATTTTATAATTAACATAAAAATTATACTGGCTATAACAGTCATCGAACCACATACATTTATTGACTTTCTTAATATGAAAAACAGAAGTAATGACATGAAGCTGCCCTGAATCGACTTCTATCGTGATTCTTTACGTTCTCTAGTAATGAAAATCGGTTCATAATTTATTGTTCGAGTATTTATGAAGAGATGTTAGGGAAAGGTCAATGAACTTTATTGCATATTTATCTAGCACCCACCATATAGTTTTTTAATGCACATTTATGAAATTGCTTCGGGATTTCTCATTCATACAAATGTCACTGGTGTAATGCGTGACACACACGCTGTTTTGCTGACTATACATCATTTGCCCCAATGGTTTGAACCCAATGCTAAAGGTTTTTAGATCAATGTGTAACTTGGTGTTGTGCTTTTTGTGATCATTTCCTAACGCGTAGTAATTAAAAATCTATTCAAATTATTTCCATCCTCATTTCGTGCTTGATTCAATATCAATATTATTGAATAATAAAAACAAAGTAAGCACGCCTTTCTTTTAACTAAATGAAAATATTAAACCCAATTCTCAATAAAATACCTCCCGAGCTTACAACGTTCAAAACTTAAGTTTTAAAATAACATGATAAAGGAAGTGTACTTCCAGCGTTTGTAGCCAAAACTACGTCCCATCCATTACAAACGGAACATAAATCAAAAGTTCTGAAAACCACTGAGAACTTAATAACTTAGAACGGATACAACTTTGGATAAAATTCACACAAAATTACGTACTATTGTGGAAACCTGAAATTTTACTGATGATTTAAAGTGTGAAGTTTGGTTAAAGCTTCGTTACCTTTTAAAAACCGGCCAAGAGCGAGTCGGACTCTCACAGGAAGGGCTCCGTACCATAAACCGAAAAAAAAAACACGTATCTTGTATGGAATATGGAAAAAGAATTAATTAAAGGGGGCTCCCCCTTTAATTAATTCTTTTATTTGTTGTTATAGCAAAGCGGCAATAGAAATACACACTCTATGAAAATTTCAACTGTCTACCTTACGGTTCTAGAGGTACAGCCCGCTGTCAGACAGACGGACGGATGGATGGACGCATGGACAGCGGAGGCTTAGTAATAGGGTTCCGTTGGTTATCCTTTGGGTACGGAACCCTAAAAACTAGAGAGTTCATCTTGACATTATCTGAAGTAGCTTTAATTTTGTGACTGATGGCTTGGATATCATAACATTGCTTCTGTATATTCACAAGAGAACCAAAGTTACCGATAAAACCCGAAATATTAGTGTTTCAGTGTCATAAAAATTCACACCGCCAGTTGACGCCACTCAAGCGAGAGGTGGTCTTTTTAAACCCTGACTTTGACGTAAAAATGACGTAGACGCCAATTTAAGCAACGTTCGCATACGCATCATCATCATCATCATATCAGCCAAAGACGTCCACTGCTGGACATAGGCCTCCCCCAAGCGTCGCCACAACGACCGGTCCTGTGTGTCTCGCATTCATCGGCTACCCGCGACCTTCACCAGGTCATCGGTCCACTTTGTGGGAAGCCTACCAACGTTGCGTTTTCTGGTACGCGGTCGCCAGAACTTTTCGGCTCCATCGACCATCTGTTCAGCGAGCAATGTGCCCTGCCCACTGCCACTTTAGTTTGGCGATCCTTCAGGCTATATCGGTAACCTTGGTTCTCTTGCGGATATCATCATTCCTGATTCGATCACGCAAGGAAACTCCAAGCATTGCCCTCTGCATTGCCCTTTGAGTGACTTTGAACCTTCTGATGCGGCCCATTGTGAGCTACCACAATGGGCCGCATTTGCATGTCAGTAGCAATTTTTTTCCTTTTTTTTTACTATTGATAGGCTATCAAAAATGTATGGAAATTGAGGCTTTTTTGACAGATTGCACACTGAAATAAGAATGCGAATGTTGTTTAAAAAATAGTAGAATTGGCCCTCAGGCCAAATGTCAACTACAAACGCTCCTATTCTGTGAAACAAGGAAAATAAAATAAACAAAATGTATAAATGAATTGACGCATTATATTCCGTAGCGGATTGCTACGTCACTACTAACGCTACGAGTGCTACGAGTGCTACGACTGCGCAGCGATGTCATCAGTTACGTCGTAGCAATTACGTAGCGATACCTATAATTTCTGTTTTGTGCTGTTTGTTTGTACTTTATTGTACTAAAGATATGAGTACATTTTCTTAGTATTTTTGAAATTCTTAAATCTCAGTGTTTTTATCAACATAATTATAAAATAACATCTCAGGTGTCACCTTATTTGAAAGGGTTAGCCAGATGCCTACGACCTACTACAGTCACATTTTATTTAAGTTTAAGCCCCATATATTGGCAAAAGACTCACCTCCTACCACGGTACACGGAACCCGGCAAAAATCCAGACTCCGAGTTGCTACTGAAATATCAACATGGTAACACTCAATAGCACTTTGTCCATCCCGGCAATCGAACCTAAGGCTTCATGCGTATTTGCTACCAATAGACTATCTATGTGGTTAACACAATAGATACATAGTCGAAAATTTTCTAGTTGCACTTATAATTAAAACTGGCCAAGTGCGAGTATGACTCGCGTGCAAAGGGTTCCGAACGAATTTAATTTATTTAACATGTTATTTTAACACTACAGACTTCTAATAGGTTTTCCTGTAATCTTTAGGTAAAGATCTATTATCTCCATTTTTTTTCAAAATTTTAGGCTCAGTAGTTTCGGAGATAAGGGGGGGGGGAATGGTCATTTTTCGTCTAATTTCTTGAATAACTTCTAAACCATTTATTTTAAAATTATGAAAAAAATATAATTAAAACCTTCACAGTAAGCCCTTTCATTTGATATGACGTCACACATTATTGTTAAAAAAACTTTTTTTTAAATTTTCTAGTTTGACCCCCAAAAGTGACCCCTGTACTAAAAATTTTATAATTTACGTAACGCATCCGTGTTTGGGTCATAGAAGTCCATATGTGTACCAAATTTCAACAGAATCGGTCCACTGGATCCGGAGAAATCTGGCTGTGACAGACGGACAGACAGACAGACAGACAGACAGACAGACAGACAGACACCCGAGTGATCCTATAAGGGTTCCTTTTTTTTCGGAACCCTAAAAATGAACATAATTTATTAATACGACCGAATCTAAGACCAAGGGTAATTGGCTATTACCAGTCATTTTAATTTTAAACCGAAGTCTTTAAAAACACATTTTAAAAACCGTGTTAATTAATTATCTCAATTTGACAGTTTAATGAATATAAGTTTAAAACGCTGCTGCATAATGGTGGTCATTCACCGGGAGCGTTCGCGTGTAAAATGTAAGGTTCGATTTAGACCATTACGTTGCAATACTGTGCCAGGTCGCTCACAATATTTGGATTCAGAAACAACCAATTTTGAACATTGTCATGTATCATTATCATATCATTTTGACTTTCGATTTTGAAATAAAACGTGATTTAATGAGTTATTATTATGCAATTGGAATGCCGTTCTTTATACTTTTTGCTGTAATAAACAAATTGCATCATTACTTGTGTTGGGTTCACCTAATGCTCATATCTAAGAACAGATATCTAAATAAAAAAAATAATCGCCAAAATGTATGTACGCAAATAACTCGCAACGACTGCCCTCAGCGAAGCCGGGGCCACTAGTAATACATAAAGTTGCAGACTAGCTTTTGCCCGCGACGTACGCGCATATCCTGTTTTTTTCCCGATCCAGTAAGAATTTCGGGAAATCCTCTCTTAGTGCTCCCCTACAATTCCCAAGGAACCTACATGCCAAATTTTAGCTTCCTACGACCGGTAGTTTCGGCTGTGCGTTGTCTGTCAGTCACTCAATCAGTCAGTAACGGAAGAATTTTGTACATATTGGTATTGAATTTTTTATATTGATTAATGATTGATGTATGTGATGAACCACCACCTTTAAAATGATCAAGTATAGAGTAACTTAGAAATTGCTAGACATTGTATGGCTCGCTAATGTGAAAACATTTTAATTGATAACTTTAAATTAATAAACAAAGTTTAGTGCTCGAAACTGCGATACGTTCATTATAAACTTGATTTCATCGAAGCATATTGTTTAAGGTACAAGAGCGTAATAACCCTCGTACTCTCATACTCTCAAAGCTATCGAGAACACTTGCTATGTGTGGGTTGGCTACGATAAGAGTCGCGTTATTATTTACTAGCTAACTATTTTAACTAGCTCTATTCTGCCCTCGCAATAGTAAATGCAGTACTTGCAAAATAGTAGTTTCTCTAACTGATATAAAACTCATTTGTTTTGTTATGGAAAAAGTTCAAAAAAATACAAAGAATTGTTTATTTTAGTTTTGAAGTGAATTTTTCTTATGTGGGTCTTTAGAAAAATGAATACTGCACTTAAACCTTGTGTCCTTATTTGTAATTTACATCAAAGTAGTGCAGTAAAATGCAGCACTCGCGTATGTTACTGCATTTGTATCTAGGAAATACATTAATTTCATTAAGCACAAGCAAAGTAAATTACTGAAAACATAAGGCATAATGCAGTATACGAATAAGTTTTCAAACATTTAAATAGAAAAAAAAGGCAAAACATGATTAATTAAAATGATTTAATTTTTTAAACCTTTCCATTAACTAAAACTTTTAGCAGAAATATTCTATCACGTCACATTTTTTATGTTTTTGTTTTCATTTACCCAACCTGTTATCAGCAGTTTGCTGTTCATTTTTTCGACTTTAGCAATAGATACCTAGCCTTTTTGAATTGTCGAGTAGGCAGTGATAACTATATTAAGATAGTTTTTGTTTAAAACGATACTTTCCTTTTAAACTATAGAACGAAGACAAAATAGCACGGATCAAAACACGTTTTCTGTTACGGGAACCCCCTAAATCTTAATTTTTTACTAATTTTTTCATTATTTTTAGTTAAAGCGGCTATAAAACACATATTACACGAATGTACATATACATACACTACTAGCTAGTTATTTTAACTGCCTCCGTGGTCGAGTGGTTTAGGCGTTTGCCTTGTGACCCGTTGGTCGTGGGTTCGATTCCCACGTGAAGCATACTTTGTAAAGTTGTTTCCAGTTGTTTTGGCTATGATATTGCAGGTTTGAATCACCTGATTGTCTGATAAAAAGATGATTCCGTGCTTCGGAAGGCACGTATAAGCCGTTGCTCCTGGCCGTTAAATGGCGGTCGTGAAATAAACCATATCAGAGGCATTTGAGGCGGCTTAGAAACTCTGACACTAGGGTGTATGGGGTTATTAGACCTTACTGCGCACACGATAAGAAAAGATTTACTAGCTTCTGCTAGCGGCTTCGCCTGAGTGAAAGACGAAGATTATTCCAAGGGAACATATTCCCGGGATAAAAATTCTATGTTCTGTTCCAGGGTCTGTCTACCCGTGGACCAAGTTTCCCTGCGACTTTGTACGCTTATATCCCGTTCCCGTAAGAGTTTCGAGAAATCCTTTCTTAGTGCTCCCCTACACTCCCCAAGAAACCTACATGCCAAATGTCAGGTTTCTACAACTAGTAGTTTCGGCTGTGCGTTGTCAGTCACTCACTTAGTGACGGAAGAGTTTTATAAATTAGGATTACAAGTCACCCTGATTGGCAAACTCTAAACATCAGCTGAATCCAGTTTGACTGGAAGCCTGTTCGAATAGCGCTTGGTGGATAAATGAAAAGCGGACTGTATTTAAATGTAGGCTGGTATGTTGCCGGTTGAGTTTACAATAGCTAGTCCCCGACAAACATTAAAATAATCTAGTGAACGTTCGTGAGCGTCGTCCATCGCGGTGGGCTCCGAGGAAGCGAGTGGTTACTGGCGGGGCCGGCTCGCTCGCTCGTCGCTGGCACGTAGGTCGTTCACGTCGCCTGCGCGTACTGTAGGCGTGTTTGTTGGGTGCGATTCCCAACAAAGCCGATCCCCATATAGTTGGGAAAAGGCTAGGCAGATTATGATATTTTGAAGTAAATAAATCTGCTAAATGCGCTTAAAATACGTACAGAAAACCTGAACGCACCAATCTATTCTAAATACCATACAAAACCCATAGTAAGCGGGAACTGGGAGCAATCAAGTGGCCAGATTGGAATGCATTAAACACAGATTAAAATTACTCATGAGCACTGTATGATTACCGATGAGTCGATTGCATAGTCCGCGGCGAGGAGGTGACGTATCGAGATGAACTATCATGTCATATCATGTCAGTAAGGTCTAACGACCCCACACACCCTAGTGTCAGTTTCTAAACCGCCTCAAGGACCTCTGACATGGTTTATTTGACGACCACCGGCCTTCCGAAGCACGAAATCATCTTTTTATCAGACAATCAGGTGATTCAAGCCTGCAATATCCTAGCCAAACTAGAAACAACTTTACAAAGTATACTTCCTGTGGGAATCGAACCCACGACCACCGGGTCACAAGGCAAACGCCGGAACCACTCGACCACGGAGGCAGTTAAGTTTTCACGGAGCGTTACGTTGGTTGATTGAACACAAGTTAAAGTATAATAACACTTCACGCTTGTATTCGCTGTAACAGGGGTTGGCAGGGGTATTGACACACATACACACACACACACACACGCACGCACACACACACATGGCATTTTATTGCCATCAACCGGGATTAAATCCAGATCCCGGGTTGCTACTTAGAAATCTCGTATTAAGCAATTTTTTTTCAAAACAATTTTTTATTTTTTTTTATTTGTGATGGGTTTGCTCTTGACTCTAGTGTAGGTCAGAGACAAAGTCTACGATGGAGCGAGCTCACCCAGAAGGAGCCTGTTCACTCTTAACTTTGAAGAGATTAGGGTTGTAAGCGTTTGGAAACACAGACGCAGGCAGAGAGTTCCACTCCACAGTACAATAAACTTCACATTAGTTTTTAGGTACCTATGTATTGTAGACTGTGAAACGAATATATCTCAAAAAATACCAATGTCAAAACGTACTTACAGAAGATAAATGAAAATTGGTTTGGAAAACAAACAATATTTAATCGCATTATTTTAAATGACAGACTAAAAAGTCTTGATATCATTGAATGTTGTTTGAATAATGGGTGTTCAAGAGTTTCACTTGCACTTTGGTACCCTTCATTCCATTTCATCAGTAACATTGCATTTTTCCGTAAAAACAGCTGCGGTAGCCAGAGTGGCCATGAGCCTTGCAACACGCATCCCTTTCACCAGTGACTGCAGCCACACAGACCTGGTCACAAGCTTCGACGCGGACGGCCTCCACGGTCACCATCACCATGGCGAAGGCGACCAGCAGAAGGATGAAAGCGGTCTTGATGGCGGCCATTTTGCCTGTAGCCTGCTAGTTAAGAAGCATTTGTGAAGAGATGTGGATTTATTTCTTGAAGTGTCTGACGTTTTCCTTACAATTTATACGAGTATACGAGGAAAATACTCTCATCAATTACTTAGCACTTACATAATTTGTAGTCGGAAAATCGGTAAGTATTGTTACCATCACTTCGCACAAATTTTTATCGGTTACGAACTTTCAAACTTTTTGAACGTCAACGTTTACAAGTAGACAGTCTCCCAAAATCTCTGCCCATACGTCACTATAATTATATAACGTAAGAGGCTTATACTGCAGTCAAACTTCGAAGGTTCTCTGGCTTCTAAGGTACAGGTACATAAACCTAGTTTAGAAGTCAGTGTTTTTAATTATTGTCCATTTTAGCCATATATTGTTGGTGTACAATTTTCGATGTACCATATTGAGAAATAAAATTATGTTAACCTTTCAAGTGTATTTACTTACAATGTACACTGTCATTTATTAATGCGGACAAGTTATTTTTTTTTAAGGATGGAAAGTCTTCAAATTATTCCTGCTATGGGCGGGAGTGTTAGACTCTCACCGACTAAAACCTGTCCGTGTTCCTCCTAATGCCCTTTGCGTTCCAGGGCCGCGGTGACTCTTTTGAACTAATTCCGCAACCCTGGTAGGAAGTAAAAAAACACCAGCAAATAAACCAAAAACATTCTCCTAAACACCAGCCACCACCAGCTTGATGCCCTTGAGTCAATTGAGAAACGAGCCAAGAGGATCATCGGCGATGATAGGCTCGTCGCGACGAAGCTCCAAAGTCTTGAGCATAGACTACGAGTTGCTAGCCTGTCGGTTTTCTACCGGTTGCATTTTGGGGAATGTGCGACGGAATTGCATAATTTGATTCCGCCAAGCCCGTTCCATCATCGGACCACAAGACGAACGGCGATGCGCCACCGGTACATGGTGGACATCCCACCCACGCACACAAAACGTTTTGGGAACACATTCATAGTGCGTGCAGCTAAGGAGTGGAATTCCCTGCCGGAGTCTGTGTTTCCTGATAGCTATAACCTGGGAGTATTTAAGTCAAGAGTGAATAGGTTACTTCTAGGCAAGCGTGCTCCATCTTCGACCACATCATCGCTTACCATCAGGTGAGATAGTGGTCAAACGCGAGCCTATAAATAGTAAAAAAAAAGAAAAACACTGAGAATCCACTTCATGTCAACATAAATACTTCAGCAAAAGCTTTTCTCAATCAAGACAACCGAAAACATCTTCGTACTTTAATCATTCCCCACATCCCAGAACAAGGAATTATTTTGAGCCAAAGAGACACTTGACTAACGATAGATCTCGGATCTGTTAGAGCTCTCAGCTGTCAATCCTGTTTGGTTTGTTAATCGTTATAATTGTACGGCCGAAGACCCTTCTGTAAACCAATTGTTTTACAAAGGATCCCTCCATTGACAACATAATGATGTATTCAATAGGTTTCCTCGGAGAGGCCTGATCCAATAAGTCTTGGAGATTCTAAAGTGTTGGTTTATTTGATTTCCTTCAAGTGGACGAAGTACTTTTCAATCTATTGGTGCCCTTCGGCGCTTTGTGATTGCTTTAATCTGAGTTGGGTTGTCTTAAGGTGTTGTAGTACAAATAGATTTTGTTGCTTCTTCTTTTTGTTATCGTGTGGGCAGTAAGGTCTAACGACCCCACACACCCTAGTGTCAGAGTTTTTAAACTGCCTCAAAGGCCTCTGACATGGTGTAATTGGCGATCGCCATTTACGTGACACGGCTTATACGTGTATGTAGTTGCTAATTCTATAAATTATAGATTTAGAAGTGTATATTCTACACTTAAGAAAACTGACTCAAAGTTTTGAACAAATGAACTACTAAATAAATAAAAATGCACCGATCCATTATCCTTCTAAATAAATTCTAACCCAAGAATATCTGTTTACTGCTAATAATTAAATTGACTCAGTACTCGATGTAGGTAAGTACCAGTAAATCGTGTTAGTCTAGTCAGTGGTTACTTGGACTTAGATCTTAGAACGAATGACTCGTGAAGCAAGGAGGTCGCAAGTCTTAGGAGGAATTAAACCCCACTGGCCGGCCCCCTATGCATAACACCCGGCACGTCGGGATTTTTAAGGAATAGTTCGGTATGGGGTGGCTAAGAGCGAGTTTTGATCCGTAGTAACACGTTAGTTAAAATTTTTGATCACGGAATAATGTGTTTTTTCGATCAATTGATAGTTATTAGGTAATAGTTTTTAACTAATAGTCATTTAGGTCAAGCTAATTTTGATCGAAAAACGCAGAATAACGAAAATCAGGTGCCCATAATTGATAATCAATGGGTAACCAAGGATCAGTAAACTCGCCTTAAGTCCTTCGTAGTTTTATAGGTTAATCTTCTAAAGGGGTATGGTGGTTTCTTAGGTACGCGATAAAGATGGTTTTGGTGTTTATTAGAGGAAGTTTTACTTAGAATGTTGTCGCTGGTCTTAATCTTAAGTTATCTGAAAAAACATGCAGTTATTTTTCGAGAAGTAGCATGATTTAAATTTCACCCTTATTTTATAAGGTCTGTTTTTGTCTACTCGATAGTATTTAATATTTGTTGTATTTTTATTTTTGACAACTAAGCCTAGCTCGTATTCGTATGTCCCTTGGTGTATTTCCGTTCTGTCTCCTGATTGATATGGAGGGAAGTGGAAATTATGTTTTTCTTACTCCTCCGCTGTTCATTTTTGATTAATTTCGTTGCGTTATCCAAGACAGTTGAATCGATTCTCCAGGACTCGCCGAGCTTCATTGAAGTTCGTCTTCATCTTCGTGTTTCTGGTGGTCGCCACTCTTGATTCTGGCTCTCAGGTCGACTTGCAGTGGTTGGAAATAGTGGTTTGTACAATCGACATTAACATTTTTTTTCATTATTTACATGACATGATGTTAAGGTTTCCAAGGAAAATTTGAAATCCTAAAATATAAAATTCTTCCGTAACTCTCTGATCGAGTGACTGACTGACTGACAGACAACGCACACGCGAAACTACTGGTCGTAGAAACTTGAAATTTGGTATATAGGTTCCTTGGAGTATATAGAGCACTAAGAGAAAATTGCCGAAATTCCTACGGGAACGGGAAAAAACAGGATATGCGCGTGCTTGTCTATACTAATAATAGAAAGAGGAAAGTTTTTTCAACAGGCTCTGAAACTACTGCACCGATTTTAACCGTTTTTTCACCAATAGAAAGCTAAATTAGCAGAAGGTAATATAGGCTATAATTTATTTCACTTTTCACGCGAGTGAAGCCGTGGGCGGAAGCTAGTCCTGAATAAAGTCGCGGGCAGAAAGCTTGTATCATTTTCATTTCAACATATTTTAAATGTCAGTAATTCTATATGAAACATACACTATAGCTTAATATCTACAAATACCAACAATTTATATAAATAGGTAGTCTCTCCTAATTTATTCTGCAAAGGAACCCCAACCGATGGCTTGGGCGGTCCCGGCCAATGTTGCCACAGTAAAAAACACAGTTACGGCTCGGTTTATTACGACTGTTAACATTGCACGTTCGAATCACATTTAAATCTACGATGTAGCTGTCTGAATTGACTGGGTAACTTTTTTTTTGTATCGAAAAAAAAAGGTTTAGTTTTTGGTAAATAAATGTTGTTTCAGAATCATCTACTGTTGTTTGTTTCAGGAAGTAGGTGCTGATTCGATTGTTGTATTCCAAAGTCCTTTGTCATTGTAAAAAAGCACGGTTTCTGTGGACCCGCGGGAATTTTCCCGAAAATTATACCGAATCTATTGAGCCTAACATTTTGAAAAATACTCGTACAGTTACTTTACGGAAAAACCTTTATGAGGTATAGACCTAATTAAGATTTTTCCATAAAGTAACTATACGAGTATTTTTTTTTAGATTTTATAGTTACGTGTTACAAATATATGATTTTTTCGGAACCCTTTGCGTGCGTTCCGCCTCGCATTTGGCCGATTTTTTTATCACCGATCTGTTTTGGTCAGATGGAACGTTTTTCCATATGATGGCTTGTATGGATTAACCTCTGTTAGATAAGAGGTTGATGTCGTTTTACCAATGATAGTGTTGTACTAACTATGATATTAATCGAGAATTAAACCATGTCAGAGGCCCTTGAGGCGGTTTAGAAACTCTGTTGTGAGGGTGTGTGGGGTCGTTAGGCCTTACTGCCCACACGATAAGAAGAAGAATCGAAGATGTTTGCACAACAACACAGAAACAACAATCTAAAATCTTCAATGAATCCAGGTGGAGTCGAGTTGAGGGGTATGACTTGGGATATAGGGATAGGATTCGTAAGCCTAACTTTTAGTAACTCAGAAAAATTTCGTAATAGTTACCTCCCGAAACAACAGTGTACGTTGAGGAACATCTACCTTAATGTTTACCTTTGATGATTTCCCATTAAAAAAAACTTTGAGTAGGTAGCTGATTTTTCTAAGTAAAACCTAACCTAGCAAACGGTGGGCAAAAGTGAGTTTAAGCATCGCCAGTTATGTTGTTGTCAATAATGAACTGAATGAATAATGAGCTAAAAATTGTGATGACAAAATAAACCAGTTTCTTAATTACTCAATTAGTACTCAGATGTAGCAAATGCTTTTTTAGGGTTCCGAACAAAAAACGGAACCCTTATAGGATCACTCGGGTATCTGTTTGTCTGTCCGTCTGTCACAGCCAGCTTTCTCCGGATCCACTGGATCGATTCTGTTGAAATTTAGTACAAATAAGGACTTCTGTGACCCAAAACACGGATGTGTTACGTATATAATTAAATTTTTAGTATGGGGGTCAGGCAAGAAAAAAAAAAAGTTTTTTGAATTATATTTTTTTCATAATTTTAAAATAAATGGTTTTGAAGTTATAAAAGAAATAAGACGAAAAATGACCATTCCCCATAGTATCTCCGAAACTGCTGAGCTTAAAATTTTGGGAAAAAATGGAGATAATAGATCTTTACCTATAAATTACAGGAAAATCTATAAGAAGTCTATAGTATTAAAATAACATGTTATTTTACAAGCCCGCCACACATTCCCAACCACTGCAACTCCTGAAAGGCAGAATCAACGGTGGCGACCACCAGAAAAACGCCGAGCCACGAAGCCCGACGAGTCCCGGAGAAACGATTCAACTGTCTTGGATCCCGTAACAAAATTAATCAGAAAAGTACAACAGAGGAGTAGGAAAAATATATATATAATTTCCCATTCCCTCCTTACCAACCAGGAGACAGAATAGAGCTAGGCCAATAGGCACCAAGGGACATAAAATGCTTATGGTAAGAACCCGTATGCAATTCCTATTTACCTGCTACACAATTTCTGAACAACAAAACAAACATTGCAATTTAGATCATCACATAAAATCATGAACAGTTGGTTCAAATAATTCTCTAAACTAAAATTTTCGAGCGTCAACAAATTGATAGGCAACCCAAAATACATATATTGATTTTATTGGCACGATACGGAGCGAAAGAGCCATCCATTTTGTATACCCATATTTTTGTTAGCTGATATTTTTATATAAAATGTTAATTACTTGAAAGCCTGAAACATATTGGGAGTAATATGTTACGCTCAAGTTTTAGGTTCAGTAAAAAAGAGAATAGGAGTCTATTTTCTTGATGATTAATAGTTTACTGGGCAGTATTTAGGGTTGCTGTCAAAACAACGATTTTGGCGAAACGATATTTTTCCAAAGCTTATTCTGAAAGTCCGATGACCACAAGTAGTAGATAGCTTTGCTATATTTATCAATCTACTAGCTGACTTAGCAAACGTTGTTTTGCCAAATAAAAAAATATAGCGTACCACCTATTCTCATACCTACCGAATATACAGACGATATTTTATGAAAATCGGTCGAGCCGTTTCGGAGGAGTTCGGTAACAAACACCGTGCCACGAGATTTTTATATATTAGAAGAAGATAAAGCAAATAGTTTGTTTTTTTGGTTGAACGCGCTAATCTCAGGAACTAGGCGAACGGCGTTGCGCCACCGGTATATGGTGGACATCCCACCCACACACACAAAACGATTTGGGAACACATTCATAGTGCGTACAGCTAAGGAGTGGAAGTCCCTGCCGGAGTCTGTGTTTCCTGATAGCTACAACCTGGGAGTCTTTAAGACCAAACTGAATAGGTTGCTTCTAGGCAAGCGTGTTCCATCTTTGACCGCATCATCGCTTACCATCAGGTGAGATATTGGTAAAACGTATGACGCTATAACAATACGCTACGATCAAATGGAGTAGTGCAGGCATGGCGAACCTATGGCACGCGTGTCTATGGTGGCACGTGTGGAAATAATTTGGGCACGTCAGTAAACGCTTGTTTTATATCTAGATCTTAGCCACAGTAGATATCCTACTTATTTACCTCTAACTTTTCTATTTGTATTCATATAAAATTGACATCATTAAGATTTCTGTAGGTACTAGTATTGGGTTGCAAATAAAGAGTCAAGTTAATAGTATCAAATTTTTTTTATGCACGTTAAATTGACGGCGCGACATGGCCACATTATAATTCTTTTTATAAACAGTGGCACGACCACCTATAAAGGTTCGCCATCCCTGGAGTAGTGCATTAGTGGAAAATGTGAAGCAGATGAAATAACGCAGATGGGCTAGTATCGAATAAAATGGTAAATTAAGTAAAAGGTATGTCTATTTACTGATACATAAATACTACGGTACGATTCGATTAGATTTTTACTATTCTTCTTATACGACTGTAACAACTACAACTTAGTCATTCTTCTTCTTCACACTTGAGTATTTTCAGAAAAGAACGTGTGGAACCCTGGTTTAATGTCTTTTGTCACGTTTTCAGGCTAAAGTTGAACTTAACAAATACAAATAACTGCAACTTCAAATAATTATTTAAAAAATTGTGAGTGTGTAAAAACAACAAACGAGAGCCGCAATGTATTGTTAAAAAAGTGTTGATTTTCAGCCATTCTCAGCCTAATTTATCGTTTTGATTTAATCCTTGTCAATTACTATGTGTTTCACATAAAAATAACTTATAAGTACAATCTGCGATGTGATTTCCGTTAAATCTAAAAATCGGATAAGCAAAAGGCCGAGTTCCACACGGACAACAAACATTCAAATAATAGTCGCTTCCTCACCCTTTTAGATCGATAGCCTTAATTAAAATCGCCTCGATCTACAAATCCCTTCACAATTTAGTTATACGTAGTACAAGCTTTTTCAGGTTTCCAAACCGAAATGGTGCTAACGGAACCGTATACATAGCGTCTCCTGGTCGTCTATCTGTCGGCCTGTCTGTGTTTGACTGTCTATTCCAGGGCTACTTTTTACTTCTTTTTAACCGTAATTCGGGATTTCTACAGACTATTTGTGTTAAGTAATAGGGTGAGCTCTGGTTTAATCTCAGCTCGGGTGCCAGAGGTCGATAACCTGTGTTACATGCGATTTTTAACAAATATGTCTTTCTCGTGCTTCTACAAATTGTAACTGTGGAAATAAAGTATTATTCTTATTTCGTTTATTCATTTTCTAACACATGTAAATTACATTTTTATATGTTTCTTAAAAACACATTAAAAAAATACTAGTCCGCTGGTGTCGGAAGCAGGGTCCAAGCTGCCGGTGGTTAGGGCTCCAGAGAAAGGAACCTCCTCACAGTACGAACCGTATCGAGGAATACTGCTTTCTGTATCAGGCCCTTTATTATTATAGTACAGAGTCTGTCAACCTGCCTAGGCTTTTCCTTAATATGTGAGGGTCGACACCCTAACTGGATGTATTCAGAAGCATAAAATACTGCAGTATTTCACATTAACCTACTGCCTATCTGATTTTCAGAACCCATGGAACTTAGTAGAGTGATACCTCTTGGCAAGATTCGGTATGTTGAGATGGCCTATCACGGATCGTCCTCAGCAAGCTTAACCATTTAGATCGCCCTTTGAGGCTGTTATTATTTTCATCACAGAAGTAACATTGGCTTTTTCTAATTTTACTCAGCAGTGGGGTACAGAGATAGAGTAAGAGAACAATTTTTTTTTTTAGTTTTTATTTTGTTGGTACAGACCTTTTGGCATTTGATTCTGAAAAAAAAAAACACTTTTTTCCACCGAATTTCCCGAGTCCACACGGATTTAATTTCCTCAGTCGAGGACTGTTTGTATTTTTTTTTCTCAGTAGGCTGTCCAATTAATCAAGTCGCTAATTAATTTAATACATATAATGTAACAGGAAGGCTCATCCATCATTTGGCGGAACAAGTTGTAAAATATTGTCCCAATCCGCCGCGGAACGGGGTTTTGATTAGATTTTAATTACGTAGGTAGGTACTTGTTTGTAGTGAGTCGGCGATCAGGGGAGTTGCTGACTGGCGATAAAGGCTTAAGGCCCGCTTGCACTGAACTGAGTTTTCATTTAAATCTGTTAGTTAATAACACAAGTTTAAATAACAAATATTGTAAACTATATTAAAAAAAAATATATATTTGTTACGTTTTATATCAACAACTACTAGACCGATTTCAAACATTCTTTCACTACTAGAATGCTACATTTTCCGTGACTTACTAAGGATGTATCTATTACAAAGAAAATTAGAGATCCTTAAGAGAACTGCAGCGCGGACGAAGTCGCGGGTTATAAAATAAATAAAATAAAAATAAAAAGCCTTTATTGCTGTTCTTATTTTTACAAACTATATCAAATTACTTAAATGCCAAAACTTAAATACTAAGTTCCTTATGGAATTAAATTAAATATCGGCAAACGGTTGTTGTGGTATCGCAGCTTGTCCTTCGACAAAGGCCTCCTCTAAAGATTTCCACTGTGTCCTGTCCTTTGCTGTACGCGTCCATGTAGTACCAGCTATTTTTATAATGTCGTCCTCCCATCTTTTAGTCTGTCTACCTCTATTCCTTTTACCATCTCGTGGATACCATTCAGTTATTAAACTGGTCCATTTGGTCTCCTTTTTCTCTCTGATCATATGTCCAGACCATCGCCATTTTAGTTGTTTGTAAGTTGTGTATGCGTTCTTAAAGTTTGTCTTGCTCTTTATGTCTTTTAGTTTTATTCGGTCTTTTCTTTTTACGCCTATTGTACTTCTCTCTATTCCGTTTTGACAAATTTTTAATTTGTTTGATAGTTCTTCTGTCAACGCCCAAGTTTGACACCCGTACAGTAAGCATGGAAGAATACACATATTAAATACTTTTCTCTTTTGTTTTATAGGCATGTCTTTATTTTTCATCACTTCGCTTAGCGACCAGAACCGTTTCCAGGTATTAGCAATTCTTCTTTCTATTTCCTTTTGCATGCAGTCTTCTTGAGATATAAGTTGTCCCAGATATATATATTCTTGTACATATTCTATTACCTCGTCATTTATTTTTATTTCTATATTTGTAGAATTTGACATTATTTTAGTTTTTGTTAAGTTCATTGACAGGCCTGCTTTAATACTTTCATTCGATAGCTGTTGCAACATGCTTTCCAGAGTTTTTGGGCAATCCGAAAACAAAATAATGTCGTCTGCAAAGCGAAGATGACTTAGATTTTCACCATTTATATTTAGTCCCTTTGTCCATTTTAGGTTCCTAAATATCATTTCAAGAACGGTTGAAAATAATTTTGGTGATATAGGGTCTCCTTGGCGTACACCTCTTTTAATAGGGAATTCGTCTCCTGTCGATTCTAGCTTCACTCGAGCAGTGCTTTTTGTGTAGATATTTTTAAGTATTCTAATGTATTTTGTTTCGACGCCTTGTGCTTCAAGTGCGTTCCAAATAAAACTGTGTTCAAATGTGTCGAATGCTTTGTTAAAGTCAATGAACCCCAGGTAGTAAGTTTTGTTATATTCTTTAAATTTTTGTAGTATCTGTCTCAAAGCGTGAATGTGATCTATAGTTGAAAAATGTCTACGGAATCCAGCTTGTTCTTTGGGCTGATTTTCTTCAAGGGTATTTGTAATTCTAGAAAGTATAATTTTTGAAAAACCTTGTAAATATTCGACATCAGGCTAATGGGCCTATAATTTCCTATGTCTCCTTTGTCGCCTTTTTTATGGAGCAATATAATTGTTGATTTAGTCCAATCATCGGGGATGTTTTCCGTGTTAAGTATTTCATTAAATATATCCGTAAGCTTTGGAGCAATCACTGGTAATGTAGTTTTTAGAAGCTCGTTTGTGATGAGATCTGCTCCAGGTGCTTTATCAAGTTTTTGTGTTTTAATTGCTTGCATTGTTTCAATAGTTAGTATTTTCGGTGTCTGCTCTGCATCTGTTGGTATGTTGTATTCTTTTTGAGTTTGTTCAAATCTTTGGCTTGTGTACAAATGGCGGTAATAATCCGTAGCAATCTTTAGTATATCGAGTCTGTTACCTGTCGTTATACCATCCTTCTTCTTCATCCTTGGTATCCACTCTTTCTTGTGGTTTAGTTCCTTCCTTGCCTTTTTTATTCCTCCTGTTCTTTCTATAAATTTTTCTATTGTAGATAGTCTTTTTGTTTTCCTTTCTTTTCTAAGTTGTTCACTTATTTTTTTGCTTATTTCTGTAATTTTTTGGCGGATTTCTTTACTTTTCTTCTGTTGTATAAGTTCTTTACGTTCTTGCAGCAAATGTTTAGTTATGAGTGATGTTTCTTTCTTATTGTTTGTGTTGGTTTTTCTTGTTACAGTTTTTAGTTGGTTGATTAGTCCGTTGTATTTTTCTTCAGTTGATGTAAGTTCTTTTTTCCCATGTCTGTCTTTCTTTAGTGATGTTTGGAGGTTTTCAAGAAGTAAATCTGTATTGTCTGTATATTCAATAGTAGTACACTTATTGTGAAATTTTCTTAGTTTCTTGGGACGTCTTCCTGTCAGTGTTACCCGAACCATTCTATGGTCTGTGTTGAAATTCAGATTGTTTATTATAGTTATGTTTTGGAAAAGTTTTTGATTGTTAGATAAAATGTAGTCGATTTCGTTCTTATAAAGCCCACTAGGCGAGATCCACGTCCATTTTTTCTGCGGTTTTTTTATATAAAAGCTATTCAGAATGCTTAATTTGTTTTCAGTTGCAAAGTTTACTAATCTTGTGCCGTTTTTACTTCTGAAGCCAAATCCATATCTTCCTATGATGTATTCTTCTCCATTTTTCTGTGTTCCTATCTGACCATTGAAGTCGCCCATGACAATTTTATTTTTGTGAGCACTTTCCATAGTATTTTGAAGATCATTATAGAAGTTTTCTATTTTTATTACATCTTCCTTTTTGTCCGATTCAGTTGGAGAATATGCCTGAATAATCGACCATTCTTCATCTTTTCCTTTTATAGATAGTTTGATATTAAGGATTGCAATACGTTCTGAGATTCCTCTGAGCTCTTCTATATTGTCTGCAAGATTTTTCCTGACCATGAATCCAACTCCATAGAATCCAGGCGTCTCGCCTATATAGTGCAATATGTAGTTTCCTCGATCTTGTATGCCCTCACCAAACCGTCTCATTTCACTAATCCCAATAATATCCCATTTTATTTCTTTTACTGCCAGTTCAAATTCTTTAAGTTTTTCTGATGTTCTTAGTGATCGACAGTTGATGGTTGCTATGTGAATATGTTTTGCCTTTATTTCTCTTCTCTTTTCCGTATCTATGATATTCATATCTGAGTGGTTTGAGGTATTTTTATCCATCTTTAGAGGGTCTTGGTCATTTTCCCCCACGAGGACCAGTCGGCTTGGGGGAGAGTGTTTTATATTTGTTAATTTGTTTTTTTGGTTCAGTGTTTGTTTTAGTTTCCGTTCGCCGATAACTGACTGCTATTTTTTATCTGTTAGGTAGGTTGTAAGGGAGTTGGACCGATTCCTCATCACGTCAAATGCATTCGTTCGGTTGTTCCTCGAAAAGGAGGCAGTTTGTTGTTTCTTTGGCTGTACATTAGTTAGCGGAGAAACTGAAAGTTCCCTTTTTCTATTTTCCTTGGCTTTTGTACCTTCCTTGACTATGAGTTTATCGAATTTTAAGTAGGCGATATTCCCTTTGTTTCGTTCTTCTATCAGTTGTGGTAAAAATGCCTTCCTCTTTTCGAGTCGCGGGTTAAGTGAAGCTAAATTAAACTAGGCATCCGAGGTAGCGACTTACTCTGAGTAAAAATAGTATTCAATATAAATGGGTCCTTTTGACCCAGTTAAAGGCAATAAAATGTATTTACTATTTACGAGTCGTAAAATCTATTGGCTGCTATATTACATCTTCCGTTCATATTGGCCGTAAAATCAATATAGATACAATTCTTTCGTTACGGAGTGACTGACAGACAACACACACCTGAAAATACTGGCCGTAGAAAGCTGTAATTTGGTATGTAGGTTCCTTGAGAAGTGTAAGGGAGGACGAAGAGAGGAAACTTCCTGGAATACTTACGGGAACGGGAAAAAACAGTATAAGCGGGTACGAAGTCGTGAGCAGAAGCTAGTTAGCGATAAAAAGCATATATTAAAGTATCTCTATGTTGTGTACCATTGATATAAATTTTGATTGACTTTATGTGCATAGAGGATGAAATTAATGTCTTATTTGAAGAATGCAAAAGTTTAATGGAAGTGACAGTGGCTTCGCCCGCCCGAATGTGTAAAATTATAACAGGGGCACGTTCTGTCAGTATAATAAGTATCGTCTTTATTGATGTCATCATCATCATCATCGTATCAGCCGAAAGACGTCCTCTGCTGGACATAGGCCTCCCCCAACTGTCGCCACAACAACCGGTCCTGTGCGTCTCGCATCCATCGGCTACCCGCGACCCTCACCAGGTCATCGGTCAACCTTGTGGGAGGCCTTCCAACGTTGCGTCTTCCGGTACGCGGTCGCCACTCCAGAACATTTTGGCCCCATCGACCATCTGTTCTGCAAGCAATATGCCCTGCCCACTGCCACTTCATTTGTGTACCTACACACAAATCATGTGAAAGATAAATGAACAGATACAGATAGAAAAGCACACAAGGAACTTTTTCCAGCAGACCTGCAACAGAAGAGTTGGATGCGAAATGTAGACACAGTGTGTATAAATAGATAAGGAAAGTTAAAAATAGACCATGATAATTATCTTAACTAATCCGAACATAATATATTAAGTTACAATAAAAATGGATATATACATATACAGGTAAAATACATAGTCACCTATGATTTAGAACATTGCGGGATGGTAGAGGGGTGAAATGCTCTTTAAATTGTTTCTTTTTGAAGAGAGAGATATTTTAGTGTCACGGTAGTAGTGGGTTCCACAAAAGTTATCCATGAAAAGATTAAGACTGGGAATAGAAATAAATAAATAATCACTACATGTTATAAAACAAAGTCCTCCGCCGCATTTGTCTGTTTGTTCGCGATAAGCACAAAAACTGCTGCACCGATTTTCTTGCTGCTGTTTTCACCAATGGACAGAGTGGTTCTCGAAAAAGGTTTTAGTATATAATTTGTCTAGAAAAAAATTAGGGTTCCTTAGGAAAATTGCAGCGCGGACGAAGTCGCGGGCGAAGTGCTAGTAATAAATAAATATTTAATTCAGAATTTGTCCAAAAACAAATCGAGTAGGTTTTCAGGATATTTGAGTCTTGTTTATCCGCTATAACCATTAGGATGATGTTAGAGCTACCCTGGACTCTGCTTAACAACGACACGAGCCGCTTGCGTACGATGGCATGGAAGCCGTCTACCCTGGCCTCCGCAATCATACCGGAGGCACTACAAAAGCTGAAATGAGAATCATGACTTTCTTGGTCCCTTGGTCCTTTTGGCTTTTGAGGCATGACAGATTAACGAACGTTCAAACATAGAGCATTTCTTTATTAGGGTTGTTTTAATTTTAATACAAATTTGACCTTAAGCCTTGTCTCCCAGTGGGGTGATGACAAAGTGGTCACTTTTAACGCCACCAAAACACAGGCGTGTCTTTTTACCGCAAAAAGGAGTCGTTTTGACCAAACTCCTGCTTTTCGGGGTGCATCTGTTCCTGTGACTGATCGGCTCGAGCTCCTAGGCATGGAGTTGACATCCAGTCTCAACTTCGGCACCACCATCGAGGACAAAGCCCAAACCGCGGCCAAAAAGCTGGGCATCCTAAATAGGGTGAAGCGATACTTCAGGCCTGGACAGCTTTTAACCCTATATAAAGCGCAAGTCCGATCCTGCATGGAGTATTGTAGCCACCTTTGGGATGGCTCAGCTAAGTATCAGCTTGCCGCGCTTGACTCGGTGGAATGCAGAGCTAAGAGGCTCATCGGTGACGTAAAACTGGTGGATGCCAAGCTGCATAGCTTGGCTCATAGCCGTAAGGTTGCCTGCTTGTCGGTCTTCTACAGATTGTACTTTGGTGAGTGTACCCAAGAACTCCACGACCGCATCCCACCGGCCCCCTTCTACCATCGGACATCCAGACGCACTGCATCTTACCATCCCTACCTTGTTGCTATTCCACCGACTCGTACTAAGCGTTTCCAAACGTCTTTTATTGTGCGGGACAGCAATAGTGTACAGTGATTATTATTGTAGTGATTAAGTGTTAAAATAACTTTAAACAAATATTTCTAGTTAGGGATTTATAGCGCGTAATAATAGGTGAATATTCGAGACAGTTCCTATTTGTAAGTGGGTACTTACGACGCATGGCATCAAAGAAAGCTCTCGATGCGCCGCTCGTAAACAAGTTTATACTTGCAAGCGGCACGATCCTTTGATTTAACCGCCACGTGTTTGATTCTTTTGTTTACGCCACGTGACCGAGTCTTTTATCTGACCGCCTAGCGGCACGAGTCTTTAATTTGAGCGCCATGCCGACTGATCGTTTGATGTTTGACCGACACGCGGCCGAGCGCCTTTGATAAAAACTGAACGCCGAGCGTTGTAAGAACTTACCGCCTATTGTTAGAATTTTTTGCTTATCGTTTTTTTGTATAATTTTAGAGATAAGTCCATGCATGTTTTGACTTGAACGTTCGAGAATATTTCTTGTTTGGTTTGTCGACTATAAAAGGGCCGTATTTATTCTCGAGCAGCGCACATTCCGCGCGCGCCACCCGACCGTGACGGACGTCTGCTCCGTGACTCATCGCTGCTCGCTCGCTCGCTGCTCGTCCCGCTCGCCGTGACGTCACTGTGGTCGCTGACTACACATTTTGATCCGACGCTGCCTTTTTCAAGGCAGCCGAGAGATATCTTATTTCCGTTTCGGGTACTGTCAAAAAACGTGGTGACCCCTTCAGGGTAAATCCACGTTTCTCGTGGTCACTCGGTGGAAACCTTTCGGTGCCAACGAAGCCGAGTGGGTGTTGACCCGACACACCGACCTAGCCCCTTCAGGGCCTAGGTCAAGTCGGAAGGGTATTGGACCCGCGGCCTTGGGGGGCCTCCTAGTCGCGACCAATCACTTAACCCCGCTCTCTTTCAGCTTCGTCGGTCGGTCGCAAGACCCATAGGGACTCGCTGCACAATAAGATTGGCAGCGAGATCACAAGCTTAGGGCACACCTTAGGTACTCACCTCCCTGTCTACACCCGACAGGGAGGGTACACATCCCCAGGAACTCCCACCCGGGGAGTTAGGTTGCTAGGAGTTTTAGGTATAGGTTCCCTCCTTGCCCCTAAGGCATATGATTCCCCCTCCCTAATCTCTCAAAATGCCTCCCCCTAAGGAGGTGGATGCGATCCTTTGGGATCTCGTCCAGAGGTTGATAGAGGACCACCCCAATCAGGAGTTGGTCCGAATAGTCAATTATAGGCTGCATAGGCTGGAGAGCCTTAAAAACTCCCAGCCCAGTAGGACTAGCTCTCCTCCGCCGCGAGAGTCACTCTCCCCCGTGCCCCCTCAGGGCCCCTCCCCCCCCTCTCCCTCTCCAACTCACGATGACGTCACTGATTTCAGTGACGTACTCGAGAGTGCCCCGCTCACCTTAGAGCCTGACTCCCCCACTCCCCCCCCCATGGACTACGAGTCCGGTTCGGAAAACGACTCGGGTACCTCAGACTCTTCCGCCGAATTTACCCTTGTGGGTAAAGGTAAGCGGAAGAAGAAGAGCTCTGCCGCTCAGGAGTCCGCCCCCAAAGCCAGGAAGACAGTAGTCCCAACTGTCTCCCCTCCCTCCCCCGCTGCCACGACCTCCGCAGCCCCCAAAGCCAGCACCTCCCAGCAGGCGTCTCGTCCCCCCAGCCCGATGGCCACTGCCCCCCCGGCCACCCAGTCCGACCCGGCGCTCGTCAAGAAGTCGAAGTCTCCGCCACCCCTCTTCATTCATGAAGCGGCGAAGTGGACGGAGGTTTCGGGCGCTTGTAACGAGCGCCGAATCCAATTCTCCCACGCCCGTGCTGTGGGAAATGGGATAAAGATCCAGGTGCCTTCTGCCCAGGACTACAGGGAGTTGCATAAACTCCTTGTAGCGAGGAAGGTACCTTTCCACTCGTTCGCCTTCGAGGAGGAACGCCTAGTCCGCGTGGTAGTGAGGAACGTCCCCCACGCCATATCCCCTGAAGAGATCAGTAATGATCTCAAACGTCAAGAAATCCCAGTCGCTGCGGTCCACCGTATGCACCGCCGTGGTGGAGCACCATACAATATGGTGCTCATCGTCTGCAATCCCACAGACGACAAATACCACCCCATTTTTAAAATATCCAAGATTTGTTACTTGGAGGGCTTAAAAATGGAAAAGCCCCGTCGTAGCGGTATAGTTGGCCAGTGTCACAACTGCCAACTATATGGCCACTCGCAGCGCAATTGCTTCGGCAAGCCGCGCTGCGTCAAGTGCCTGGGCGACCACGGCACCCCTGACTGTCCCCGTCCAAAGGACCACACACAATGCGCCGAACCGCCCAGCTGTGTGCTGTGCGGTGAGGCTGGGCACCCGGCTAACTACCGTGGTTGTCCCAAGGCCCCCAAATCGTCTGCGCCCAAACTGGCAAAGCGTGCAAACGCTCGCCAGCAGAGGGAAGCCCCCACGACCCAACCCCCAGTGGCCCTATACCCTCAGCGCCCCAGCCCTTGGAACGCGCTGAACCATAGGGCTCACTTCCCGGCGCTCGGACCCGCGCCTACCCAGACCCAGGCCCCTACGGCCCAAAAGCCCTCCCCGGCCATCCCGGCCCTCATGGATGTAGCCATACCTCCATTCCCCCGACCACCGGTCGCCGTCGTCGGAGCAGCCGCCCCTCAGGCAGCCACTCCTCCCCCCCCACCACCACCAAAGGCTACCTCCAAAGTCCCAATCCACCCCATTCCCGAGAATGCGCCTGAAATGGCCATTCACATTAACATGGCCTTCTACAAGGCCTTCTACTCCCCCAGAGCTGTGGCTATGACCGAAGCTCTGAAGGCCTCTAACATCACTGAACACGGTGCCGTATACCGTGACTTCAGTGATGTAGTTCACTTTATCAGCCTCTATGAACGTCTCCATGGCTAAGTCCCCCGCAGTAACATGTAGGTTTAGGCCGAAGTCCCTCCGGATAGGGTACTTCAACTCCAACAGCCTCTCAGGCCAACGCGATGAGATCGCCAATTTCCTCCGCGACCATCGCATAGATCTGCTTCTGGTGCAGGAGACGTTCCTCAAGCCCCATCTTCGGGATCCTAAAATTGCGAGCTATCGTTTAGTTCGCAACAACAGGACCCGATGTCATGGGGGAGGAACTCTCATATACTACAAATCGTCCCTATACTGCATTCCCATGGATCCGCCCGCCACCCTAACCGAGCTTGAGGTCTCTGTCTGTCGGCTCGGCATGACAGGCCACCAACCCCTCACGGTCATCTCCGTCTACGACCCTCCCACCACCACTCCCATAGGCCCCTCCCTCAGAAATGACCTCACAACTCTTCTTGGCTTGAGTGACTCCGTCCTTCTGGCGGGGGACCTCAACGCCAAACATCCCTCATGGAATAGCCACACGGCTAATCCCAGAGGCAGAGCTCTGTTCGAGCTCAGCAGCCCCCTCAACTTCGATGTCATCGCTCCGATGCATCCCACCCATTACCCTCACCAACCTAACTGGCGACCCGACGTGCTCGACATCGCTCTCCTCAAGAATGTAAACCTACGTTTACATTCTGTGGAGGCGGTGGACGAGCTCAACTCGGATCACCGACCGGTTATTCTGGAGCTCACTCCCAGATTCGGTCCTCCCGACCCCTCCCAACCTCCTCCCACCAGAGTGATCACTGACTGGCGCAAAGTAAGTGAAAAACTGAAAGTCACCACGTCACATCACCTGGATAAAATCCCGGATCATATAGAGTCAGCTGCCGACACGGCGGCCGCGATCGGCTCGCTCACGGAACATGTACAGAGTGTCCTGGACGAATGTTCAAGGGAGGCTCCGGCGACGGACGACCGTCGCTGGAAACTCCCGGACGATGTACGTGAACTGTTGACCGAGAAGAATGCGGCCGTCCGTGCCTACAGCTCTTTTCCCTGTGCTAGTAACAAGGCTTTTATGCGTTACTTACAGCGTAAAGTAAGCAATCGCATCAAAGAGTTTCGTGACAAGCAATGGGATCAGATGCTCAGTGATCTCCAGCCCAACCACCTCGCATTTTGGGAGCTTCAGAGGAAGTTACGCGCCTCCGAGGTTACCTCCATGCCCCCCCTCATCCGCCCCGACAACACTCTCGCGTTTAACGACGACGAGAAGGCCGAATGCCTGGCTGACAGTCTAGAGGCCCAGTGTTCCCCAAGCTCGAACCCAGTCGACCCGGCCCACCTCGCCGAGGTGGACGCCGAGGTCGAACGTAGGACCTCCCTCCCTCCCGTCGAGGACCCCGACGACCCTCTCCCTCCCGTCACTCCCGACGAGGTGGAGAAGATCATCGGTCAACTCAGACCCAGGAAAGCCCCTGGGCGCGACGGCATTACCAACAGGGTAGTTCGACTCTTTCCCAAGACTCTGATCGTGTTGATGACCGCCATCTTCAATGGCGCTCTGTCCAACAACATGTTTCCGCAGCAGTGGAAAGAGGCTATCGTGATCGGCATTCCCAAGCCGGGTAAGCCCAAATCCTCCCCGTCCTCCTACCGCCCCATCAGTCTGCTCAGCTCGCTCGGCAAGATCTACGAGAGGCTTATCTATAAGCGTCTCAAGGATTACGTCGAGCGAAAGAGTCTCATCCCCAACGAGCAGTTTGGCTTTAGAGCCACTCACTCGTGCGTCCAACAGGTCTACCGCATCGTTGAGCATATCAACGGCCGCTATCAACGCGGCTTGATGACGGGAGCCCTGTTCTTCGACATAGCGAAAGCCTTCGACAAGGTCTGGCACAACGGTCTGATATACAAGCTATATCAACTCGGGGTGCCAGATCGTCTCGTGCTCATCTTGCGAGACTATTTGTCGAACCGCACCTTTCGATTCCGTATCGAAGGTGCGCTTTCCACCCCCCGCCCCATCCGCGCCGGCGTACCGCAAGGCGGTGTGCTGTCGCCTCTCATTTTCACGCTGTTCACCAGCGATATTCCCCCCGATCCCCAGTCGCAATTAGCGCTCTTTGCCGACGACACGGCCGTTTACTACTCTGGCAAGAGTGGTAAATCCATATCTCTTCACCTCCAAAGATCCGCCAACCGCCTAGGCGGTTGGTTTCGGAAATGGAGGATTGAGGTAAATCCCGAGAAAAGTCAGGCGGTCCTGTTCCGCAGGCCGCGGGCTAGACTCCCCCCGATCCTTCCACCGATCAAGATGTTTGGCAAGCCGATCCCTTGGGAAGAGCGAGCCAAATATCTAGGAGTGATCTTGGATAAAAACCTCAGTTTTATGGAGCACATTAAGGCGGTGCGCTCGCGCGCCGCCTTCGCTCTCGGTAGGCTCCACTCGATGCTGAACCACAACAGCAAATTATCCCTAAAATGCAAGCTGCGTATCTACACCACTTGCATTCGCCCCATCATGACCTATGCGTGTGCTACATTCGCCCACGTAAAGTCATACCGGATCCATAGGTTGCAGTCCCTCCAAAACCGTTTTCTCCGGAAGGCCACGGGTGCCCCGTGGTTCGTTCGGAATGAGAGACTCCATGTCGATCTCAAAATCCCGACCATCAAGCAGTTCATGAAACGCCTCACGAAGCGTTTCATCGAATCTGCTGAGAGGCACCAGAACCCTCTTATCGCATCGGCTACCCGATACGCTCCCTCCCAGATTAGTAAGGTCCGCCGTCCACGGCATACCTTACTAGAACCCGATGACCCAATCACCCTTGTACAAGAGAGCTGTAGGGAAACCAGTACTCTTAAACAAGCACACAAACCGCGACCCGCCGCCTTCCGGCCTCGCCGCCGAGGCCCCGCGCGACGTCCCAGTAATAATAGCAATGTTGTTGTTGCTCCCCGTCTTTTGCCTAACGAGCCAGCCCGCGTCGCTGAGCCATTAGCTTTAAACCCCCTAAATAATGTCATGACCCAGCCTGTCCCTTGCTGCCCTCCCGATAACGATGCCACTGAGCCGAGGCCCGAACCCCACAGGGGGTGCCCCCAGTGAGCAGAGTTGTAGGTTTAAGTATTCTTAGTTGCCTTGGCTGGGGGCTTTAGAGTCATTCTGAGGCCACCACAGGCTAGCCCGGTTAAGTAGTAACCACCCGTCTAGAGGTGAACTACGAGTGGTCATTATCAAAAAAAAAAAAAAAAAATCTCGAGCAGCGCAGTTCGTTCGGAGACATCATACAGCGCAGTTCGTTCGGAGACATCATACAGCACAGTTCGTTCGGAGAAATCATAGCGATCACTACGTTTGAAGATATAACAGTTGTAACAGTATAGTACGCTTTCTAATTGTATTTATAGTACAGTAAGGTGGTATTATAGAATCAGATCGGTACAGTCGCAGCAAGTATAAATATCTTCTGAAGATTGCAGTCTTTCAGTACACCTTCTCCACCAATCCCAGCAACAGAAGTGTACCACCCGGTACATTTATAATGCGCACAGCAAAGGAGTGGAACTCTCTGCTTGCTTCCCTGTTTCCAAATGCTTACAACCCTAATCTCTTCAAAGTTAGAGTGAACAGGCTCCTTCTGGGTAAGCTCGCTCCATCGTAGACTTTGTCTCGGTCATCTCTGACCTAGACTAGAGTCAAGACCAAACTATTTACAAATAAAAAAATAAAAAACACATTTTCAGAAAATAAGGCTGCGTTCCCACGACTGATTGATCCTAGCCTGTAGCAAAGTTAGGTAAATGAAACGGTTCTATTGGTTCTCACAAACACAACCCACGCTACGCATCCTCGTACATCCCTGGTGGAAACGCACCCTTATTACATGCTTTAATATTATCTCAGGCCTAAATCAAGTTCAGCGTTTTGCTACTGTTTTCTAGGGAATTTACCTAATTCCATTTTTATTTTATGGAACAAGCCCGCCATACATTCTCAACCACTGCAACTCCTGAAAGCCAGAATCAACAGTGGCGACCACCAGAAAAACGCCGAGCTAATGAAGCCCGACGAGTCCCGGAGAAACGATTCAACTGTCTTGGATCCCGCAACGAATTTTTTTTTTTTACTATAGATTGGCATATCTTTGACCACTATCTCACCTGATGGTAAGCGATGATGTGGTCGAAGATGGAGCACGTTTGCCTAGAAGCAACCTATTCACTCTTGTTTTAAAAACTCCCAGGTTGTAGCTATCTGGAAACACAGACTCTGGCAGGGAATTCCACTCCAAATTAATCAGAAAAGTGCAGCGGAGAAGTTGGAAAAAATATAGATATAATTTTCAATACCACCTTATTCCATTGTTAAAGGTTGGCTAAGTTTAACTTGTTTTCCCTCCGGTCTACCCTAACTAAAAATAATGGGTTTGATGCTTCCACAGAAAAACGAGAAATTCTGCTAGAAACGTAAACATTCAAGTTAATTTTAGCATGACAATCAAGGGTCAATTTATATTCTGTTATTAGGATGTAACATATGTTTCTTATAGAGGATAACATCTCAGAGATCTTACATATTAAAACGAGAGTGTGTTGTCCTATCACGTGACAAAGGTGGGTCAACTTTGGACAATATTACTGTACTATAGCGTCACATTCGTTTGTGATGTTTTCATTTGATACCGTTTGTTGGTATTTGTATTGTTTGGCTTCTTATAGTGGTTTAGGTATGTATATAAAAGTCGTTTTCTTCAGATTGAAGTGGCAATAGAGACGAAGATGATAAAATCGACTCTTTGCACCACAAAGTGCGATAATATCATTTTGGGGAATTAGACTTTTTATGCACCCTTACTCATCGCAGCCGTTAAGGATTGTCAGAAGCCAGTAAATGTGACTCCAGTCTTGCCAAGAAATACCGTATTACCCATTTAATGGGTTGTGGAGGTCTCGTAGGCAACCGCTCCATGTAGAATACTCGTATTCAGCTGAATCCGGATTGACTGAAACCCGACCCCAATATAGTTAGGAAAAGGCTGAGAATAAGAAAGACAAAGTTGGTCATTTTACGCAAAAAACACAGTCACATTGTAATAGGCGTCTTAAGACATATTCTGCTTGTATTATCATTGGCCTGTAATGCCCCTCATGTGTCGATGATACCTCTTAAGTAATTACTCCCATGATTGCATCAAAGCACGAACACAGCGTGTTTCATTACATAATACCTACGTAGTTACAATCCCATTCAATCTTCGTAACACCGATCAATACAAGCCGGAACTAAACGCCCAAGCCGCTACACATTATTACAAACATAAATATTAATAATTCATCCAGCAACAGTTTCGAACTAAACCTTCACTTGATTAATACTGCTGACTGATTAATATTGCCTTATTAGCAAATCATTAACCTGAATTGGACTCTACCATCTCCAACTTTCAGTTCAATTTTGATTGGGGCTTTGTAGCTATAGTTTCCTCATTTCCTAGCCCATTGGCAGACATCTGTATATCTTTGGGACATTATTTAGTCGAAATGTTTCTGGAAATAACATTGACAATCACATTAATGGGTCTGCTGGTCACAGAGTAGATAAGCAGTGGGTTTGGGAGATTAGGACTACTGTTTTGGCTAGTCTGTGATTTCTTACGTCACTGATAGCGATTTTTTTCATCAGTTTTGCTACCGTTTGATATGCCAAATATGCTTGTATAGGAAGATTAGCTGTGTTAGTAAGCTAGGCACTGTGGTTTAATGTCTCCTGAACCAATTAACATACAATATCTCATTCTTCAATTTCTTCCAGGCTTCCTGGTACGAATATCAACAAATACGATATATAGAAATATGACATTAAATACAACAGGTATACTAAAATAGATAAATACGCAAGAAAATAAGAAAGAAAATTGAATTATTAACCCAACTAAAACGTAAATAAGATTGCAGCAAAAATTATTGTTCCGACAGATATTCGCCCACAGGAAGACTTTTCCCACTGTTGCCCTTTTTTAACTCCGGCAGCGGACTTTCGCCCCAGTGTGTGGCATACCGCCTCCACGCGCCATGCGTAAACGTGCGCGAGGGCTCTCGCTGGCTTCCCGCCATGTGTTCTGGAGAACACATGGCGGGAAGCCGGCAAGGAGGCTCGCCGCCTCGCCGGAGACCGTGAGGTATCCCCAGGCCCGCCAGATGGCCATAACCCTCTGGGACCCTTTTTTGCGCTTAGGCCTTTCATTTTTATGCCAATCCCCAAGATTATAAGCTACTCCAAGCTTCAATAACTAGCCTCGTGTAATCCGAACAATCATCATCATCATACCAGCCGAAAGACGTCCACTGCTGGAAATAGGCCTCCTCCAAGCGTTGCCACAACGGCCGGTCCTGCGCGTCACGCATCCATCGGCTAGCCGCGACCTTCACCAGGTCATCGGTCCACCTTGTGGGAGGCCTTCCATCGGACAAAATCCAGCAAGAAATAGTATTATTATTCTCTGTATTAATGCTTTAATCTTTATCATAGCAATGTTTAATAGCACACACAAGTCTATAATCGGCAGATGTACGGCTGGCTACTGTAACCAAAACAATATAATTTCCGTTCCAAATCTTTGGGTACGGAACTCACGATTTTATCTAGATCCTACTAATGTGGGATCCTAGTAGGTCTTAAGATAGATCTTTAGTCTAAAACAAACCAAACATGAATTAAGATAGTATGGAAGCAGGGGTGGATACAGGGTTGTCGTTTGGGCGGCGCTGAAGATGGGTTTTAGCAAAGTAAACTCTAAAAAGCACAAAACATTTTATTTTTCTTAATGCATAACAAGCTTCATTTTCATAACCGACTTTCTTTCATAGAAAGAAAGTCGACCTTCATTTCGGAAGTCGGTGTTAAAAAACAAAAAACAAAACCAAAAACACCGACTTTTCACCGGTTATTTTATACTTTGTAATGTGTTTTGTTTGGAAGTCGGTTATATTTTTTTGCAAAAAAGTTTTTTATTTTTCACTTTTGAGTCGGGATACGATACTTGAACGACGTCTTCGTCTACGCAGAAATTGAAATAAGCATAAATGCTTATTAAATAAAAACTACTGAGCCAAACTGAATTAAATGTTTACGGAGCCAAATGGCAAGTATCACATCGAGCTAAAAACTAATCATAGAAATCGGTCGGATCTGAAACCTTGGAGTAATCGGTTTACATACATAAAAAAACTTACAAACGAATTGAGAACCTCCACCTGTTTCAAGTACGGTTTTGGACATTTATTTTCTCAAAAGATTTACAATCACTTATAGAGAAAATCTTTAATTTAAAATTACATGGAACCGATTGGCGTAGCGCGTAGCAAGTCTGTTAATAATCCAGTCAAATACCCTATTCCTATGACTTTAAATACAAACACTTCGAAACCTTTTTCAGAAAAACTTTTAGGAAGTCGGTGTCAAATAATTCGGGATTAAACGTGATAATGGGCGTTCCCCAGGGCTCGATTTTGGGTCCTTTCTTGTTTTTGGTATATATCAATGATTTACCCTATTTATTGCAACAAAAACTTGATATGGTGCTGTTTGCAGACGATACCTCCTTAATTTTTAAGATAAATAGACAGACAGACAATGTTGATATCATAAATAATATCCTAATGCAAGTCCAAAATTGGTTCACGGCGAATAATTTGGTTTTGAATGAAAAGAAAACGAAATGTATAAGATTTGCTTTACCCAATGTCAAAAGCAGTGATTGTGACATAGTATTGAACAGGGAAAAACTAGAATTTGTCGATAAAACGGTTTTCCTGGGAATTACGCTTGACCCAAGGCTACAATGGGGCCCTCATATAACATCTCTTTCTGGAAGGCTAAGTTCAGCAGCTTATGCTGTTAGGAAAATTCGCCAATTAACGGATGTCGATACCGCGAGACTGGTCTATTTTAGTTACTTTCACAGTATCATGTCTTACGGTATTTTACTATGGGGACGGGCTGCAGACATTGAGTCTATTTTTATTCTGCAGAAAAGAGCCATCAAAGCGATATACAATCTCCGCCGGCGCGATTCTCTAAGGGAACTGTTTAAGAATATTAACATCATGACGGTACCTTGTCAATACATTTACGAAAACATCATGTATGTCAGAAAGAATTTACATCTTTTTAGTAAAAGAGGCGACAGACATAATTATGGTACTAGAAATAGGGATCAATTAGTTCAACCAGGTTTCAGACTGGCTAAAGTTGCCTCATCTTTTATGGGGTACTGTTTAAAATGTTATAATAAGATACCTCCCCATATATTAGAACTTAATGAGACAAAATTTAAATCTTGTATTAAACGCACACTATGCAGGCAAGCATATTATAAGTTGGGGGATTATATTGAAGATAAAAATGCTTGGCTGAATGCTGGTCCGGCTCCACAGCCACTAGGGCGCACAAAATAATCTGTTAGCATTTGGAAACATTGTTGGACCGGCTGAAGATTGTAAAAAAAAAACAATATTTGCATTGTATAGACTCAATTTTATTTAGCAATGTATAATTTCATCCATTTTAACGGCACATGTGTGAGTACTGTGTACCTTAAACTTAAGCTATAGCTATCAGTTTTAGGTTTGTTTTTGACTTGAATGTACCCTGGCGGTTGGGAGTGTCATGCTCACACAAAAGTCTGACTGATGGTGGCGTATGCGTTAGATCATTTGGCTCCCTTCAAAATGGTTGAGCCGAATGGTGCTAGCGCATGCGTCATGTTCGTGAACGGGCGCTGTCAGTTGGGACTGGTCATTTCTCAGTTGCCATGGTTTATTTTAAATATTTCTTTGAATTGTTCCTTTTTTTCCCGGACGCTTTTATCCTGCTCGTCTTTTACATCGTTCTCACATGTTTGTATAATTTCAACTTGATGTAAACAAAAATTTGTAACAATTTATTATTTTTAAAAGAGTGTCCGTGGAGTTTCTTGCACGTTCTTCTCCATAGAGATCTACGCTTTGGAACGTGCAAATAGCTTCATCTTGTTGGACTGACCGACCTTGACAATTCAAAAGTGCCTGTAAATGGTTTATTTGAAATATACGATTTGATTTGATTTGATTTGAAATAAAAAAACTTTTTATACAAAAAATAGAACCAACTTCCGAAATTAAAGTTATTTTATACTTTGTAGTGTTTTGTTTTGGAATTCAGTTATATTTTTTGTACAAAAGATTTTTATTTTTCACTTTTTTGTGGTACTTGCGTACCCATTCACAGCGTACCGGCGTGACGTTATGTTATAAAAAAAAAACACCGGTAGCACTCCGGGAGTGCCGGCAGAAGTGAAAACTTTAGTATTAACGTTGTGTTTAATTATAAGTACAAAAATACTATAATTTATGAGGTAGAATACAATGTTTATTTATTGCGCTATCGTACACAAATATGACAATTTACATGTTATTATTCATAATATTATATCGTTATTTATTTATATATTACATTAATTTTTATCTCTTAGAAAAATCAACTTTCATCCATAATTTCGTAATCTTTTTTCTATTTCGTATCCTTGGATACGCGTGGCACGCTGTACATGAACACAGACGGACATTCGCGCAAGCGCCCTGTGCCGCCTAAGCGGAGCAGCACACTCAGGCACGGTAGAAAGAGTGGGAGATACTAGTTCCTCTCCCTTCCCCTCGATCTTACGCTTTTTCGATCAGCATCACGTGACCCTGACGCGAGTCCGTCTTACGCTTTTTCGATCAGCATCACGTGACCCTGACGCGAGTCCGTCTTACGCTTTTTCGATCAGGTCACGTGTCCTGACGCGAATTTAAGATTTTATACCCATTACAGAAAAAGTGCTCAACGCCGCTAAAGAAGTTTTCACTTCAATAAACCTTACGTAGTGCTTTCGGTATAAAGGTCTCGTCAATACGAATGAAATAAGCCCAAACACTTGGTGGTTCCTACATACCTATGTGATCCATAATCAGATCCTGACGCGGTGGCAATGGAACCACCTCGGCAGCATACCCTTTCATATAAAAAAAGATGAATAGAAATCGGTTCATAAACGACGAAGTTATCCGTACACATACATAAAAAGAAATATATAAATATGTATACGCATCGAATTGAGAACCTCCTTTTTTAAGTCGGTTAAAAATAACGATAAATTCAACTAATCAAACAACATTAAAGCTTACTCTTCCGATCTACCCACCTTCTCTTCACAAATTAGGTCGAGCCAGAACGAAGATTAGCTCAAACAATGGGTAAGGTTCGTAATCCACTTACGTATACTTAGCAGCCGCGGCTAAGTTCATTGAACAACTTATTATGTAGTAAGTAACATTGGTGTTTGGGAGGTTCAGTCTTGTGGCTAATGTGGCCGATTGAGGAATGTGATACAAACGTACAGATAGCTTTTCCACGGTTTTTCCATGGTCCTTTGACTGACCTACAATTTGATGATTAATTTTTAGGATGTACAGGTAGTTGGGGTTTTTTGGCATTCTTAGTTCTTTTATAGGAAACTTCAACTTCAAACAAATCAGTTGCCATGAAAAGACACACGTGTATATTATTATGTATTTTTTATTATGGCAATGCAGCCGACGTCGACAATTCTGCCGATGTCAGATTTGCTACGCTAAACTTTTGTTTTGGACAGTTTAATTGATTTGTTGACTTGTTGAGTTAATTCAGTTGTAACTTTATGTCAATAAATCCTCCAAATTCTTCCGTTACCATTCTTCCGTGACAGACAGACAACGCACAGCCGAAACTACTGGTAAGTCTATTTACCACAATATTTTGTCAACTTTTAGTTTGAGTTTATAAATATGTACAGATTATTAAATTAAATATGCTAATAAAGAAGTATGTACAAGCTGGATAAAAAGAGAAGGGAAAAAACTCACTGGCAAAAATTGTACCTACAATAATTCAGATCCGTCATCCACGAACCAGACTATCTTAAGAGGTAAGCCTCTGCTTACCTCTTAAGATAGTCGTAATTTAGGTAATATATTCACACGAGCTCTCTATCTCGTGTGAATATATTACCTAAATAAAAAAAAAAGTTGAGCTTATTGAGGTTTGCAGGACGAGCTTGACGCGCACGTACTAACTTATCTATACTAACGGAGACGAATTGTGACAAACCGATCAAGTTCGAGTCGGACTCTAACATGAAGGGTTCCGTACAACATGTTTCTTGTTTGGGAGCCCCCTTCAATTTTTAATTTTATTATTTTTTGTTATAGTGGCAATAGAAATACACACTTTGTGAAACTTCAACTGGCTAGTAGTAGTAGCCTATTACGGTTCTTGAGATACAGCCCGCTGACAGACTGAAGGACGGACGGACAAACGGACGGACGGACGGACGGATGGACAACCTGATGGACAGCGGAAGCTTAGTAATAGGGTTCCGTTGGTTAACCTTTGGATATGGAACCTAAATAATAGCGTTCCGTTGGTACCCCTTCAGGTACGGAACCTTAAATAGCGAGGCCTTTTCCCTGCAGTGGGCATGCAAGCTAGGTAAAAAGAGAAGAAGGAAAACTAATGAGAACAATTTCCCAGTTATTCTTTGGTTGACTGCCTGACAAACTGAATGCAGCAAAATAACCAGTAGGTTAGAGTTCAGTCACGTCTTAAAGAGTTATTTCCAACACTCATAATCTTGTGTTCAATTTTATCAAGGGTTGGGTAACAACATTTTTAGTTAACAGTTTATTGCTTCGAGACTCCCAGGCACCAAAGAGCATCAACAAAATTCGTTTTAAATTCAAAACCAGTACAATGCTTCAGCCTAACCCCACAAAATACACCCATATCGCTCAAAATCTAAAATTCCACAATTTCGCCTATTCAAAATCCTGCTTTAAAGCGGCCACTCAGCCTCCCTTTTGATCGGTTCATTATGCCCGTGTATTGAACGGTCTACTTTGGCATGGACGCCCGGATTTATTCGGATTTTGGCGATTTTATAGAAAGCTTTCACGACATCCGTATTATCCGGTTATTAAACAGATTTGTTCGCGTCAGATCAGTGATTGGTCATTGTGTCTCATGTTTTGCGGTTATAGGGAAAATATAAGACAACTTAGGTTAAACAATGAATTGTTAAGAAATGTGGCGCAGTGGACTTTCCTTGTGGTGAAGAAATAGGTACTACTATGTGTATATTCTGCGATTATTAAAACTAGGTCATAGGTAGTATTAGGTAACCTTCTTGTTTATGGTTGTATCACGGAATATCAGCAAACAATAGTAAGATTGATTTCTTGATTGATCGATTGGTATTTCCTTACATCGAGATGTGTTAAGGCAATACGGTAAGACATATACAGAAACAGCTATTTTATATCCAACAAAAACACTTTTAAACCAATAATAATATCAAATCTTAGCTCCACAATCCACAATTGCATATTTCAACAACAATCAAACTATCATTTAAACAAATTATTATTTCAACGCCAATTTATCAATTGTCAAAATGGCTGCGTTCAACAAATAAAACAATGACAAAATTCGTTCACAAAAATCACAATCAAAATCTTTAAAATCCAATTTTAATAAATGAATTAAAGTCAATTGAGCACGCAAATTAATTGCAAATCGGTCCGTGTGAACGTTATAATTACTTTTATAGAATCAATTTTGCCTCTTTGTGAGCAATGCATGGTTATTGCTGCAAACGACGATATTGCGAGATTTTTACGATGTTTGGGGGATTTTTAATGGCTGTTTTGATGTGAGAATTGGGAATCATCATTTTGGGTTTTGTTGAAATTGATGTAAATTTAATTTTATGTAACTGATTTGTAGATTGAGTATAACTGATTTTAAAATACGACTGATTTCACAGGTACGTACAAAATCGTCGCAGTCTTGTCGTATTTTATCCATGAATTTTTTTTTCAGTTGACGTTTTAGTATCATCACTTCAGTCGATAAAAGTTTTCAGCTTGTGCTTAGAAGAGACAGAAATAAGTTACCACCTTCGCACTATTCTCGGTATACAAGATAATCCTCGTGCGTGCCGCCTTAGCGCAAGGTCGAGACTTCAGATGAAAGCGTTCAGCGGTTAAGCTGTCAAGCAATTATTTGGATCAATTGCTTCTTAAATGAACAATTTTCTATTTTCGTTTTAGGCTATCATTACTCCGTATTTGTACGAAGTTATTTTATTTTCCATATCATGTAGAGTGTGCGGAAATGTGAGTTTTACAACTCCTCCTGGAGGTTTAGAAACTCTGACACTAGCGTGTGTGTGGTCGTTATACCTTACAGCCCACACGAGAAGAAGAACTCCTATTGAGTTTTTACGACCTGCTTTTGATTTTTGCTGCATGTGGGGCGAGGCTATTGTTTTACTATTGTCTTTTAATTTGCGGGGCCTGACGGGATACTACCTAAATGTTGAGCAATGGTCGTTTTGCACGACTGTGACGCATATCTTCCTAACTTGTACAACTAAAACACTAAACTAAAATACTAAAACTCTTTTTGTTTTCTGTTTTCTTATACAATGTTAAAAAAACCGCGCACTACATAAAAAGCGCTCATCAACACAAATCATTTCTTACAACGTAACTAAACCTTTTATTTTATCATCAATTGTGTTGACAAACGTCAGTTTATAAGCGTGAGCATTAGTCATAGCACTCGTGGCTTCATAGCACCAATGTCACCTCTAATCTTAGTCATCGCATTGTTTATGTTTTATAATATACCTTTTTAATGCACAAACCTACAGAACGAGACAGAATTACCTGTGAGCAATACAATACAAAGTATCCTTGAAATCTTTAACTCACTGTAAAATAAACACTCTTCGCCGTATGGTGTCGGCCGGTGCCGTATGGTACCGTCAAAGAATAATACCATCCCATCACTTCCCGTGGGTGTCGTACGAAGCGACTAAGGGATTCGCCGGAACACCATATACTGCGATCGCCAACCCACCTGCCAAGCGTGGCAATTATGGCAAACCCCCCCAATTGGGGGAGACCTATGTCCAGCAGTGGACGTCTTTCGGCTGATATGATGATGATGATGAGAATAAACACAGTTTTTACTTATGTAGGTCAAATTGCACAATCTTTGTTTTATGTCTTGTGTCATATTGTACCTACTTGTCAACATCCTCCCTCTTCCTCAATGAAGACTTAAGTACTGAGGAGATAAAGTACAAGTGCGTGCGCAAACCCAAGTGCATTCTCTGTACTCACATACTCCTATGAGGCCTTAGGGCTGGTTGGGTAGACCTGGTGAGACCAGCCGCAGAACGAACGGCTTTATGAGTTTTCCGAGGCACAGGTGTTTCACACCACGAATTTATAAATCTCGGGCCGTGTCTCAAAAAAAACTGGCCCAGTCCTAGTCGGACTCGCGTGCAAAGGGTTCCGAACCAATTTAATTTTTGTAACATGTTATTTTAACACTACAGACTTCTTATAGGTTTTTCTGTAACCTTTAGGTATAGAACTATTATTTGCGATTTTTTTTTTAATTTTAGTCTCAGAAGTTTCGGAGATAAGGGGGGAATAGTAATTTTTGGCCTAATTTCTTGAGTATGTTTCGAAATATTTTTATTTTTAAATTATGAAAAAAATGTAATTAAAGCCCTCACAATAAGCGCTTTCATTTGATATGTTACACGATACACTTTGAACATTTTTTTTTTATAATTTTCTAGTTTTACCCCCAAAAGTGACCCACTACTAAAAATTTATTTATTTACGTAACGCGTCCGTATTTGAGTCACAGTCCATATGTGTACCAAATTTCAACAGAATCGGTCCAGTAGATCCGGAAAAAACAGGCTGTGACAGACGGACAAACAGACAGACAGACAGACACACCGACAGACAGACAGGCAGACACCCGAGTGATCCTATTAGGGCTCCGTTTTTTACGGTTGTTCGGAACCCTAAAATCTTAGGTGGTGGAAAAACACTTTGACCGACTTGCGGATCGACCTCTTTATTAACTACTTTTAAAAACCGGCCAAGTGTCGGACTCACGCATGAAGGGATCCGTACTATGGTACAAGATTTAATACCCTATTTAATATTTAAATGTTATTTTATTACTTTATTTTTAGCAAATATTGCAATACACTGTGAGCGTCTATCTGTTGCCATTATTAAGATCAAGCAAACAACGCCAAAAAACACGTTTCTAATAAGGGAGTCTCCTTTCATTTGTAATTTATTATTTTAATCATTATTTTTAATACAGCGGCAACGGAAATACACACTCTATGAAAATTTCAACTTATTACCTATAACGGTTCATGAGATAGAGCCCGCTGACAGACAGACGGGTGAATGGACAGCGGAGGCTTAGTCATAGGGTTCCGTTGGTTACCTTTCTGGTACGGTACCCTATAAACTACGTACCTTACTACTCTGATGCGATAACAAGACTTCTTTTATCTCCAACCGTCACACAGCTTCAAAGGTTCCTCTCCAAAGAGAAAAGAGGCTTCAAACAGGCGTATCGCATTGCTATTTCTTAAAGAATCCTTTGGCATAGCTCGGAATGTGACTTACGAGTATCTTCGAACGTTGCAGAATATTTTTGGCCCGCAAAACTTGTTGTTTTTAGTATGTTAAGAGGAAATCCGGGCGGATAGACCTTGTATGTAAAAAGTCATGTCATAAATATTATCTGCTATTTTTTCAAAATTTTAGGCTCAGTAGTTTTGGATATAATGAAGGGGGAATGGTCATTTTTGAAATTATATCTTGAATAGTTTAAAACTATTAACTTTAAAATTACGAAAAAAAAAATATATATTTAAAACCCCCACAGTAAGCCCTTTCATTTGATATGTCACACGATACAGTTTGAAAAGCTTTTTTAATTTAAAAGTTTGACCTCCAAAGGTGACCCCCGTACTCAACATTTAATAATTTACGTAGGTAACGCGTCCGTGCTTGGGAAACAAAAACCCATATGTGTACCAAATTTCCACAGAATCGGTCCAGTGGATCCGGAAGTAACTGGCTGTGACAGATGGACAGACATATAGACACCCGAGTGATCCTATAAGGGTTTCGTTTTTCACGGTTATTCGGAACCCTAAAAACAATCAGTTAAGAGACAGATAAGTAAAGAAATATTATTTGTTTTCTTTGAGGCTCAGTAGTTACGGAGATAAGGATAGATAAATTTACCAGTCCCTGTTGGAGCCTTTTATAATTAGTCCTTTCATTCACTAGGCTTATTTTGGAAACTCAAGCAGAAAAGTTTTAAATTAAAGAACTAGCTATAGCTTCTCCCAGGTATGAACCGACTAATAGGTAGCTTATACCCACGTATTTTCCTTATTACAGGCCTGACTGATTTGTGAGATAATTTTCCTCGTTTTCGAGTATAAATACTGAGAGAACTGTCTCAGGCTTTACATAACAAATCCACATCTCTTCGCAAACGTTTCTCTACTACCAAACAACAAACAAAATGGCCGCCATCAAGACCGCCTTCATCCTCCTGCTGGTCGCTGCCGCCATGGTGATGGTGACCGTGGAGGCCGTCCACGTCGGACCTTGCGACCAGGTCTGCCCGCGTATCGTACCTGAGAGGCACGAGTGCTGCAGGGCTCATGGCCACTCCGGTTACAGCAGCTGTAAAAATGGACAGATGCAATGTTACTGACGGAACCTCGCCAGTACTACAGCATCGCAACAGTAACTCTCGAACATCCAATTCTTAAATCATCAATCAGAGGTAATCAACACTACATTTCGTCTATATTTTGTAAAAGTATGTTCCGTTCGAGAAGCTCTCATCAGCTGAATTCTGTATTTTTTTTGAAATTTTCCGATTAAACATATGAAACTTAAACATTATTTTATTTACTCACTACGCCCACGTAATTGAAAACCCTAGAAAATTTTCTTTTAAAGCAATACCAAACGCAATTAGGATGGTATTTGTATGTTTTTTAATAGGAATTTCTCGGTACCAAACCGGAATTTGAATTTGTTCCCAGTTTATGGTAATAAGCTCGCTTCCATGTGGATTTGAAATCAACCATCGATGTGGGTGCATCTTTACCTGTTCCAAGTTGCGCAATTTGTTCGAAAGGTCACCGCGGCCCTGGAACGCAAAGGGCATTAGGAGGAACACGGATGGGTTTAGGTCAATAAGAGTCTGACACTTCCTTCTGGTTCGCCGAGAGCGGGAGGAGTCATTTGATGATTTCCCATCAATAAAAAATACCTGTCCCAACTCCTATTGCAAATACAATTATGACGTGTTATTATTGTGATACGTGTCCGACAAATCAACCAACGCATCATCTCCAGCTACTCGTATAATGGGGTCGGATCTTTTTTTTTTAACGGGGTGAAATCCTCATGGATGTCCTCCTCTGGGGTCTGTCAGACTCTTACTGACTAAAACCACCCCGGTGTTCCATCTCTCACCTACGCCGGGGATCACGGGAAACTTATGAGACTTCCGTAATCCCCGGCTGGTGCTGGCCCGCCTCTGCGAGCCACCTCGGGTCAGAGGGGGGAGTGAGGTGTTTGACTCTCCCCGCGACGTCAAAGAGGGGCGCACGGGAACACCACGCGCTGCCACCTCGGGTCCGGATTAATGGGGGGCGATGGACATCCCCAAGTTCGCCGCCCCTGGACCCAGTTAGGGGGGCCGGAAGTGGGCAGCGTATGCCCACCGGCCCCCCTAACTGGGTCCATCCACCGACGCCCGGTGTGCCTGCTGCGGGCCAGGAGAGAGGTCGAGATCTCCCCCTCCCTTTCCGCAGCCTCCTTCTGCGCGATAACTAATTCGCAGAAGGAGACCACCGCGACCCAGGACTCTTCGCCGTCAACCATACACGGACTACGGCCGGTAGCGAGAGGTCACTGCCTACCACAGAGATGAGGGCACGGCGCGGCTCCTCCCAAGCGGCACACTCTGCCAGCGTATGCCACGCCGTGTCTTCCCGACACTCGACGCAGTGGTGACACCGAGCGTCCGGCTCCCTGCCTATGCGACACAGGAACCTCTCGAAGCAGCCCTGCATGGGGTCGGATCTTAGTCCAACTGGACTTAACTGAATACCAGTATTTTACGCCGAGCGATTGCCTACACAAACCCAGTAACTGGGTGTTAGATTTTCAGGCTGATAATTGTAACGACAAATATCTACAAATGACACTATTAACGTGCTTTCCGAGGCATGGAGGAGTCTCGGTATGTTTATATGGTCTCATCTACAGACAGACCTCAGCAAGCGTAGCTTAAGCTTGAAAATCAACTCAAGCTGTTGTTATTATTTTGCCGCGAGCTCCGTTCAACAATCAATCAATGCATGGGCTTCATAAATAACCGGCTACCACTACCTACCTGGACCGGTTAGTCAGCCGACGCGCCGCCATGATAGTTCATCTCGATACGTCACCTCCTCGTCGCCGACTATGCACTCGACACCATCGATAATTGCACAAAGTGCTAATGTGTGATTTTAATCGACTCATTCCAATCTGGCCACTCGATTGCTCTAAGTTCCCGCTTAGTGGGATTTTTGTATGGTCTGTAAAATAGTGTTATAAATAAGCTCCTAACTACTGTTTTCTAGAGGTACTTTTAAACGCACTTAGCAGATTTACCAGTACATGTCTCCACAAAGCCTTTTGTACCTTTAAAATTTGCCTTAACAGAATGACTTTTATTAATTCAACTTACTTTAATAAGAGACACTGTATTTATGGGGTCATTTCTGAAATAAGAACAATAACTGTTGTCAATCAGGAAAATGTGGGAAAAGCTATCTTTAGTTCGAGATTTTAGTGTTGCTAAAATTGTTCTAAAGCATTAATATTTTATTTTTATTTACGCACAGGACCGGTCGTTGTGGCGAAGCTTGGGGGAGGCCATGTCCAGCAGTGGACGTCTTTCGGCTGATATGATGATGATGATTAATATTTTGTCCTCCCGAAAGGTTTTCAGTCACTCAGTAAAGAGAAAAACAACTAAGTATTAGGATAATCATAATTAAATTTTGTTAACTGTTAACTTACCGAATATACATTCACAATTCTTTTTTCATACAATTGTATTTCTCTGTGCAATCACCTTCCCTAGGAAATCAGGATGGCCACCACCAGATTAACCTTCAAAGTCAAGGTTCGAGAGCACATTCGTAAGAAGTTGGCAGTAGTATCGTCACAGCGCTAGTTTTTACTCATTATTTGGTTGCATCAACTGTTGAACTATAACTGTATTTTAGTTTATTCATTTGTGTATATATTATAGTATTTTATTGTATGTATAGTTTAGACATATTTATCTGTGTATTAATTTAAATATTAATCGCGGTTCTGTTTTTTTCCCAATTTGCATCTAATACTATTATTCTTTGCATCACCCAAAGGTTGACTGGTAGAAAATGCCTAAGGCATTAAGTCCGCCTCTGTACATCTCTGTGCGTAAAGTATTAAATAAATAAATGTCTTTAAAAAGATTGATTCTGTAACCATCTTCTTCAAAACTTACTTCGTAGCAATAACTCTTCACAAAGTCCAATTAAGCTTTTCTCAACATTTTACTAAATTCGTACAGACAGAGTACCAACACGAACTTTTTAAAATTACAATCTAAAGTCAAGACGCGTTTCAAAAGTCGGCTGCAAAAATAATTAAACAAATATTTGCAATGAAAATTCTTTCACTCAATGACGCCCAAGTCGCAGGCGTGCGTCTTTTATTGCATTTTAAATTAAATCTTTAAAATTTAAATCGTTTCAACGCCGGCTGATGTCAGTGCGTGTAATTTGAAATTGAATTTTTAATGTAGGTTTAACTTAAAATGCGAATTGTGTACTCGTAGTGATTATGTAAAAACAGTATTAAAAAAAACAGACCTATAGAAAAACAAAACTAAGCGTCAAGGACGGTGACAAAAAACAAAGCAACTGAAAATTAATTTTATACTCAATGACATAAGAATCGATCTTAAGGATTCCAAAGGGTTCAATTACTAACATGAGCCCTGTAAGAGTTTCAATATTTTTTCCCATAAAGAAGTGTCCGAAAATATCCGCGTCAAAAACTCCTCCACATAAAAGATAATCTAGACACACACAGTTGTGATATACAGGTTAAGAGTTGTGTCTCCTTAAAAAAAACCTTTCTACACAAATTAATTTTGTCCAGGGAGGATAGGTGTGGTAAAAAGCATAGCATTTTCTTTTAATGCTGAATACATTCACATAATATCGTATACATTTTTAAAACAACAACTCCTAACTAAATAAACCTTTAAGGTTAGTTAAGGTAGTCTACAGGCACGTGGAAGAATTTTTGACGCGGATATGTTAAAGGTACAAAAGGCTTTGTGGAGGCATGTACTGGTAAATCTGCTAAGTGCGTTTAAAAGTACCTCTAGAAAACAGTAGTTAGGAGCAGATTTAAAACACTATTTTACAGATAATACAGAACTCCCACTATAAGCGGGAACTGAGAGTAATCGAGTGGCCAGATTAGACTGAGTCGAATAAAATCACACTTTGTACGATTACCGATGGTGTCGAGTGCATAGTCGGCAGCGAGGAGGTGACGTATCGATATGAACTGTCATGGCGGCGCGTCGGCTGGCTGACCGGTCCAGGTAGCTAGTGGTAGCCGGTTATTTATGAAGCCCATGCATTGGTTGATTGTTGAACGGAGCTCGCGGCAAAATAATAACAACAACTTTAACACCAGAAACAAGCACAAGCTACATGCTCCTTCCCACCGATTTTGTAAGGTCCACGACTCATTTGTGGGGCTCGGTATCCGTTTATACAATAAGCTTCCACGTTTAAACTGAGACCTGCCTTTTAACTCATTTAAAGCTAAAGTTAAATCTAACCTCTGATCGAAGGCATATTATTCTATTAATGATTATTTAGACGATAAGAATAGTTGGTCGCTGTGTTAAACGCAAGACAATGTTATAATTATCATGTTCTTTCACTTTAAGTAATTAGTTTATGACAGGTTATATGTATTCATATAATATTGTTTTATTTTTTGTTTTTATTTTATTTTTAGTTTTTTATTAATCTGACTATGTAGGTCAATGTGTTATTTTTTTTTTAATATACATTTCTATCATTATCCGTATCATAGTGTGCTAGCTAACAAGTAAATTTCGTGTCATGTATAATTGCTTAGCATACTTTTATATAGATTCAAGTTCTTAAAACGTAACAGACAGATGTGTTGCTGGGAGTTTGTTGGCCACTTCTTCTCCACAGCTAAAACACTAGGAAGTGGTGACGGGCGGGCGTTTTGGGGGGCTGTCTTTTGTAAAACTTGACGTTAAAAAAGTGCTGGCTCTCAGCCTAATTTGAATAAACAACTTTTGATTTTGAATAACAACAGCATGAGTCGATTTTCAAGCTTAAGCTGCACTTGCTGAGGTCGGTCTGTAGATGAGACCATCTTAACATACCGAGATTCGTCCATGCCTCGGAAAGCACGTTAATAGTGTCATTTGTAGATCTTTGGCAGTCGTAAAAATTATCAGAAGCCTGAAAATCTAACACCCAGCTACTGGGTTTGTGTAGGCTAGGGAGATGATGCGTTGGTTAATTTGTAGGACACGTATCATAATAATAACACGTCATGCTTGTATCTGCAACAGGGGTTGGAACAGGTATTTTTTATGGATGGGAAATCATCAAATGACTCCTCCCTCTCGGCGAAGCAGAAAGGAGTGTCAGACTCTTACTGACTAAAACCCATCCGTGTTCCTCCTAATGCCCTTTGCGTTCCAACACCGCGGTGACTCTTTCGAACAAATTTCGCAACTTGGAACAGGTAACGATTAACCCAAATTGATGGTTAGTTTCAAATCCACATGGAAGCGAGCTTATTACCATAAACTGGGAACAAATTCAAATTCCGGTTTGGTACCGAGAAATTCCTATTAAAAAACATACAAATACCATCCTAATTGCGTATGGTATTGCTTTAAAATAATATTTTCTAGGGTTTTCAATTACGTGGGCATAATGAGTAAATAAAATACTTTTTAAGTTTCATATGTTTAATCGGAAAATTTCAAAAAAAAAAAAAACAGAATTCAGTTGATGAGAGCTTCTCGAACGGAACATACTTTTACAAAATATAGACGAAATGTAGTGTTGATTACCTCTGATTGATGATTTAAGAATTGGATGTTCGAGAGTTACTGTTGCGATGCTGTAGTACTGGCGAGGTTCCGTCAGTAACATTGCATCTGTCCATTTTTACAGCTGCTGTAACCGGAGTGGCCATGAGCCCTGCAGCACTCGTGCCTCTCAGGTACGATACGCGGGCAGACCTGGTCGCAGGGTCCGACGTGGACGGCCTCCACGGTCACCATCACCATGGCGGCAGCGACCAGCAGCAGGATGAATGCGGTCTTGATGGCGGCCATTTTGTTTGTTGTTTGGTAGTAGAGAAACGTTCGCGAAGAGATGTGGATTTGTTATGTAAAGCTTAAGACAATTCTCTTGGTATTTATACTCGAAAACGAGGAAAACTATCTCACAAATCAATCAGGACTGTGTAATAAGGAAAATACGTGGGTTGCGAGAAGCTATAGCTAGCTCTTTAATTTAAATCTTTTCTGCTTGAGTTTCCAAAATAAGCCTAGTGAATGAAAGGACTAATTATAAGAGGCTCGAACAGGGACTGGTAAATTTATCTATCCTTATCTCCGTAACTACTGAGCCTCAAAGAAAACAATAATATTTATTTTTCTATCTGTCTCTTAACTGATTGTTTTTTAGGCGGTAGCAACGCTTGCTGACGTCAGTCTTTGGATTGGTGACCATTCGTTATATAGTGAGTCTGAGAACTATCTGAGTCAAGTGTTTTTCATCCATTTTAACGGCACATGTGTGAGTACTGTGTACCTTAAACTTAAGCTATAGCTATCAGTTTTAGGTTTGTTTTTGACTTGAATGTACCCTGGCGGTTGGGAGTGTCATGCTCACACAAAAGTCTGGCTGATGGTGGCGTATGCGTTGGATCATTTGGCTCCCTTCAAAATGGTTGAGCCGAATGGTGCTAGCGCATGCGTCATGTACGTGAACGGGCGCTGTCAGTTGGGACTGGTCATTTCTTAGTTGCCATGGTTTATTTTAAATATTTCTTTGAATTGTTCCTTTTTTTCCCGGACGCTTTTATCCTGCTCGTCTTTTACATCGTTCTCACATGTTTGTATAATTTCAACTTGATGTAAACAAAAATTTGTAACAATTTATTATTTTTTAAAAGAATGTCCGTGGAGTTTCTTGCACGTTCTTCTCCATAGAGATCTACGCTTTGGAACGTGCAAATAGCTTCATCTTTTTGGACTGACCGACCTTGACAATTCAAAAGTGCCTGTAAATGGTTTATTTGAAATATACGATTTGATTTGATTTGATTTGTTTCTCACCTGCTACTTGTAATAAATGACATCTTGTCCACTACACAGTACGATGACCGGGACTTGTTAGCTATAAAATATTGCGAAAACCGGAAGCCAACTCATAGCCACGTCTATACTTCTCCGAAACGAGAATCTCCAAACAAAATGGGTAACCAAGACGACCGCACCAATGACCACTCAAGACATTCATCAAAAAGGCCTCAATTTCCAAAATAATTACAACCAATCCATCAAATTGTACAACTCTTGACTTCCAGATAGTTCTAACATTAAACTCTTTACAAACGGCGTGGTGCTGGAACAATTGGCTATATGTCTTTAAAACAAATTGGCCGAAACAAATGCTACGACTTGATTTATTTGCAGGGGGGGTTTACCCCCCGGGTTGATCATTTGTTGTTGCTGTGTTCGATGGAGGGCTGGGCATGAGGGTTTATTAGAGATATTTCCCATTACCCAATGGGAAATATCTCATGCCAAGTCCTCATACTCAGTCCCAGTCCTCAATTGGTGTCTCGGGAATTGGTATTCCCGAGTCAAGTCAGTCAAGTAAAATCTTGTAAAATACGTAAAATGGACGTACAATTAATACAACATAAACATTATAAATACATCCTAAACGTATAATATTTTAAAAATTCTAGCGGGGCTTTATAATATTGCAATGGCAGATTGTAGTCGCGGGTCTCAAATTGTTATATTAACTTTTAAAAACGCTTTCCTTGCGTGTTTTTATTTACATTTACAATTTCTTTGATTGTTTTGTTCCCTTCATTGCACTGGCAAATTATTTTAAAGGTGACTGCATATTGCATTGGTTTGAGGAAAGTTGTTAAAAAAAAATAAGGAATAGACAAGAGTTTTTGCATGTGTATGTGTGTATACTTTCAGTAACATTTTGGTGCCCATTTTGCTGTCCACTGTCGTAACCCCAAAGCTTTAAAAGTGTGCTAGTTACCTTCAAAAGGCTTATCTATCCTTCCTAATGCATAATTTTTTTCCATTATTTATTGATTGAGTGAATGAGTGACTGGCAGACATCGCACGGCCAAAACTGCTGGTTGTAGAAAACTGAAATTTGGCATGTATCCCTACACTCCCAAAAAAAAAATTGAGTGATTGATTGAGTGACTGAGCTAGTGACTGACATAAACGCACAGTCGAAGTCTACTAGTCGTAGAAAGCTGAAATTTGGACGTGGTGGCTTGGAGAGTGTAGGGGTGGGGGATTCTGGGCGGTTTGGGGGTGTCGGGGGGCTTCACTAAAGTAAAAAGAAGAAGAAGAAGAAGCCCTGTTCTCGTAACTAGTGCGGTACCGCAACGATTGGACCCAATATGCTGCTGCGCCCTGCTGTGCCTTCGACGCAGGTGTATATTTCACGTCTGCATCACTCCACAAGGGTTGAGGATGTCGTGCAGTACTTGAAAGAGAAGACCAAGTGGACTCTGAGGGTCGAAAGGTTGGAATCGCGCCACAACATCAACTTTACGTCGTTCGTGGTTCGAGTTCCAATCCACCATCTACAGATCTTCTTGAAAGAGGACTTTTGGCCGAAAGATGTCGTATTTCGTCGCGACACCACGCAGCTGAACACGGCGCTGCATAACGTGTATAGTTATAGTTTTAATAAAGTTTTATCAATATGTATTAGTTTATTAATGTTTAGGATAATTTTGTGTACTTTAATTTTATGTATTTTATCTATGGGCCTCAGTTGCCTGATAATAAAATGATTGTTATTATTATTTCGTCTATTTATTTTTATATACATATACTTTAAATTATTAAATATATCTTAAAAAAGAAACCATTATGAAATACATTTAAAAATATAAGAAATAGTAGTCCGCCGGTGTCGGAAGCAGGGTCCAAGCTACCGGTGGTTAGGGCTCCAGAGAAAGAACCCTCCTCACAATACGAGCCGTATCGAGGAGTACTGCCTTCTGTATCAGGCCCTTTACCCAACCGCGTAACGCCAAATTTGACAGGTGGTCGTCGAAGCTATTGGCCATCAGGCCATTGGCTGTAACGGCACTCGGCACAATGACAGCCGAGTCCACATTCCACAAGTCGATAACCTCGTGTGCTAAGTCGAGATACTTAATTTGTTTCTCTTTCTCAGCTTTCACGAGATTCTCGTCATGTGGAATGGTAACATCGATTATCATTGTGCGGCGCGCTAATCGGTCTATCACCACTATATCAGGCTTATTGGCAACAATAGTCCTGTCAGTAATGATAGACCGATCCCAGTACAACGTGACATGGTCATTTTCGAGAACTGGGTCGGGCACATACTTATAATACGGTACCTCAGAATCCACAAGTTTGTATTTCAAAGCAAGTTGCTGATGGATTATCCTGGCCACTTGGTTGTGCCTGTGCAAGTACTCGCCGTTAGCCAGACGAGAACAACCAGAGATAATATGTCTGATGGACTCACCCGGACGGTGGCATGCCCGACACACGTCCACCGTCCCGTCCTTCATAATATGCCTCCGGTAGTTATTCGTCAAGATAACTTCGTCCATAATCGCACAGACAAAACCTTCAGTTTCTCCGAAGAGATCACTGAAACGTAGCCAGGCCACGGATGCTAAAAAATCTACGTCGGACCCATGAAGAGCCCGATAGAAGCGCCCGTGAAGCTCCTTGCCTTTCTATACCTCCTTGCGGTCATCTGTGGTAAGTATCACAGGTTTGCGCCAGTTTTCTTTAGCCATGGATAACGGGGTGAGTCCTTTGTCCACTTCGACCACATCTCGGTGCAAACCCACATCAGCTTTGAGAAAATATTCTCTCTTCTTGAGATAATAGTCTTGGCGTTTAAAAAGCCTCGACCTCCACACTTTCGCGGGATGTACAGTCTCATCACCGATGATCGTGGGTGATGCATCCGGTTTGCGGTCAGCAGTGACCCTCCTATCCAGGGCGTCAAGTTCAGTTTAAGTCCATTTGAGTATGCCAATAGAGTACATAAATACCGGCATGACCCAACCGTTAAAGGCGCGCACCTTAGTTCCGCCCGACAAAAGGCTATTCAAAACCTTTTTCAGGCGGCCAAAGAAGCGCTCCTTCAACGATTGCTTCATGTCAGTACCGTTAATGCCCAACGCTTTCGACATACCCAAATACTTGTAGGTTTCGGTTGAGCTGAGGGATCTAACCCGTATGGAATCCGAGAGTTGAATTCCCTCAGATTCCATAATCTCTCCTTTCTTTACATGCATGACTGCACATTTGTCCACACCAAATTCCATTCTGATGGCACTACTGAAGGTTTCAGTTACCTTCAGTAGCTCCATCAGTCGCGAATTGTTGGGGGCAAAGAGTTTCAGATCATCCATGTAAAGAAGGTGAGATATGGCCTGACCACCTCTTCTCAACCGATAGCCTAGACCTGGATCCTCCAGCAATGTGCCTAGAGGATTCAGAGCTAAACAAAAGCAGAGTGGACTCAAACTGCGCCCTGAAATATTCCCCGTTTAATCCATCAGGCTCATCGTTTCCTTGAATCGGTCGACATCTTGGATAGCGAAGGACTGTTTTCCATTGCCTCATACATGACTCAAGGAAGGTGCGTAGAGTTGCATCTATTTTGTACAACTCCAACACCTTCATGAGCCATGTATGTGGCACAGAGTCGTAGGCCTTCTTGTAGTCTATCCAACATGTCGACAGATCCTTGTGGGATCGACGAACCTGTTGGCTTATGGCCATGTCTATGAGGAGAAGCTCCTTAGTACCGGGGGACCCCTTCCTACATCCATTCTGAGAGGTGGATATAATTGAGTTAGTCTCAATATGCTCATTGATCTTCACTCTCAGAATGGATGTTAGAAGTTTATAAACCGTCGACAAACAAGTAATTGGTCTATAGTTCTTGGATTCCGCGGGACTACCGGTTTTATTTTTATTATTATTAAGAGTAGATATCCCGAAATTCTTACAGGAACGGGAAAAAACGGTATATGCGTGCATTAAGCCTTAGGCAAAAGCTAGTAGTGTATAAGATTTATTGATTTACTTACAACTTCTATTGGTGCTGCCCCGTTCGACGTCATCCTGGCAAGGCCGGCTATCGCTGAACCCCAGCACTGTGATTCTGTCTCGTACACTAGTCCTAGCATTATGCTGACCGATGGTCAAAAAACCCAAGTATGTTATTTTCTCTATTTTTGTAGTTTGGTAAAAAAATGTCTTTAAGCTTACAAGATATATTTCATCATGAATTCATGACACAGAGATCCGGGACCGCTTTACCGCACCTTAGGTATGTGCGCGGCGAGACGGGGGGGGCAGTGCAGGCCGATCGCTCTGTCAGTCTACCGTCAATGCTCACAGCGCCTCGCATGCTTTTGTTACGCGGAACAGGCAGCGGTCCCGGTCGGACTATAGTATTAAAAATGTACGGTAGTCTTTAGACCCATTCTGAAGTTAATTTTCAAAAGCATGCCACACTGCAATCCCACAAATTATAGCCCTACCCTTTTATATTTTATTTAAATTAAAACAACAAATCGCCTTCTTACTGACCTTAATAACAACTACAATTAAACCTGAATTAAGCTCGTTTTAAAATTAACATAACAATTAAACAGGCTAATATGAAAATGCATATTTCTGAAATTGCTTCGGGATTTGTCATACAAATGTCACCGGTGTAATGAGTGACATACACGCAAAGTTTATTCTACTGATGACTCTTAATTTGCCGTAGAATTCTGAACCCTATGCCAATGGTCATTGAGGTGACACTTACTTTTGGTGATGTAATCAATATGTTTGGTGGTACAGTAACGATTTTTTGTGCTTCGTGTTTTAATAAAAGTAAGACTAAATAAATGATACTATTTCACCCCGTGTAATCTCCCGGAATTGAAGATGATTTTTGTTTTCACTTATCTGACAACATTGTCTGCAGATTTTATTTAGGTTTTTATTTGGATTAACGTTTTAAAGTTGTGAGTTCAGTTAAGGTTAGTCGGCTATTTTTGCGGTTCTATTATAATACTGTCAGTGTTTGTTTAGATGTTACAGGCATTTAAAATAAAACAATTAGTGATGTGGTAATCAGCTTTGGCATACGCGTAGTAATTACAAATCCACTCAAATTTTTCCCATCCTTATTTTGTTCTTGATTCAATAAAACAGACCAAATACAACTTCCTTTTAACTAAATGAAAATATTAAACCCAGTTCCCAATAAAATACCTCCCCAGCTTAAAACGTTCAAAACTTAAGTTTTAAAATAACATGATAAAGGAAGTGTACTTCCAGCGTTTGTACCCAAAACTACGTCCCATCCATTACAAACGGAACATAAATCAAAAGTTCTGAAAACCACTGAGAACTTAATAACTTAGAACGGATACAACTTGGGATAAAATTAACACAAAATTACTTACTATTGTGGAAACCTGAAATTTTACTGATGATTTAAAGTGAAAAGTTTGGTTTGAGCTTTGTTATCTTTTAAAAGTAAGGGATTCGTCTTGACATTAACGAAACCTTGGTTAGTAAATAATATCCTAAGTAGCTTTTGATTTCTGACTGATCATAAAATTGCTTTTGCATATCCGCAGGAGAACCAAAGTCACCGATACAGCCCGAAGAATTGCTGAACTTATGTGGCAGTGGGCACTTGGGTAGAAAGATTGCTCGCAAAATCGTCGATAGGATCGAACGGATCTTGAGCGGCGTGGTATAAGGCCTCCGACAAGGAGTACTGACGACCTGGTGAAGGCCGAGTCCTCAGTTCACCTTGTCGACTTTGAGAGTATGAGAGTATGCGGGTTATTTACGTTCTTGTAAAATGATATGCTTCGATCAAATCAAGTTTATAATGAACGCTTCGCAGTTTCGAGAAATAAACTTTGATTATTATTTTCTTTATTTAAAGTTATCAGTTAAAATGTTTAATTATTTTCACATTATGAGCTCATACAATGTCTAGCAATTTCTCAGTAACTCTACACTTGATAATATTGTGAAGGTGCTCCCCCACCAGTAGCATTCGCCTGTAATGTAACAATTCAGATAACATTTTGAGCATTTGCTTGTGGCTGAATTACAATATAATATATCGTCATAATTCATTCAACTTTGTTAGTTACGTAAAAAGAAACAGAAAACCAGCCAAGTGCGAGTCGGACTTGCGTTCAAACGCAAGTCCGACTCGCACTTGGCTGGTTCCGAATTAATCTCATTTTTGTAACATTTACTATAAAATGACTAACTTTTGTAGGTTTTCCTGAAATCTTTATGTAGGTAAAAAAACCAATAGCATATTTAAAGGTAATGCAAATAATGGTCATTTTTCAGGCGTGAATCTTTTCAAAACTCATCATTTTAAAATTATAGAAAAAAAAATTGAAACCCTCACATAAACGCTTTTATCTGATATGTTACGCGGCATAGATTGAAAACTGTTTTATTTTATTTCCAATTTGTCCCCAAAAGTGTCCTTCGTACTCAAAATGTATTTATTTATGTAACGTGTTCGTATTTGTTTGGTCACAGAAATTCATATGTGGCAAATTACAACAGAATTGGTCTAGTAGATTTGGAGAAATTTGGCTGTGTGTAAAAACGAAATAGGTGTCACTAATTATTTTAAAATTGACAAATCCTTACATTACAGGTTGTGAACTGTAATGCTCGGTTCTCCTCACTCACTAATGTAATGCCCGATGCTCCAACGTTACATTACATTTGGATGCATTTGTGTTTTAATACCCACCGAATTGAGAACCTCCACCTTTTTGGAAGTCGGTTAAAAAAGATCCCCAAAAAAGTATGAAATGCAATGAAATTTGAACATTGTCATTTATTACATAAAATTGTTTGTTTTTACAAAATTATTTCGAGTTCTGGATTTAAATATTGTGAGCGAGCTGGTACAGTATTTCAACGTAATGTTCGAAATCCAGTCTTGCACTATATACGTGAACGCTCCCGGTGAATCCTGTGGTGAAACCTTTATGCAACGGCTTTTTAAATGATGATGATGCTGATGATGATATGATGTTAAACTGTCAGCTTGAGATAATTGATCAACGCGATTTTTTAAATAATATGTTTTTAAAGACTTCGGTTTAAAAATTAAAATAAGTGGTACCTTATGAGTGGTGTTATACTTGGTCTTAAATTCGGTCGTATTAATCAATTATATTCATTTTTATGAGAAGTGCAACTATAATGTTATTATTTTAATATTGTATACCTATTGTGTTAAGCTGCGTTGTTAATATAGTGGTCGCTAGTGCTAACTAATGCCGTCATAAGTAAAAAGGACGTATCTACACAAAACGAAATAACCGATTTCCGACATTAAGAAAAGATATTAAGGTCAAAAATCGGTTACTTTGTTTTGTGTAGATTCGTCCTTCGAACACAAAGTCCCGGTTTGATTTCTGGTTTGGGAACATTGTTGTTGTATATTTACATCTGCAATTTTCAGTAGCAATCACTTTCTTTTAAATATATGGGACTTATCATAAATGAGGATTTCAGAGCGCATTATAAGTACACCTCTACCTCTCTATCTAACCTAACCCTACAGAATGAGGTGACTGGGATGTTATTTTATGCACACAATACATTAACTCTCTGGTCTGATAATAAAGATTTTCATTTATTTAAAATAAGATTAAGATTTAACAATTTCAAAAACAGTTTACGATCTAAAACAAAACACACATTTATATCTTCTAATCAAATAAACAGCACAAAACAGAAATTGCATCGCTACGTAATTGCTACAACGTTACTGATGACATCGCTACGCAGTTGTAGCACTCGTAGCGCTCGTAGCAATCCGCTACGAGATATGCGTCAATTCATTTATTCATTTTGTTGTGTTCATTTTCTTTGTATCACAGAGTAAAAGCGTTTGTAGTTGACATTTGGCCTGATATGATTTAAAAATAAGTTTGTTTTTAACGCGTAGTGTTATCAATATAACGCTTTTGTTCATTTATCTTCGGAAACTTTTGTAGGACGACCGTTGCCGTGAGGTTATTTTGAGTATGAATTTAGACGGCTATATGAGTAGTGAAAGAAACAATGGATGGACTGTATGTAAGATAATATGACTGAGATGACAAGTAATAGTGAAGTAATAGAGAAAACTTATTAAAATCATATTATGTGTGAGTGCGATAGATTTTTGAGTAACGTACTGCTGTCATTTGTATGAATATTTTTTGGGAAATTCATCCAATATAGCAGAAGCATCTTCATCAATTCATTCGAAAGATGAGACATATGCCTCCCAAGAGTCACAACATCGACCGGTCCTGTGCCATCCAGCGGGTCTCCTCGGCCTTCACCAGGTCGTCAGTTCACCTTGTCGGAGGCCTATACCACGCCGCTCCAGAACCGTTCGATCCCATCGACGATTTGGCAAGCAATCTCTCTATCCAAGTGCCCACTGCCATATAAGTTCGGCAATTCTTCGGGGCTGTATCGGTTACTTTGGTTTTCCTGCGGATATGCAAAAGCAATTTTATGATCAGTCAGAAATCAAAAGCTACTTAGGGTATTATTTTAACCAAGGTTTCGTTAATGTCAAGACGAATTCCTTACTTTAAAAAGGTAACGAAGCTGAAACCAAACTTTTCACTTTAAATCATCAGTAAAATTTCAGGTTTCCACAATAGTAAGTAATTTTGTGTGAATTTTATCCAAAGTTGTATCCGTTCTAAGTTATTAAGTTCTCAGTGGTTTTCAGAACTTTTGATTTATGTTCCGTTTGTAATGGATGGGACGTAGTTTTTGCTTCAAACGCTGGAGGTACACTTCCTTTATCATGTTATTTTAAAAGTTAAGAGTTGAACGTTTTAAGCTGGGGAGGTATTTTATTGGGAACTGGGTTTAATATTTTCATTTAGTTAAAAGGAAGTTGTATTTGCTCTGTTTTATTGAATCAAGCACAAAATAAGGATGGGAATAATTTGAATGGATTTGTAATCAATACGCGTATGCCACAAAGCTGATTACCACATCACTAATTGTTTTATTTTAAATGCCTGTAACATCTAAACAAACACTGACAGTATTATAATAGAACCGCAAAAATAGCCGATTAACCTTAACTGAACTCACAACTGTAAAACGTTAATCCAAATAAAAACCTAAATAAAATCTGCGGACAATGTTGTCAGATAAGTGAAAACAAAAATCATCTTCAATTCCGGGAGATTACATGGGGTGAAAAAGACACAATTATGTCTTTCATTAAAACTTTTATTAAAACACGAAGCGCAAATAATTGTTGCTGTACCACCAAACATATTGAGTACAACACCAAAAATAAATGTCACCCCAAGGACCATTGGCATAGGGTTCAAAATTCTACGGCAAATGAAGAGTCATCAAAAAAATAAACTTTGCGTGTATGTCACTCATGACACCGGTGACATTTGTATGACAAATCCCGAAGCAATTTCAGAAATATGCATTTTCATATTAGACTGTTTAATTGTTATGTTAATTTTAAAACGAGCTTAATTCAGGTTTAATTGTAGTTGTTATTAAGGTCAGTAAGAAGGCGATTTGTTGTTTTAATTTAAATAAATTATAAAAGGGTAGGGCTATAATTTGTGGGATTGCAGTGTGGCATGCTTTTGAAAATTAACTTCAGAGTGAGTCTAAAGACTACCGTACATTGTTAATACTATAGTCCGACCGGTACCGCTATTCCGCGTAACAAAAGCATGCCAGGCGCTGTGAGCATTGACGGTAGACTGACAGAGCGATCGGCCTGCACTGCCCCCCCGTCTCGCCGCGCACATACCTAAGGTGCGGTAAAGCGGTCCCGGATCTCTTTGTCATGGTAAAATATATCTTGTAAGCTTAAAGACATTTTTTACCAAACTACAAAAATAGAAAAAATAGCAGATTTGGGTTTTTTGGCCATCGGTCAGCATAATGCTAGGACTTGTGTACGAGACAGAATCACAGTGCTGGGGTTCAGCGATAGCCGGCCTTGCCAGGGTGACGTCGACCGGGGCAGCACCAATAGAAGTTGTAAATAAATCAATCAATCTTATACAGCTTTTTCCCGTTCCTGTAAGAATTTCGGGAAATCTTCTCTTAATGATCCCCTACACTCTCCAAGCCACCACGTCCAAATTTCAGCTTTCTACGACTTGTAGACTTCGACTGTGCGTTGTCTGTCAGTCACTAGCTCAGTCACTCAGTAACGGCAATTTTTTTTTTGGGAGTGTGTGGATACATGCCAAATTTCAGCTTTCTACAACCAGCAGTTTTGGCCTTGCGATGTCTGCCAGTCACTCATTCAGGCAGCAAAATGGGCACCAAAATCTTACTGAAAGTACACACACATACACATGCAAAAACTCTTGTCTATTCTTTATTATTTTTAACAACTTTCCTCAAACCAATGCAATATGCAGTCACCTTTAAAATAATTTGCCAGTGCAATGAGGGGAAAAAAAGAATCAAAGAAATTGTAAATGTAAATAAAAACATGCAAGGAAAGTGTTTTTAAAAGTTAATATACCTAATGAATATGAGACCCGCGACTACAATCTGCCATTGCAATATTATAAAGCCCTTGTAGAATTTTGAAAATATTATACGTTTAGGATTTATTTATAACTAGCTGACCCGCGCAACTTCGTCTGCGCCACATTTTTCCTTAATGCTCCGCGCCTATTGTTCGTAGCGTGATATTATATAGCCTTTAGCGTTCTTCGATAAAACGTATCTAACACTAAAGTAATTTTTCAATTCCAACCAGTAGTTCCTGAAATTAGGGCGTTCTAAGAAACAAACAAACTCTTTAGCTATGTAATTTAATCTTCTTCTAATATAATATAAAAATCTCGTGTAACAGTGTTTCTGAAAAAACTCCTCCGAAACGGCGTGACTAATTTATTTGGTAGGACTGAGAATAGGTCGTAGGCTAGTTTTTTTATTTATATGGCAAAACAACGTTTGCCAGGTTAGCTAATAGTAGTATAGATTCCAAGAAAAGCCACATTTTTTCTTTTAATATAGGATAAACTTTATTTTTCACTACAATTTACATAAATTATTTTACATAGGACAGATACCAAACATACTTCAGGTAAGTATATACGTGTGGGAGACTGGTGCCTAAGCCATGCTCGAGGGATGTGTTTCAGGACACCAGGATCCCACCCCTTTACAATTAAATTTTATAAATTACTATCTGTTGCCCGCGACTTCGTTCGCGTGTATTTCGGATAGTAAAATGATGTCGCTAAGATGAGATATACGAACAGTCAACATCTAGCATTGCTTGACTGCTCTTAGAATCAGGAATTCGGAAGACTGTTATGCAAGGCATTGGGTGTATCACCGCTTCTATTCAAAACGCCGACCAGCCCTAGTAATTTTTGTAATGAGAAACATTTTAACGATAACAAACACGACACGACACGATGTTGAAGAAAGTTCTTAGGGTTGTTAACACACGATAGAGCTACATAAAGTTGGAGATGGGAAAACCAACCAGAAGAGAAGTCTACCCCCGCAACAGATAGAGTAAATTATAGTTGAGACTCCGTTATCCGCATTTAGACTCTCATCCGTTCCGTTGTGCGTAGGACACCTGGCTTAGCCGGCCTTCCTCCGCCCAAGTGCACAGAAGCCTCCTGGGTGCGCCATAGGTTTCGCGGAGCGACCTCACCATTCCGAGGATTTGTTTACGTTGGGAAGCAGAAGAAGTGGGTACGGCTCCAGCACTACCATCTCGAAAACTCTCTACGCGAGTCCGCCTCTGGCGTCATTGCCTGGAATCAATGCCATGATGCACTGGAGGGTGCACCCTCCACTGTAAATCCTGTGCCTGTAACAGATAATTTCTGGCACTGAAATGGTCATGACGTATCATGGGCTCACTGGGAATTTGGTTAGTTATATGTGACTTTCAGCCGAGTGCCTTTGCAACATGTTATAGAAATTAAATATGTTAATACAAATTGTAGAACTTAATCAGATGATATTTATCATTTTTTTCCATGGACGCTTTCATGGAAATATTCTCCTTATTTTTTCCCAAAAACATTTGTCACTCTTATCTGTATTGATGGTCTGCTTGGTCGGTGGGTTCCCCGAGCAGGGAAGAAATAAATGAATGCTGAAGCAACGGAACAACACAGGCTATCTTCCAAAATAACCTAATTATCTTCTTGATTATGGTGTGTGCCGTCAGAAATTTTAACACTATTCGTCGAATTATGCGCATTTGAGTGGCCTTCTTATATCATGTTCGCATTTTTCTTCTTCTGCGTCGTTCCTTCACTGCTGAGGATCGCGACTGCATACGACGTGTATCCATGCGGTCTTCTGCTACGGGCAAGCTCTGTGCGTGCTGCCTCTAACAGCCTTCTTTATGGCATCGAGCCATAAAGAAGACCATACTATTTTTGCATATGTGAAGTTTAATGTGTTGATATTATATTGCACTACATGGGTGCTATTCTTCAAACAAAAAAGTTAAGAAACTACTTTTTAAGTTTTTAGAACACAGTTAGACATCCGATTAGTCAATCTAATTCAAATCTTTTCGCGACTCCTCTATCATGGGACTTCGCCAGCTGCTCGAAGGTGGTATGACGTGACCCCTGGCCCTAGGCCCGTAGAGATTCATTATTAAGCAACTCAAGTTAAGCTTAGCAAATGTAAGCGCACGCCTGTTTACGAATATTCTAATATTAATAACACTGCGATAAAAAACATGAGGTCAAATGCGAAATGCCATCTATGGAATCTGAAGTTGAACTGTCAAAATATTTAAAGACTTAAAATATGTTTTGACGTAATTCTCATGCTGTCATAAGTACTGTTTGTGTTAATAGATGGCATTACGGGTATCTTTTTTTTTTTTTTTTTAACGGGGGGAAATCCTCATGGATGTCCTCCGCCCTGGGGCGGGCGGAGGGGTCTGTCAGACTCTTACTGACTAAAACCACCCCGGTGTTCCATCTCTCACCTACGTCGGGGATCGCGAGAACTTATAAGGCTTCTGTAATCCCCGGCTGGTGCCGGCCCGCATCTGCGGGCCACCTCGGGTCAGCGGGAGGAGTGAGGTGTTTGACTCCCCCCGCGACATCAAAGAGGGGCGCGCGGGAACACCACGCGCCGCCACCTCGGGTCCGGATGAATAGGGGGCGACGGACATCCCCAAGTCCGCCGCCCCTGAACCCATTTAGGGGGGCCGGAAGAGAGCAGCGTATGCCCTCCTCCGACGCCCGGTGCGCCTGCTGCGGGCCGGGAGAGAGGTCGAGATCTCCCTCTCCCTTTCCGCAGCCTCCTTCTGCGCGATAACTATTTCGCAGAAGGAGACCACCGCGTCCCAAGACTCCTCGCCGTCGACCATAGCACGAACTACGGCCGGCAGCGAGAGATCACTGCCTACCACAGAGATGAGGGCACGGCGCGGCTCCTCCCAAGCGGCACACTCTGCCAGCGTATGCCGCGCCGTGTCCTCCCGACAGTCGACGCAGTGGTGACACCGAGCGTCCGGCTCCCTGCCTATGCGACACAGGAAACTCCCGAAGCAGCCATGCCCTGAGAGGACCTGTGTCACACGAAACGACAAGGAGCCGTGCCTTCTCCCGAGCCACAGGTCGAGCACTGGCCGGATGGCCTCAATAGTGCCGAGGCCGGCGGAAGGGCTTGAGAGCCTCTCCCGCCATTCCGCCACCAGGACCTCGCGCAGCTGCGACCGACGCAGCTCAATGTGCCGCTGCATCAGTCGCTCGCCGCGCGCCCGCGCGTCCTCACGCCACCGATGCAGTGACGCGAGGACTTTTGCCTCCAGATCCCAGGGCGGAGATCCGGCCAGTGCGCAAGCCGCCTCGAAGGAGATCGTGCGATAACCCCTGATGACTCTGACGGCCATCACCCTCTGCGGTTTCCGCAAAACAGTGATGGTGCTGGCCGTCAGGTCAGCCGCCCAGATTGGGGCCCCATACAGGGCCATTGATCGCACGATCCCTACGTACAACCGCCTGCAGGCGGTGCTCGGGTCCCCTAGATTGGGAAGCAGCGTTGACAGCGCCCCAGCCGCACCCAGCAACTTGGGCGCCAGCCACCGGAAGTGGGGGCCGAAATCCCACCGGCTGTCGAGCACCAATCCCAGGTATTTCATGGTGGACTCGACAGCGATACGGGCCCCCCCAACAACAATGTGCGATTCCGGCGGCGGCGCCCGCCGGGGGCCATGAAAAGCTATGGCCTCCGACTTGTTGAGGGCCACCTCCAGGCCAAGGCGCCGTATGCGGCTCACCACCTGTGAGACCGCGGCACATTACGGGTATCTGCATTAAGTAATAAGTTGATTTCATCTACATCAAATTGCCACAATTCCTATCAGTTTAACCTATGTACGAGTTATCTACTTTTGTTTTTTTTTTTTTATCATGATACGAATAATACGAATTTATTCATATTCGTTCAATATAAATACATTTCTGAACGCACGCATAAATATTTGACAACCAAAATATATGTCAATCCTTTTTCATAACTGACATTATTCTACATTTTACAAATCTAAAATACGCCATTATCCGAATATTGTAGATATATGTTGTCGATTCGAAACCTGTATTTAAATACGTTCTTAAATTTGAGGGGAGAGTTTACCGTATCGGTGGGATAAACATTAAATGTTTGACAGTTACGAAACCCATGAAAATTTTGTATAGGAATTACATTATCGTTATATTTTGGACAATTCACACACTATCTTTAAAAATTATAGCCTATGTGTTATTCTAATGTATAAGCTATATTATTTTAAATTTTCATTAAAATCCATTTGGTAGTTTTTGCGTGAAAGAAGAACAAACATCCATACATCCATACATCCATACATACAAACTTTCGCGTTTATAATATTAGTAGGATGTTAATGTTATATTAATTGTACGTCCATTTTACAAGATTTTACTTGACTTAAAATGTTGGCGTGTTCCTTTGTTTGAAAATTGAAAATTTCTTCTTCTTTTAAGACTATAAAACGCATTGTATTATGTTACTTTTTCAAAAACTACAAATAGTTGTGTCCACTGAGGTAACACCACCATTTATCGGGCAACAAGAAACTTGTCGATAGCACAAAAAGCCCCCTGAGTAGGGTAAACGTTTCTCGTATCAAATGGCCCCCAGCGGGCATGAGTCGACATTGGCGCGCAGATTGTGCCATCAATGCGTGCTTGGACCCTATTATCTGTAATACGTGGTGTTTCCTGTCTACCCACGTATAATTAGTGGTGCAATGATAGCTGATTTTTCATAAGTGTCTTGGGACGACAACATTGAATTTTACGTTTGAAACTATAATTTTATGCTCATTGATAAAGCTAAGTACATTTTTTTTAAATTACATTAATTTGAACCTTATTTTAATGAGTTTATGTTTGTAGCTTTATGGTTGTTTAAGTTCTCCAGCTATAATCTAATCAGTGAAAAAAAAAAACATAGAAATATTGTTGTTTTTAGTTATAATATTATTATATTTGTTTGTTGTTAACTCCGTATCTTTTAAACTTAATAAAACGCTGTGCAAAATTATGCTAAAAAACGTTGATTTAAAATCTATCTTCGACATAAAAAAGAACCCTGTTGGTAACTTTTTTTAACTTCCGTAGTTACTGTGTTTTTTATAACTGCTTTCTTTATCACAATCTATTTCCAATACCAATTCCCGAGACACCAATTGAGGACTGGGACTGAGTATGAGGACTGGGCATGAGATATTTCCCACTAAAAACCACCCTATGAACCCTCAGTCCTCTGTCGACCCAACGCCATCAAACACAGCACCAACAAATGATTCAACCCTCCCCCCTCCCCGCAAATACATCTAGTCGTAGCATTTGATTCGGCCAATTTGTTCTAAAGACGAATGGGCTATTGTTCCAGCACCACGTCGTTTGTTAAGAGTTTAATGTAAGAACTGTCTGGAAGTCAAGAGTTGTACAATTTGATGGATTGGTGGTAATTATTTTGGAAATTGAGGCCTTTTTGATGAATGTCTTGAGTGGTCTTTGGTGCGGTCGTCTTGGTTACCCGTTTTGTTTGGAGATTCTCGTTACGCTGGCTTCCGGTTTTCGCAATATTTTGTGGCTAACAAGTCCCGGCCATCGGACAGTGAAAAGGACAAGCTGTCATTAATTACAAGTAGCAGCTGAGATAAACTAGACGCAGATAATTCTCAGACTCACTAATAACAAATGGTCACCCATCCAAAGACTGATCTCGGCAAGCGTTGCTTAACCTTGATGATCGACCCGTGCGGCTGTTATAACTCAGCAAACAGCTCCTATCAACACAAATCAGCACATACTATACGACAAACTACAAACTAACAGCTACCTAGCAACTCCCCCGGGGGTCATTGTACTGTGTAATGTACAAGCTGTCATTAATTACAAGTAGCAGGTGACACATACTAGACGCAGATAACTCTCAGCTGCAGTTCATTTGCGTGAAACACGTGTAATGACGTTCATGCTAATATGACCGTGTTGGCAAGTAATGGCCCTGTCGTGAATGGATAGTGTCCCGTAGCGTTTAATGAATGTTTAAGTTCAATTAGCATTTTGTTCCAGGAATCGCCTCTCATTTGATCAACTTCGGTCAATCAATGAATCGATCTATCGAAAGTGCGGAGTTCATATTAGTTGTTCGGGATAAGCAATAGTTGGGTAGCTTTTCACCCCTTTTTTAAGGATGGGAAATCATTAAATGACTCCTCCCGCCCTGGGTGAAGCAGAAGGGAGTGTCAGACTCTTACTGACTAAAACTCATCCGTGTTCCTCCTAATGCCCTTTGCTTTCCTGGGCCGCGGTGACCCTTTCGAACAAATTCCGCAACCCTGGCAGGCACTGGCCCTGGCGGGCCCCGTATTCTATGCTGACGGCTCTTTGAGGAACGCTTGGAACACAGCGCGCCGTCGACCCAGGCCTAGTTCTGGTCGGACGGCGAGCCACCCAATGCTCGCCGTCCGCAGGCCCAAGGTTTTTACCCATTAAAGGTTGAATTTCCAAAGGCCAGTTCTTAGTGCTCTAACATCAATAAGGGAATCTTGTGCAAAATTTCACGTTCATAGGCCCAGTATTTTCGGTAGTAATTCATTTGTGTGCATCATTTTGCAATAAATTACAAAATTATTTATTGATATCATGTTAAGCTTAAGAAGTTAATAAAATAATTTGATCGCGTTAACCTGTGGTATTTTTGAATCGTGGTAATCTTAGAGAAAAGTCACGTATGTACTAAGTTTTGTTGACAGAACCATAACCGGTTTCACATCTTAACATAAAAGGCATAGAACGTCGTAACACGTTTGACATATGCAGACTGAAATTAAACCTTAAACGATGGTAATATATTTTATTCTTCTTGTCATAATATATGAATAACTTCTAAATAATTTATTTTAAAAATATGAAAAAAATATAATTAAAACCTTCACAGTAAGCCCTTTCATTTGATATGTCACACGATATTGGTCAAAAACTTTTTTTTTTATTTTTCTAGTTTGATCCCCAAAAGTGACTCCCATACTAAAAAAATAATAATTTACGTAACGCGTCCGTGTTTGGGTCATAGAATTCCATATGTGTACCAAATTTCAACAGAATCGGTCTAGTGGATCCGGAGAAAACTGGCTGTGACAGACGGACAGACAGACAGACAGACAGACACCCGAGTGATCCTATAAGGGTTCCTTTTTTTTTTTTGCAAAGGATGTTCAATAAAATTTTACTTTAGGTATCTTTTGATGCTTTGTCACATCAATATATATAAAATTCTTCCGTTACTGACTGATTGAGTGACTAAGAGACAACGCACAGTCGAAACTACTGGTCGTAGAAAGCCAAAATTTTCGCTAGCCTGCCAGGGTTGTGGAATTTGTTCAAAAGCGTCACCGCGGCCCTGGAAAACAAAGGGCACTAGGAGGAACACGGATGGGTTTTAGTCAGTAAGAGTCTGACACTCCTTTCTGCTTCGCCCAGAGCGGGAGGCGTCATTTGATGATTTTCCATCCTAAAAAAAAAGTGGTGCACTAAGAGAAGATTTCCTGAAATTCCTACGGGAACGGGAATAACGGGATATGCGCGTATGAAGTCGTAAGCAAAAGCTTGTCGAAAATATAAAAAATTGAGTCATTAATAAAAATGTTTATGGTTCAACTGTATCTCCTATTTGCAATGCTTAATTCAATTTATTATGATTCGTATAGTAATACACCAAAAATAATATCGTAAAACAGAGAGATACTGATAATTTTTCGTCAGAAATTATATTTTATCTATGAAAATATAATCCAAATTCAAACAAAAAGTAACCAATAACCATGCTAATAAGTTAGCTTGCTTGAAAAAAAATATTGTCTATTTAAATGTAAAATATTATATTTAAACAATTGTTGTATGCAGTGCTATAAATATAATCACTATAAATCTCGGGACACGCTGTCTGTAGCTTTAGTCCGCGCCAAGAGCTCGATTTTGTAATAGCACCCTTAAAATGGAAATCTGCGACGAAAACTGAAGCTAATTAGAAGTAGTAGTAAAAGCTAGGTAAGTCTGTGAAAATCTGTAAAAATAACGAACAGGTCCCTCAGAGTGAATTTCTGAAAAATAGATAATAGGCATACGCAAATTGAAATTATTTATTCAATTTGCGTATGCCTATTATCTATTTTTCAGAAATTCACTCTTATTGGAATTATAGCAACCAAACAGTAAAATTTATCTTGCTACATTAAATGTCCCATTAGTGAAAACCGACAGATTTAAAAATCCTCTAAGAAAGTTACTGTATATTTAATAAAACGTGCACTTTTGTTTTGTGAAACAGACCAAGTGAAAAAAGAAATATCACGTTCTTGTCGTTACGGATAGTCAGAAGCCAGTAAATCTGACTCCAGTCTTGCCAAGATGTACCGTGTTACACAGTTAATGGGTTGTGGAGGTCTGGTAGGCAACTGCTCCACCTAAAACACTGGTATTCAGCTAAATCCGGTTTGACTGGATGCTGACCCCAATATAGTTGGGAAAAGTTTAGGCAGATGATGAGTGAGATCCGACAGATTTTAAAATCCTCTAAGAAAGTTAAAACGGGCCAAGTGCGTGTCAGACTCGCACACGATGGTTCCGTACCATAAACCGAAAAATCACGTGTCTTGTATGAGGAACTTTTAAATTTAATTTTATATTATTTGTCGTTACAGAGGCAAAAAGTGTATCTACGTCAGAGAGATGAACAGCAGAGACTTAAGCTGCCTGTCCAGAAAAACAATGTCAGTCATTGACATTTTGTACAATTCCATTGGTGAATATTTCTCCGTTTCTCCGCTCCGCTGCCTCGCTCCGCGTCAATTGACAGGCAGCCTTAGAGGGTTTCTTTGGTTACCCTAAAAAACAAATAAGCATTTGTCCCATCCGTCCGAATCAAATTCATAACTCATTTCATAGTTCCAGTTAAAACATCGCCCTGCACACAATAGCTCCGCAACTAATATAGCCCAAGAGACAGGCTATGCACGAATGAAATAACAGCGCGAACCGCGGCACACGGATTAGAACTGATTAAATCGCTCTGATTACAAACTTAATCTGGGTATCCTTGGAGAGTAGCCTTTATTCGCCACGGACACTAATTGAAAAGTCTCTTGGTACTTTAATACTGTGAGTGAAGTATTTAATAAATTGAGAATGAAAGATCAACCTTTTCCTTACCGACATTTTTAGGGTTTCGATCATCCGTAACAGACGGAACCCTTATAGTATCACTAGGGTGCCTGTCTCTCCGTCTGTCACAGCCAATTTTCTCCGAATCTACTGGGCAGATTCTGTTGAAATTTGGTACACAAATGAAACAAATCACTTTTAGGGGACAAATTAGAAAAAAAAAATCAAACTGTGACGTATCAAATTGAGAGGAATTAATTGAATTACATTTTCTTTTCATAATTTGAAAATATTTAGTTTTGAATTTTATTTACATATTAGATGAAAAATGTCCATTCTCCCCTTGTCTCCAAAACTACTGAGCCTGAAAGTTTGAAAAAATGCTGATAACCGCTCTTTACCTGAAGATTCTAGAAAAATCTATAAGAAGTCTATAGTGCCAAAGTTTGGGGACCGAGTCACCCGCGTCCGTAGGAGAATACCCAATGTTTAACCCTACACGTGGTCCCCGGGTGGTGCTAATCAGGTGACATTAACTGGTGGTAAGCTTCGGCCGAGGGCTTGTGACCACCCACTGGGCAAAGACGTACCGCCAAGCGACCTAGCTGCGTTCCGGTACGATGCTCAGTGTAGCCAATACAGAGGAGTTGGGTCGAAATAGTTGTTCCAATGCAGGCAGAGCAACCAGGTTTGCGCTAACATGGGCGTATCGGGAGACTAGTCGCGGGATCCGAGGCACGGTGCGCCGCTGGCCGACCGCAGGTAGTTGGGGGCCCAAGTAGTGTGCTAGCCACTCATGAAAGGCTGCCCCGCCAACTGTCGAAAAATCCCGGTATGCACCATCGTGCTGGTTGGCGACCAGACGAGAAGGCCCGATGGTCATTCCCGGGTGGGCTCGGGCATCCCCGCAGTCTCCAGACTAGTTCCCCAATGATGTCGTCCTTTCAGAGCGTGCCTGTGGGTTAGCTCCTTCACTCAAAAATGAACAGGAATAAAAAGAAAAAAGCTGTGGTAGCAGCACTCCCTTTCACATAAAGTGCACCTCTCTAATATACGAGGTCTGCAGTCCATCACCACCTTGAGACTGAGAAACCAGCGCTTAAGAGCGCTGGTTCTGTCGGAGACGCAGATCGGATGTCCGTCAGACGTGTCATACCTGGCTTACCCAAGGTTTACCCTGGAGCACCACTTTAGACCACGCGTGGGCGTATGTATGTAAGCCTGGGACGACATCTGCTATCGGCATCTCCGCTACCTTGAAGACTCCAGGTTCTCTACGCTGTGGGTTATAGTGGACACAGGCATGGACAAAATTGTCTATACCTGTGTCTACCGTTCGCACGGTGGTGATTTAGAGACACACAGCACCTGAGTGAGGCGGCGGATGCGACTCAGCTGCGGTACCCTTCTGCCCAATTGGTGTTACTGGGGGACTTCAATGCCCACCATCAGGAGTGGCTCTTCCCATACCAGTGCACAGACCATGCTGGACGAGAGACATGAAAGCTAGCGCTAGCGTTAAATCTTACCCAGCTGGTCAAGGGGGCAACGAGGGTGCCGGATGTTGAGTCGCACGCAGCCAATTGCTTGGACCTTCTGCTGACAACAGATCCAGACCGCTACTCGGTGTCGATTGTGCTGTGACGGATGTGTTGCAGAGGGGAATGGAGTACTACATTCCGTTCTCTGACATAACAATGTCTGGATAAACTCGTCCATGGTTTGGTGCTGAGTGCAATCGCACTGATGCGCTTAAGCACGCGGCGTACCTAGCATGGGTCGAAACTCGTACGCGCAAAGCAAATGACGTGAGTCAGAAGAAGAGAGCTTTTAACAGGGCTGCCAAGTCCTGCAAGAAGGTGTTGCGGAGGGCTCGGTTTGACATTAGCCGAATAGGGAACAAACTTGTTTCATACCCAGCAGGTAGTAAGGCTTTTTGGTCCCTGGCTAAGTCGGTCGAATCGAACTTCTGCCGTCCCTCACTACCACCACTGCTGAGACCTGACGGGACGTTGGCCCACTCCGCTGAGGAGAAAGCGAACTTGTTTGCTTCTTTGTTTGTGGAATCTTCACGTCTGAATCCTAGTGGCACGGAGCCCCCTGCTTCTCCTGTTGGATGCGAGTCGAGTATGTCGAACATTCGCATTCATCAGAAGGACGTCCGTAGGGTACTGCGTAACCTAGACGTGAACAAGGCTAGTGGCCCCGACGGGATACCAGCAATTATTCTGAAGACTTGTGCGCCTGAGCTGTCTCCGATCTTGACACGCCTATTTCGCCTTTCGTTGGAGACTGAAAAAGAGCCCAAGGCTTGAAAGCAAGCTAACATGCAGCCCGTGCCCAAGAAGGGTAGTCGAGCTGACCCGTCGAATTATAGAGCCATCTCGGTTAACGTCCATACTCTGTAAGAGAATGGAACGTGTGCTGAATCATAAGCTCCTGGCATACCTAGAAGCGAATGATATTCTTAGTGACCGACAATACGGGTTCCGCCGAAATCGGTCACCTGGGGATCTTCAAATTCAAATTCAAATTCGCGATTTTTTTTCTACTAGCGTATGCCATTCACATCTGGAGTGAGGCCATAGATAGGCATGGGGAGTCCCTTAGCGGTCTCCCTTGACATCTCGAAGGCCTTCGACAGGGTCTGGCACGATAGCCTTATTAGTAAGTTTCCTTCCTTCGGTCTGCCCGCCGGATTATGTGATTGGATCGCAGATTTCCTGAGCGGTCTATCCGAGTGGTCATTGATGGCTGCTCGTCTGGACTGCTGGATATTAATGTCGGGGTTCCTTAGCGGTCAGTGCTTTCGGCAACACTGTTCTTGCTGCATATTAATGATCTGCTTAAACCCGGTACCTTTGGGTATGCAGACGACAGCACTGTTCCTGAGAGATACGTGTCCGACGTGCTGATGGGTCGCAGATCCGGTCTCTCCGGGAGGCTATGGTTGAGCGCTTGAACTTGTCCTAACAGGCTGTATCTGAATGGGCCAATCTGGTCAAGTTCAATGCTGCTAAGATCCAAGCGTGTCTTTTTTCCGCTAAAAGGAGCCAGTTCTACCCAGCTTCATCTTTTCGAGGTGTAACCGTGCCGATAACCGACCGACTTGAGCTTCTTCGTGTTACGTTAACATCTACCCTCAATTTTGGTAAGGAAGGTCCTTCATTTTTTTTCTCATAAGCTTTGTTCCACACTTGGAATTTCTCCTGTATCGTGGGTGCGTTCACAGTTCCTCCGAACACCAAGACGAAGGTATTCAGTTCAAGACTTTACTAAGATTTCCTAACTGATGATCAATCACTTAGCTCACTACCTACAATTCTGTGTCCACGAACTCACCGATCCTTAGGACCAAAACACGCATCCATTGCCACAGAACCACGAACGTATTTGTGATATAAAGGATCAGAGGCATCAATGTATGGGATCTACTTCGACGTGGTTTGTCAAAAATAAGTTTTTAGGTAAAAGCTGGCAAGCAACTCGGTCCGTGATGAATGGAGTCCGTTCTCGTTGCCTATTTACTTAACGGGTTGTGTGTAGATTCAGTGTGACCGTATGCCCTGATCCGCAGATAATACTGCTTAACAATGGACCAGTAGGTACAAAAACGACTTAATTTTTACAAGTTTTTTTCACATTGTTCTCCGAATGTATATAAAATACGAGTGATTCTGGGCCAATCTGCTGCGGATTGTTGATGATGGAAATGGCCCGCTGGGTTTGAAATACGAGTGTATATTTTCTAGACTAGTTTCATAAATATGTGCTGTACTTAGTATACTTTTACTATGACGAGACGGTTGGCGCAGTGGTGGAGCGATTGGCTGCTGCGCCGCGTGTCGTGGGTTCGATTCCCGCACGGAACAAATATTTTGTGTGGCCTAGAGATAGTTGTTCCGGGTCTGGCTGTTTGTTTATATGACTTTGTATGTTTGGAACCCACGATACAGGAGAAATACCTAGCGTGGGCTAGCGTATAAAACAAAGGTTTTGTAAAAATAAATTGGGTGGGCCAGTTACATGCACAGTGACATCTGGGCAATGGTCTTTATAAGCTGGGTGCCTGAGGATGGACGGAGCCTCTGAGGCTGGGCTTGGATCAGTGGTTGGTTCGAGGTGGCATGGCAAAAGAATTCCTGGAAAGATTTCCGGGAGTCCTTTACTCAGTGTAGGCTTAGTTAAAAAAATAGAGTACTAGATAGGGCCAGGTAATTACGCCAAGTAATTATTCCTCAGAGGAAATAATAGTTTAGCGGTTAATTCTTTCCACAAGAATGTTCACGAGTCATACCTACCACTTAGTTGGCTTAGTCACGCAAGATTCATGACAAACTAGCTGCGCTGTCCGCGGCTCAACCTGCGCAAAAACTGTTTTATTATCCCAACGCACCTTACCAACTACCTGCATTAAAAGTATGTTATGTCCACATGAAATACAAAAGACAAGAAATATATATATCCGCAAGAAAACTAAATTAACGGATGAACTTCAGCAAAGCCAAAAACAAAAATGGAAATGGGTAGGACACATAGCTAGATATCTGGACAAGAGATGGACTTACCAAACAACAAAATGGAAGGGCCCATTTGGCAAGAGAAGTATAGGTCGGCAAAGGAAAAGATGAGTAGATGACATTATTAACGCGGCAGGAGAGGAATGGATGAAGGTTGCCGACAACCGCGAAGAATTTTTTTTTTTAACAGGGGAAATCCTCATGGATGTCCTCCACCCTGGGGCGGGCAGAGGGGTCTATCAGACTCTTACTGACTAAAACCACCCTGGTGTTCCATCTCTCACCTACGCCGGGGATCGTGGGATCTTATGCGACTTCCGTAATCCCCGGCTGGTGCCGGCCCGCATCTGCGGGCCACCTCGGGTCAGCGGGGGGAGTGAGGTGTTTAACTCCCACCGCGACGTCAAAGAGGGGCGCACGGGAACACCACGCGCCGCCACCTCGGGTCCGTATGAATGGGGGACGACGGACATCCCCAAGTTCGTCGCCCCTGGACCTAGTTAAACCGCGAAGAATGGTTCAAGTTGGAGGAGGCTTTTACTCAAGAGGGACTACATAAACCAACAAATACTTTTTAATAGTTCTATGTATTTATTTATTTGGTTAACTCTGTAAATGTGTAGAAAAATAAAGCTTTATTATTATGTTTAGATCAATCTATAAGTATCTAATTCTTACCAGCCCGCAAAGAGAACATGGTATGACTGTCTGGAACACGTCCATCATAATTAGCTGGCTAGCGTGTTGTCGCGGGTAAAAGCAATTAATATTGTAAATCATGAACAAAGCTATTGCCTGAGACTTCGTACGCGCAAATCCCGTTTTTTCCCGATCCCGAAAGAATTTCGGGAAATCCTATCTTAAAGCTCCCTTACACTCCCCAAGAAACCTTCATGCCAAATTTCAGCTTTCTAAGACCAGTAGTTTCGGCTGTGCGTAGTCTGTCAGTCACTCACTCAGTAACGGAAGAATTTTATATTATACTAGTGGACGTCACGCGGTTTCACCCGCGTAGTTCCCGTTCCCGTGGGAGTACGGGGATAAAATATAGCCTATGTTACTCCCTGATAATGTAGCTATCCATTGCTGAAAGAAATTTTCAAATCAGTCCAGTAGTTTCGGAGCCTATTCATTTCAAACAAACAAACAAATCTTTGCTCTTTATAATATTAGTGTTGCCCGCGACTTCGTTCGCGATTAAGTCGGAAAGTAAAATTTGTCGCTAGATAAGATCTCTAAGATAAGATATACACGAACAGTCAATATCTAGTACTATACTAGCTTTCACCCGCGACTTCGTACGCGCATATCCCGCTTTTTCTCGTTCCCGTAGGAATTTTGGGAAATCCTATCTTAAAGCTCCCTTACACTCCACAAGAAACCTACATGCTAAATTTCAGCTTTCTAAGACCAGTAGTTTCGGCTATGCGTTGTCTGTCAGTCACTCACTCAGTAACGGAAGAATTTTATATTATACTAGCTGTTGCACGCGACTTCGTTCGCGATTAAGTCGGAAAGTAAAATTTGTCGCTAGATAAGATCTCTAAGATAAGATATACACGAACAGTCAATATCTAGTACTACACTAGCTTTCACCCGCGACTTCGTACGCGCATATCCCGTTTTTTCTCGTTCCCGTAGGAATTTCGGGAAATCCTCACTTAGTGCTCCCTTACACTCCCCAAGGAAGCTACTTGCCAAATTTCAGTTTTCTACGACCAGTAGTTTCGGCTGTGCGTTGTCTGTCAGTCACTCAGTCAGTCAGTAACGGGAAAGTTTTATATACCTACAACCTGTAACAGAATTAACGCAATACCTCTTAAGCGCTCATTGAACTCAATTATGAACAACTTGGGACCAACACTGAAATCGCGAAAAAAAATCGACTCCCCCATACAACTATAAGCGCATTTTTTAAAATTTTATTTTTTTACTATGGATAGGTATAGGTTTAACCAAAGTCTCACCTGATGGTAAGCGATGATGCGGTCGAAGATGGAGCACGCTTGCCTAGAAGCAACCTATTCACTCTTATCTTAAAGACTCCCAGGTTGTAGCTATCTGGAAACACAGACTCTGGCAGGAAATTCCACTCCTTAGCTGTACGCACTATGAATGAAAACAATACACTTGCATAGCTCGACAAAATGCACTGAACAGCTGTTTTATCGCAATTTCGGGTTTGGTCCCACCGTTAAAGTTGTTCATAATGATGAGTACAATGACCCCTTAAGAGATATTACGTTTTTTTCTGTTACACGTTGTATATTGATTGATTTATGATTAAGGATAATGTACTGATTTATTTAAATACTTAATCTTTAGACCCTCACGTGTTTGTCCTGAGATAAACACGGAAAACGCTGTTACGAACTCACGATACGGAAAATTCCGTGGGGATTCCTTAAGCGCAAGTGTGTTGTGTGGCAGAAGGCGGTTGAGACTAACTGTGAGCGGTATTAGTAAGTGTTTTATGAGACAGTCTTGTTTTTCCTGTTGATCTGTTGATCTCAATTATGTCAACAGGAAAAACAAGAAAAAAAAACGTCTTGCAGCAGCTGTTGATCTCAATTATGTCAACAGGAAAAACAAGAAAAAAAAAACGTCTTGCAGCTGTTTGATGAGTGATGAATGAATAAATTGAAATCACGTTTTTAACCGATTTAAAAAAAATAAAAATACGACCATATTGAGAACCTCCTCCAGGTTCTCAATTTGGTTGTATTTTTATTTTACCTCTCAAAGTCAATGCTATAATAATTTTCAAATAATAGAAATTCAAGATACGTAATTAATTCAGATTTTTTAAAGTTATTTTTGTTTTCGCTCTATCGTAAAAATGGAAGTAGGTACATGTAAGCATGACACAGTATGCATATAATGTTTTTTTAGCACTTATTATAATGCAGGAAAATTACCTTTCATTAATTAACGTCGATCAGAGCGAATAAATCGTGTAGTTTTGAAAATTGGTAAAGTTACTCTTTGAGGTATCCAGATGAACATACTAAAAGTCCCCGAGGGTGAGAGGTGAGCCGGCGGTGGGATAGGGGGAAAGACACATTTTTTTCAGTTTTAACTTGTATCTCCAAAACAATTAAAAATATCTCCTTACTTACTTCTACATTAATTATCTACATCAAATTTTCTATGAATAATGTCATGTGCATTTAACTGTAGGATCAATACTATAGGAGATAGAGGGTATCTAAAATTGATAAAATATTTTTTTTTTATAAATTATACAAAGACGCATCTACAACTCTGTCGGCTTCTGGGTCAGAAATTACAATTCGTCTTTGAAAAAATTTATTCTGTCAATTTAAATACCCTCTATCTCCTAAAGTATTGATCTTACTGTAAAATGTGCAATTCATAATTTATAGAAAATTTAATGTAGATAATTAACGTAGAAGTGGGTAAAGAAATATTTTTAATGGTTTTGGAGATAGAAGCAAAAAACTGAAAAATTGTACTTTTCCCCCTCTCCCTCACCTCCTACTCTCGGGGACTTTAAGTATGTTCATCTGGACACCCCAAAGAACCACTGGACCAATTTTCAAAACTACACGAATTATTCGCTCCGATTTCCTTAATTTTCCTGCACTGTCAGTACAGAAAACTTAAATTGTTACAATCTTCCTTAATACTAACTACAATTGGTTTAGCTTTATCGGAACTGGAAAAACGAGGATTGTATTGCAAAAGTTAATATCTTAAATTTTACGGCTATCAAACGACTACTTGTTAACATTAAAATACCTATTACAATATATTATACTAGCGGTAGTCACGCGGTTTCACCCACGTAGTTCCCGTTCCCGTGGGAGTATGGGGATAAAATATAGCCTATGTTACTCGATGATAATGTAGATATCCATTTCTGAAAGATTTTTTCAAATCGGTCCAGTAGTTTTTAGGTTTATTCGTTACATACAAAAATAAAAATCACTCCTCTTTATAAAATTATTAGTATATTAGTATTAGTATGTCAGCGAAGGTTCAACTCCAGGTTACATCAGCCAGGATATTGGAACTACAGTGGGCGTACTATGGGAAGTGTTGGTTATTACGCAATAGAAACACCGTTTGCTTTTAAATCAAATTATTATTCACACTCAAAGTCTCAATTACAATATTCTAACAAGTATATTAGTATAGAAAACCAGTTAAGTGCGCGTTAAACTCGCGCACCGAAGGTTCGAAATAGCCCGTCATTCGAAAAAATAATTAGGGTGTTTTATTAGTTAATTTTGTGTTTTTATTGTATCTGTACTTCTATACTAATATACCTAAAGCTGAAGAGTTTGTTTGTTTATTGGCTTGAACGCGCTAATCTCAGGAACTGCTGGTCCGATTTGAAAAATTCTTTCAGTGTTGGATAGCTCATTTATCGAGGAAGGCTATAGGCTATATATTATCACGCTAAGACCAATAGGAGCGGAGCAGTTATGAAAATTGTGACGCGAACGAAGTTTCGCCTATAGCCTTCCTCGATAAATGGGCTATCTAACACTAAAATAATTTTTCAAATTGGACCAGTAGTTCCTGAGATTAGCGCGTTCAAGCAAACAAACAAACAAACAAACTCTTCAGCTTTATATATTACTAGCTGACCCGCGCAACTTCGTCTGCGCCACATTTTTCCTTAATGCTCCGCGCCTATTGTTCGTAGCGTGATATTATATAGCCTTTAGCGTTCTTCGATAAAACGTATCTAACACTAAAGTAATTTGTCAATTTCAACCAGTAGTTCCTGAAATTAGGGCGTTCTAAGAAACAAACAAACTCTTTAGCTATATAATCTAATCTTCTAAAATAATATAATATAAATCTCGTGTAACAGTGTTGCTGAAAAAACTCCTCCGAAACGGCGTGACTAATTTATTTGGTAGGACTGAGAATAGGTCGTAGGCTAGTTTTTTTATTTATATGGCAAAACAACGCCTGTCAGGTTAGCTAATAGTAGTATAGATTCCAAGAAAAGCCACATTTTTTCTTTTAATATAGGATAAACTTTATTTTTCACTACAATTTACATAAATTATTTTACATAGGACAGATACCATACATAATTCAGGTAAGTATATACGTGTGGGAGACTGGTGCCTAAGCTATGCTCGAGGGATGTGTTTCAGGACACCAGGATCCCACCCCTTTACAATAAAATTTTATAAATTACTATCTGTTGCCCGCGACTTCGTTCGCGTGTATTTCGGATAGTAAAATGATGTCGCTAAGATGAGATATACGAACAGTCAACATCTAGCATTGCTTGACTGCTCTTAGAATTAGGAATTCGGAAGACTGTTATGCAAGGCATTGGGTGTATCACCGCTTCTATTCAAAACGCCGACCAGCCCTAGTAATTTTTGTTATTAGAAACGTTTTAACGATAACAAACACGACACGACGCGATGTTGAAGAAAGTTCTTAGGGTTGTTAACACGCGATATAGCTACATAAAGTTGGAGATGGGAAAACCAACCAGAAGAGAAGTCTACCCCCGCAACAGATAGAGTAAATTAGAGTTGAGACTCCGTTATCCGCATTTAGACTCTCATCCGTTCCGTTGTGCGTAGGAAACCTGGCTTAGCCGGCCTTCCTCCGCCCAAGTGCACACAAGCCTCCTGGGTGCGCCATAGGTTTCGCGGAGCGACCTCACCATTCCGAGAATTTGTTCACGTTGGGAAGCAGAAGGAGAAGTGGGTACGGCTCCAGCACTACCATCTCGAAAACTCTCTACGCGAGTCCGCCTCTGGCGTCATTGCCTGGAATCAATGCCATGATGCACTGGAGGGTGCACCCTCCACTGTAAATCCTGTGCCTGTAACAGATAATTTCTGGCCCTGAAATGGTCATGACGTATCATGGGCTCACTGGGAATTTGGTTAGTTATATGTGACTTTCAGCCGAGTGCCTTTGCAACATGTTATAGAAATTAAATATGTTAATACAAATTATAAAACTGAATCAGATGATATTTATCATTTTTTTCCATGGACGCTTTCATGGAAATATTCTCCTTATTTTTTTCCCAAAAACATTTGTCACTATTATCCGTATTGATGGTCTGCTTGGTCGGTGGGTTCCCCGAACAGGGAAGAAATAAATGAATGCTAAAGCAACGGAACAACACAGGCTATCTTCCAAAATAACCTAATTATCTTCTTGATTATGGTGTGTGCCGTCAGAAATTTTAACACTATTCGTAGAATTATGCGCATTTGAGTGGCCTTCTTATATCATGTTCGCATTTTTCTTCTTCTGTGTCGTTCCTTCACTGCTGAGGATCGCGACTGCATACGACGTGTATCCATGCGGTCTTCTGCTACGGGCAAGCTCTGTGCGTGCTGCCTCTAACAGCCTTCTTTATGGCATCGAGCCATAAAGAAGACCATACTATTTTTGCATATGTGAAGTTTAATGTGTTGATATTATATTGCACTACATGGGTGCTATTCTTCAAACAAAGATGTTAAGAAACTACTTTTTAAGTTTTTAGAACACAGACATCCGATTAGCCAATCTAATTCAAATCTTTTCGCGACTCCTCTATCATGGGACTTCGCCAGCTGCTCGAAGGTGGTATGACGTGACCCCTGGCCCTAGGCCCGTAGAGATTCATTATTAAGCAACTCAAGTTAAGCTTAGCAAATGTAAGCGCACGCCTGTTTACGAATATTCTAAAGGCCTGTTCAGATTTATGCGATATTCGTTACCTAGAGCGGTAGCGAAAGCCGAGTGGATACATGTGGTAATCCTACTAATCAAACCTATATAAGCCGCGGAACTCCAAACACAATATTTGGCGGGATACCGCGCAAAACCGAGCGATAGTTATCGCTACCGCTCTGGGTAACGAATATCGCGTAGGTCTGAACAGGCCTTAATACTGCGATAAAAAACATGAGGTCAAATGCGAAACGCCATCTATGGAATCTGAAGTTAAACTGTCAAAATATTTAAAGACTTAAAATATGTTTTGACGTAATTCTCATGCTGTCGTAAGTACTGTTTGTGTCAATAGATGGCATTACGGGTATCTGCATTAAGTAATAAGTTGATTTCATCTACATCAAATTGCCACAATTCCTATCAGGTTAACTTATGTACGAGTTATCTACTTTTGTTTTTTATTTATCATGATACGAATAATACGAATTTATTCATATTCGTTCAATATAAATACATTTCTGAACGCACGCATAAATATTTGACAACCAAAATATATGTCAATCCTTTTTCATAACTGACATTATTCTACATTTTACAAATCTAAAATATGCCATTATCCGAATATTGTAGATATATGTTGTCGATTCGAAACCTGTATTTAAATACGTTCTTAAATTTGAGGGGAGAGTTTACCGTATCGGTGGGATAAACATTAAATGTTTGACAGTTACGAAACCCATGAACATTTTGTATAGGAATTACGCTAGTAATATATATGTCAATTATCGTTATATTTTGGACAATTCACACACTATCTTTAAAAATTATAGCCTATGTGTTATTCTAATGTATAAGCTATATTATTGTAAATTTTCATTAAAATCCATTCGGTAGCTTTTGCGTGAAAGAAGAACAAACGTCCATACATCCATACATCCATACATACAAACTTTCGCGTTTATAATATTAGTAGGAAGTATAGATAGATTATTCCTACCAAGATACGGAACCCTCTGGTATGTGTCCGTCTTACTTTTGGCCAGACTCGCTTTTTTACACAGAAAGAATTAGATAAAACGTAAATGAGCCAGACAAAGGACACGTCCGAATCCTAACCTCTTGTCAGTTCTCATTAATTTGAGTGACAGTGTTAAAGCGAGATTAAAAAGACCAGAATATAAAGTGCATATTTAAAATTCATTTTTGTAGAAATTATTCAAAAGATCTTTTCATTAAAAACGTTGTGAAGACTGGCATTTTGCATCACGTATTTTTAAATTAAATTACAGGCTCCTCGCTCGTTCCTTACCTACTTTGTCTATGAACTTTAAAGAGTGGTACTGGAATGCTGCTGGTGTATTTAGATGACTTTCTGATAAAATTAGTAGTATATATTTCATAATTCTTTCCCTATTTCTCTGACTGTTGGTATAATACAACTAATTGAAGTTTTTAGGGTTCCGTACCTGAAGGGTAATCAACGAGACCGTATTACTAAGTCTCCGCTCCGTCCGTCCGTCTGTCTGTCAGCGGGCTCAAGAACCGTAATAGGTAGACATTTGAAATTTTCACAGATTGTGTATTTCTATTGCAGCTATAACAAAAATTATGGTTTATGGTATGGAACCCTTCATATGCGAGTCCGACTCGCACTTGGCCAGTTCTTTATTAATAGACCTCTCAAATGGCATAAAATAAAACACTGTATGGAGTCCATAAAAAAACATTAATTGTCAAACAATAATTTAAACGTCTTTGACAAAAAAATCCGGCTTATCCTCGTTCCCTTCGATCTTTGAGTTTTTTTAGGGTTCCGAAAAAAAAAGGAACCCTTATAGGATCACTCGGGTGTCTGTCTGTCTGTCTGTCTGTCTGTCTGTCTGTCTGTCTGTCTGTCTGTCTGTCCGTCTGTCACAGCCAGTTTTCTCCGGATCCACTGGACTGATTCTGTTGAAATTTAGTACACATATGGACTTCTATAACCCAAACAAGGACGCGTTACGTAAATTATTAAATGTTTAGTATAGGGGTCAAACCAGAAAATAAAAAAAAAGTTTTTTGAACAATATCATGTGACATATCAAATGAAAGGGCTTACTGTGAGGGTTTAAATTATATTTTTTTTCATTATTTTAAAGTAAATGATTTAGAAGTTATTCAAGAAATTAGACGAAAAATGACCATTACCCCTCCTTATCTTCGAAACTGCTGAGCCTAAAATTTTGAAAAAAATGGAGATAATAGATCTTTACCTAAAGATTACAGGAAAACCTATTAGAAGTCTGTAGTGTTAAAATAACATGTTAAAAAAATGAAATTCGTTCGGAACCCTTTGCACGCGAGTCCGACTCGCACTTGGCCAGTTTTTTTTATAATTGACACAATTACCAACCCTTTTTACTCCTTCATTTTCTAACAAAAGTCTAAAAAAATATCTACTGCTTTGCAATACAAACGAAAATAATTTGGTTTCGTTACTTTTTAAAAAAATGTGTAATTTTTTTATAATAAATTAAAAATGCGAGTAGCGGTGTGGCGCGTAGAAGAGTAGTTAGCTCCGTTTATATGCACAAGGTCATTGGCATGTATACAATCCTTAATCCGGAAAAGAGAAAGCGGACGGAGCCACAGAGCACAGTCAGTTCACTACTCAAATTAACAAAATGGCTGTCTCTGAAAATATTTTCGTAATATTTTCTAATTATTACAGGCTCCATCAATTTAGAATTCTTCCCATACCGTCGAAGAGTTTATTTATAGAAGACACGGCTAACATCCACTCCGCTCCCCAATTACGAATACAGCGTGTTCACAAATGGATTTGATGAAATAACATCACAAATGAGATCGGGTACGAGAATCAATTTTGTCGACAATAAGCCGGTATCGACTGGGTAGCCGCACTGGGAATATGGCCTACATGAAAATGTACATTTAATTTTCGATATTTTCAAGTGATTTTTACTGTGTGTGGTTAAGGATTTTATTCGTGTTGTGATTGTTGGGAATTGTTGTTGTATATTGGAGTTTTGTTATACAATATATAATTGTTGGCCATTTCATATTTTGTCGCTCATTTCACGTAATGTTTGGGCACTTTATGACTCCAATTCTACGATATGACTATGTATAACAGAAACACCTGTACTTTGCATTGAAAGTTCCTCTCTGTTTGAACCATTAAAAAAAAAGGCCAAGTGCGAGTCGGACTCGCGTCCGTACCATCGCCATTACTATAATCCAGTATTAGAGTGCCAGCGAAGCGTGGCAGCGGAGCGGAGAAACGGAGAAATTTCAACCAATGGAAATGCATAACATCTCTGCACCGCGTGAGTCACTGACATTTTGACTTACATGATGTTGATTAAAATCAAACAAAAAAATTAAAACACACGTCTCTTGTATTTTTTTTGCGAGTACAGCAATGCAAACTCTGTTGCCATTATTAAGATCGAGCAAAAACCGCCAAAAAAATACGTTCTAGTCATTGTTCTAGTTCCTACAGGAGCGGTTTTAGGATGACAACTATTGAAATTTTCAATTGACTACCTATTACGATGAGAGCCCGTTTTCAGATGGACGGACGGACGGACAGCGGAGGCTTAGTAATATATGGAACCCTAAAATCGGTAGGGTACACCCTAGTTTTTTATTCTTTGATAACTGTTAGACATTTTAACACTAAGAGGTAATGCTGGCGGAGAGACTTTGTATGTTTATTTTTTAACTTTTTTTTCAATTGACTACCTATTACGATGAGAGCCCGTTTTCAGATGGACGGACGGACGGACAGCGGAGGCTTAGTAATATATGGAACCCTAAAATCGGTAGGGTACACCCTAGTTTTTTATTCTTTGATAACTGTTAGACATTTTAACACTAAGAGGTAATGCTGGCGGAGAGACTTTGTATGTTTATTTTTTAACTTTTTTTTATTTATTTGTTGAGACCTTAAGAGGAAATGCTGATGACGGAGAGACTTTGTATGTTAAAAGTCATAATTCGAGGTTTGGCTCTCGACTGTTTTCTCCTCCAATATTGAACCGATTATCATATCTATCTATCGGCTATCATCCTGAGGATTTTGTTTTGTTGCCTTTGCAGTATGTCGATGCAGTACCCCACAGTTGAATGCCATACATCCATACCGGCTTGATGATCATCTTATACAACAGCAGCTTGTTGTCTAAGGAAAGCTTCGAGTTCCTTCCTAGCATCCAGTACAGATGGTCCAAGTGCATCCCAAGATATTTTACACAATCCTGGTGTAGAAGAGTATCTAGGCCCAGTTTATCTGGTGGACAGTTTCCTGTCCTCAGAGTGAGGGTAACATGGATGGACTTAGTTGAGCTTGCCACAATCTTCCATCTTTGTAGCCAGGTGTAAATTTGTGTCGAGTCCATTTTGTAGTGTCTCTGATGCGACAACAGGGTCTTTGTGGCTGGATAAGATAGCCGTATCGTCGGCAAATGTTGCTGATGTTACATCAGGTGTTACAGGCAGATCGGCCATGAAGATAGTGTAAAGAACAGGTCCGAGAACTGATCCCTGCGGGACGCCGGCATTAATCTCGTAAAGGGGTGAGTTAGATCCACATTCTTTTAAATAAAAGAGCCTGTCTTTAAGGTAAGATTGAAGAAGGAGGAGACTTGAGTGAGGCAAGTACTTTTTAATTTTACTCAGTAGCCCTTTGTGCCAAACCTTGTCAAAAGCTTGCTGAATGTCAAGGAAGGCAGCTGAACAATACTCTTTGAGTTCCAGAGATTTTCTTATTTGCTCGTATACTCATGCACCTGTTCCAGTGTTCCATGTGCTTCTCGAAAGCCGAACTGGTGGTCTGGTATGACAGCACGATCTTTGAGAACTGGTAAGATTCTAAAGTGTATTATTTTTTCGAATACTTTCGACATAGTTGGTAGGAGGCTAATAGGTCTATAGGACGTCATGAGGTTTGCTGGTTTGCCGCTTTGTGGATCATAATAATTTCAGGGACTTTGCAGGCGTCTGGAAAGTACTGCGGTCTGAGCATAGAGTTATAGACAACAGTGAGTAGTATAATGGCTTTTCTAGGTAGTTCTGTTAGGACATTTTTTGTGATAAGATCAAGTATTCTGATAATTCTTCTCACTTCTTGCGGAGTTACAGGTTTTGGAGGCAGTTCAAGCTGTAAGTCTTCTCCTAGTACCCTATCGACGTATTCCTCCGATTCAGTGTGTTTTATATTGTTCGGAGTGAAGACTTTGGATAAGTACTCTGCGATATCCATATTCATCTGTTTATATATATCCATATATATACAGAAGAAAGTACCTAAACACATAAGAAATTATCTTTTGTTGTCGAAATTAGCTTACTTACTAAAGTACCTATTACTTACTTATGTCAATTAGTGTTAATCGAGCAAGAGCCATTTGAGTGAAAATCGGGACGTCGTTGATTAATATTTACTCAGAAATTAAATTAAATTTAATGAGGTACCTACAGCCCGCTGTCAGATATTGTTCGGATGGCGGACGCTTATAATAATAATGGCTTTTACCTGCAACTTTGTACGCGCTTATCCCGCTTTTTCCCGTTCCCGTAAAGCACTAAGAGAGGATTAACACTCCCCAAGGAACCTACATGCCAAAGAGGTACGAACTTTTTTCTATGGGAGCTGGCATAGTCCCCCGCCGCCATATTTTTTTTTTCAACGTTGCGGCGCACGATCTAGCATGACATATTGAGCAGAAGACACAAACAAAATATGTTAGTAACAAGTCGCCCTAAAGTGTCACGTTGCCGAGATATTTGAAGGAAAAGCCGCAACTTTGAAAAAAAAAAAACGAAATGGCGTTGGGGGGCTATGTCACAATGGTTCTATGCCCTTTTAGCTTTCTACGACCAGCAGCTTTGGCTGTGCGTTGTCTGTCAGTCAGTCATCAGCAACGGAAGAATTTTATTATATTAGGATTATAGAGTTCCGTTGGTCATCATTCTGCAAAACCGAAACCCTAAAAATGACCAATAAGTCTCCACTTATATTATTTAGTGATATTGCAGCTTTGTCTTCTTCCATTTTTTTTTGTGATGGATTTGCTCTTGACTCTAGTCTAGGTCAGAGATGACAGAGACAAAGTCTACGATGGAGCGAGCTTACCCAGAAGGAGCCTGTTCACTCTAACTTTGAAGAGATTAGGCTTGTAAGCGTTTGGAAACACAGACGCAGGCAGAAAGTTCCACTCCTTTGCTGTGCGCATTATAAAAGACTTTTGGAAACGCTTAGTGCGGATTGGTGGAATAGCAAAAAGATAGGGATGGTAAGATGCAGTGCGTCTGGATGTCCGATGGTAGAAGGGGGCCGGTGGGATGAGGTCGTGGAGTTCTTGGGCACACTCACCGAATTACAATCTGCAGAAGACCGACAAGCAGGCAACCTTACGGCGATGAGCCAAGCTATGTAGCTTGGCATCCACCAGTTTTACGTCACCAATGAGCCTCTTAGCTCTGCGTTCCACCGAGTCAAGCGCGGCAAGCTGATACTTAACTGAGCCATCCCAAATTCTTCTTTAATTCCATAATGATATCTCTCACACTCGTCTTCTTAGTATGCACCCCTCATTGCCAGTCTTAATTAACTTTAAAGATTAAAGCGTCTGTAAACTTACTGTTTAATAATGCTCACCTTTATTGCATATTTACCTGCATACACCACAAGTGAGTGAGGTGAATGCCTAACTTCACTCAACTTTCGAGACGAGCTCAACCCGTACAATGCACGCTCTTCTAAAATTCAAACAATTTAGCAAAACACTTGAATTGTTTATACGTTGCAAGTTGCGACTGTTTGCGGCGACGTCCATTAACTTTGTTATTGTTATTGTAACAAACGGGGCTTAATTTGAAAACATAGGGGAAGTAGGTACATGGAACATGAACATGATAATGGAAGGTATTGCTCGCAGATGATGGTCGATGGGGCCGAAAAGTTGGAGGGGCGACCTCGTACCAGAAGACGCAGCGTTGGAAGGCCTCCCACAAGGTGGATTGATGACCTGGTGAGGGTCGCGGGTAGCCGATGGATGCGAGACGCACAGGACCGGTTGTTGTGGCGACACTTGGGAGAGGCCTATGTCCAGCAGTGGACGTGTTTCGGCTGATATGATGATGGTGAGATGGAACAACCCCCGTAAGGTAATTATCACCATCATCCATCATCAGGTTTTGAGAGGTTTTTGGCTCAATGAGCGTTTTCAGCCTTTCAACATCATCATCTATACTAATATATAAAGCTGAAGAGTTTTTTTGTTTGTTTGTTTGCTTGAACTCGCTAATCTCAGGAACCACTACTGGTTCGATTTGAAAAATTCTTTCAGTGTTAGATAGCCCATTTATCGAGGAAGGCTATAGGCTATATACGCTAAGGCCAAAAGGAGCGAAGCAGTAATGAAAATTGTGAGGCAGACGAAGTTGCGCGGGTCAGCTAGTCATCTTATATGTCTATCTCGCATACGTCGGCTACCCGAAACCTGATTTCAGCCATTGAGCGTAACGTAATTTTGCCACCAAATCCTACATAGGTTTGTAGTAATACACCAATAGGCTTGTCCACTAAAAAAATCTAATCAAAATTTGAAAAAGTCAGTCAGTTAGATTATCAAAAAATATTTGACCCGTTTTTTAAAAATATTTGAACTAAAATTGACGAAGATATGACGCTTTTAAAATTCTCGATACGTCACGCCGTGGCATAATTTTTAGTGCGTTCTGACGTCACGAGCCCCCACTCCCGAGTTTTGATGCGATTTATCTTTGTCAATATTCATTGATTTAAAAAACAAAAAATACGTGTCCATTATTTAGAGCGCACGGTTGGCCCAGTTGTTAAGATTGGCTGCTGCGCCGCGTGTCGTGGGTTCGATTCCCGCACGGAACTAATATTTGTATTGCCTACAGATATTTGTTCCGGGTCTGACTCTTTGTGTACGTGAAATTGTGTGTTTGTAAACGCACCCACGATACAGGAGAAAACACTAGTGTGGGGCAAAATTAAAAAAAAAAACATACTCTAACTGACGGACTAAATAGATTTGCAATTTATTGATGGTGGAAACTAGCCTATCGCGCCAATTTTTATCGCCTTAGAAAACTAGTTGTTTTCAATACGACCAGCGATAGTTTGAAGGAAACAATACAGCGAAAACCTCACTTTATAACCCTGCCACGTCGCCTTTTATAGGTTTTACACAGTTGCCGTTAAAGACCGACTTGGCTCGGGAAAGCCGTTTGGCGTGCTAACCAGTAAAAAATATACGCGACAAGTTTAAAATAATGTGTGTGGTTAAAATATAATGGCGTTGCTAGAAAATGCAACCACGGAATAAATTTTGTTTCGTGTTTTTTATTTTTAAATGGTATTTATTGATTGTTTTTTTTTTGTTATTTTGCATGCCGTTAGGCAAAATGTATAGGGACAATTTACAAATATTCCAACCTATATGTATACCTACATTATAAGCAAATAAATAATTTCTTTCTTTCTTTTTTTGTTCTTTATCCTTTCTTCTTTCTTTCTTTGGTTTCCTGAGTCGCTTGTCCAATAGGATGGCGACGGCAAGATACAGTTGGATACCGAATATTCATAATGGATATTGAAACGAACTGAACAATTCTGCTTCTAATTTAAATTCCGTACGATTCTATAAAAACTTTTAATAAATTCTGCGGCCTCATGAATACTCTCGATAACTGACCGCTATGCAGTTCAAACTCGAGCATTGTTTTCAAATGTTAAAAGCATTTGAAAACAACTTTCCAGTTTCACTATGCTCGCGTAGAAGTAAAAAAAACCTAACCTAGCAGGAATATCGAGATGAACAGAATGTTCAAATCTCAAAAGATGTGCATGTGTGTGTGTGTTCTTAATTGAAATAAATGGTCCTGAAAATATGTCACAAAATGCTGGATCAAAATAACAGTTTTGGTTGTGTGTCGTTCCAATTGTAAATTAGCTTCTGACCGATGGTTCGCGCGTCATTAGTATGTTCATGCATTTTTTTTCTGTCGAATGAGATTGAAATCCCAAATTGTGCGTGAAGCCTGACATTTTTGGATCTTCAGATCCCTCCCCCCTCCTTACGAACGCTATAGTTACGCACGTGGTATTGTCCGCTATTGGGCAAAGGTATATAGTGTCAGATACAGTGTCAGATAGTTTAAACAGCCTGTTTATTCAAATATTTTGAACGTCACTGTTTCTGGGACGTGTCTTTTTGGGTTCCGTACCCTATTACTAAGCCTCCGCTGTCCGTCCGTCCATCCCTCCATCCGTCTGTCTGTCAGCGGGATGTATCTCAAGAACCGTAATAAGTAGACAATTGAAATTTTCACAGAGAGTGAATTAAAGGGGGGCTCCCACACAAGAAACATGTTCTTTTGGGTTATGGTACGGAACCCTTCGTGAGAGAGTCCGACTCGCACATTTTTCTGTTGACAACTAAATGCAAAATGTGCACATTTTTGATGAGGAAAATGTCAATTTCTTAAGCGGTTCAACAAGCTTATTAATTTGGGAACCCGGTGTTTGCTTTGTTTAACTTTGAAAACACTTTTAGTGTTTTCTTTTTTATTTAATACTAGTTTCTGCCCGCGACGAAATGCATCATGAATAAATATGAATTTTGATAGGACATAATCTAAGCTTCCATACTAATATTATAAAGAGGTAAAGTTTGTGAGGTTGTAGGGGGTAATCTCTGGAAATACTGAACCGCTTTTGAAAATTATTTTACCAATAGAAAGCCACGTTATTAGTGAGTGTCATAGGCTATATAATTAACCCGAAAACTACCGCCCAACGAAGTGGGCACGGGTGAGCTAGTATAACATAATCTAAACTTCTATACTTCGTACTAATCCTACAAAAAAAAGTAGTCTATGTCTTTTCCCGGACATGGTCTACTTGTGTGCCAAGTTTCATCCAAATCCCTTCAGCCGTTAAGACATGAAAGGTAACAGATACACAAAGTTGTTACCGAACTCCTCCAAAACGGCTCGACCGATTTACATGAAATTTTGTGTGTATATTCGGTAGGTATAAGAATTCGTAATTCATTTGTTCGTTTTTACTATAAGTGAAAACTTGTAATTGGCCTTCAATATATTAGAACAAGTAAGCATGCCTTGTTGTTGATTAGCTGTAAGTTTTCCAAAGAAAATAAAATAGGTGGTAGGGTGTATATTTCTTTTTGCATGGCAAAACAACGTTTGCCGAGTCAGCTAGTTATAATATAGATATACCAGCTGACTTAGAAAACGTTGAAATGCCATATAAGAAAATAGCCTACGACCTATTTTCAGACCTATCAAATATACACAAAAAAAAACATAAAAATCGGTTAAGCCGTTTCGGAGGAGTTCGGTAAAAAACACGGTGACACGAGATTATAAGTATGGATTTGATTTAATTTGACTGGATAAGTATACCTATGAATAAATAATCGATAGAGTTAAGTATATGAAGTTGTGCTAGTTAAGCTCTTTTTCACTAACAATAAGTGGCATCTAAGTGTAAACTCGTACGTAGATATTCCTGCCAGGGTTGCGTAATTTGTTCCAAAGAGTCACCGCGGCCTTGAAACGCAAAGGGCACTAAGTGGAACACAGATGGGTTTTAGTCAGTAAGACTCTGACAATCCCTTCTGCTCCGCTCAGAGCGGGAGGAGTCATTTCATGATTTCCCATCATTAAACAAAAGCAGTTACTTAGATCAAAAACATTTCACCAACCACAAGGAGGTATTAAAGTTGCGACGATGATTCTTCGATGCATAAGGATTAACTCACATTCACACTAGGATGAGAACAAAAAAAAATATTATTCCCCGTTCTCGTAAGAATTTCGGGAAATCCTCTCATAGTGCTCCCCTACACTCCCCAAGGAACCTATATGCCAAATTTAAGCTTTCTACGACTAGTAGCTTCGGCTGTCCGTTGTCTGTCAGTCACTCAGTGACTCAATCACTCAGTCAATCAGTAACGGAAGAATTTAAATAAATTAATAGACTCGAGTTTGAACAGTATCTATCTGAAAGTGTGCTGCTGATATCACCCTTATGTTCTAACGCTAGCTTACTTTGTGTATATCTAGTTTAATCTACCTCAAAGCTTAATCTTAGGCTGACGGTAAAACAAGGTAGGTAAGGATCTTAAAAACTTTAGAGTAAATGGTTCTCATCACATCAAAAGCGTTATAACAAACTAGTGGACGTCACGCGGTTTCACCCGCGTAGTTCCCGTTCCCGTGGGGGCACGGGGATAAAATATAGCCTATGTTACTCCCTGATAATGTAGCTATCCATTGCTGAAAGAATTTTTCAAATCGGTCCAGAAGTTTCGGAGCCTTTTCATTTCAAACAAACAAATCTTTCCTCTTTATAATATTAGTGTAGATTACAAGCTGAAATATTCAAAGCATTTTAGGGGGCCGATCTACCAGGAAGATGGGGAACTCGCAAAAATATCCAAACAAATTTTACAAAGATAAAGAAAAAAAAAAAGATAATATTATAAAACTAAATTATTTAATCAATAACCAAATCACATGATGAATTTTGAAGAAGTGGAACTTTACAAATAAATTCACTGATGGTTTACAATGAAACAGGTAGGTCTTGATTACCTCTTCGTGTTCTTCGAGTGATGGACGTCGAACAGTTGGACAGAAGCTCCACTAAGGTACCGGTGCACTCGCGGAGTTCCGTTAGTTACAATACATTCGCCCATTATCACAAGTGTTGTAGCCGGAGTAGCCATGAGCCCTGCAGCACTCGTGCCTCTCAGGTACGATACGCGAGCAAACCTGGTCGCAGGGTCCGACGCGGCCAGCCTCCACGGTCACCATTACCATGGCGAAGGCGACCAGCAGAAAGATGAAGGCGGTCTTGATGGCGGCCATTTTGTTTGTAGTTTGGTAGTAAAGAAACGTTCGCGAAGAAATGTGGAGATGTTGTGTGAAGCTTGAGACCTTTCCTTTAGTATTTATACTCTAAATGATACATGATTGTCATACCGGTTGGGCGCTTGTTTTTGTACAAACAGGATAAATATTAACCCAAGATTTTGGTTGAGGAAAATTTTGATTTTAACCCTACTTGGGTTATCTTAATTAATATTTACGACCATCACCATCTTCGTGCCTTAATCACATGTTACTTGGGGTCGGCGCAACACGTTTATTCTTCCACTCTGCCCTATCTGCCGTCAAACTATCACTGCGTCCCTTTTCTTTCATATCGCTCCTCACACAATCCATCTATCTTTTCTTAGGCCTTCCTCTCCCTCTCCATCCATTCACATTTTAGTTTCTACGATATGAGATTTTATTAGTTGATTATAGCATTTTGAATCAGTTTAGAAGTCAGAGTTCAAATACATTTTCCCCGCTGCTAGTGACCTGTTTAGCTATGGGTTAGTTTGGACTAGTAAGATTAGAATTAATTTTTCCTATCATCAATTAGCTATGGGTTTGTTTTGGACTAGTGAGATTAGAATTAATTTTTCCTATTACCGATTATGGGGATGTGTGCTACTATGACCTGAATGCAGATCTCCTCAACAAAATTGACCGTCTTCTGAATTACTGCATTCGATTTGTTTTCAATCTGGGTAAATATGATCATGTCTGTGCATCAATTCAATTTATTTTATTTATCAAGTAACCATGACTCATTTGTTAGTAAGAAACTTATCCTATGTTAGTAATTAAGATTATTCCATTCACAACAAAGTACACAACACACACAATAACAACAAACATCTACAACACAACATACAGCGGCAGCACTGGCTGACACTTCACCGCGGCTGCACCATGCCATTGCATCGATCAATTTTAAAGTGGTTACCCATACGCGAGCGCAAAGAGCTAAGGACTCTTTCTACCTTGTTTTCATTTCTTATCTCTCCCAACTCTCCCAGTTGTCTAGCCCCTCACTTTCAATAGATTTGCGCCAGCCACAATCTAAATCTACGCTCATCAAACAACCGTCTCCTTCAATGTCCCACTCACCGTACTGACTTTATTCACTCTTCTTTCTTCGTTCAGTGTATTTCTCTGTGGAATGTGCTCCCCCAGGGGATCAGGATGGCCACCAACCGTCAAACCTTCAAAGTTAAAGTTCGTGAATACATTCGTAAGAAGTTGGCAGTAGTAATCTTGTTAATTTGAGTATTTATAATATATTTATTTTGTATGTATAGTTTGTAAATGTATATTATTTATTTGAATAATTATCAATCGCTTTTAATTCTTCATATTGCACCTACCACACCTACCGCTATTCTTTGCATCACCCAAAGGTTGACTGGTAGAGAATGCCTATGGCATTAAGTCCGCCTCTGTACATTTGTGTGCTGAAAGTATTTAATAAAATAAAATTAGTGTTACTGACGTCTTTAGTAAGAAAGTAAGGCGCTGTCTTTAGGGAAAAGGTATATTTTTTACTCGTAATGCTGCAATCATGAAAATGATTTATTTTCTAAACACTAGCTGCTTTATCAGTACTTCTCTGTTTATACAAATTGCAACTTACTAGATTCTATCCACAGCTTCGCTTGCGTTCAAGTTTTATTTCCCATTGTTTGTTTGTGACGCTTCACGCCTAAATAGCCGAACCAAATTTGCTGATGGTACAGAGATAGAAGCCACAGGCAATAGCTAGTATTTACTATAAGAATTAAGTATGGTACGCCGTATGGTGTCGGCCGGTGCCGTATGGTGCCGTAAAAGAGTAATACCATCCCATCACTTCCTGTGGGCATCATAAGAGGCGACTAAGGGACTTGCCAGAGAATGGGCAGCAGCATTCTCTGTAAAACTCAACACCATACACTGCGATCGCCAACCCGCCTGCTAAGCATGGCGATTATGGCAACCCCCCCCCCCTTTGATACTATAAGAATGATTACTGATTTTATTTATGCCAATCCTAGCCTTGTCAGCGGCTAATTCGGGTGAAGTATGTAAACGTTTCCTAAGGCTTATGACGTCAATTTTATTTAAAATATTTCTATTAAACAACATTGATTTGCACAAACAAACATCCCCTCACCTCAAACGTATTTTTACCCACGACGGTACAGAGACGGTATATGGTCTCTGTACCGTCGTGGGTAAAATACGTTTTTACAAACATGCAGTATAACATTAAAATCAAAAATATCCTTTGGGACCTATATAGAATAACGCATGCCTTGTTGTTGATTAGCTGTAAGTTTTCCAAAGACAATAAAATAGGTGGTAGGGTATATATTTTTTTTTGCATGGCAAAACAACGTTTGCCGAGTCAGCTAGTTATAATAAAGATATACCAGCTGACTTAGCAAACGTTGAAATGCCATATAATAAAATAGCCTACGACCTATTCTCAGAACTATCAAATATACACAAAACATTTCATAAAAATCGGTCAAGCCGTTTCGGAGGAGTTCGGTAAAAAACACGGTGACACGAGATGATAAGTATGGATTTGATTTTATTTGACTGGATAAGTATACCTATGAATAAATAATCGATACAGTTAAGTGTATGAAGTTATGCGTGTTAAGCTCTTTTTCATTAACAATAAGTGGTATCTAAGTGTAAACTCGTACGTAGATATTCCTGCCAGGGTTGCGTAATTTGTTCCAAAGAGTCACCGCGGCCTTGAAACGCAAAGGGCACTAAGTGGAACACAGATGGGTTTGAGTCAGTAAGAGTCTGACAATCCCTTCTGCTCCGCTCAGAGCGGGAGGAGTCATTTGATGATTTCCCATCATTAAACAAAAGCAGTTACTTAGATCAAAAACATTTCACCAACCACAAGGAGATATTAAAGTTGCGACGCTGATTCTTCGATGCATAAGGATTAACTCACATTCACACTAAGATGAGAACAAAAAAAAAAAAATTGTTGACTAGCTTTTTCCCGTTTTTCCCCGTTCTCGTAGGAATTTCGGGAAATCCTCTCTTAGTGCTCCCCTACACTGCCCAAGGAACCTTTATGCCAAATTTAAGCTTTCTACGACTAGTAGCTTTGGCTGTCCGTTGTCTGTCAGTCACTCAGTGACTCAATCACTCAGTCAATCAGTAACGGAAGAATTTAAATAAATTAATAGACTCGAGTTTGAACAGTATCGATCTGAAAGTGTGCTGCTGATATCACCCTTATGTTCTAACGCTAGCTTACTATGTGTATCTCTAGTTTAAGCTACCTCAAAGCTTAATCTTGGGTTGACAGTAAAACAAGGTAGGTAAGGATCTTAAAAACTTTAGAGTAAATGGTTCTCATCACCTCAAAAGCGTTATAACAAACTAGTGGACGTCACGCAGTTTCACCCGCGTAGTTCCCGTTCCCGTGGGGGCACGGGGATAAAATATAGCCTATGTTACTCCCTGATTAGTTATCCATTGCTGAAAGAATTTTTCAAATCGGTCCAGAAGTTTCGGAGCCTTCTCATTTCAAACAAACAAACAAACAAATCTTTCCTCTTTATAATATTAGTGTAGATTACAAGCTGAAATATTCAAAGCATTTTAGGGGGCCCATCTACCAGGAAGATGGGGAACTCGCAAAAATATCCAAACAAATTTTACAAAGATAAAGAAAAAAAAAAACAAAATTTTAAAACTAAATTATTTAATCAATAACCAAATCACATGCTGAATTTTGAAGAAGTAGAACTTTACAAATAGAATCACTGTTGGTTTACAATGAAATAGGTAGGTCTTGATTACCTCTTCGTGTTCTTCGAGTGATGGATGTCGAACAGTTGGACAGAAGCTCCACTAAGGTACCGGTGCACTCGCGGAGCTCCGTTAGTTACAATACATTCGCCCGTTATCACAAGTGTTGTAGCCGGAGTAGCCGTGAGCCCTGCAGCACTCGTGCCTCTCAGGTACGATACGCGAGCAGACCTGGTCGCAGGGTCCAACGTGGGCGGCTTCCACGGTCACCATCACCATGGCGAAGGCGACCAGCAGCAGGATGAAGGTGGTCTTGATGGCGGCCATTTTGTTTGTAGTTTGGTAGTAGAGAAACGTTCGCGAAGAAATGTGGAGATGTTGTGTGAAGCTTGAGACCTTTCCTTTAGTATTTATACTCTAAATGAAACATGATTATCATACCGGTTGGGCGCTTGTTTTTGTACAAACAGGATAAATATTAACTCAAGATTTTGGTTGAGGAAAATTTTGATTTTAACCCTACTTGGGTTATCTTAATTAATATTTACGACCATCACCATCTTCGTGCCCTTATCCCATGTTACTTGGGGTCGGCGCAATACGTTTTTTTCTTCCACTCTGCCCTATCTGCCGTCAAACTATCACTGCGTCCCTTTTCTTTCATATCGCTCCTCACACAATCCATCTATCTTTTCTTAGGCCTTCCTCTCCCTCTCCATCCATTCACATTTTAGTATCTACGATATGGTATTTTATTAGTTGGTTACATCATTTTGAATCAGTTTAGAAGTCAGAGTTCAAATAATTTTTTCCTGCTTCCTCGCTGCCGGTGACCTGCTAGTCTATTCTGTAAACAACATTTCGATATCGAGCTTCACCTGAGTGACAAAACACACAAAATGAGCTTTATTGCACACAACATAAAGGTCTTAATTTGAAACTCACCTCGGATTCCACTGTCGAGATACGAAAATGTTCTTACAGAATAGCACTACTGTTCAGTTATGGGTTAGTTTGGACTAGTGAGATTAGAATTAATTTTTCCTATCATCGATTATGGCGATGTGTGCTATTATGACCTGAATGCAGATCTCGTCAACAAACTTGACAGTCTTCTGAATTACTGCATTCGATTTGTTTTCAATCTGGGTAAATATGATCATGTCTCTGCGCATCGGTCGCTTTTAAAGTGGTAACCCATACGCGAGCGCAAAGAGCTAAGGGCTCTCACTACCTCATTTTAATTTCTTGTCTCTTCCAACTCCTCCAGGTAGCCCCTCACTTTCAATACATTTGCGCCGTCCACAATCTAAATCTACGCTCATCAAACAACCGTCTCCTTCAATGTCACACTCATCGTACTGACTTTATTCACTCTTCTTTCTTCGTTCAGTGTATTTCTCTGTGGAATGCGCTCCCCCAGGGGATCAGGATGGCCACCAACCGTCAAACCTTCAAAGTTAAAGTTCGTGAATATATTCGTAAGAAGTTGGCAGTAGTAATCTTGTTAATTTGAGTATTTATAATATATTTATTTTGTATGTATAGTTTGTATATTATTCATTTTAATTGTATTTGAATAATCTAATCTAATGTTATAATAATCAATCGCTTTTAATTCTTCATATTGCACCTACCATTATACTCTGCATCACCCAAAGGTTGACTGGTAGAGAATGCCTGTGGCATTAAGTCCGCCTCTGTACATTTGTGTGCCAAAAATGTTTAATAAAATAAAATTAGAGTTACTGACGTCTTTAGTAAGAAAATAAGGCACTGTCTTTAGGGAAAAGGTTTATTTTTTACTCGTAAGTGCTGCAATCATCGAAAAGATTTATTTTCTTTACACTAGCTGCTTTATCAGTACTTTTCTCTTTATACAAATTGTAGCTTACTAGATTCTATCCACAGCTACGCTTGCATTCAAATTTTATTTCCCATTGTTTGTGTTAACAAATTTCACGCCTAAATAGCCGAACCAAATTTGATGAACTATGGTACAGAGATAGAAGCCACGGGCAATTGCTAGTATCTATACTAAGAAGAACAACAGCTGAAGAGTTTGTTTGTTTGTTTGCTTGAACGCGCTAATCTCAGGAACTCCTGGTCCGATTTTAAAAATTCTTTCACTGTTGGATAGCCCATTTATCGAGGAAGGCTATAGGTTATATATCATCACGCTAAGGCCAATAGGAGCAGAGCAGTAATGAAAATTGTGACGCATACATAGTTGCGTGGGTCAACTAGTTTACTATAAGAAGCATTACTGATTTTATTTATGCCAAAAAAGCCTTGTCAGCGGCTAATTTGGGTGAAGTACCAATGTAAACGTCTCCTAAGGCTTATGACGTCAATTTTGTTTTAATATTTCTATTAAACAACATTGATTTGCACAAACAAACAAACAAACATCCCTCACCTCAAACGCATAATATACCGTCTCTGTACCGTCGTGGGTAAAATACGTTTTTACAAACATGCAGTATAACATTAAAATCAAAAATATCCTTTGGGACCTATATAGAATAACGCTTCATAGAATACACATTATTTAATCTCACAGTTTTACAGTATTCAACAGAATAGGAGATGAAATCATCCCGAGGGAAATCTTGAAGTATTGAAAGAAAATACTCAGTGAAAAATTTATAAACTTCCAATACTCGAAGGATTATTATTTAAAATGTGTTTATAAAGTTTGGCACGAGTTTCTCGTTGTCGATAAAATCCTCTTTTTGAATCAACTTTAGAATTTAAAGTGAGTGTTGTCTATTTTTGGTCTTGAATTGTAATGCCCTCTTCAAGTTTTTGTGAAGTTTGCGAGTAATAAAGTTTTCTGTTTCTTTAGATATGCACCAATGCAGCAAATATGCATTACTTGCTTACACAGTCATCAGTTTAGGCACACTTAATGAGCACAGTGGAGCATACGGTGGAGGTCTGCCCTGCTTGGGCGGAGCACCGCCGTGTCTTCGTCGAGGCGATCGGCGGCGGCAACCTCTCGCGTCCGGCTCTGATTCAATCTATGGTCCGGAGCGAGGAGGCATGGGATGCAGTCACCTCTTTCTGCGAAGCAGTAATGCTAGCGAAGGAGGAGGCCAAACGCGTGAGAAAGAGGGAAACCTCACGCCCCAGCCAGAAGACGCCCCGGGCGTCGGGAGTCGCAGGGCGATTCTCGGCCACCATAGGCGCGGGCCTGCGGACGACGAGCATTGTCCGATCAGAACCAGGCCCGAGTCGACGGCGCGCTGTGTTCCACGCACGCCTCAAAGAGCTGTCAGCATAGAAGACGGGGCCCGCTAGGGCCAGTGCCTGCCGGGGTTGCGGAATCTGTTTGAAAGAGTCACCGCGGCCCTGGAACGCAAAGGGCATTAGGAGGAACACGGATGGGTTTTAGTCAGTAAGAGTCTGACACTCCCTTCTGCTTCACCTAGAGCGGGAGGAGTCATTTGATGATTTCCCATCCTTAAAAAAAAGGCACACTAAATGACAAGAGAAATCCATTCATCTTAGAGACGTAGAGCGAATACCTATTAGAACTCGTTACAGGTAATCCAAGCCAGACAGTTTTGCAGCTACCGAGAGCTGCTTGAGTGTTTTAGCAAATTTAGTTTGTCTGTTTGTTTGAACGCGATAATCTCTGGAAGTACCAGTCGGATTTGGATTTTTTTCTTTATATGATAGCCACATTCATAAATAAGGCTTTTAGGTTTAAGGTACGGGAACGGAAAAAAAGGGATATGCGCGTAACAGGTCGCGGGAAAAAGCTAGTCAGATGATAAAATTGAAGATTGATATTACCAGCAACGGCTTTGGTGGCAAGACTCACTTTCTAGGATGCATCAAATGCTCTAGACAAGTCAAAATGTCTCGTGATTTTGGTATTTCGATAGCCTTACAAAAAATGTCATTGTACCAGCAACTTTGCTGGTAGAATGACATTTTTTGTAAGGTATTGTGCAAATTCATGAAGGTACTCCAAAAATAACTAAAAAGCAAATAAATTATAGTCCCTTATCTTCAACAAAACAGTGAAATAAACAGCCTACTAGTTTAATACGTTTACGTACGCGTTCACGTTACGTTCCAGTTAACGAGGCACTACCGTGCCGGGTGATATTGTACAGTTTTATGCCTGCATACGATGCAAATGGCTGGTTATAATTTTGTTTGGTACTAAATGAATATGCAAAAGGCGTAAATTTTACGCAGATTCATATGCTTTATGCCTTTTAGTATATTTCATAAAGATTTTATGCCTTGTCTGCTATATTTTGCTTACCTATACTCGCTTATTTCGGTATGATTTTTTGTATTTATGACTACTGCGCTAAAAGATGATCAACGTCAATATATTATGGAGTTTTTCCCGAACATACATAAACAGATAGATAAACATCCGAATTGATAACCTCCTCCTTTTTTGAAGGCGGTTAAACAATAATAATGACTGAGAAAAAAAGGTTTACATTTTATCTTTTCCTCGTCGGCGTCGCGGTTTGTTTTTGTTACGATGTAGATTTTCTCCGTTGGATTTTCTTGTGGCGGCATTGATGCCGCTACAACCTAAGCCTGTTTCCAACTATATTGGGGACTTGACAGGAAGCCTTCTGTCAAGTCGAACGGAATCAGCTGAATACCAGTATTTTACGTGGAGCGACTATCAACCAGACCTCTCAAACTCAAACTCAAAGTATTTATTTCAAATAAACCATTCACAGGCACTTTTGAGTGGTCAAGACCGGTCGGACAAAAAAAAAAAGATGAAGCTATTTGCACGTTCTAAAGCGTAAATCTCTATGAAGAAGAACGTGCAAGAAACTCCACACACTCTTTTAAAAATGATAAATTCTTACAAAGTTTTGTTTACATCATGTTGAAATTATATAATACAAGTGAGAACGATGTAAAAGACGAGCAATATAAAAGCGTCCAGAAAAAAAAGGAACAGAACAATTAAAAGATATAATTAAAATAAACCATGGCAGCTGAGAAATGACCAGTCCCAACTGACGGCGCCCGTTCACGAACATGACGCATGAAATGGTTCAAAATGGTTGAGCCGAATAAGGGAGCCAAATGATCCAACGCATACGCCACCATCAGCTAGACTTGAGTGAGCATGACACTCCCAACCACTAGGGTACATTCAAGTCAAAAAACAAACCTAAAACTGATAGCTATAGTTTAAGTTTAAGGTACACAGTACTGACACATGTCCGGTTAATGGATGAAATTATTCAATGCAAAAAAATTGAGTCTATACAATGCAAATATTGCTTTCTTACAATCTTCAGCCCGTTCAACAATGTTTCCAAATGCTGACAGATTAGTTTGTGCGCTCTAGTGGCTGTGAAGCAGGGCCAGCATTCAGCCATGCATTTTTATCTTCAATACTAGTTGACCCGCGCAACTTCGTCTGCTCCGCTCCTATTGGTCTTAGCGAGGTGATATATAGCCTTCGATAGCCCATTTATACTCGATAAACGGGCTATCAAACACTGAAATAATTTTTCAAATCGATCAGCAGTTCCTGAGATTAGCGCGTTTAAGCAAACAAACTCTTCAGCTTTATATACTAGTATTAATACCCGAACTTATAATATGCTTACAACCTTAATAGGTTTTAGAAGTCTGGTACGTAGTCGCAGTTAATACTGGGAAACACGGTAGTTCTTGGCAAGACTGAATTCAGATTTACTGGCTTCTGACAATCCGTAACGAATGTCAAAGATCTACAAAATACAGCTGAGACTAACGGCTTACCGTGCTTTTCGAGGCACCGAGGTAACTCGGTATGATAAGATGGACACCCATTCATAGACCAACATTGTATACCTCTACAGCCGGTACCAGATATAGCTTCACTTATTTGAACACTTGTATGGCACGAAACTTTGAATATGTGTTCAAAATTTCAACAAAGATTTGCACTTTGCCATGCGGTGACGGTTTTTTTAGCGCACATCAAACACAACAGCAAACGGAGAGACAGACAGACAGACGGACCGACTAACAGACAGACAGACAGACACCCGAGTGATTCTATAAGGATTCCGTTTTTTACGGATGTCGGAACCCTAAAATCAAAAATTCGAATATTTTGTTGCACATGCACATAATAAACATGCACTTAAAAAAAATTAGCACACTGCGTCTACGAAATCATTGTGCATCTTGTTTGTTGTCTACCAGCATACTGTGGAGAAAAGTGTTTGCGAAGCATGTCTGGCAGCTTGCGCCAATAAGTGTTCAAAGGTGTGTTCAAAGCTTTGCAAAGTCTTCAAAAAGTGTGCAAATCGTTGATGCTATTTTTGGATGCTATATCAATACATCAACTTGAATTACATACACAGCCACAGATTACATACACCGAAATGCGCAACAACTACCCAGATTTAATATCTCTACTTACCCAGAATCGCAATATAAGCGTGAAGTTGCGCGCGGAGTGGGATTGCAGGCTTCAATGTGAAACCCGAGCGACGCGCGCTTTGTGACCATTCGAATTAATAAAACGCGGAACTTGATATTGTTGCGTCTGAACCAGTGGTGCTCAACAGTTAGGCAGGGCTTGGAATGTGCTATTAGATGTTGGTCTTTAGTTTGATAATTTCAATTTTAAATTTTATTTATTACTAGCTTTTGCTCACGACTTCGTACGCGCATATCCCGTTTTTCCCGTTCCCGTAGGAATTTCGGGAAATCCTCTCTTAGTGCTCTTTTACACTCCCTAAGGAATCTGGATGCCAAATTTCAGCTTCCTACAACCGGTAGTCTGTCTCGGCTGTGCGTTGTCTGTCAGTCACTCAATCAGTCAGTAACGGAAGAATTTTATATTTTAGGATTTAGGATTTATAGTATTTGATTTATTATTATTTTTATCTTATTATAATTGCTGTGGTTTATATTTTAATTATAATCTGAATGGATTGAAATAAATGATTATTTATTTGAATTGAATTGAGTAAAAAACTTAATTGCAAAGCATTATACATACTATCAAAATTAAAAATGTTCAAAAGGTCCAAAATGTATACAGGGTGTCCCAGAACTCAACGTCAAGCCGAAACGGGGTGACAGGATTGATCATAACCATCACGAGAAATATCTGAAAAAAAGTCTATCCCATGCAGTTTGAAAATTATGGGCATTTTAAGAAAAACCTTTATCGTGATCCTTTACGTTCTCTAGTAATGAAAAACGGTTTATAATTTATTGTTCGGATGTCTACGAAGAGATATTACATGTCAGATGTTCATTCCAAACACAGCTCGTAATATAACCGACTTCCGAAAAACACACTACAAAGTATAAAATAACCTTAATTTCGGAAGTCAGTGTTTTTGGTTTTGTATCTTTGTTTTTTAACACCGACTTCCGAAATTAAGGATATTTTATTTATACTTTGTAGTGTGTTTTTCGGAAGTCGGTTATATTTTTTTGTAAAAAGTTTTTTTATTTATTTTTCACTTTTAAGTGGTGATACTTGGACGACGTCTTCATCTACGCAGAAATTGAAATAAGCAAAAATGGTTATAAAATAAAAACTCCTGAACCAAACTGAATCAAACTTTTACGGGACCAAATGGCAAGTATACCGCATCGAAATAGAAAAGAATCACACAAATCGGATGAGAAACCTCGGATCGGATAAAAAAAATACCCGCCGAATTGAGAACGTCCTAATTTTTTGGAAGTCTGCTAAAAATACATAGTGTTCTTCGTTCTGCCATTTTCAGGCTAAAATTTCTTAATTGCCAGTCCATACAAAAAACTAGTATATTAGACTAGTATATGATGCAGACAAGCAAAACTACTGAAAATATCTCGCTTCACAAACTAGAGATGCACTAAGAAAGCAAAACATCTTAATCAGATTTAATGTTTTGCAGTTTGTATGCAAACTAAGTCGCAAGCAACAACTAGTATTCTCATAAAAAAATCGTCACCACCGTCTTTGTGTTCACGACTCAAGTAATAAAGTTGAACACCACTGCTCCCCGAGTCTGGATGCAATTTCAAAGGACATTATGAAAATTTTAATGCAAATTCTTTAGAACGTCGATCTTTTGTATTGTATTGAAGTGAACGGAATTAAATGGTAGGAAAAGCGTGGAAAATTGAATTGTTTGTCGTAAACGGAGAAAGGAATTATGATATTTTCAATAGAACATGTTTTCTTCTGTTTTGTTTTGTAGCCACATTAATAGCTATCATAAAAAGCAGTAAGTGGGATTTCATCATAGTAATAACTCTTTTCATATATTGCCAAAACGAGGCAAAGGTCGGGAACGATAAGTGATTGAGGAGCGACAATCTTTATCTTTTCATGTCCATTGACTGCTGAATCAAACCTTATCCGACCAGGATCTAGCTGCAGGCTTTAGTTGTCATCCTGGACCGAGTAGGTGGTTGTGCATTCTGTAAAGGTGTTCATCACTGATACTCCGTTTGGTATAGGTTGAGGATAACCCAATTGGCTAAATTGTTTTTAATGGTGAATGTCAAGCTACACAGCTTGGCTCATCGCCGCAAAGTTGCCTGCTTGTCGGTCTTCTACAGATTATACTTCGGTTAGTGTACCCAAGAACTCCACGACCTCATCCCACAGGCCCCCTTCTACCATCGGACATCCAGAAGTACTGCAACTTACCATCCCTACCTTGTTGCCATTCTATCAATTCGCACTAAGCGTTTCCAAACATCTTTTATAATGCGCACAGCAAAGGAGTGGAACTCTCTGCCTGCGTCTGTGTTTCCCAACGCTTACAACTCTAATCTCTTCAAAGTTAGAGTGAACAGACTCCTTCTTGGTAAGCTTGCTCCATCGTAGACTTTTTCTCTGTCATCTCTGACCTAGGCAAGAGTCAAGAGCACACCCATCACATACCCTGCCTACCCTGCCTACCATGCCTACCCTGCCTACCCTGCCTACCTTGCCTACCCTGCCTACCCTGCCTACCCTGCCTACCCTGCCTACCCACCTACCCTGCCTACCCTGCCTACCCTGCCTACCCTGCCTACCCTGCCTACCCTGCCTACCCTGCCTACCCTGCCTACCTTACAAATATAATGTAAACAGAAATAGAAAGACAAAACGCAAATAACTGGCTTGCTTTCTATGAGAGAGAGAGAGACAGACAGAGAAACACGCGCACGTCGCACGGCTTACAACTATAGCAAAAAGTGTCGTTACAACTTTTCGTGAGAATTTTTTCCGTCTAGCCCCCTTTCACAACGCGCGATAAGGAACTTCGTTCCAAAAACATCATTCAGGCTGGGTCCGCAATCGATTAAGGTTTTCCCACTGCAGTCCAAGGATGCATATTTTCAGCCAGAACAATAAAGTATAGAGGAGTAGGATTAGTTATTTCGAATAATCAATTAAATCCCCTGGCTATTTCCCTGTTTAGCGCCAGCCCTCTTGATACTTTTACGGCAATCTTGGTGATTTTGAGTAATTTATGGCGTTAAGTCCATCATCATCATATCAGCCGAAAACATCCACTGCTGGATGTAGGCCTCCCCCAAGCGTCGCCACAACGACCGGTCCTGCGCGTCTCGCATCCATCGGCTATCCGCGATCTTCACCAGGTCATCGGTCCATCGGTTGTGGGAGGACTTCCAACGTTGTGTCTTCCGGTACACGGTCGCCACTCCAGAACTTTTCAGCCCCATCGACCATTTGTTCTGCGAGCAATGTGCCCTGCCCACTGCCTCTTTAGTTTGGCTATTCTTCAGGCTACGTCGGTAACCTTGGTTCTCTTGTGGATATAATCATTTCTGATCCAATCACGCAAGGAAACTCCAAGCATTGCCCTCTTCATTGCCCTTTTAGTGACTTTAAGCCATCTGATGAGGCCCATTGTAAGCTCATCGTCAAGATATAATTGTGGATTGTCCTTGTCCAGGTGGGCTGTCCTCTATTTCTTTTGCTTTCTTCAATGGCTAATACCTGTCTGGTCATAAACGGTCTTCTTTTGGTTCTTCGACAGTAATAAGCTATTTGTCAGTCTTTTTACTGCATTTTGGCTCTTTTGTCGTACAGCGTCGACCTATTCTCTAAGTCAATTTGATAAAGCATACAAAATATAGCCGCGTATAATATAATTGTTCACGCTAACCACTCGCAGCATTACCGCCTGGCGCGAAGCTCCTAAATAATAATGTTTCGATTTCCTCTTTCCGACCGTTAGGGCGTGGACACAAGGGCCAGTTGGCATTATTGAAGTTTAAGAATTGTATGAGAAGTTAAGGAAATGAAGTTTGTATTACTGGGGATTGGTTTACTGAATGCGAAACTTGTGAATTTGATTTCTGCGAGAACGAAACATAATTATCAGGCATTTTTATTGTTCGAGTTTCCATATTTATTTTTTGTATATGGGTAGGCTCTATTAAGGTATATCTACATCTACACTAATATTATAAAGAGGATAGATTTGTTTGTTTGAAATGAATAGGCTCCGAAACTACTGGAACGATTTTAAAATTCTTTTAGCATTGGATAGCTACATTATCAGGGAGTAACATAGGCTATATATTATCCCCGTACTCTCACGGGAACGGGAACTACGCGGGTGAAACTGCATGACGTCCACTAGTACATTATAAACAGAACGAATGCTCAAGCAGTTCTTTTTATGTGTTGCTCAATACAGTTTTTTTTTTCTAATTATGTCCCCTAAAAGTGGACTCATATTGAAAATTATCTTATTTACGTTACGCTTTTGTGTTTGTGCCACAGAAATTCATATGTGTACCAAATAGACACGGCATCGCGACGACGATGGACAAGCAAACACAGGAGTGAACTTACTAGGCGAATCGATTTTTTTTTGTTTGTTCAAATGTACGGAACCCCTTTTAATTATTAAATGTTCTTGAAATATGTTTTATTTATTTAAGCTTTATGTGCAATAGTGGTACATGGGCGGAATTAATGCAACAAGGCATTCTCTACCAGTCAACAATTGGGTTAAAAGGAGCGTCCAAACACTTAATTCTTCATATTCCTTCGTACCGGGTTTTGGAATATGAAGAATTAAGTGTTTGGACGCTCGGAGGTTAAGACTGTTTTGTTGGTAACACCAAGATAAAGATAACAATAATGTCTTGATTAAGAATCTTTGAAGGATATTAACCGCAAAATGAGGAAGCGTAGTGATTATAGTGATGATTCTTTTCAATTACAGGTTAACATAATTATTATCTCATAGTTAAAGTGTCCAGTCCCCAGTATGAACGCCTCCTTCCAAAAATATGGACCCTCACTTCATAAGGAAAACGAATAAAGTACGGCATTCACCCGCGAAAATAGATTCATCATTATGACACGCTCGTCCTATGATCGTTATAGAAATGCGCGATTGTATTCATGCCCTTATGTCAAGGAGATGTTTTGAGGGGTGCAGTCGAATATGAGGTCATGTATCGCGTATTTTTTTTTTCTTTTTTGATGTTTTTGTGATATGAGTTGGCATTTGGCACCTTTTCCTTATGGCTTCATGTTTAGCACAGCCGGTTTTTAGGGCTGTGTACCCAAAAAGTAACTGACGGAACCCTATTACTAAGCCTCCGCTGTCCGTCCGTCTGTCTGTCAACGGGCTGTATCTCAAGAACCATAATAGGTAGACAGTTGAAATTTTCACAGATTGTGTATTTCTACTGCCGCTGTAACAACAAATAATAAAAGTTAAGGAACCCTTCGTGTGTGAGTCCAACTCGCACTTGGACGGATTTCTCCTTCCGGTAGGAATTTCGGTGAGTGAGTTAAGTGCTCCCCTGCACTCCCCAAGGATAAAGGAGGAAAAGGACCGTGGTTCCGTTGGTTACCCTTTGAGTACGGAACCCTAAAAACGGGATTTGCGCGTACGAAGTCGCGGGTAAAAGATAGTTATAGATACATTTCTATAAGCCTAGTCGAATGACAAGACGCGGCAACGAAGGCAATAAAAAAAGGCAGTCGTAGACAATCGGGCATCGTCGGATATCGTGTTAGACTTTCAGGCTAGTCATGACACAATACGCAGCACCTTCCCAAAATCAATTAGCCCGATGTATTAGGAAATAAATGAAATTACTTCTGATCAATACATGATTTTCGATGATTAATCTCAAAGCCCAACCTGAGCTAGAGTTATCATTTAGCCATTAGCTCCTTACACGACTGTAGTATCTGATCAATTTGGGGAATTTGTTATTGCGGAATTTGTTCGAAAGACTCACCGCGGACCTGGAACGCAGAGTGTATTAGGAGTCAGTAAGAGTCTGACACTCCCTTTCGCTCCGCCCAAAGCGGAAGGAGTCATTTGATGATTTCCCATCCTGTATCTGATCAAAAAGTACTACCCCTTCTAAGCCATAACTAAGACGTCAATGGAACGTTAATTGTCCATAGAGATCGTTATTCAAATGAACAATAGTATGATTCTATTGTACATTTGAATAACGATCTCCATAGACAATTAACGTTCCAATGCCGTCTTAGTTATGGTTTAGAAAGGGTAGTATAAGATCATTTATTTATTCAAAACATGAGTATACACACACATGGCATGCCAGATATTACAATTAAATTACATAATATATATCAGACAGTAAGTCGGTCGGTATCACATAATAAGAAAAAAAATCACCAAATCACCTCCAAATCAATGAGATGAAACCATTTTACTTTCATTGTTTAACAAAAAAATGAAACGTTAATTGTCCATGGAGATCGTTATTCAAATGAACAATAGAATCATAGAGCGGCCGTGTTTATGATTCGGTTCACCTCTGACCGACAATTAGTTCGCTCCATCTTGCAAAGCTTTGTCAACCTAATTAATTATTGATATATGGAGTATGTAGGAGTGTAGTTATTACGTTGGTTGATACGTCGTTTTGTTTTCGTGGCCGTTTCTCATCTATTCTCAATTTGTTGCATTCATTCAAATTCTTTGTTGCATTCTACAATATAGGCTTAGGTGGTAAACATATCCCGGAGGACACGGTGGAGCATACGGTGGAGGTCTGCCCTGCTTGGGCGGAGCACCGCCGTGGCCTCGTCGAGGCGATCGGTGGCGGCGACCTCTCGCGTTCGGCTTTGTTTCAAGCCATGATCCGGAGCGAGGAGATATGGGAAGCGGTCATCTCCTTCTGCGAAGCTGTAATTCTAGCGAAGGAGGAAGCCGAATGCGTGAGAGAGAGGGAAAGCTCATGCCCCAGCCGCCGCAAAAGAAGAAAACGCCCCGGGCGTCGAGAGTCGCAGGGCGATTTTCGGCCACCGTAGGCGCGGGCCTGCGTACGGCGAGCATTGGGTGGCTCGCCGTCTGATCAGAACCAGGCCCGGGTCGCACCACGTGCACCTCAGAGAGCTGTCAGCATAAAAGACGGGGCCCGCTAGGGCCAGTGCCTGCTGGGGCTGCGGACTTTGATCGAAAGGGTCACCGTGGCCCTGGAACACAAAGGGTACGAGGAGGAACACGGATGGGTTTTCGTCAGTAAGAGTCTGACACTCCCTCCTGCTTCACCCAGAGCGGGAGGAGTCATTTGATGATTTCCCATCCTTAAAAAAAAGGTGGTAAACATATTCCAAAGAAGTCGTAGGCAAAAGCTAATTAGATACATTTCTATAAGCCTAGTCGAATGACAAGACGCGGCAACGAAGCAAAAAAAAATATCCAGTCGTAGACAATCGGGCATCGTCGGATATCGTGTTAGACCTTCAGTCATTACACAAATAATACGCAGCACCTTCCCAAAATCAATTAGCCCGATGTATTAGGAAATAAATGATATTTCTTCTGATCAATACATGATTACACTGAGCTCGCTTGAGGCTAATGTAACTAATTTGTCTGGCATTCATATAGATAAGATAGCCTGGAAGGGAGGTGGGGGGGAGAGGAAAGTTCTTTCCCTCGGGATAACAATAAGTGTTTATTTGATTTCATTTATTAGTAGGTTTGTTATGGTTATGTGTTTGTATCTTGTGTTAAGTACATGAAGTTTGGGTATTATTATTCGAGATAGAAGAGTCGTGATAGATTTAGGAAGATTGAAACAAAAAAAACGTATACTGACAGAAAACGCACAGCCGGAACTACTGGCAGGAGAGAATTGAAATTTGGCATGTAGGCTCCTTGGGGAGTGCAAGGGAGCACTAAGAGTAAACTTTCTCAAATTCCTACGGGAAAAAACGCGCGGGAAGTCGCGAGCAAAAGCTAGTAGATATAATAATAATTTGAGAAGAAGATCGTCAGACGTCTTTTTTTTACTATTGATAGGCACGCGTTTGACCACTATCTCACATGATGGTAAGCGATGATGAGGTCGAAGATGGAGCACGCTTGCCTAGAAATAACCTATTCACTTTTGACTTAAAGACTCCCAGAAGAAGTCAGAAAAATCTAGCACCAGTCTAGCCAAGAAATACCGTATTACCCAGTTAATGGGTTGTGGAGGTCTGCAAGCAGCCGCTCCACGTAAGATACTGGTATTTAGCTGAATCCAGTTTGACTGGAAGCCGACCCCAGTATAGTAACATAAGTCCTCATCTCCGCGTATCTTTCTTTTGCTGTGTCCGACGGGGTCCACGATTGTTTCTTTTGGTAAATGTTTACCACCTTGGCCTATATTGTGGAATGCAACAAAGAATTGAGAATAGATGGGAAAAGGCCACGAACACAAAACGACGTATCAACTAACGTAATAACTACACTCCTATGTACTCCATATTTCAATAATTAATTAGGTTGACAAAGCTGTGCTAGATGGAGCGAACTAATTGTCGGTCAGAGGTGAATCGAATCAAAAACACGGCCGCTGTATGATTCTATTGTTCATTTGAATAACGGTCTCCATGGACAATTAACGTTCCATTGCCGTCTTAGTTATGGTTTAGAAAAGGTAGTACTTTTAGATCAGATACAGGATGGCAAATCATCACTCTTACGGACTAAAACACATCCGTGTTCTTCCTAACACACTTTGCGTTCCAGGTCCGCGGTATTTCTTTCGAATTAATTCCGCAATAACAAATTCCCCAACTTGATCAGATACTACAGTCGTGTAAGGAGCTACTGGCTAAATAATAACTGGCGCACGGGTCGGGTTTGGAGGTTAAGCGGCGCTTGCAGAGATACGGTCATTTATGGATGACCAGCCATAACATATCGAGTTTACTCCGTGTCTCTGAAGCAGCGTAAACCGTTGGTCCCGAGAGTTTATTTAAAAAACTTTGACAGTCGTTACGGATAGTTAGAAGCCAAAATCTGACCCCAGTCTTACCAAGAAGTACCCTGTTACCCAGTCAATGGGTGGTAGTAGTCAGATAGACAGTCACTCCACGTAAAATACTGGTATTCAGCTGAATCCAGTTTGACTAGAAGCCGACCCCAAAATGGTTGGGATACGGCCACGAACACAAAACGACGTATCAACCATCGTAATAACTACACTCCAGCATACTACATATATCAATAATTAATTATCTTGACAATGCTTTGCTAGATGGAGCGAAGTAATTGTCGGTCAGAGGTGAACCGAATCATAAACACGACCGCTCTATGATTATATTATTCATTTCAATAACGATCTTTATGGACAATTAACGTTGTATTGCTGATTGCCGTGGGAGTTATGGTTCAGATGGGGTTACACTTTTTGTCTATTCAAGTCGGTTATGGAAATTATTTATAAGTATAAGATTTGGATATTAAAATAGAGTATTCTCTGATTGGTCGCTATTTTATGTCAGTCCACAATTTCGCGGAATGTCTTCGAGAAATTATGGATTGTCAAATTTTCATGCGTAAAAAAGTATTCCAAATGCTAGCTTAAAACAGAAAGATTTAGCCCAAAAAGGACTAGCCCAAATACAGGGAGGACTAGTACAAAAACAGAATTGTGTTGGAATAGGGAGAGGCAGCCAATCGCCCTGCAGAGACCCCATATACGAGGGTAAGGTACGCACACATAGTTTTTTCAGGTTAGGTGACATTTGAAGTACCAAATTGGCGATACAATTCTGGCTGCATTTAATCTTTATCAAAATATATTTTGCCACCAGAACGGATCGGTTTTTACAAATTTTTAAGTTGCGCAAAGACAAACAGGGTTTATAACAGCTGCGTTCTTGTTCACCCCGTTTGTAGGGTGAATCGAAACAAAACTTTGTAGGAGATTTTCACGTAATTTAAATCTTGTTTGCAGCATTTACGGTCTCCAAATTTATTAAATTTATATTTAACAAACAAACTTTATTTTCTAAAAAAAACCAATAACGTGATTTTAAAAGAAAAAATCTCTATCGAATGTTTGTTTCGATTCAGCCCTTTTTTCTACACTAATATTATAAAGAGGAAAGATTTGTTTGTTTGTTTGTTTGTTTGTTTGAAATGAATAGGCTCCGAAACTACTAGACCGATTTGAAAAATTCATTCAGCAATGGATAGCTACATTATCAGGGAGTAACATAGGCTATATTTTATCCCCGTACTCCCACGTGAACGGAAACTACGCGGGTGAAACCGCGTGACTTCCACTAGTCCTAAATAAATACCCCATTGGACGTTATTGCAAAAATTTAACTGGTAAAAAACATGTAGAATTCTGGCTTCATTAACCAGTGAAAAATATTCATAGGTAAGTATTTCTCCTCATATGAATACAGAAGCTCTCTATACTATTAAAATGCATCGGTGCCAGCTCCCAATCTGCCAACTGCGGCTTAATAACAATATTGTGTTGAAAGCTGACCTCTGCTACCCAATTAGTGAGAGACGCCGGGATCATGAGGCTTTATTGGATGCAGACCGGTATCGTAAATATTAATATTGATTGTTGAATGTGTGTCCAAGTTAGATACCTTTACCTTTGTTTCACTGTTCAAAACTAGTTTATTTTTAGGGTTCCGAAAAATAAAAGGAACCCTTGTAGGATCACTCGGGTGTCTGCCTGTCTGTCCGTCTGTCACAGCCAGTTTTCTCTGGATCCACTGGACCGATTCTGTTGAAATTTGGTACACATATAGACTTCTGTGACCCAAACACGGACGCGTTACGTAAATCATTAAATTTTTAGTATGGGGGTAACTTTTGGAGGTCAAATTAGAAAAAAAAAAAAAAAAAAAATAACAATATCGTTGACATATCAAATGAAAGGGCTTACTGTGAGGGTTTTGATTATATTTTTTTCATAATTTAAAAATAAATGGTTTTGAAGTTATTCAAGAAATTAGACGAAAAATTACCGGGGAATGGTAATTTTTCGTCTAATTTCTCCCCCTTCCCCCCCTTATCTCCGAAACTACTGAGCCTAAAATTTTGAAAAAAATGGAGATAATAGATCTTTACCTAATTACCTATTAGAAGTCTGTAGTGTCAAAATAACGTGTTAAAAAAAGTTCGTTCGGAACCCTTTGCACGCGAGTCCGATTCGCACTTGGCCAGTTTTGTAGAACTGAAACTGTTCAGAAACTACGTGCTTGTTTATTTGGCTCCTGAAAACATTTACATAACATTTCGCTTGTTTTTCCCGACAGGGAAGTAGAGGCGTACTTTCCTATCCATGGTACGACCACATTTTGATCAGTTGTGGTTTAGTCCCATGTTGAATAATGATAAGGATAGTCTCATCATAATTCATTATTATGGATTTGTGTCCATTAATAAGATACCTGGACACAAATCCGGGCTCCAGGCTGCTATTAGACAATATGACGAAATGGTAAGCCCAGTATCGTTTTGCCAAACCCAGGAATCAAACTCAGGACTAACCGTAGTTGCAACCAACGAAGCAGTTAAGATGTAGAAAAGGTTGGATTTCTTAAGAATTTGTAAGAATTTTATTTCTCGCCGACTGATCGACACTTTGCGTGACCAGAGGGCTGGCTCGTTCTTTGCTCAAAGAATTAGTATTGCCATTCAACGTGGCAATGCTGCCACATCACGGCTGCCAGTCTTCTGGGCACGTTTCTGGATGACAGCGATGCGGAGGAATTCTTCGACCCCTGAGTGTATTTGTTTTTGTATATTCATATGTATATAGTTAGGATTTATTGCTTATTTAATATTTGTAAGAAACAAACTCATATTTCAATGAAATACACGCCCATTATTTACTCCGTCAGTCAGCAACAATTTATCCTACGAGATCATCATCATCTTTCAGCCGAAAGATGTTTTCTGCTGGACATAGCACTCCCCCGTTTCGGTGCGCGGTTACCATCACTTCAGAACTTTTCGACCAACATTTCTACGAATTTTGCTCTCAGAAATGTTGGTCGAAAAGTTCTCTGCCACTTAAGTTTCCCATTACACGAGATGGAACAAATAGATTGGAACTCAAAACTTTTATGAACCGATTTACATACAGTCATACATAAAATATAAAGTAGTTGGTACCTACAAGTAATATTACTACAAATGGCTGACAACAATTCACAGTGTAAGTGCAGAAACTAACACAGCATAGAAGCAGGAGTTGCTAACCAATTACACTTCACACATAATTCACAGATGAAAATACAATAGCAAGTTTAAATGGAAGAACAAAGGCAGATAAGTACAGAAGGTTCACTTTGTGTTATTTGCTCCTGAGTGCAGAGAGAGGAAAAACCGAGCGTTTGGTCATGTCGAGTATAATTTAGTGACCATCATAAAATTTTGGGTTTTCAAATGATGTTTTATTTTGCAAATTGGTTAAAAATAACAATTTTACGTGAGAACATTTTCATTTGCAATTAAAATTAGATGAGGCCGATGTTTCCTTGCTTGCTGTTTACTTTGAGAAGAAACTCGGATACAAACACAGAGTTATCATAGCTAAGCTTTTAATTTTTTTTTTTGGTCGATGTTGGAACACCCAACAGGAGGCGGTCACTTAACGATTTAGAAACCCTTTTTTAAGGATGGGAAATCATCAAATGACTCCTCCCGCTCTGGGTGAAGTAGAATGGAGTGTCAGACTCTTACTGACTAAAACCCGTCAGTGTTCCTCCCAATGTCCTTTCAGGGCCGCGGTGACAAACAAATTCCCCAACCCCGGCAGGCACTGGCCCTGGCGGGCCCCATCTTCTATGCTAACAGCTCTTTGGGCTTAGTTGCTGGCGTGTTCTACTCCGTATAACCTAACCACTGAGAATGAATGACGATTTGACAGTTACTGTCAAATCGTGTTCTTTCATTCTTAGTTCGGGTTCGGGACTAATCGTAAGTCCGTAGGTGATACGGAGCAGAATACGCCCGCAACTAAGCCCGAAACTACGGACTTCGGGCTTAGAGAGTAGCCCCCCTGTGCTTCTTCTTGGCAATTCCTAAGGAAGACAACCAAGTCACCTCGCCATCTCCTTCGTGGTCTGCCGCGGCCTCGTTTGTCGAGGGCACCATTTGTGTTTTGCGGGCCCACCGCTCGATGGGCATGCGGCAGACATGTCCAGCCCAGTCCCATTTAAGCTGGGCAGCCTTCTGAGCCACGTCAAGGATTCGTGTTTTGGAGCGCAGTAGTGTTTCTAACGCGATCCGTTAATTTATCGCCAAGTGTAATGCGCTCCATAGCACGTTGGCAAACCTTGAGTTTGGACTTTTGAATGTTAGTCAGAAATCAAGTTTTTGCATGGTTTGTGCACCATAGGTTAAAATGGGGAGAATACACATACCCATTAGCTTCTTACTCCTTAGTTAAGATATGAAAAGTTCGAAGCTTATGTGTTACAGTTTTATGGCGATATGCAATCCAGAGATCCCTTCGAAATTGACTTACTGCACCCATCTTTAATACGACAAAGCAGAAGTAACAAAGAATAAGAAGTTAGCTGAGCGAGATATTAAACAGCTTTGCACGAGTCGTACTCATATGTATCTCAGAGCTAGCATTTATTCTTATACTAGACTGCTCTCTGTTGTTTGTGCGGGGAATGTCTGATTTGTATGGAGCTAGTCAGAGCGGGGAGCGCGTTGGATTTTTAGTAGTATATTGTTCAATATATTGCTTTATGGTTGTTGGGTTAAGTCTCACTTTAAAAGTGATCCTTTGTATTAAAAAGGCTCTAAAAAACATTGCACGAAGTATCTAATTCAAGTAGGTAACTGTTAATGTTCTCGATTGTACAACCTATTGTTTACCTTCATGTGCTATGTATTTTGTTTGTTGTTTTTATTAATAAACTGTACTTAAACTTAATAATAAACTAAACTTAATTTAATTTTATTGCAATTTAACTGAATCTACCTCTTTAATTCTTTTATGTTAATACTAGCTTTTGCCCTTGACCTCGCACTCGCATATTCCGTGTTTTTCCCGTTCTCGTAGAAATTTCAGGGAATCGAAGTTTTCACAAAATATTTTCGCAATTTTCGAACAAAAAATATCGAATGATAGTTTTTATTAGTGATGCAGTTTAAGTTCACCCGATAATATACAACTGAATCATTGGATTTTTTTGAAAAATATCAGTTAAGGTTTAGTCAGAAAAAACTGACAGCTTTCCCTTTCAATCCATCAATAAATAGTCTTAATGTGTAAGCCTGTACGTGTGGTTCGGAGCGAGGAGGCATGGGATGCGGTCACCTCTTTCTGCGAAGCAGTAATGCTAGCGAAGGAGGAGGCCGAACGCGTGAGAGAGAGGGAAACCTCACGCCCCAGCCGCCGCAACAGGAGAAGACGCCCCGGGCGTCGGGAGTCGCAGGGCGATTCTCGGCCACCGTAGGCGCGGGCCTGCGGACGACGAGCATTGGGTGGCTCGCCGTCCGATCAGAACCAGGCCCGAGTCGACGGCGCGCTGTGTTCCACGCGCGCCTCAAAGAGCTGTCAGCATAGAAGACGGGGCCCGCTAGGGCCAGTGCCTGCCGGGGTTGCGGAATCTGTTTGAAAGAGTCACCGCGGCTCTGGAACGCAAAGGGCATTAGGAGGAACACGGGTGGGTTTTAGTCAGTAAGAGTCTGACACTCCCTTCTGCTTCACCCAGAGCGGGAGGAGTCATTTGATGATTTCCCATCCTTAAAAAAAAAAAAAGCCTGTATGTGTGTAGTTTGCTATGTGTTATTACTTCGCAGAATAAGATCCTTTCGGATGGTGTTTTTTTATCTAAATCTAAAATCGTTATTCCAACAAAACCCAGGAATCGAACCGATTGGGTTCGATTCCTGGGTAGAACAAAGATTTTTCAAAAAACCCAATGATGCAGTTTTAGCTCGAGTCTCCTTTCAGTGTTTTTTGATATTCCTCATAGTTTCGTATTTGGCCATCCAGGCACACTTCAAAAATTCACCCTGTATATTGATGATTGATTATAATAAAAATAACTTACTCATACTATTTGATAACTTCACGCTTAGTAAAACCATAAAGTACGGCTCCTGCAAACAGGCATGTCGCGGCAGTGCACAATCGTATGCGATAGACGTTGTCAAATAAATTGTCTGCAGGAAGACTTATAAGTTTATTTTTAAACCAATGCGACGTGTCTCAAATTGTTTAGAGACTTATTGATCCCACCAAAAACATTTTCATGTAAAATGTTGCCAAGACCATATGTCTCGCACTGTCAAAAAGTTATCAGATCTCATGTAGAGCCAAGTTTCAAACTCTACACGCCCTGAGTCTATAAGCCCTAACTTCACAATCTCTACACCTTAGTCAAATATGTGGCTTGCCACTACCGTGCCCCCAGATTCGGGTTGTTTTTCAAAAATTCAAAAATCCGCCGGCAAAAAAAAAAAAAGAATAACCAACTACAGCAAAATCTAAATCTAAAAATCTAAAAACATATTTAAAAGAAATATTGATTTGGGATTACTTTTTGAAAAACCCAAAAAGAAACCGGCCAAGAAGGAAGGATAAATAAACCCAAAAAAAAACTTAATTGTTTTTCAGCGTCTGTTGAATGTAATTTTTTTAGAAAAAAACTGAGAACAAAAAATATGTAGGTACTTAACTTAAAAGATTTGTCGACTACATTAAAACTGACCAAGTGCGAGTCGGACTCTCATACGAGGGATTCCGTACCATAAACCGAAAAAAAAACACGTTTCTTTTATTGTTCCTTTGATTTTTAATTTAATTTAATTTATTATTTGTTGTTATAGCGGCAAAATAAATACACACTGAAAATTTGATCTCTATACCTATTACGGTTATGAGATACAGCCCGCTGACAGGCTGGCACGGACGGACGGACCGACAGCTGAGGCTTAGTAATAGGGTTCCGTTGGTGACCCTTTGGTTACAGAACCCTAAAAAGTACTAATAATAAATTTCAAAATGGTCACCCGAGACAGGGTCCACAAGTTTTTTCCTTCAAGGCATCGAACTTCAGAAAGTCGGCTGACCAGTTTTATCACTACGGGAATCTGATTTGCATAACTTTAATATGATATCATGGCCGTATTTGCGAAAGGTATGGGCAGGGTCTGCAGTGCACCCAAATAATACCTTTTTCCTCTTTTTGTGTTATAAGGTTGCCTGTACATTGACGCGGAGCGAGGCAGCGGAGCGGAGAAACGGAGAAATATTAACCAGTGGAACTGCTCAAAATGTCAGTGACTGATATTTTAACCGACTAACGCGCAGCGAAATTTCATTGGCTAATATTTCTCCATTTCTCCATTCCGCTGCCTCGCTCCGCGTCAATGGCCTGTCCATTCATTTCAGCCTTAGGTTCGCGTAAAATGTGACATAGACGCGACAGTGCGACAAAGCGTTTGTTATACAAATAATTATAAAACTGCGCCATTTGAAGATCTTTCGGACAGTCGTTACGGATAGTCAAAAGCCGGAAAATCAGACACCAGTCTTGCTAAGGAGTACCATGATGCCCAGTTATTGGATTTTAGAGGTCAGTTATGTAGTGTTGCTCTATGAAAAATACATCATACAGTTTCGTACATGAACTCGCCAGAGATCGACTGAAATTCATAACAATAAGTGGTCACAGGCTGCAGACTGCAGGCAGTCAAAAATGGCAATGCCAAGTCTGCATCTACGACTAACAAAATAACTACTGAGCCTAAGTAAAAATAACCTTCAAACAATAATAGGGACAATTACGAGCCATTGTCCCCTAAACAAACATCTCTTTAACATCAGCGCTACGGACAGCCCACACTCGCTCGGCAGGGACTGCTTTGACGCCAAAGAATCAGCCACCGTGGTTATCCAGCGTCAACAATTCCTCGGAACGGTGAGATTGCTCCGCCAAGCCTGTGAAATTCCTAGGAAACTTGCTTCTGAGCGGAGCTAGGCTGGCTAACTTAGCCAGGAAACCTACGCACAACGGACCGAATGAGAGTCTAAGTGCGGAAAATGGAGTCCCTAATCTATCTATCTATCTGTGAAAAATACTGGTATTCAACCGCATCCCGTTAGACTGGAAGCAGGTTGATTTTCTAATGCTAAAATAATCTGAACAATAAAAATTGCTGTCGCGTAGCACCTGTCTACGACAGCGTTTATACCGTCATTGCATTAATTTGAAATCAAAACCCAAAACAGCGGCTTTCACAAAACAAGGAAAAATAAAATTTACCTACGCAATCGATATAATCATTAATTTCAAAAGGTGACCACCTATCTCAGTAAATTTTATTATTTGGTAATATTTTTTTTCCTCAATAACTTTAAAATCAAGTTGGCATGACGATGCAAGTTGAAGGCCAAAGAACGAGGTAAATGTTTAATATTTTGATACAACCCTAAATCGCTACTGTTGGTCGATTAGATACAAGTTGTAGTATTATAATTACTGCATTGATAAATGTAATGTCAAATAACAAAGTTATATGTTCATGTTGATATTTTTATGTAAGTCCGTAGATGACGTTGTATATTCTTGACTTTCCTTATTTTCTAGCAACAGGGGGGATTTTGAAGTTGTATTTATAGACAGCCAAAGCTAGCTTTCTTGATCGACTTCGCTCCCATAGCTAAAAAAAATAACTATATAGTGTCAGGTTCCTGTCAGTGCAAGTGGTAGAATAAGTATTTTCCGAGATAACCTTTTACAAACATATTATTAACTAACAAACAAGTTTCGATAACTACTTAAAAAGAATAGAAAAAAAAAGAAAAAGACAAGAAATGAAAAGAAAAGGAAAGAAAAGAAAAGAAAAGGAAAGAAAAGAAAAGAAAAGAAAAGAAAAGAAAAGAAAAGAAAAGAAAAGAAAAGAAAAGCAAAGAAAAGTGATATTAAATGGCAACAAGTCTCTTAAAAGGTTCGATAAATATAATAATAATTTATTTTGTTCAGCCTGTGCCATCCCACTGCTGGGCAAAGGCCTTTCCCACATTTATCCAGAAAAAAAACAATAATACAATAATGATCCATAATATGTCGAAAGTTGCACACTCTCATCTAATGTAATCCTCGTTGATCCATATCTAAACAATACAAATGCAGCGGAGAAAATTATTGAACTCTGACTTCTAAACTGATTATAATGATCCAATCAACTGATAAAAAACCCATATCGCAGAAATTCAAGATAACCTGAGTAGTGTAGGGTTAAATGCAAATTATCCTCATATAAAATTTTGGGTTTATCTTTTGCAAAAAAAACAAACGCATGCCGGTTTGAAAATATGTGCGCAAATGTTGTTTGATTTAGAATATAAATACGGAAGGAAAGGTCGCAAGCTTCACACAACATCTCCACATCTCTTCACGAACGTTTCTTTACTACCAAACTACAAACAAAATGGCCGCCATCAAGACCGCCTTCATCCTGCTGCTGGTCGCCTTCGCCATGGTGATGGTGACCGTGGAGGCCGCCCACGTCGGACCCTGCGACCAGGTTTGCTCGCGTACCGTACCTGAGAGGCACGAGTGCTGCAGGGCTCACGGCTACTCCGGCTACAGCAGTTGTGATTACGGGCGAATGTATTGTGACTGACGGAACTCCGCGAGTGCACCGGTACCTTAGTGGAGCTTCTGTCCAACTGTTCGACGTCCATCACTCGAAGAGCACGAAGGGGTAATCAAGATCTACCTGTTTAATTGTGAATCATCAACATTATCAGTGACATTATTTGTAAGTTCCACTTCTTGAGAATTCAGCATGTGTTTTGGCTATTGATTAAAATGGTTTAGTTTTAAAATTTTCGTTTTTTATTTAATTTTCTTATGAAGTTTTTCTTGAGGAGTTCCTTCAAACGTTTATTTTTCAATGTTTTTTTTTATATCACGCTTGCTGGTTAATAGGCACTAAAAATAGATGTCTAAATATTTTAGTGTTTGGAAGATCAAATTCAAAAATAAAAAGATTACTTAGTTGTCGGGGTAACAAAAACAGCTTACTTTTAAGTTCTCCAGATATTGAATTTTACCTTGTTTTACCGTCAGCTAATCTTAAGGCTGACGGTGAAACAAAAACTTCCGTGGCAGATTAAACAAGAATCACAAAAGTGAAATATTAGGAGGAGCTCGTGGCTAAATATTCACAGCCGCACGGGTAGATCTTGAAGGTTAAGCAACGCTTGCCAAGGTTGTTCTGTGGATGGGTGACCATCTTAACATACCGAGTTTCCTCCGTGCCTCGGAAAGCACATTAAGCCGTTGGTCCCGGCTGTCATTTGTAGATCTTTGGCAGTCGGAGTTACGGATGTCAGAAGCCAGGAAATCTGACTCCAGTCTTGCCAAGATGTACCATGTTACCTAGTCAACGAGTTGTGGAGGTCTGGTAGGCAGCCGGACCACGTAAAACACTGGTATTCAGCTGAATCCGGTTTTACTAGAAGCCGACCCCGATGTAGTTGGGAAAAGGCTGATGATAAGTACAAAAGTGAAAAATTACTATGACTTGAGTGGGGTGGTGCTTTATCCATCATGAATGGTATCAAGTGCACTAGAAATAGTTGCAACTATGCTTCTTGAATTTAGAGGGTTAAGGGGTATTACAGTCTGAACTACAGACGACCCATTTACTATGAAAAACTAGCTGAACAGGCAAAACTTGTTCTACCATAAAAAAAATAGCCCATGACCTATTCCCAGACCTACCAAATATTCACAAAAAAAAAATCATAAAAATCGGCCGAGCCGTTTCGGAGGAGTTCGATAACAAACACTGTGACATGAGATACGTATATTTAAAGATTAACACCAAGCCTAGGAAGGCTCAGGCATGTGGTTTTCAGCAATAGATGGAGTGGATATCCTTATCCACTCCGTCCATGGCTGAAAACCATATGAAAATCCGTTTGGTAGCTTTGGAGTTATCGTACTTTTGAGTATAGACTGACGCTGCAAGGAGGTATCTATCTATCTATACTAATATATACAGCTGAAGAGTTTGTTTGTTTCATTATTTGCTTGAACGTGCTAATCTCAGGAACTACTAGTCTGATTTGAAAAATTCTTTCAGTGTTAGATAGCCCATTTATCGAGGAAGGCTATAGGATATATATCATCACGCCAAGACCAATAGGAGCGGAGCAGTCGAAGTTGCGCGGGTCAACTAGTTGATTATTTATGAACAGGCAGATTTGTAGCTGGAGAGTTTGCTCTCCACTTCTTCTAACGAGCTAATACACTAGGTAGTGGTGACGGGCGGGCGTTTTAGGGTAATGTCTTTTCGTAAAACTTGGACGTCCAAAAAGTGTTGGCTCTTAGGTCCCCTAAATATAATAAATGCCTTTTGGGTTTTGATAACACAATAACTAACCAATATAACTGAAGCACATTGCTCGCAGAACAGATGGTCGATGGGACCGAAAAGTTCTGGAGTGGCGACTGCGTAACTTTGGAAGTCCTCCCACAAGGTGGACCGATCACCTGGTAAAGGTCGCGGGTAGCCGATGGATGCGAGACGCACAAGACCGGTCGTTGTGGCGACGCTTGGGGGAGGCCTATGTCCAGCAGTGGACGTCTTTCGGCTGATATGATGATGATGATGATAACTGAAGCTCTTTATAAATAGTAGTATCACGAATTGATCGACGTCTCATTGTTTTATAACAGACACTGGGCCTACAGTCTGTAACTGCGATCCTACTGAAGCTCGCAAAGACCCGAAACGGAATGTCTAATAAGATGCTGACAAACCGCTTTGCAGCAATACCTTGGTACTCGAATTTGGACTTTAAGTTAGAGGAGGAAGGTAGTAAGTTGTGAAAGGTTGTCAGCTAATTGACTGCGCGATCTACCACTGTTTGTTTTGCGATGTCTGAAAAGAAGGTGCTTGGATGTGGTAATATAGGAAGGGTACTGTTTTAAGAGTTCCGAACATCCTTAAAAAACGGAACTCTTTTAGGATCACTTGGATGTCTGTCTCTCAGTCTGTCCGTCTATCATAGCCTATTTTCTCCAAATCTACTAGACCGATTCTGTTGAAATTTGGTACACATATGAACCTTTCTGTCTTGAGTTACACTTGACCTGTTTTCATACTAGTCTATTTTTTTTTTATTTGGACGACAGCTATTTTCTTATGTGTTTTGTTGGGTTGGCGTAGTTTATATCTATCTGTCTTGTCTATTTTGTTCCACAGCTCGGAAAATGCCTACCGTTTCCACACATTTCGATTTTGTGCTAGTACGGGTCCGTCTTTTCTGTACTGGAACCCAGGTTTTTTTACTCCATTTCTCGTTTGATGTGCGACTAGCGATGCGGATTTTTGGGTAACTTTCATGATGTTGGTTTATGGCGTGCAGTGTTGTGTGACCCCAGAATATTGCGTTCCATAGGTGTTTAGCGAAACGTAACTTAAAAATTTTACCTTAGTTTAGCAAAAGTACCTACATCTTTGCTAAACTCTGTCAGGGAATGCGTGAATTTATATTTTAACCTTTGGGTTAAAAAGACTTCACTGTGGTGTACAACAAAAGTAACATTTTAAACAGAATAGGGTATTTTACTGAAAAAATCTAATTAGTCCGTCAGATAGATTTCCTTAAAATATTGGACACGTATTTTTTCTTTTTTCACGTAAAAAAAATGACGAACATACAGTATGTTGAAAATTCGCGTGACGTCACTACGATAGTACAATTTTTACTAGCGACGTGACGTCACCAGCCCCTCTCCCGAGTTTTAATGCATTTTATCTTTGTCAAAATTCATTGATTTACAAAAACAAAAAATACGTGTTATTTTTATCGTTATTTTTCAATACTCTAAAACTAACGTACTAATAATAGATTTGCAATTTATTAATGGTGGAAACTAGCCTATATTCTTGCGTAAAGAATATGCATCAAGACAGATGGGCCAGAGTCGCAGTGGGAGCCAGAGGACGGGCGTCGGAAGGCCTAGGAAACACTGGCGTGACGACTTGGAGACGTTCATGACGGATTTGTCGGAGAAGGCAATTTCTACACCAGGAAGAGTGGAAGGCTATGGGGTACACTTTTGCCCAGCACTGGGACAATATAGGTTGAAAAAAAAGAATATACAATAATCTTATCTTCTTCTAATCTAATTTATAAAAATCTCGTGTCACGGTGTTTGTTATCGAACTCCTCCGAAACGGCTCGACCGATTTTCATGAAATTTTGTGTGTATATTCGGTATGTATGAGAATAGGTGGTAGGTTATTTTTTTTATTTAGCAAAACAACGTTTGCCCAGTTAGCTACTAATATATAGCATATTAATAATATCCTACTAATATTATAAACGCGAAAGTTTGTATGTATGGATGTATGGATGTATGGATGTTTGTTCTTCTTTCACGCAAAAACTACGGAATGGATTTTAATGAAAATTTACAATAATATAGCTTATACATTAGAATAACACATAGGCTATAATTTTTAAAGATAGTGTGTGAATTGTCCAAAATATAACGATAATGTAATTCCTATACAAAATGTTCATGGGTTTCGTAACTGTCAAACATTTAATGTTTATCCCACCGATACGGTAAACTCTCCCCTCAAATTTAAGAACGTATTTAAATACAGGTTTCGAATCGACAACATATATCTACAATATTCGGATAGTGGCGTATTTTAGATTTGTAAAATGTAGAATAATGTCAGTTATGAAAAAGGATTGACATATATTTTGGCTGTCAAATATTTATGCGTGCGTTCAGAAATGTATTTATATTGAACGAATATGAATAAATTCGTATTATCCGTATCATGATAAAAAAAAACAAAAGTAGATAACTCGTACATAGGTTAACCTGATAGGAATTGTGGCAATTTGATGTAGGTGAAATCAACTTATTACTTAATGCAGATACCCGTAATGCCATCTATTGACACAAACAGTACTTACGACAGCATGAGAATTACGTCAAAACATATTTTAAGTCTTTAAATATTTTGACAGTTCAACTTCAGATTCCATAGATGGCGTTTCGCATTTGACCTCATGTTTTTTATCGCAGTGTTATTAATATTAGAATATTCGTAAACAGGCGTGCGCTTACATTTGCTAAGCTTAACTAGAGTTGCTTAATAATGAATCTCTACGGGCCTAGGGCCAGGGGTCACGTCATACCACCTTCGAGCAGCTGGAGAAGTCCCATGATAGAGGAGTCGCGAAAAGATTTGAATTAGATTGGCTAATCGGATGTCTAACTGTGTTCTAAAAACTTAAAAAGTAGTTTCTTAACTTTTTTGTTTGAAGAATAGCACCCATGTAGTGCAATATAATATCAACACATTAAACTTCACATATGCTAAAATAGTATGGCTTTATGGCTCGATGCCATAAAGAAGGCTGTTAGAGGCAGCACGCACAGAGCTTGCCCGTAGCAGAAGACCGCATGGATACACGTCGTATGCAGTCGCGATCCTCAGCAGTGAAGGAACGACGCAGAAGAAGAAAAATGCGAACATGATATAAGAAGGCCACTCAAATGCGCATAATCTACGAATAGTGTTAAAATTTCTGACGGCACACACCATAATCAAGAAGATAATTAGGTTATTTTGGAAGATAGCCTGTGTTGTTCCGTTGCTTCAGCATTCATTTATTTCTTCCCTGTTCGGGGAACCCACCGACCAAGCAGACCATCAATACGGATAATAGTGACAAATGTTTTTGGGAAAATATAAGGAGAATATTTCCATGAAAGCGTCCATGGAAAAAAATGATAAATATCATCAGATTAAGTTTTATAATTTGTATTAAAATGTTTAATTTCTATAACATGTTGCAAAGGCACTCGGCTGAAAGTCACATATAACTAACCAAAATCCCAGTGAGCCCATGATACGTTATGACCATTTCAGGGCCAGAAATTATCTGTTACAGGCACAGGATTTACAGTGGAGGGTGCACCCTCCAGTGCATCATGGCATTGATTCCAGGCAATGACGCCAGAGGCGGACTCGCGTAGAGAGTTTTCGAGATGGTAGTGCTGGAGCCGTACCCACTTCTCCTTCTGCTTCCCAACGTGAACAAATCCTCGGAATGGTGAGGTCGCTCCGCGAAACCTATGGCGCACCCAGGAGGCTTCTGTGCACTTGGGCGGAGGAAGGCCGGCTAAGCCAGGTGTCCTACGCACAACGGAACGGATGAGAGTCTAAATGCGGATAACGGAGTCTCAACTCTAATTTACTCTATCTGTTGCGGGGGTAGACTTCTCTTCTGGTTGGTTTTCCCATCTCCAAATTTATGTAGCTCTATCGCGTGTTAACAACCCTAAGAACTTTCTTCAACATCGTGTCGTGTCGTGTTTGTTATCGTTAAAACGTTTCTCATTACAAAACTTACTAGGGCTGGTCGGCGTTTTGAATAGAAGCGGTGATACACCCAATGCCTTGCATAACAGTCTTCCGAATTCCTAATTCTAAGAGCAGTCAAGCAATGCTAGATGTTGACTGTTCGTAAATCTCATCTTAGCGACATCATTTTACTATCCGAAATACACGCGAACGAAGTCGCGGGCAACAGATAGTAATTTATAAAATTTAATTGTAAAGGGGTGGGATGCTGGTGTCCTGAAACACATCCCTCGAGCATGGCTTAGGCACCAGTCTCCAACACGTATATACTTACCTGAATTATGTATGGTATCTGTCCTATGTAAAATAATTTAAATTTAAATTGTAGTGAAAAATATAGTTTATCCTATATTAAAAGAAAAAATGTGGCTTTTCTTGGAATCTATACTACTATTAGCTAACCTGACAAACGTTGTTTTGCCATATAAATAAAAAAACTAGCCTACGACCTATTCTCAGTCCTACCAAATAAATTAGTCACGCCGTTTCGGAGGAGTTTTTTCAGAAACACTGTTACACGAGATTTTTATATTATATTAGAAGAAGATTAGATTATATAGCTAAAGAGTTTGATTGTTTCTTAGAACGCCCTAATTTCAGGAACTACTGGTTGGAATTGAAAAATTACTTTAGTGTTAGATACGTTTTATCGAAGAACGCTAAAGGCTATATAATATCACGCTACGAACAATAGGCGCGGAGCATTAAGGAAAAATGTGGCGCAGACGAAGTTGCGCGGGTCAGCTAGTACATTATAATTATATGCTAAAATAATAATAATCTAATCAGTCAGTTGTCTCGGTATCATTCATCCTTATTTAGGTTCCGAACCCACAACTTTACACACCTACTTACCAAAACTTTATCGATATTATCGAATCGCAATATAAACAAAACATAAAACTAAACACAACTGAACATTCAAGGCTAACTACCTGATGACGTTGGTTTGATCAACGCCTAACGCACTTGTCTCACCGTCGGCGATCAGCGAGTAGCGAGTGAAGCTTGAAACTCGAAATGAGTTGGCGAGCAGCGAGTAGCAAGTGAAAAGTGTCGATAGTTTTGTCGCTCGGCTTTAAGCGTGCTTTTGTGCGACGCCACGACGGGCGATTACTCGCAATACTCGCTCCGGCCCGCACTATAGGTAGAAATTCCCACTGGTTGGTGACTTTTAACCGCCAAGCGAGCATCGACGAGCGAGTGTCGCTGAGCGAGTACAATCTTTTGAAAGCTCTTGTCGCTGCGATCAACTAGTGTCAACAGCCGGCTCGCCAGCAGTGTGAACAGCCAGCTATCGACTATAAATGTATGTTACTCTTTTACTCACACGAGATCTATATTTTTTGTCCCTTTCCTCAGCGAGCAAATATTCGATAGCTAATTGCTTTTTCGCCGGCGGCGGTGAGACAAGTGCCTTAGTCACCGGCTTTTCGTCAGTGTTAGTATATTTTTTTTACCAATTTGCATAACTGGAAAATTATCACAATAAAAAAGAAGGTACCAAAAACAAGTTTAGTTGCCATAACAAATCAGTATTTTTTTATTCGTGTTTGCATATTTCGAAGATAAGAAATTTCTATTGACTAGCTTCTGTCAGCGGGTTCGCCTGCATAATCCCTAAGGAACATACTCCCGGGATATATATAGGACTATAATCTACCTCTGTGCCAAATTTCATGAAGATCCTTTGGAGGTATGCGAAACAGAGAATAAAGTCCCGCAAACCCCCATTGAAAAGGGAGGATCCTCTTACCAGACAGTTGTTGTGTCTGGCGGGCAGCTGCCCGATGGTTGATATTCGAGCTGATGTATATGTTCAAATCGCATGGTAAACTCTGCTTGCGCGATGCAGGATTTCAAACTAATAGTTCGCTGCTAGTTAGATAGATGGTGTCACGGTTATTTTTTGTTGCGATGTAGATTTGCTCCGTTGGTTTTTCTTGTAGCGGCATTGATGTGCCGCTACAATCCTTTCAGCTGTTCTGACGTGAAACAGTTACAAACATTCATCCTCACAAACTGTCGCATTTATAATATTAAGTAGGATTAGTAGGATAGGATTCTTATTGCATTAATATTTTATGTATAAAGATGGTATTGTCGCTGAAAAGCCGTTGGTTTTGCGCCTGAAATCTCTCCGGTCGTGTTGGGTTGCTATTGTATTGGACTATGAGAGTTACACTGCGTTTTCACTAAAGATGTGCGAGGACACCTAGCAAGGGATCTGTTTGTTAAGAGAGGACTCTAGTCCCGAGGAATTAGAAAAATAGGTATTGGAAGAAACTATTGCCGATGCCGTCGCACTGCGCCCTATCAAGTAAAGTGCAAAAGCGACAACTGCAGCTCAGGCTGATTTTACCTATAAAACCTTGACAAAATCATTAAAATCGGCGGTTTTAATGATTTTCATATACACAATATATGTCAGGTTGGCGCAGTGATTGAGCGATTAACTGCTGCGCTGAGGGTTCGATTCCCGCACGGAACAAATATTTGTATGGCCTACAGAAACTAGTTCCGGATCTGGCTGTTAGTGTGTGTGAGATTATAAGTATGTAAACGCTTCCTCGACACAAGAGAAATTCCTAGTGTGGGGCAACGTTTGTTTTTTTAGAAAAAGAATATCAATAAACAAAGTAAATGTAAACAAGTCAACGACTAACAAGCTGATGACATCAACGTTGTGGTTAACGGACAGATAAACGACCGATAAAGTATATCAGAAACCGGACATTAGGGTGCCTGTCCATTGCGAACGAGCAAGGCAGCGGAGCGAAGAAACGGAGTAATTTTAACCAATGGAATTGCATAAAATCTCCGTATCACGTAAATCACTGACATTTTGACTGACATCCTTGGTTAATATTTCTCAGTTTCTCCGCTCCGCTCGTAATGGTCAGGCACCCTTAGTCACTGGCTTTTCGTACACGTCTTTTGTTTTTAGGGTTCGAACAAAAAACGGAACCTTTATAGGATCACTCGGGTGTCTGTCTGTTCGTCTGTCACAGCCAGTTATCTCCGGATTCACTGGACCGATTCTATTGAAATTTGGCACAAATATGGACTTCTGTGACCCAAACACGGACGCGTTACGTAAATTATTAATCATTTAGTGTGGGGGTCACTTTTAGGGGTCAAACTAGGAAATAAAAAAAAAATGTCTTTTGAACATTATTGTGTGATATATGAGATGAAAGGGCTTACCGTGAGGGTTTTAATGATATTTTTTTCATAATTTTAAAGTAAGCAGATTTGAAGTTATTCATGAAATTAGGCGAAAAATGACCATTCCCCCCTTATCTCCGGAACTACTGAGCATAAAATTTTGAAAAAAGATATGGAGATATAATATATCTTCACCTATAGATTAAAAGAAGTCTATAGTGTTAAAACAAGAATTAAAAAAAAATGAAATTCGTCCGACTTGCGCTTGGCCAGTTTTTTATTTAAGAATTTACATAACAGGAAAACTATAACACTAGGTAAGTACCGACCTAAATCAGGTTGGTTGCCATCACAAACCAGCTTTGTTTAATATGCAAATAAGTATATTTGCATATTCAGAAGATAAAAAATGTAGGTATCTAGTTAACTTGTTTTGATTTATTATTATCTTTTGGAGGGTATGCGGTACAGAGAGTAAAGTCCCGCACACCTCCGTTGTAAAGGGAGGATCCTTCGACCAGGCAGTTGTTGTGCCTGGCGCGCAACTGCCCGATAGTTGATATTCAGGCTGATGTATTTGTTCAAATCGCACGGTAAACTCTGTTTGCGGGATGCAGGATTTCAACCTAGTAGTTCGCTGCTAGTTGGATAGATGGCGACGCGGTTCTTTTTGTTGCGATGTAGATTTGCTCCGTTGCTTTTTCTTGTGGCGGCATTGATGCCGCTACAATCCTATTCAATCAATTGATTATTATTAAGTGTTAACGTTCTGTATAAAACAGATATTTTCGCCCGATCCCTTTTTCGACTGATTCATTTTCAAGGTTCATGGGATAATACCGTTGACAGACTGACGGATGGACGGTCAGCGGAGGCTTAGTTTTAGGGTTCCATTAATAACTCTTCAGGCATGGAACCGCTTTTTCCACTCCGTCTGTCCGTCCAGCCGACTGTCTGTCTGTCAGTGGGGTGTGTCTCAACAACCGTAATAGTTAGACGGTTGTTTTTTTTTAAATTAAATTTAAAATATAGGGGCTCCTGTACAAGAAACGTGTTTTTTTTTTGGCTTTTGGTACGGAACCCTTCGTGTGAGAGCCGGACTCGCAAAATGGCCGTTTTTCAACCGATGTTTAGTTTTAGGTTACTTTCCCATTACGAAACAAAGTCTGGTTCAAAAACCATAGAACAAATTTTATTAACTTTTACGTCAACTTCCGCGTTAGCATCTCATTCTTTGTTATTATGAAAAAAAAAACCAGTTGTGACAAACGGACAGACTTAATCACACTATAAGGGTTCCTTTTTACCATTTTGGTACGGAACCCTAACAACCTAATTTTTAAGGTTCCGTACCCGAAGGGTAACCGACGGAACACTATTACTATGCCTCCGCTGTCCGTCCGTCCGTCCGTCTGTCTGTCAGTGGCCTGTATCTCAAGAACCGTAAGAGGTAGACAATTGAAATTTTCACAGATTGTGTATGGGTATCATTTAAGCTATCACCAATTTAATTAGTTTTGTGTTTCTTAAATAATAGGGTTTGTCCTCCAAATAGTAGATCTGTCACCAAAATGTAGTCACCAAACAATATAAAATCAATTCCACAATAAATCACCTAAAATCATGGAGATATAGGGTCTAGTACCAAATAAATGTTTTTGTATGTATTATAATAGGTTTGTCCTAATAAGTATTTAAGCAAACTAACTTAAAGAGATCACCAATAAATCATAATATTATGTCACTAGAAAATTTCATAAAGTTCCAAAAAAATTTAGGGTTGCTAGCATAATGTTATAAACGCATATGGTTTATAAAAAAATAACCACGAAGGGGATGGCTCCCCTTCCTCCTGATGGATCCCCTTCTAACCTAAACTGTCCGAGTCGGGGTGTCCCGGCTATAAAAATCCCGATAAAAAGGAGTCGCAGTCAGGGATCGATAATCGATTTATTTGGTGACAGATCTACCATTCTGAGCACAGAGCTATTATTTAATAATTCAATATTTAATAATTTGATAATTCATACCTGGGAACAATTTTTGTTTATCTGAGAACGAAAATATTTCGTGGCGATAGATCTATTTATTAGGTGATACAACTTGATGACAAATATAAATTTTGGTGATACAAAATATAGTTCCCATTGTGTATTTCTATTGCCGCTATAACAACAAATAATAAAAATTACGGTTTATGGTACGGAACCCTTCGTATGCGAGTCCGACTCGCACTTGGCCAATTTTTCCATACATTTTGGGAATGGAAGCGAATGCGAACTTTATTTAAAAAATAGAAGAATTAGCTGTCTTATCCATGTTTCATGGCTGCATGACAACATAACGCCATTAAATAGGCCTCGACGAAAAAGTCAATACTAAGAGCGCCTATTAGCTCAGGTTTGTCTTCACACCATCGAAGACAAACAGATCGTTAACGAGTTTACTCTGGATAATTAGACCGGTTCATTATTTCAGGGAACTTGGTTTGCGGTTTAAATAGATTTAGATTTCATTTTGAATTTGTGTTTTATTCTCTCGGTTTGTTTGCTAAGGGGCCACTATGAAATTGATCTAGCAAAGTTTTGATAAAGGCGCAGACTCACCGCGTTGCATGCTATGCCCTAGCATGCGGTGCATTTTAGCAGCGTGGATTCATTTGTTTGACAACGTGGATCTACGTTTACACACTGCAGTACACACTACACACCCACAACTATGTACAACTGTAGCGTGGTCCACCGCGGTGCACTGTTCTGCGATACAGTTGTAGATAGTCGTGGGTTAACATTCGTGTAGTTTTTACCGCATGCACATAGCGTGCATGGCGTTAACAGCGTTGAGCTATGTGAGCGCCATATCAAGAAAGCCACACATGCATAAATGACGTCATTTGATACGTAGCTTGTCCATGGTTTGCAGTGGACACAATCTCAAGTATTTTTTTACAAAGCTAAGCACACACACACGTCTAGTGGCCTTTCCGTACGCCGCGATGGGTCTACGCCTTAAGTGCCTACTTTAATCGTATTATATTTAAACGACTTCAAATGCGATGGTATTGTAGGTATAAGATTTTCCTTGGTCATGTATTTGACCTACCATCGAATTAGATGGATTAGACATAAGTAATAATGATAATAAGACTTTATTGATATAAAACCTTACAATAGCTTAAATCTAGTTACAATTTTCAATAAAATTAAAGGCGCACCAAAGTTGAAACCCTGACCCCTAAACTAGGAATACCTGTGACTTAGGAGTCAGTGTTCTACTGCTACTTGGACACTATAAACCTTAATGGAAATTAAAAGTAAAAATGAAATTTAAAACTTGAAGTAAGATACTTAAAAGTTAAATTAAAAATTTATTAAAAGTAAAATGACTGGGTGTAGATTCTGCATGTGGGACTGGGCGTTGTGTTTTTAAGTCAGTATGAGCTAGGTGTCTTCTGCTATATTAAAGATGTCGGTGGAATGTTGTGATATTACTTCAGAGCGGTTAGCAGTTCTTCAGTTTTAGCGTAGTCTAGGTGGTACAGCATGATCTTCAGCTTGGTTTTTACCTCGTGTTTGCTTAACCCTGCTATTTGTATGGTCTTATTAATATTTTTGTAAACTAGAGAGTAAACTAGTAGTGGGCGGGGGCAACGTAAATCTAGCTCGAGAAAAGGGATTAAGTGAGAGTTCCACTCCTTTGCTGTGCGCATTATAAAAGACGTTTGGAAGCGCTTAGTGCGAATTGGTGGAATAGCAACAAGGTAGGGATGGTAAGATGCAGTGCGTCTCGACGTCCGATGGTAGAAGGGGGCCGGTGGGATGAGGTCGTGGAGTTCTTGGGCACACTCACCGAAGTACAATCTGTAGAAGACCGACAAGCAGGCAACATTACGGCGATGAGCCAAGCTATGTAGAAATTAAATATAACTGACACTAGTTTATAAGTTTACATTGTTACTAACAAATTATGGAAGAGATTCTGAAAAATAAATGTTTATTATTATTATTTCATGTATTAGTTTATTTTTAGTTATTTATTCTTATTTATGTATAGTGTTTTATGGGCCTCAGTTTCCTGAAATAATGGATAAATAAATAAATCTTAATATAAATAAAATAAAAAAATCTTCCATTACAGAGTGACTGAGCGACTAACAGACAAAACATAACCGAAGCTGCTGGTCCGGTACTGGTGGTAGAAGGCTGAAATTTTTATAAAGGTTCCTTGGGGAGGGAAAGAAAGGAGTTCCCGAAATTCGTACGGGAACGGGAAAAAACGGGATATGTGCGTACTAAGTCGCGGGCAAAAACTATTAAACTATAAAAAATCGGCAAAGTGCGTTTCGGACTTGCACACGATCTTATAGAACCCAAAAAATAATTTATCACTACATAGTATAAAACAAAGTCGCTTTCTCTGTCCCTATATCCCTATGTATGCTTAAATCTTTAAAACTACGGAACGGATTTTGATGCGTTTTTTTTAATAGATAGAGTGATTGAAGAGGAAGGTTTATATGTTTATACATATAACAGTATTTCTCAACTATTTAATGGATACCACCAACCAACCAACCAACCAACCCTACCAACTATTTTATGGACCATTAAATAGTTGAGAAATACTGTTATTTTTGAGGTTTCTAATGTGATGTCGTAAATAATTACATTTTATGACGCAGACGAAGTTGCGCGGGTCAGCTAGTTAAATATAAATTAAGGATTCAAGTTAACACAAACTGCATTTCCAAAATCAAGATAAACTTTTGTGGGTGAAAAGCGAATAAGCGAAAAATGTTTGATAGATATTGAGAAAACATTTTTTTTCTATACTAATAATCCTACTTGTGATATTATAAACGCAAAAGTTTGTATGTATGGATGTATGGATGTTTGTTCTTCTTTCACGCAAAAACTACCGAATGGATTTTAATGAAAATTTACAATAATATAGCTTATACATTAGAATAACACATAACACATAGGCTATAATTTTTAAAGATAGTGTGTGAATTGTCCAAAATATAACGATAATGTAATTCCTATACAAAATGTTCATGGGTTTCGTAACTGTCAAACATTTAATGTTTATCCCACCGATACGGTAAACTCTCCCCTCAAATTTAAGAACGTATTTAAATACAGGTTTCGAATCGACAACATATATCTACAATATTCGGATAATGGCGTATTTTAGATTTGTAAAATGTAGAATAATGTCAGTTATGAAAAAGGATTGACATATATTTTGGTTGTCAAATATTTATGCGTGCGTTCAGAAATGTATTTATATTGAACGAATATGAATAAATTCGTATTATTCGTATCATGATAAAAAAAACAAAAGTAGATAACTCGTACATAGGTAAACCTGATAGGAATTGTGGCAATTTGATGTAGATGAAATCAACTTATTACTTAATGCAGATACCCGTAATGCCATCTATTGATACAAACAGTACTTACGGCAGCATGAGAATTACGTCAAAACATATTTTAAGTCTTTAAATATATTGACAGTTTAACTTCAGATTCCATAGATGGCGTTTCGCATTTGACCTCATGTTTTTTATCGCAGTGTTATTAATATTAGAATATTCGTAAACAGGCGTGCGCTTACATTTGCTAAGCTTAACTTGAGTTGCTTAATAATGAATCTCTACGGGCCTAGGGCCAGGGGTCACGTCATACCACCTTCGAGCAGCTGGCGAAGTCCCATGATAGAGGAGTCGCGAAAAGATTTGAATTAGATTGGCTAATCGGATGTCTAACTGTGTTCTAAAAACTTAAAAAGTAGTTACTTAACGTTTTTGTTTGAAGAATAGCACCCATGTAGTGCAATATAATATCAACACATTAAACTTCACATATGCAAAAATAGTATGGTCTTCTTTATGGCTCGATGCCATAAAGAAGGCTGTTAGAGGCAGCACGCACAGAGCTTGCCCGTAGCAGAAGACCGCATGGATACACGTCGTATGCAGTCGCGATCCTCAGCAGTGAAGGAACGACGCAGAAGAAGAAAAATGCGAACATGATATAAGAAGGCCACTCAAATGCGCATATTTCTACGAATAGTGTTAAAATTTCTGACGGCACACACCATAATCAAGAAGATGATTAGGTTATTTTGGAAGATAGCCTGTGTTGTTCCGTTGCTTCAGCATTCATTTATTTCTTCCCTGTTCGGGGAACCCACCCACCAAGCAGACCATCAATACGGATAATAGTGACAAATGTTTTTGGGAAAAAATAAGGAGAATATTTCCATGAAAGCGTCCATGGAAAAAAAATGATAAATATCATCTGATTAAGTTCTATAATTTGTATTAACATATTTAATTTCTATAACATGTTGCAAAGGCACTCGGCTGAAAGTCACATTCAGACCAAATTCCCAGTGAGCCCATGATACGTCATGACCATTTCAGGGCCAGAAATTATCTGTTACAGGCACAGGATTTACAGTGGAGGGTGCACCCTCCAGTGCATCATGGCATTGATTCCAGGCAATGACGCCAGAGGCGGACTCGCGTAGAGAGTTTTCGAGATGGTAATGCTGGAGCCGTACCCACTTCTCCTTCTGCTTCCCAACGTGAACAAATCCTCGGAATGGTGAGGTCGCTCCGCGAAACCTATGGCGCACCCAGGAGGCTTCTGTGCACTTGGGCGGAGGAAGGCCGGCTAAGCCAGGTGTCCTACGCACAACGGAACGGATGAGAGTCTAAATGCGGATGACGGAGTCTCAACTCTAATTTACTCAATCTGTTGCGGGGGTAGACTTCTCTTCTGGTTGGTTTTCCCATCTCCAACTTTATGTAGCTCTATCGTGTGTTAACAACCCTAAGAACTTTCTTCAACATCGTGTCGTGTCGTGTTTGTTATCGTTAAAACGTTTCTCATTACAAAAATTACTAGGGCTGGTCGGCGTTTTGAATAGAAGCGGTGATACACCCAATGCCTTGCATAACATTCTTCCGAATTCCTAATTCTAAGAGCAGTCAAGCAATGCTAGATGTTGACTGTTCGTATATCTCATCTTAGCGACATCATTTTACTTTCCGAAATACACGCGAACGAAGTCGCGGGCAACAGATAGTAATTTATAAAATTTAATTGTAAAGGGATCCTGGTGTCCTGAAACACATCCCTCGAGCATGGCTTAGGCACCAGTCTCCCACACGTATATACTTACCTGAATTATGTATGGTATCTGTCCTATGTAAAATAATTTATGTAAATTGTAGTGAAAAATAAAGTTTATCCTATATTCAAAGAAAAAATGTGGCTTTTCTTGGAATCTATACTACTATTAGCTAACGTGACAAACGTTGTTTTGCCATATAAATAAAAAAACTAGCCTACGACCTATTCTCAGTCCTACCAAATAAATTAGTCACGCCGTTTCGGAGGAGTATTTCAGAAACACTGTTACACGAGATTTTTATATTATATTAGAAGAAGATTAGATTATATAGCTAAAGAGTTTGTTTGTTTCTTAGAACGCCATAATTTCAGGAACTACTGGTTGGAATTGAAAAATTACTTTAGTGTTAGATACGTTTTATCGAAGAACGCTAAAGGCTATATAATATCACGCTACGAACAACAGGCGCGAAGCATTAAGGAAAAATGTGGCGCAGACGAAGTTGCGCGGGTCAGCTAGTAATATTATAAAGAAGAAAGATTTGTTTGAATTGAATAGGCTCCGAAACTACTGGACCGATTTGAAAAATTCTTTTAGCATTGGTTAGCTACATTATCAGGGAGTAACATAGGCTCTATATTATCCCCGTACTCCCACAGGAACGGGAACTACGCGGGTGAAACCGCGTGACGTCCACTAGTGAACATTAACATTAGTAATAAACATTTATTAACAAGTAACAAGTATTCGTAACAATATACTTACATACTATAATAATTAAACATTAATACAAAACAAAAACCGAAACATTTTGCGAAATCATTCGAGGAGGCATGGGAAGCGGCCACCTCTTTCTGCGAAGCAGTAATGTTAGCGAAGGAGGAGGCCGAACGCGTGATATAGAGGGAAGCCCTACGCCCCAGTCGCCGCAACAGGGGACGCCCCGGGCGTCGGGAGTCGCAGGGTGATTCCCGGCCACCGTAGGCGTGGGCCTGAGGACGGCGAGCATTGGGTGGCTCGCCGTCCGATCAGAACCAGGCTCGGGTCAACGGCGCGCTGTGTTCCACGCGCGCCTCAACGAGCTGTCAGTATAGAAGACGGGGCCCGCTAGGGCCAGTGCCTGCCGGGGTTGCGGAATTTGTTTGAAAGAGTCACCGCGGTCCTGGATCGCAATGGGCATTAGGAGGAACTCGGATAGGTTTTAGTCCGTAAGAGTCTGACACTCCCTTCTGCTTCACCCAGAGCGGGAGGAGTCACTTGATGATTTCCCATCCTTAATAAAAAGGTGTTCACAAACACACTATCTAGCCTGCTTGCTACCATTGACAAGCTGTTGGTGCTGTCCCGCACCCTGCTGACCAGGGATGTGCACCGCTTCCGCATCACAGTGTAAAAGCAGTTAACGCGAGCTTCAGCAAACATCCCCGACGCGTCGCTGTATCGGGGCAATCCCACCACAAACCTTTTTCATAAAATAAACACAAACACCCTCACTCAAATTAAAAAAAAAAACCATTTCAAAACATCGTTCACTCTGGCAAAGCTATCGAAAAACGGGAGCAAAACGAAATAACGGTAACCGCGGAACTCGTACCTTAAAACAAATAACAAATAAATGTTGTAACAAAACCACAGTACAAAGAACACAAAGGGAAGTACAGTCAACTTCACATCCATTTGAGATTGACAGCGTCTTTACTTCGTAGCTGTAAGAGCGGTTTTTGTAATATAAGCAGTGCGGTTGATTGTACTCGTGCTGCGACCGCAGTTTTAACGTAAAATATATTTCGTGTTAAGAAGTAGAAGCGGTCGTCGGCGGAAGGGGAACAGTTTTCTAAATTTTATTGAAGTAGGTTTTTTTATTTTTTATTTGTGATGGGTTTGCTCTTGACTCTAGTCTAGGTCAGAGATGACCGAGACCAAGTCTACGATGGAGCGAGCTTACCCAGAAGGAGCCTGTTCACTCTAACTTTGAAGAGATTAGGGTTATTTATAATTTTGAGTTCCGTAGATATTCTGGTAAGCAAAATTGGTATAGGTTAGGTAGAGTACTAGTAGAGTTATCCATCGTCATCTTTTCTTTAGTACCCACCATAGATCATCACCAGGGCTTGCAGTCTCGACATAGATAACGATCGAATTTAGTTATTAAGTCCTAAGGCCGCCCGTACACAGTAAATTTCGAACGCGATCCACGGATCATACCATTGATTTTGAACGTGGAATGCGTTCGAGATTGACTGTGTACGCGTGACTATAACGAATTCGGTCGCTAGGCGATCGACAAGTATGTCGGGCGTATTTAATAAAACTGACTGGTGGCAATTAACAAGCGACAATGTGACAATACGACAACTTTGTACGTTTATATTAACATACATCCTCTGCTTTTTATTAAACAACACCTGTCGCGAAATTGTGGTAATTATGTCAGTATTTGACAAATTTTTCGCATAGGCAGTTATTAAACAGGGCCCCGATGGCCGATATTAAAGAGTCAGCGAGAGAAATTTGGTGATGGTTTCTATACAAAGTGAAATATTACTCTTCCTTGCTCTCTAATTTCCTTTTTGGAAAAAGAGCTTTACTAACTATACAGACGTAATACGTGACTTTCAATAAAGTAGGTTTATTTATTTCCAAGAATAAGGACTTTATTGCCGTGAAGAGTAAATGCTCCAACAGAACGATCCTCCATCACATGTACCTAAGTAAGACATTTAATTCGGCACTTGTCTAAAATATGAAAACAGAGGGCTTAGCACGAAAGTCTTGATGTATAGTAACGTTATAATATCGCTAACTTAAGTGAATTTTGAATATAAAAAAAACCGGTCAAGTGCGAGTCGGACTGAAGCATGAAGGGTTCCGTACCACCGTATTTTTATTATTTGTTGTTATAGCGGCAACAAAAATTCACACTCTGTGAAAATTTCAGCTGTCTACCTATTACATTTCATGAGATATAGGCCGCTGACATACTGTAGATGGACGGGCGGACGGACGGACAGCGGAGGCTTAGTAACAGGGTTCCGTTGGTTACTTTTCGGGTACGGAACCCTTTATAAACTACAATCTCATAGTATTTTGGTATAATTTTGTGCGACAATTTATATCAAACAAAAATATGAATACAGTACCTATTCAATTCAAATAAATATTATGTGTGAAACGAGTATTGAGTATTCAAACTCAAACGCAAACTTTATTAAGGAGGTTGAATTGTACCTTTATTATTTTTTGAAGGATGGGAAATCATGAAATGACTCCTCCCGCTCTGGGTGGAGCATAAGGGAGTGTCAGACTCTTACTGACTAAAACCCATCCGTGTTCCTCCTAATGCTCTTTGCGTTCCAGGGCTGCGGTGACTATCTCGAACAAATTCCGCAACCCTGGCAGGAAGTGGCCCTAGCGGGCCCCGTCTACTAATGTGAAGTTGTGCCTAGTAGAGAAGGTTATAAACGAATGCTCGTATAACAAAGACATAATAATTGTTTTCTTTCGACTTATCTGTGGAAGAGACGCGATATATTGATAGATTCAAACTCAAACTCAAATCGTATATTTCAAATAAACCATTTACAGGCACTTTTGAATTGTCAATGTCGGTCGGTCCAAAAAGATGAAGCTATTTGCACGTTCCAAAGCGTAGATTGTAGCAATAGTAAAATTTTACGTTTCGTTACTATACGTCAAAAATATTCGTGTAAGGTCCTCTGAAGTAAACGAAACCGTCAACTTTGAACACGGCAACAGAATGCTTCAACAAACCTTATACAATAAACACTTTGATAATTCAACGGGAAAATTAACAAAAAAACAAAGCGAGTTCCTTTACACTGAATAAGGTTTCACAAAAGAGTATTTATATTTTTGTAACTTTTATATATTATCAAAGAAAATGTAATGTATCGAAACGTGAGCGTTTGTTCGTAAAAACGGCAATTAAGAAAGGTAGGTATTTTTGTATCTAAAGTACAGTCATGGCATTGATACCTTCGTCAGTTTTCAAATTATTTTCTTTATCAAGTCAGGACTTGCTTAGATATTAAGATCAGAATGGACGAATCCTTTCACTAATGTTTAGTTGGACTCATAACTTTTACCTTTTTAAATACTGGCCATTTAGTAAAAAGTAAACCAATGTGCGTTTGAGAAAAGCAAAGCATTTTTTAACTCACGGTTTTTTGCTAACACGAGGTTAAAAAATAATTTTCCGTAGTAATCACTCCGACTTAAACCTAAAGCGGAGTAAAAAAAAATAACTCTGGTTTGTACAAGTGGGGCTAAGTCACGTTTTAAATAGTAACTCGGTGTTATTGTTTGAAACTGATATTACGCATGCCTATGTTCAGTCGGTAAGAGTGTTACAATTCCAATCGACCAAGCGTCGATCAATAGTAGGTTATAGGTATCAGGCGACGTCGATCTGCAATTCCTACAACACCAATCGACGTCTATTAATATTATAGATTGACAATCGATCAATTGCTATCACAGTGAACTAAAACAGTCCAAGGTGGCGAACCTATTACTTCTGTGACTGTACTCGTAAGAAGTTACTGTTACTAGAGTTTTCTTTTTGTGTAATTAAGCTTTTTCCGGGACGTTGCCAAGGCCCGGTTTTAGTAATTAGTGCTCGTTAATTAATTATTATCGCGTGTAGAATGGTCTTAAGACAATGGGATGGGCAGAAGTGTTCGAGAATGGCTGAAAATAGAAAGGTAGGAAATTCGGTTCACGTTGCTACCTTAGATACCATAAGGAAATATTTTGGCATAAATGATGTCAATACCTACTGTATACAAACCGCTGCAAAAAAATTATCGAATAGGTATTAACATCGATAGGTACCGAAATAAATTTAAACATGTTAACAAACGAAGACATTAATACTTGTTAACAAAATAACTACCTACATTTTTTGTCTTCGGAATATGCAAATAAGTACAACAAAAAGTTGAATGGTGATGGCAACCAACCAGTTTTAGGTATTTACTACTTAGTGTTATAATTTTCCTGTTATGCAAAGTTGTAAAAACAATATAAACCTACATGAATTAAAAGACGACCTAAACGTTGATCCTGACAACGTCATTACTTTATCAGCTTGTTAGCCTTGACTTGTTTGCTTCTACTTTGTTTTATTTTTCATACATCAATAAAATTTTGTAGGTACCTAGGTACCTACTAAATTGTGCGTAATAGGTAACTTATGCTCGGTAATTTCATCATCACCATCAGCGCCAATCATCCCGATCTTGAGCAGTCCGCATCCATCAGCTGCCAGCCACCTTCTTTAAATCATCGATCCATCGTACCGCAGGGCGTCCCACACTACGTTTGCACATACGCGGTCTCCTCTCTAACACATGTCTGCTCCATCGACCGTCTGTCCGTCTACAGACATGGCCAGCCTAATTCTACTTCAGCATGCTGATTCTACGGGCAATGTCGGTAACTTTAGTTATCTGGCGAATGACTTCGTTGCGAATTCTATCCACCAGAGAAACCCCGAGCATTGCTATCTCCATTGCACGCTGAGCAGCCTTGAATTTGTGGACCAGGTCTATGGTGAATGTCCACGTTTCGGCTCCGTAAGTCATTACGGGTAGAATCCACTGGTTATAGACCCTGGTCTTTAGGGATTGTGGGATCGACGATTCGAAGATTTTACGCAGATTGAGATATGTAGGTAACTAAACGTATTATACTTGAAATACTCAAATGAGTTTTTATCTATAAAATAATAATATAATAAAAAAATAATATCTATTCAAAAAACTAAGAAACACGCTTTTAGCACGCACTAAAAATTACAAAATAATTCGGACATTTAGTTTGATGAAAGAAAGCGTGGAGCGTTTATGTAATTTTTGCTCTTTTTGGACAAAACGCTCCACGCTTTCTTGGAGGCCGCCATATTGGATTTGTAATGACGTTTCTTAGCTAGTCATGTTTTGTCATCAGAACTCAGAGCGTGTACAAAATTTTATCCTAATCGAAGACCGGGAAGTGGGTCAAATTAAGATTCCAAGATTTTCTTACATACATAGTTAGTTACAAGTGAAGCTAATAAAAGCGTGTTAATAAGCTGGTTGCTTATAGTAACTAAACCAGCTGTAGGTATTTACAGTGTTATAGTTTTCCTGTTATGCAAATTCGTAAAAAATATATCTTACATTATCAAAAAGGCGGTGACTAAGACGTTGCTCCCATCATCGTCATCAACTAGTTAGCCTTGAATAAAATTGTTCAGTTAAATTTTGTTTTATTACTTGTTTTTATTGAGATTTGGGGAGTTGAAGTTGTGCCTTTTTTTTTTAAGGATGGAAAATCATCAAATGACTCCTCCCGCTCTGGGCGGAGCATAAGGGAGTGTCAGACTCTTACTGACTAAAACCCATCCGTGTTCCTCCTAATGCTCTTTGCGTTCCAGGGCTGCGGTGACTCTCTTGAACAAATTCCGCAACCCTGGCAGGAAGACACACATTTTTTACCTATTAAATGTTGACTTTTATTTACCTATTACTTTTTGACATTTATTAACCTATTTAATTTTGACATTTTTTGACCTATTATTCTTTTTTTTTTACAATCAATTCATAGTCTACGAACACAGACCTAATAAATATATACATAATGATACATACAATTTGACATTTATTTACCGATTACGTTTAGACATTTTTTTTCCCTATTATAAAAAACACGGACCTAATAAATATATTCATAATTTTACATACAATTCTACATTTAAAATAATTTTTGAAAATTTTGAATACCTTGAAATGCTACTTAGCCGTCTTCCTCTCTCCTAATTTTTGCTGTGCCCGACAGGGTCCAAATTGATCTCTAACCTTGTTATACCATCTATGTTATACATATGGAACGCAATAATTATTGAGTATTGAGTATTGAAGTGGCCCTAGCGGGCCCCATCTACTAATGTGAAGTTGTGCCTAGTAGAGAAGGTTATAAACGAATGCTCGTATAACAAAAAGATAATAATTGTATTCTTTCGACTTTACTGTGGAAGAGATGCGATATATTGATAGATTCAAACTCAAACTCAAATCGTATATTTCAAATAAACCATTTACAGGCACTTTTGAATTGTCAATGTCGGTCGGTCCAAAAAGATGAAGCTATTTGCACGTTCCAAAGCGTAGATCTCTATGGAGAAGAACGTGCAAGAAATTCCACGGAGTCTCTTTTCATTTATTTAATTCATTCATTCAGATGAATACTCCAGAATATGCGTGAAAAAAAAGGAAATAAAATATTGCAAATAGAAGATAACTAGTACGAAAAATAAAGAATACCTTTTCTATATTACCACATCCAAGTCCTTTCAGACATCGTAAAACAAACAGTGGTAGATCGCGCAGTCAATTAGCTGACAACCTTTCACAACACTTACTACCTTCTTCCTCTAACTTAAAGTCCAAATTCGAGTGCCAAGGTATTGCTGCAAAGCGGTTTGTCAGCATCTTATTATACATTCCGTTTCAGGTCTTTGCAAGCTACGGTAGGATCGCAGTTACAGACTGTAAGTCTAGTGTCTGTTATGAAACGATGAGACATTGATCAAATCGTGAACTAATAGTTATAAAGAGTTTCAGTCATTGTACTGTTTGTTTATTGAGTTGTCAAAACCATCATCATCATCATAACAGCCAAGAGACGTCCACTGCTGGACATAGGCCTCCCCCAAAGGGACGGACGTTTGTTATAATCGCCACACTTGGTAGGCGGGTTGGCGATCGCAGTGTATGGTGTTACGTTTTACAGAGAACGCTGTTGCCCATTCTCAGGACACCCACGGGAAGTATTATTCTTTTACGGCACCATAAGGCACCGGCCGACACCATACGGCGTATCAAAACCAAAAGTAATTTATTCTATTCAAATAAGGCTCAGAGTCAGCACTTTTTGAACGTCATAGTTTTACATAAAGATCTCCAAAACGCCCGCCCGTCACCACTTCATAGTGCAGCACATCTGTCTGTTCATATAATCCATATTATAAAACAAAATCTTTCTGCAGCGTCTGTCTATCTGAACACGATCAACTCAAAAGCTTAATGATTGGAAATCATCAAATGACTCCTTCCCGTTCTGGGTGAAGCGAGTGGAGGAAGTGTCCGACTCCGCGGTGACTCTTTCGAACAAAGGAGATGTTCCAAAATGTATGGAGCCTGGGCCAGGTTCTTGTACACTATACTTAAAAATAGAGAAATATATTTAAAACATTTCTCACCTGTCTAATTTCTTTAAAATAGCTTTATTTGCTGGTAAAACACAAGAAATTACACTTGAAATTGCAACACAACAAAAACCCATCATGGCGGTAAGCTGTCATATTGATTGAGTAGCGATGACTTTTATTTCTGACATGTTTATTTCAAATCAAATCTCAAATCGTTTATTGCAATCCATAATGTACACATACAGGTGGTAAAATGAATAAATAGAAACAATTATGGACCCTGTCGGGCATAGCAAAACTTTAAATAATTAGGAGAGAGGAAGAGCGCTTTAGATTATTTATCTTGTAAAATCAATGTTTAATATTAGACGAAAGTGACTGAAGTGACATTGTTATGACAGCAGACAGTTGTCTTTCTATGATCTATGGTTTACTGTCATTGTTTTTAAGCACAGAGTAACTAAATCGGTGCGACGCCATATTGAAAATCGATAAAAGTAATTTACAAACATCAATTAACTACCACAACAGTAAACATTAAAATGAATTAACTGTATTTTTCCCGAATTTTACGGATTTTTTTCTTTTTTTGAGGTAATGTACCTAGCCCATTTTGAAACATCTCCTTTTTTCATGAATAAGCCAGCTATCTACATGTGTGGTATTCATTTAAAGTGACGGACAACCTCTATCTAACCTGACTTGTAAATTAACAACTAAAAGATTTCTATCTCCTTTTTTCAGTCCAACCAAAGTTCTATAAGAGATCGCCCTGAGCGGTAAGTCCCCTTCGATGCTAACATTTCTACAACTACTGTCGACTTTAAAGTCATTGAGAGCAAGCCTATTGTATTAACCTGATAGAAATCTGGGATTCAATCTGTTGCTAAGAATTTAGTATTGAGAATTTGGTATACATATTTGTAGTAATTAAATTACAACAACTACATGGTTATAAAACTAATTCTAATTTCTTAATAATAGTAGCGTCGCCTGTAGTTCCGACTGTAACACCTACCCCTACCCCTCAAAATTCAAGAAGTAATATTTTAATCTGAATATACACATCCTACTAATATTATAAACGCGAAAGTTTGTATGTATGGATGTATGGATGTTTGTTCTTCTTTCACGCAAAAACTACCGAATGGATTTTAATGAAAATTTACAATAATATAGCTTATACATTAGAATAACACATAGGCTATAATTTTTAAAGATAGTGTGTGAATTGTCCAAAATATAACGATAATGTAATTCCTATACAAAATGTTCATGGGTTTCGTAACTGTCAAACATTTAATGTTTATCCCACCGATACGGTAAACTCTCCCCTCAAATTTAAGAACGTATTTAAATACAGGTTTCGAATCGACAACATATATCTACAATATTTGGATAATGGCGTATTTTAGATTTGTAAAATGTAGAATAATGCTAGTTATGAAAAAGGATTGACATATATTTTGGTTGTCAAATATTTATGCGTGCGTTCAGAAATGTATTTATATTGAACGAATATGAATAAATTCGTATTATTCGTATCATGATAAAAAAAAAAACAAAAGTAGATAACTCGTACATAGGTTAACCTGATAGGAATTGTGGCAATTTGATGTAGATGAAATCAACTTATTACTTAATGCAGATACCCGTAATGCCATCTGTTGACACAAACAGTACTTACGACAGCATGAGAATTACGTCAAAACATATTTTAAGTCTTTAAATATTTTGACAGTTCAACTTCAGATTCCATAGATGGCGTTTCGCATTTGACCTCATGTTTTTTATCGCAGTGTTAATAATATTAGAATATTCGTAAACAGGCGTGCGCTTACATTTGCTAAGCTTAACTTGAGTTGCTTAATAATGAATCTCTACGGGCCTAGGGCCAGGGGTCACGTCATACCACCTTCGAGCAGCTGGAGAAGTCCCATGATAGAGGAGTCGCGAAAAGATTTGAATTAGATTGGCTAATCGGATGTCTAACTGTGTTCTAAAAACTTAAAAAGTAGTTTCTTAACTTTTTTGTTTGAAGAATAGCACCCATGTAGTGCAATATAATATCAACACATTAAACTTCACATATGCAAAAATAGTATGGTCTTCTTTATGGCTCGATGCCATAAAGAAGGCTGTTAGAGGCAGCACGCACAGAGCTTGCCCGTAGCAGAAGACCGCATGGATACACGTCGTATGCAGTCGCGATCCTCAGCAGTGAAGGAACGACGCAGAAGAAGAAAAATGCGAACATGATATAAGAAGGCCACTCAAATGCGCATAATTCTACGAATAGTGTTAAAATTTCTGACGGCACACACCATAATCAAGAAGATAATTAGGTTATTTTGGAAGATAGCCTGTGTTGTTCCGTTGCTTCAGCATTCATTTATTTCCTCCCTGTTCGGGGAACCCACCGACCAAGCAGACCATCAATACGGATAATAGTGACAAATGTTTTTGGGAAAAAATAAGGAGAATATTTCCATGAAAGCGTCCATGGAAAAAAATGATAAATATCATCTGATTAATTTCTATAATTTGTATTAACATATTTAATTTCTATAACATGTTGCAAAGGCACTCGGCTGAAAGTCACATATAACTAACCAAATTCCCAGTGAGCCCATGATACGTCATGACCATTTCAGGGCCAGAAATTATCTGTTACAGGCACAGGATTTACAGTGGAGGGTGCACCCTCCAGTGCATCATGGCATTGATTCCAGGCAATGACGCCAGAGGCGGACTCGCGTAGAGAGTTTTCGAGATGGTAGTGCTGGAGCCGTACCCACTTCTCCTTCTGCTTCCCAACGTGAACAAATCCTCGGAATGATGAGGTCGCTCCGCGAAACCTATGGCGCACCCAGGAGGCTTCTGTGCACTTGGGCGGAGGAAGGCCGGCTAAGCCAGGTGTCCTACGCACAACGGAACGAATGAGAGTCTAAATGCGGATAACGGAGTCTCAACTCTAATTTACTCTATCTGTTGCGGGGGTAGACTTCTCTTCTGGTTGGTTTTCCCATCTCCAACTTTATGTAGCTCTATCGCGTGTTAACAACCCTAAGAACTTTCTTCAACATCGTGTCGTGTCGTGTTTGTTATCGTTAAAACGTTTCTCATTACAAAAATTACTAGGGCTGGTCGGCGTTTTGAATAGAAGCGGTTATACACCCAATGCCTTGCATAACAGTCTTCCGAATTCCTAATTCTAAGAGCAGTCAAGCAATGCTAGATGTTGACTGTTCGTATATCTCATCTTAGCGACATCATTTTAGTATCCGAAATACACGCGAACGAAGTCGATAGTAATTTATAAAATTTAATTGTAAAGGGGTGGGATCCTGGTGTCCTGAAACACATCCCTCGAGCATGGCTTAGGCACCAGTCTCCCACACGTATATACTTACCTGAATTATGTATGGTATCTGTCCTATGTGAAATAATTTATGTAAATTGTAGTGAAAAATAAAGTTTATCCTATATTAAAAGAAAAAATGTGGCTTTTCTTGGAATCTATACTACTATTAGCTAACCTGACAAACGTTGTTTTGCCATATAAATAAAAAAACTAGCCTACGACCTATTCTCAGTCCTACCAAATAAATTAGTCACGCCGTTTCGGAGGAGTTTTTTCAGAAACACTGTTACACGAGATTTTTATATTATATTAGAAGAAGATTAGATTATATAGCTAAAGAGTTTGTTTGTTTCTTAGAACGCCCTAATTTCAGGAACTACTGGTTGGAATTGAAAAATTACTTTAGTGTTAGATACGTTTTATCGAAGAACGCTAAAGGCTGTATAATATCACGCTACGAACAATAGGCGCGGAGCATTAAGGAAAAATGTGGCGCAGACGAAGTTGCGCGGGTCAGCTAGTATTACATATTTGTGTCTCATAGTTGTGTAACTATTTTCAGTGCACTTGATACCATTTATAATGGATATAGTACCATCTCACCCAAGTCATAGTGATATTTCATTTATTGTGATTCTTGTTCAATATGTCAAACTTATTGTTTCACCGTCAGCCTTAAGATTAGCTGATGGTGAAACAAGGTAAAATTCAATTTTAGAACTTAAAAGTAAACTGTTCTTGTTACACTTTTGAATTTGATGTTTCAAACACTAAAATATTTAGACTTTTAAGTGCCTATTTACCAGCAAGTATGATTTAAAACACTCTAATAAAAACTCCGTAAGAAGATGAAAGAAAATACGAAATTTTAAAACTAAACCATTTTAATCAATAGCCAAAACATATGCTGAATTCTTAAGAAGTGGAACTTACAAATAACGTCACTGATAATGTTGATGATTCACAATTAAACAGGTAGGTCTTGATTACATCTTCGTGTTCTTCGAGTGATGGACGTCGAACAGTTGAACAGAAGCTCCCCTAAGGTACCGGTGCACTCGCGGAGTTCCGTCACTTACAATACATCTGCCCGCGAGCACATTTGCTGTAGCCGGAGTAGCCATGAGCCCTGCAGCACTGGTGCCTCTCACGTACGATACGCGGGCAGACCTGGTCGCAGGGTCCGACGCGGGCGGCCTCCACGGTCACCGTCACCATGGCGAAGGCGACCAGCAGCAGGATGAAGGTGGTCTTGATGGCGGCCATTTTGTTTGTAGTTTGGTAGTAAAGAAACGTTCGTGAAGAGATGTGGAGATGTTGTGTGAAGCTTGCGACCTTTCCTTCCGTATTTATACTTTGAATCTAACAAGATTTGCGCATGTATTTTCAAACAAGTTTACGCTAGTTTTTATACAAACAGGAAAAACAATATTTAGATTATGATTATTTTGTATTTAACCCTAGACTGCTTCGATTATCTTAAATTTCTGCGATATGAGTTTTTATCAGTTGATCCGATCTTTTCAATCAGTTTAGAAGTCGGGGTTCAAACATTTTCTGCGCTGCGTTTGTGTTGTTTAGATATGGGTCAACGCGGACTACATTAGATTAGAGTATGCGACTTTCATCATATGCAATTTTGGGCCATTATTGTTTTATGTGTAAATGATTATTGTTTGTTTCTCGATAAATTTGGGGAAGGCCTGTGTCCAGCCGTGGGACGACACAGGCTAATAAAAAAGCTTGTTTAATTATATTTATCGAACCTATTTCGAGACTTATTGCCATTGATATCACCTTTTGTGTAGTTATCGAAACTTATTTGTTAGTCTTTACTAATATTATAAAGAAGAAAGATTTGTTTGTTTGTTTCTTTGAATTGAATAGGCTCCGAAACTACTGGACCGATTTGAAAAATTGTTTTAGCATTGGATAGCTACATTATCAGGGAGTAACATAGGCTATATATTATCTCCGTACTCTCACGGGAACGGAACTACGCAGGTGAAACCGCGTGACGTCCACTATTTATAATATGTTTGTAAAAGGTAATCTCGGGAAATACTTATTCTACCAGTTTCACTGATAGGAAGCTAACACTATAATGTCGTTTTTATACCGGCAAATCATGGTAGGGGCTTACCCTGTAGGGTAAGCGGTAAGAGAAGTCAGTAGCTGTCTGTACAACTTCCAAATCCCCCAGGTTCAACTTTATCTATGAACTTAGATATAAATTTCAAAATGAACATGTCATGTAACTTTTACATTTGACATAACACTTATCAGTGGAGTAATTATAATACTAATTTGTATCTAATCGACCATCAGTAGCGGTTTAGGGTCATCAAGGAAAATGTTTAATTTTTGATTCACAAAAAATTAAACATTTTCCTTGATGTTTAACCTTCACCTGTTACTTGTATCGTTATGCCTTAGATTTTAAAGTTATTGAGGAAAATATATTTACAAATAATAAAACTTGAATTTTTGGAGATACTTGGTCATCATGTGAAATTAATTAATGATGTTGTCGATTCCGAGGGTCATCATCTGCCTAACCTTTTCCCAACTTTATTGGGGGCGGGTTCCAGTCAAACCGGTATCAGCTGAATACCAGTATTTTACATAGAGCGGCTGTCTACAAGACTTCCACAACCCATTAACTGGGTAACACGGTACTTCATGGCAAGACTGGAGTCAGATTTACTGGCTTCTGACTATCGGTAACAACTGCCAAAGATTTACAAAAGACAGCTGGAACCAACAGCTTAACGTGCTTTCCGAGGCACCGAGGAAACTCGGTGTGTTAAGGTGGTCACCTATCCACAGACCAACCTTGGCAAGCATTGCTTAACCTTGAAGATCAACCCGTGCGGCTGGTATTATCTAGCCACGAGCTCCTTCGATTGCGTAAAGTATAAAGTAACTTTAATTTCAGAAGTCGGTGTTTTTGGTTGCTTTTTTTTTGACACCGACTTCGGAAATTAAAGTTATTTATACTTTGTAGGGTTGTTTATTTGGACGTCGGTTGTATTTTTTTGTAAAAAAGTTTTTTTTATTTTTCCGCTTTTGTTGGTACCTACGTACCTCTTCATAGCGTACCGGCGTGATGTTATGTTATGAACTGGTGTAAACAATAAACAGACATGCGATTTCAGCAATCTCGATCCATTTGCTATCATTTATTGAAGAGTTCTGTTGCTTACCTCCGAAGTTCTTTATCAGATCGTCACCAAATTGAAATAGGTCCAGTGCGGGATGATACTCTTCTAAACAAAAAAATAATTATCCAAATCGGTTGACAATTGGCGAAAATATCGCTGAACAAACATTTTTCATGGGATCCCATCTTCTGATCCTGACTTATACCTTCCATCATCAGCTCAACAACATGAGATGATGATTACCAGGCACAAATATCTGAGTTGCGTTAGAAAGTATATGAAAAACATTGTATGTGCCTAAAAAAATAGGTTTCCTCGATTTTTATAGGGTCCCATCATTAGATTCTGTTTTGGTGACAATGAGACCACCTCAGATGTACAGGCCTACGAATAAAAAATATTTTTTTGAAAAAATCGGTCGGCAATTGGCGGAAAAATCTGTGGCATACATAAAAAAAACATACATACAGCCGAACATAGAACCTACTCTTTTTTGAAGAAGTCAGTTAAAAATTAAGATTATTGGTAAGGAACCTTTCGTGTGCGAGTCCGACTCGCACATGGCTGGTATTTTTGAGTTTTGATTACATATTAATACACGAGCGACGGTATAAGTGTTCTCGCAGACAGGTAAAAATGCGATAACCTTGTAGAAATTGTTTTACTTGATGGCTTTAATCAGGGTGCTTAGCTCCCTAACTCTCTTACTACCGGGCACTGTAATAGCGTTTAGGGCGCTAGGGAGCAGTGTTGCCAACACCAATTTAACATATTCCCCGAAAATTCACGTCAAATTCCCCAATTTCTGTACAAAAAATTTACTGATTCCCCACAAAATAGATATTATTATTTGGAATAACATCAGAAGAATAAAATCGATACTAAGAATCCCCGAATTTTCCCCACATCTTGACAATCCCCAATCAATCCCCAATCAATTTGAAATTCCCCGCAGTTTGGGGAATTCCCCACACGTTGGCAACACTGGTAACTTCACAACTGTGTTAGGGCCGAATCGACCAGTTAGTGTAATAAGCGGCTCCCTAGTTAGAGGCCACGACCACCCTTTCCATCGGGCCCTGAATACCGTGTAGTGTAATAAGCGCTTAAAGGGCGTTCTCAATTACACGTGCTACGGTGGAATCTAACCATAGGTCTGTGAGTAGTACGTAATTATAGGTATTACCTTTTACGAACAGTACGCAAAATTAACGTGTAGCAAGATCATTAAAAATAAATAGATACGTATTTTATTGTTGAACCATGCTTTGAACAAGAACAAAGCCAACTGCATTGAGAACCTCCTCCTTTTTTGGAAGTCGGTTAAAAAGTAAAGTAATCACAGTCACTCATTTCTACACTTATCAAAGAGATAAGTGATGCCAATACCTACTTATTTTATTTATTAGGGTTCGGAAAAAAAAGGAACCCTTATAGGATCACTCGGGTGTCTGTCTGTCTGTCTGTCACAGCCAGTTTTCTCCGGATCCACTGAACCGATTCTGTTAAAATTTGGTACACATATGGACTTCTAAGACCCAAACATGGACGCGTTACGTAAATTATTAAATTTTTAGTATGGGGGTCACTTTTGGGGGTCACTTTTGGGGGTCACTTTTGGGGGTCAAACTAGAAAAATAATAAAAAAAGTTTTTTGATCAATATCGTGTGACATATTAAATCAAAGGGCTTACTATAAGGGTTTCAATTATATTTTTTTATAATTTTAAAATAAACGGTTCTGAAGTTATTCAAGAAATTAGACGAAAAATGACCATTACCCCCCCTAATCTCCGAAACTACTGAGCCAAAAATTTTGAAAAAACTAGAGATAATAGATCTTTACCTAAAGATTACAGGAAAACCTATAAGAAGTCTGTAGTATTTAAATAACATGTTAAAAAAAAATTCGTTCGGAACCCTTTGCACGCGAGTCCGACTCGCACTTGGCCAGTTTTTTTTTACTATTTTCTAATAGCGTCACTAATTGCATAGAAGAAAAATGCGCAATGTCGGATAGTTTTAATAAAGTCTTCAAACACAAAAGATTGAAATGAACAAGGAATGTAATAATATAAAACGGTGAAACACCGAAAGCAGAGTCTCATAAAAAATGAAATATAACGACTCTTCACTTTTTATTCCAACTCTCCACTAAACCTCAGGATCGTATCTCATCCCGGGATTACTAAATCCTGGATAATGTTAGTCCACTCTTACATCGGCCGCAAGTCCGCCTCAGTTTATATTGGACATTATTAAGACATTACTGGACATTTTAGCCTAACCAGTGTAACCTATGTAACCCTAGAGAAAAGCACAAAATATATAAAGAAAAATGGAGGGGTTAAGTCGTGAGAACACTTGTTTAGATTATATTGCTCTATATGTTATGTAGTTACTATTTCTCTCTTAGTGCCATGTTCACGAACAATACAGTTTGTTTATTTACTTTAAATGAGGAAAATTGGGCGGGTCAAGTGTTGTTGGGGTGTTGTTGGGGTTGCTTAGTGACAGTCCGGAGTCTGGATCAATAAGCGTGTATTTTATAGCGATACGTACGCCTCCTAATCATAATCATTTATTCATTTGCGAACATGGGTAATTGGTACAGGTGTTTCATTTATAATAAGTCCACCATATTCTACCGTCACATGGGCATGCAAGTTACATTAAATTTCAAATTAAAACAAATTAAATTAAATATTGACAAAGAATAGGTAATTTATAGTAATAATAATGTCAAATGAATCAAATGTCAAAGAAAACAACACATGTCAAACGGAACAATTATGTCAAATAGAATAATTAAAATAAATTAAATATTGACATGAAAAATGCATAAAAATAAAAATTATGTCAACCGATACATTTAAAATACTGGCTAAACCATATTAGGTATCATATCATGTAAATTACTAAATTTTTTTTTCAGATGGAATTTCTTAGTAAATGCCTACGAAAAGTTCTTCATCTGCACGCTGTCTTAAGCATTTGCCTTAAGACCACAAATGAGACTTCAATCTTTTCCCAACTATTTTATGTAAGCTTCCAGTGCAACTGGAGTTAGCTGAATACCACTATTTTACTACTTCCTGTTTGAGAACCACAACCTAGTTACTGTAATACCTACCATAGCTACTCATAGGTGAAAATGTTTCTCAACATTTCGGGGTTTATAACTAGGTATCCGTAATGAGGCTCAAAGAATGACAGTCAAGACCAACGGATTTTCGACGCTTGGGGCTTGGTCAATATAATGGGTTACGTATCCCCGGACTGACCCCGGCAAACGTTACTTAACCCGACTGAACTGATTGAAGATCGATCTATTATTCCTGATAGTTACACAAACTGTGAAGAGTGAATAGCGAGACGTTGGTGGCTAAGCTTCATAGCCTAGCTCATCGGCGTAGGGGCAACCCTGCCTGTCGGTGTTTTACAGAATGTACTTTGGTGAGTGTGCGCAGGACCTCCACGATCTGATCTCACCGTGGCTCTTTTATTACCAGATAACCAGACGTACTGCAGGGTACCATCCGTTATTGGTCTATATCCCGACTAGTCGTACTCAGCGCCAACTCTCACTGCTCAGCTGTAACTCTTTGCCAGCGTCTGTGTTTCCTTCCACATATAACTCATCTGCCTTCAAAGCAAGAGTAAACAGACATCTTCTGAGCACGCTCGCCCCATCATAGACTTCATCTATCGCTTTCCATCAGGAGTGATTGTGGTCAAGAGCAAGCCCATTCCTCAATTTAAAAAAAAATTGGTTGTCTGTAAAGTTGGTTTACGGACGATAATTTTACGTGATAACGTCATAACTTCAATTCTTAACAAACAAGCCGAACGCTTAGGCCGATCGTGCCTCTCTGTCGCTTGTTCCGCGCTCTCGCTTGCACGCTCGGCTCAGGCGGAATGGACACTTTTCATGGCAGCCGGCGTTCATCGATTTATAAGATGTTCATCATTTTATCCAAGTTCCGTCTACTGCTGAACGTAAGGGCGCCAACCATACCGGCCTTGAGCAGTCCGCATCCATTATCATCCGCGTCATAAGACGTGGACGTTTTTGACGTGATAACTCACGTCAAAAAAAAAATTAACTTCCGATAAAACTGAAAAGCGTTTTCTTCGTATTTGAACACCGACTTCCGAAATTACCTAATGTTATTTTTTGTAAAAAGATTTATTACTTTTTGCTTTTAAGTTTTTTCGGAGGTTTAATTTATTTGTTGAAAAGGTTTTTTTTGTGGCTATAATCTACTAATTAATACATGCTTAATTTTTATTACTTTAATATAGCTACCTATCTTACTTTAGCTACTAATTGTTATATAATTCTACTTTAACTATTACTTGTTGTATAATATAAATACTTAAAAAAAAACAGGCTTTATACAGGGTGTCCCAGAACTCAACGTCAAGCCCAAACGGGGTGACAGGATTGATCATAACCATCACGAGAAAAATCTGAAAAAAATCTATCCCTGCATGGGATAGATTTTTTTTTCAGATTTTTCTATCTCTATCGACGAATCTTGAAAATTTTAAATTCGTAGTTTAACAAATAGTCTCAATTCTCGGAAACTTGAGGCAATTGTGTCATTATTTTTTATTGGGATTCTAGAAATGTTATTTAGGATTACGTTTCCAAAGTTAAAATGAACAAAAATAAAAAAGAATCACCACAATAACCGATAAATGGTACAGTTTGATCAAATTTCAAATTCAAATTTTAGCTTCCTTCCTTCGGTCTGCCCGCCGGATTGTGTGATTGGATTGCAGATTTCCTGAGGGATCGGTCTATCCGAGTAGTCATAGATGGCTGCTCGTCTGGACTACTGGATATTAATGCCAGGGTTCCTCAGGGGTCGGTGCTCTCGGCAACATTGTTCCTGCTGCATATTAATGATCTGCTAAAACCTTTGGGTATGCAGACGACAACACTGTTGCTGAGAGATACGTGTCCGACGCACGAGCTGATGGGTCGCAGATCCGGTCTCTCCGGGAGGCTATGGTTGAGCGCTTGGTCTTGTCCTTACAGGCTGTCTCAGAATGAGGCGATGCCAATCTGGTCAAGTTCAATGCTGCTAAGACCCAAGCGTGTCTATTTTCCGCTAAAAGGAGCCAATTCCACTCAGCTCCATCTTTTCGTTGGGTAACCGTGCCGATAACCGACCGACTTGAGCTTCTTGGTGTTACGTTAACATCTACCCTCAATTTTGGCCCTTTCATAGAGGCAAAGGCTCAAGTGGCTGCCAGAAAGTTGGGGGTCCTAGCAAAGGTGAGACGGTACTTCACGCCGGAACAGCTGCTCAAGCTCTATCAAGCGCAAGTTCGATCGTGTATGGAGTACTGCTCTCATCTTTGGGACGGATCTGCCAAGTACCAGCTTGATGCCCTTGAGTCAATTGAGAAACGAGCCAAGAGGATCATCGGTAATGACAGGCTCGTCGAGTCGAAGCTCCAAAGCCTTGAGCATCGACGCCGAGTTGCTGGTCCGTCGGTTTTCTATCGCTTGCATTTTGGGGAGTGTGCGACGGAATTGCATGATTTAATTCCGCCAAGCCCGTTCCATCATCGGACCACAAGACGAACGGCGATGCGCCACCGGTACATGGTGGACATCCCACCCACGCGCACAAAACGTTTTGGGAACACATTCATAGTGCGTACAGCTAAGGAGTGGAATTCCCTGCCAGAGCCTGTGTTTCCAGATAGCTTCAACCTGGGAGTCTTTAAGACAAGAGTGAATAGGTTGCTTCTAGGCAAACGTGCTCCATCTTCGGCCGCATCATCGCTTACCATCAGGTGAGATTGTGGTCAAACGTATGCCTACATATAGTAAAAAAAAAAATTCTAGGTTTTTCTTAAAATGCTCATAATTTTCAAACTGCATGGGATAGATTTTTTTTTTTCAGATTTTTCTCATGAGGTTATGATCAATCCTGTCACCCCGTTTCGGCTTGACGTTGAGTTCTGGGACACCCTGTATACCCCCATGGGTAGACCTACAAAAAATGCTACACAACTTTGCACTAAAATCTGTGAGTGAACTTATTGTTCACTCACAGATTTTAGTGCAAAGTTGAATCACTCCTATTTTCCCCCCTTAGAGTAGATTTTTTTTTTTACAAATTTATATCTGACCACTTTCGAGGTATACCCTATCCAATAAAAACAGAATTATCAAAATTGGACTTCTCTTTAAAAAGTTATACGTGGTCATAAATTACAATCAGTGAGTGAACAATCAATATTCCCCCGTTTTCCTACCCTTAGGTTTAGATTTTTTTTCCAAATTTATATGGGACCACCCTCGAGGTATACCATTTCCAAAAAAAAAAAAATTAAATCGGACTACTCTGTAAAAACTTAGGCGTGTTCAAATATAAAAAAAAAATGTACGAGTAGACTTGAGAACCTCCTCCATTTTTTCGTCGGCTAAAAAATACTTTTAAGCAAGGCGTGCTCCATCGTCAACCACATCATCGCTTATCTGGTGAGATAGTGGTTACATACGAGCCTTTCAAAATAACATAAAAGAAGTATAGAGGAAAAAGGTAATATTTGGGTGCACTACACACCCTGCTCATACCTTTCGCAAATACGACCTTGACATCATGTTAAGGCCGTATCTTTGAAATAAATGATAGCTCGAAAGCACCGATTTCATCTCCTGGCACCGCGCAGTCCCCGCATGCTTCCACGCGCAATGTTCGTAATATCGAACCTAGCGCCACAACATCAAACTAATTCAAACCGCCAACTGATTCAGTGTTGCCCGCACGCAAACTTCATAAACTTCTTCTGTCAAAATATTAACACAAATCAGCACTCTTATAAACAGTGATTTTAGACGTAGATAAAATACAATTTAATAAAATATCGAGAGACGAAAAATATTGATTTGTTTTAATACTCATTTTTTACAATCGTTGGTAAATTATATCATGTTTTGTATGGCCCCAAATTATTGTGAAAACTACTAATTCAGTTGACTATTTAAGAACATGGCCATAATTGTGCGATAGAGATAGCACTAGAGACTTTTAAGCATACGGAAGGTATGGAGTAGACCAGTTGTATAAAATTTATATTTTGATCATAATTGAAATATGTACACAAGTTATGAAAACGAATGAATAGATAAGTAGTCAATTTGTTTTTGTTTTCGCGTGGCTTTACTCGCGTAGCCATTTCCACAGAAACCGTGCATTTTCCGGAGATTGTTTTGTATCAGTGAAAAATAAATCGAACGTCCTGTAAACATATATTTTTAACTCTTTATCATATTAGTTGAGTTCAATACCTAGTTAACCAATATTAGAACCTAAATGTGATGCAATGACCCTTTCAGTAAAGTTCCATCGGAAGTATACATGAGCACCGCTGCTATTATATGCGGCATTCCAAATCCGGGGCTGTAGGATAACCCTGGTTCTATCCTCAGGCCCATATTTCTAAGTAGTAAATAGTTTCATCCTGATTGTTGTTTCATCCACGGAACATCTTCAAGACTTATACCAAATCATGGAAAAATACTTGTATTAAACTACTTGACCGTCACTGGAAGCTTTCTTATGAGATGGCATTTCCGTTTCCCATCGATTTCTTACCAGTTTTTGTACTTTTATCCCCTCTATACTTCCGGCTCAGGTTGCGGGTAGTTTTTAGTTTTCGTAAAAAAGTGGCACGCCATTTTTGTTCACACGCTTCGCGAGCATGTCAAAATAACTGTACAAATATTACAAAAACTGGGGTGGAAAAGAAATTTCGAAAAATCTGTTGTTTCTCCTCAAAAGAGTATAATTTATTTAGGGATACTATGGAAACCACGGAAAAATCAAAAAAATCCTACCAAAAGAAAAGATTCAGGGCATCATTACAAAGATAAATCAGGCTCTCGAACAAGAGCGGTTAACTTTGAAGGAGTTGCAGAAAATAGTGGGACTTATCAATTTTGCCAGTTTTGTTGTCCCTCGGGGTCGGCTCAGTCATCGACTGTTACTAATGTTCGTAAATTCGCTGCAAGTCCTACCATCAAAGACCTACCCACTACCACAAGGTGTCTTAGAGGAACTAAACTGGTGGGCCCAAAATGGTCAAAGGTCAACACCCCTTCAGTACCCTCCTCCAATAAATTTTCTGACGACAGATGCGTCGGATCAAGCGTGGGGACAACTGAACAATTTAGCTCTGTCAGGAACTTGGTCGCAAGAAGAGAAAACGCTGCATTGCAATGAAAAAGAAATGCTAGCAATATTATATGCTCTATAGAACCAAGTTCATTGACTTCATCAAAGTTCGCTCCTCATTCAAAGCGACAACAGAACTGCGGTCACCTACTTACGAAAGGAAGGAGGTACGAGGACATTATCCCTGTTGGAAATAAACTATCGAATTCTGAATTTGTTACATCAACATCAGATACACTTCAACGTACACTTCATTCCGGGCAAATACAACAATCATGCGGACCATTTATCGCGCCTTCGCCAACCTCCAGAATGGCACTTACTACCGACTTGTGTTGAAACAGTGTTTGCAAAATGGGGAACCCCAATAGTAGATCTATTTGCCTCGACGACTGCTCACGTAGTGTACAATTACGTGTCCCTAGATCTGAAAGATCCTCAAGCTCTGTTCCACGATGCCTTCAGTGCCCCATGGAATTACCAGCTCGCATGGATATTCCCACCACCATTCCTAGTCCCCAAAGTCCTGTATCACTTAAACCAGTCGATAGGAATATTCCTATTAGTAGTACCTTGATGGGAGAGGGTATTCTGGCGTGCCGATTTCAAAGCCCGAGCGCTCGCGGCTCCATTAACTCTGAGAAACTTACAGAGATACCTAATAGACACGTCGACGGGACTCCCACCACCGCAGGTCGAGAACATTGTCCTCGAAGTTTGGAAGTGTGGGGGTGGTCCGACGCGATAAAGACATGGAACGCTCAACAACTATCACTGCTTAATTTTTTTTGGCGAAAATCGACACTAAAAACCTACGAGGTAGCCTGGAAGCGCTGGACGTCGTGGTGCCGTAATAAAAACCTATATTTAATTGATACCTATATTTAATTGATAAGTTGTCGTATAATTCAATACTTTTACATAAATCGGTAATTTCTACACTATGTAACGCTGAAACTTCAAGTCAGTTAAGTTCACACGTTCTAGTAAGACATGTTTTAAAATCTATTGCCCTTAAAAGTCCAAAGGTCACAAAGCCTCCAGTTTGGGATATTGATAAATTAATTTCATTTTTGAATAATTACACAATTGATTCAAATGATCTATTTCAAACATCACGTCATACTGCAATTTTGTTGTTGCTTTGCTCTGATAGGCGAATACATGATCTAACTCTACTTGATATTGATCCTTATCATTGCATAAGATCTGATAGCAGTATAATATTTTGGCCTCGGTTTGGCTCTAAAACTGACAGCAGTAATTATAGGCAATCCGGCTGGAAATTGCTTTTAAATACCGATAGCTCCAACCTTAACCCTATATACTGGACAGAAAAAAACTATAGCATTATTAAATGAAAAACGTAAAGCGGGAAAATCAACTAATTTATTTATTACGATTAGAGGTGTGGCTAAACCTGCTTCACGTACAGCCATTGCAGGATGGGTAAAGACCCTGTTTCGGGAAGCTGGCATTGCAGCCACACCAGGTAGCACCCGGTCTGCTGTAACGGCCTCCAAAAGCTGATTTCAAAATTATCCTCTCGGCGAAAGTATTTTAATAGCAGCGTTTTACCCGAAATAAAACTCATGTTAAAATACTTACCTCACAGGAAGCTTTCGCTTTATTTCTGCCTGGTTATATGAGACAATGAACAAAAATGGCGTGCCACTTTTTTACGAAAACTATAAAGTACCCGCAACCACCAGGTGGCGCCACTGAGCCGGAATGATAGAGGGGATTAAAAGTACGAAAACTGGCAAGAAATCGACGGGAAACGGAAATGCCATCTCATAAGAAAACTTCCAGTGAGGTAAGGGTAAGGTAATTTCAGGTAAAACGCTGCTATTGTATTGTACTGTATTTTACTTCGTAAACTATACCTACCAAGACTTTAGATAGGTTGGAATGGCGGAAAAATGTTAACCTTATTATGATGTTTGTAATGTTTATTGTCGTAAAAGCGAAAGAAAGTAAGCTTTTTAAACAAATTTGGACGGTAAAAACTAAAAAAAAATGTATAATTGTTTCGCCGACTTTATGAAAAGGCTATCAACACTTGATTTACATACTTTTTATTGGAGATATATCTAATGAGACGTTGAAAATGCGTCATAACTAACTTAAGGCTTTGAAATGACGTCATTGTCAATTAAATTGAACTTACTAATATTTTATTTTTACAAAAATATGTCTGTGGTACGAGATGAAGTAAGGCTGAAATGATGAGGGATAAAGAGTCACAAAATATCAGGAGCCCAGAATTATGATAAATTAAAATTGGCCTAACAACTATTACAACATCATATTGATTTAGATTTATAACATTAGTAGGATTAAATATTTTTCATTTATTTCTGGTAGGTACTTCTAAAACCCACGCAGAAAAGTCGGGGTAAAAAGCTAGTATTTACTTAACACATTTTTCACAATTCAAACGCGACTCCATAATTTTCCCTAGGCTTGTTGCCTTTGACATTTTACACATTGATGTTTGACGTATTTCAATCCTAAAATGAAAACATTTATTTTAGCGTGTGTCTTGAGTTAAAATGTAAGATTAACGCTGTATAAACAGACACTCCAATATAGAAAACATAATGTTTGCCCAATATTGCTTTGTGAGATGAGAAAATTGGAGGATACAGTACATATGTACAAATAAAGGTGATGACTTGGAGACGTTATTTTCTTCAAGCCGTTGCTATTCATTTCCTGGAAAACGAGTCCATTGTCGTCTTCAGGTAGGAAGTCCCAACAACGTTGTACTTTATTTAGTTTTGCTCTTTTATTTCATACCAATTTTATACATAATTCAAAAGTTAGCGTGGATAGAAAAATCTTGCGTATTATATTGTTCATGGTCATAAAAATACACATTCACATGGTGCAGACATTTTTTAACACTAAATTTATCTATAAACGGCTAAACTATTAGCATTTACTGTAAAAAATATATTGAAATTACGAAGATCTGACAGCTCCGATTTGCAGAAAAGTGATACAGGTCCTGCTTGCAAGAGCTCCACAGAGCATCTGAAGAACTGAACAAATGAGAGAGATGCAAATACTTTTGCAAAGCAAAAGATGAGATGAAGATAATAAGAGTGTAGATCGGAATAAAAAAACGTAAGTGCCAAAATAAATTTTCGGATTTCATAACATAAAAGTATTATTATATCAAAATCTGTTCAGTTGAAACCTCGATAAGTTTATTTTATATGCTTTAAAGTTATTTTCATTGGATCAATCTAAAGCGTTACGTCTTGTAGCTAAAAAAAGTAAAAAGATATTTCGAACTTTGTGATTATTTTCTATCGAGAAAATTTCTTCGTATCGTGTATTCCTTCAGTTGAATACTAGATCATAAAGTCAAAAAGCATATACCGTAATCTCACATCCCTGTTCGAGGTACCTAACAAGATACGTTAAAACGAAAAACGGCCTTATTCTAAAGGTATCCCCTTAAAGATATGCAAATCAGATTCGCGCAAAACTGGCCAGACGACTTTCTGGAGTTCGATGCCCTTAAGGAAAAAAAAATGTGGACCCTGTCTCAGATGACCATTTTAAAACTTATTATTATGTTTTCTTTTACTCAGTCGACAAATTCATTAAATTAAGTACCTAATTTTTTGTTCTCAGTTTTTTTAAATTGATAAATTACATTCAACTGACGCTGAAGCTGTGTAGCATTTTGAGCAAGATAAAAAACTATTAAGTTTTTTGTTTATTTTCCTTCTTTTTCGGCCGGTGTTTTTTGGGTTTTTCAAAAATGTATCCCAAATCAATATTTTCTCAAACAATGTTTCCTTTTCAAAAATACACATTACATTGGTTTAACTTAAGGGATTTCAGCTGACAATTCTATGAAAGCGCTTTATCGCATTTCAATATGCATTGTCGCGTTACGCTTGTCTGTGGAAGTCTTACTTCATTAGGGCCTATCCGCACTGCGATATTTCACCATGTGATGTTTTTTCTCGCAATTCTGCAACACATTGAATCCTATACGAGTAGCCGCACTGGCAGTAACATATTTGATGCAAATTGAACGCGATGCGGTGCGGATTAGTTCCGCGCGAATGTTTTGTAAAGATTTTTATAAAGAATTGAAAATGATTGTTTTTGCTTTTTTTATTGGTACAACGTAGAACAAAATTGATTGATTTGAATCATCCAACCTATCTAAATTAGTCAAATTTGTTTTGTAATTATACTACATTTCCTAATCCTATGTGTAATGCATACCGTGGCAGCCTGTAATTAAGGCTACACTATAAAATGTACATTTATGCGTACTTCAACATGTATTCTGGTGTATGCTTTGTTGGTTGTCCTTAAATAAATAAATAATGTATAAAGTAGTTATGGGTATGTCCGCACTGCGAAATAAAATTCGTGCGTTTCGCTCAGTCAAATGATGATTTTAGACGTTCATCTCATCCGGCAACTGCAGCGAATTGACAAAAATCATACGAAATTGTATCCGCAGTGCATACAAGGTGTAATTCCGATCACAAAACTTAATACGCGAGAAAAAAAATCGCGCGGTGAAATGTTGCAGTGCGGACAGGGCCTAACATGAGGAAATAAGTACTAGTTAACCAGTTTCTGTACCTAACAACAGTGTTTCGTGGAACTAGTTTAACAGTTTTATAAAACGTGACGTACATTAACATAAAACGATTAAATAGGTAGATACGGAAGTTTGAAGTTGAATATTTGAAGCAGATTTTGGTTTGTAGTTACCAAGTAACCAATAATTAAACGGTTGGTTAAAATGGTATGTCGTTATTATGGTTCCGTTACGAAGGGTATTTAACAGCTTAACGTTCAAGCCTCTGCTGTCCGTCTGTCTGTCAACGGGCTGTATCTTATAACCGTGAAAATTAATATTTAGACCGTGCAAATTGTCACAGAGTGCGTATTTTTATTGCTGCAATACCAAAAAATAATTAATTAAAATATAAATTATACACAGATGTTTTACTGTCTCTAATTGAGTTCCAGCATCTGTCGATAAAATAAGGAGAAATTTCTTCAAAAAATAATCATCAACATCTTGACAATATCCTGTTTAGATAATCTTTGAAGCTTTATGGTTTACTAGCTTTTGCCCGCGACGTCGTACGCACATAACCAGTGTTTTCCCGTTCCCGTAGGGATTTCGAAAAACTCTCTCTTAGTGCTCCCTTACACTCCCCGAGGAACCTACATGCCAAATTTCAGCTTTTTACGACCAGTAGTTTCGGCTGTGCGTTGTCTGCCAGTCACTCAATCAGTAACGGAAGAATTTTATATATTAGGATTGTATAGTTGATTTACACCAAACATAACATAGTACTCTGTTATAAATAATTCTTAATATACAAAGGGGAGCTTAACTCAAAGTTGAGATTTCTCGCACCAAATGAAATATAATAATAATACTTTGAAATGTAAACAAACATCTATAATTAATACTTTTTCAATTTTAGTGTGAAATTAAAGACCCTTTAATGCTTCTTTTGAACTATCATAGTTTAAAACAAACAAAAAAATAAGTAATTAGTACCAAATAACATAATACTGTAACATCCCTACTGGCACATTACAAAAAAAAAAAAATACATCCTGCCCAAACATACCCAAAAAAGAAAATGACGTGCCAGTAATTAGTCACATAAAATAAAAAATAAAACTCAGCATCTCTGTCGCACGTAATATATGGCGGTTAAAAATAAACCCACGCATACACTGCCCTGAATTTAAATAAGGAAGCACTTTGCTCTAATTTTCTTAAGGGCAAGGGTTCAAGTGCTGTTTAATTAGAGTCACATGCGTCGGAACAGATTTCATTCATAATTTTCTTTTCTTTGTGTCGTTTGAGTTTCGAATGAACGAATATTTATACTCAAACTTTTATTGGTGAATCAGTTGGTAAATAAAGTTGTCAAAAAATAAAAGGCCCGTTTTGACAGCAGGATACAACATTGCTTAACTAGTAAGTATGAAAGAGACATAAAAATAAATCTCTTTCGCACTTAGTGGTAAAGCAATCTTCTATCCCTCTCTACTCAGCTGTCAAATCGGACTTATTAGATTTTGGTAACTTTAGGCGTAGGGTGGGTTTATGAAGTGAATATTTTTAGTTAAGAACGTATCATTGAACAGGTTTTCAGGCTGAAATAGAGTTCAAGTGATTCATAATTTCAAATGCTTAAATCAAAACTGTTTGAAGGTATAAAGTTACCTTTTCGTTGCAAGAATAAACATACTCAGTATACTTATATTCTATGTTTTGATTTTCCTTGAAAAGCTTGAGTTTTCTGCAGAACATAATTTGGCTATTTCCAGTTTTAAAAATCAAAAATCATATTCACCTCTAAAAAGTAAAGTAAACCTTACACCCAGTAAGTACGCACCCTAACACATCAACACTCAAATGACGACACAGGATTTTTAGGCCCTCATATGACAAAAAATAATGTTCTGGCTCCCGTGCCCTTTCGTCATGCCTATCCACCGCTGACAGCTACGCTTTACGCTTGATTGCCGTTCTTATATGCGTCCTGGAAGCTTTTCTGATAAGAATATTAGATGGTCTGTAGTACTTTTAACAAAGAGAATTGGTTCGCAGGCAAGAATTGCATCGTCTTGATAGCTCTTTGACATGTTATGCTGTTTGTCTATTTCACAAAAATTTGAAATTTATGATATACAAGAAAAGAGCTCTATTTAATGGCTGATTAGTCAATAATAGAGCTCTATCTATCTTATATTTGCTGCTAAAAATTGTTTATTTTTAACTCCGCAACGCAAAACCGACGGGGTGTTATAAGTTTGACGTGTCTCTGTGTGTGTGTGTCTGTCTGTGGGATCGTAGCTCCCGAACGGATGAACTGATTTTGATTTTGTTTTTTTTTTTCGTTTCAAAGGTGAAACACTCTCGAGTAGGGAGTGTTCTTAGCTATGTTTGATGAAAATCGGTTCAAGATGTCCGCCACCACAAAATGGCGGATTACATATTTTTTCAAAACTGCCTCAATATGGGTGTCAAATGAAAGGGCTTGACTAGTAGAATACAGGTCAGTCAGGGGTTTTTTAAATTTTGTTTTTTTTTTTGTTAATACTCTCAGATTTGTCTTTTAGCGAGTAGTTTTTAAACTGCGTTAGGACGATGAAGGCTAATAAAAATATGAAGTTGCCTTTAAGTGAATCAGCTAGCAGCTAATCACCGCCAAGCACAAGGAGTTATCTTGTCCTCAATACGCGTTGAAGGTAAAATAGCATTTTCACAGCACAGTGTATACTAACCTCTTTTGTTGACTGTACTCGGAGAAGGTTACACGTGGGGAACATAGTTCTTAGTTAGCACGTATTGGCTCTAAGATCCGTATACATAATATAAACACAACACAACAGTAATATATAAAACTAGTGGACGTCACGCGGTTTCACCCGCGTAGTTCCCGTTCCCGTGGGAGTACGGGGATAAAATATATCCTATGTTACTCCCTGATAATGTAGCTATATATTGCTGAAAGAATTTTTGAAATCGGTGCAGTAGTTTCGGAGCCTATTCATTTCAAACAAACAAACAAATCTTTCCTCTTTATAATATTAGTGTAGATGTAGATAACGCTAATATAGCATACGCATAATCTGTTACTTACTCATTACTAATAACTTATGCTACTATGACTGCAATAAAAATATAGTATTTTTATTAACACTGTCTTCTTTGAAATACATCAGATGTAGCTCTCAGAAGCTGATCTGATATTCTGAAATGTATGAAAAGACGTAGCTACTAAAGCTTTTAGATGGCTCTGTTTTGCTCATAAAGCACAGTTTACAAGTTTAGTATGGGCAGGGTAAACCCTAAAGTTTTTAGAAAACTTATAATGGTAGGTAAACCCGTTATTCATTTGCCTTTATTTGCGAATATTTTTTTTTGCTTTACTTCAGAATAGGAGCTTCGGTCTTTTGGTTTTATAAGTATAGAATTTTCAGTACTGTGGTTTAGACAAAGTCCAAAACACGAGCATATGGGATTAACATAAACTACAAATATGTGACGTGGTCTATCACAATCTAGAAACTAGTCTCACAATCTACAAGACGTATATTTTAACACTCTCAAGGGAACAAAATGTATAGGGTATTTCCCATTGACCTAGAACTATGAAATTTCGCAAGTAATACCGTCTTATACTACAAGTTTTGGGAAAAGTCTGAAAACTATACATTTATAAATTAATCATTAAAAAATATAGTCTAGGCAAATCGTAGCTATAAATTTGTACGGAACCCTCGGGGGCGAGTCCGGCTCTCACTTGGCTGGTCTTTTTCTTTCTCTATTTAGTTTACCTTAAAAAAAATTCAGAGTGCCAATTCGACTAATTTTCAAAAACACGTTCGCATTCGTTACTTAATCGTAATTTGTCAAAAATGTATGAAAATTAAGGCTTTTTTGAGAGTTTACGACTAACATTCGTATGCGAAATCTGACGCTGTTTAAAAATTATTACGCTTAAAAATATATATTATACAACCTGTAACAGAATAACCGCAATACCTCTAAAGGGGTCATTGAACCATTGATATATAAAAAACCCAAGATACACACTCAGCATCTCAAAAACGTCCGCAAAAAATAAGCGCAATATGTATAATTATGCGCAAGTTTGAAACAGTCTCGCATCGCTCGCCATGTTGCACTGCTTTGTAAGAACAACTTTAAGCGATCCGTGTAAGGTTGAATTTGCAAAAAAAATTGCACATCACTCGCCATGCTGAACTGCTTTGTAAAAACAACTTTAAGCGATCCGTGTAAGGTTGAATTTGCAAAAAAAAATTGTTTATAGTATTAGTACACACAACTCCCACTTGACACTTGATACATGTCAGTTTTTGACGACAGTTTCGAGTGTTGCATTTGTTCGAGACTGTGCATCTTGGGTTTTTTTTATATATCAATGCATTGAACTCATCATTATGAACAACTTTCACTATGGGACCATCACTGAAATCGCGAAAAAAAAAAATCAACTCCCCCATACATTTATGTGTGCCTAACTCGACAAAATGTACTGAACCGCTAATTTTTTTTTCGCAATTTCGGAGTTGGTGTTATAGTAAAAGTTGTTCATAATAATGAGTACAATGACCCCTTAAGAGGTATTGTGTTTATTCTGTTACACGTTGTATATAAATTCCTGTTTCGACCGGATCGAACGAAACTCAGCGGCCGAAACACCTACTAAGCTAATTAGTAGAGTTGGCACTCAGTTATTAATTTGTGCAGAATAAACTTTCTTTGTTTACCTTCTTTCTTTCTGCAGGTCTAAAAAGGCTACTTTAGCAGATTCAGAAAGCAAGTCACGCTAACCGTCACGGTTAAATTTTCCCAATCGACCTTGAACCTAATGCGTTAGCGATAAAGATGAAAATGATTAGATTGTTGTGTGATTAATTGTAGGATGCTAATAAATTGATTTATATAAAAAACCCAAGGTGCACAGTCTCGAACAAATGCAATACTCGAAACTGTCAAGTGTCATGTGTGTGTTGTGTGTAGTTATGCCATAAACAATTTTTTTTTGCAAATTCAACCTTACACGGATCGCTTAAAGTTGTTTTTACAAAGCAGTGCAGTATGGCGAGCGATGCGAGGCTGTTTGAAACTAGACACAATTATACATTGTGCGTTTGTTTTTTGCGGACGATTATGAGATGCTGAGTGTGTATCTTGGGTTTTTTATATATCAATGTTCTAATACGATTCTCCTAAAGTGGCTTTCTTAGCCCCCTGATGTGATTTCGTTTCTGTCATGTACATTTTTCTACTAACGTTATTTCCACTTAAACTGCAATGCACAACATGTTTTCGAAGTCCTCACTAATGAGGAGTGACGTTAAATAATTTAAGGGACGCGTGTGAAATAATTTTAACGAGGATTACGAAGGTATTAGAATAATGAGCACTTAAGTCAGTAGTCACGTATATGTATGTTAAATAGCTCATTTTGCTAAATTAAATGACACATCGTCATCAAACAGCATGAACATTTTAGTACAGCTGTTTTTTGTAAGTATAGTTAAAATAGAATTTCTTAGATACTTTCCACTCGGGTGTCTGTCTGTCTATCCGTCTGTCAAAGCCAGTTAAAAAAAAAGTTTATTAAACTGTATCGTGTGACATTTCAAATGAAAGGACTTACTGTGAGGGTTTTAATTATATTTTTTTCATAATTTGTTAAATAAAACATTTTGAAGTTATTCAAGAAATACGACTAAAAATGACTTTTACCCCCTTAATTTGATTAAAATCCAGATAATAGCTCTATACCTAAAGATTACACGAAAACCTATGAGAAGTCTGTAGTGTTAAAATAACATGTTAAAAAAATTAAATTCGTTCGGAATTCTTTGCAGGCGAGTCCGACTCGCACTTGGTCAGTTTTATTTTAAACTAACGGCACTGACTCTTAAAGTTAATTGGAAATGGCATTGTGTGACCTAACAGAATCTAATGTGATTCCTAAATAGATAGATAGATGATATTATACTTTTCATTTTGTAAACTTTTTACCAAATTACTTTTTAGGTGACCTAACTACTTTTATCAAGATCGATCAATCTTCGAAACCTTATCCCAACTAAATTGGGGTCGGCTAGCCAGATTCATCTGATTACCAGCATTTTAAGTCGAGTGACTAAATGATAAATGATATTCATTTTGAAAATAGGTTACAAGTAACACTTTTATACGTCAATTTTTTTTTGTCATATTAATCTAGATGAGGCCGGATGTTTCCTAGTTGACTACCCTGAGAAGAAACACCGAAACAAACTTAGAGGTCGTAGTCTCTTTTGAAGTCCATACAAACGCCAATAACATTTAAAAACCATGTAGGTTAACGTCTGAGGTAGCCTTTTGAAGAAAGCACCACACAGGTTTGAGTGGGCTTGTCCAGACAGTGCAAGCATTTGTCAGTTATCGTGCAGCTCAACTCCGAAGTTTGAGGAGCTCAATGAACCGACGAACAATACCAAAGTAAGGACATTTGGGTAGGCCGCATAGTATACTCAAACTGCCAGACAGTCATGAAAACAATCCTTAATAATAACGACCTACATAGTCCTCACACTTCCAATACATAATTTTTTAAGAAACATGCAGATTAGTGTCTGAGATGGTCTTTAGAAGAAAGAAAAACACAGATTTGAGTGAATTTGTCCAGTCAGTGCAAGCATTTATCAGTAGTCGTGTAGCTCAACTCAGATCCACTTAGGAGCTCAACAACTCGACGAACAATACCAAAGAAAGGACATTTGTGTAGGCCCTACAAAGCACTCAAACTGCCAGACAAACATTAAAATTAATCGAACTAAAAATAATCCACATAGTCCACATTCATAATAAAATAATTATAATACTTTACAAAGTCATTAATTATATATGACTCTCTATTTGACTGCTTAACCCAGTAACTGGGTACTTTTTGGCAAAATCCGACATCAGTTGTCAGATTTTCTGGCTTCTGACGATCTGCAACGACTGCCAAAGATCTGCAAATGACATCCGGGGTCAACAACTTAACGTGCTTTCCAAGGCACCGAGGAGTTTCGGTATGTTAAGATGGTCACCAATCCACAGACAAACCTGGGCATATTATTTAGCCTACTAATAAGCTACTGTTTTCCAATACTGCATCAGCAATTCTGATCCATTTTTAGGGTTCCGAACAAAAAATGGAACCCTTATCCTACCCGGATCACTCGGGTGTGTGTCTATCTGTCTGTCCGTCTGTCACAGCCAGTTTTCTCCGGATACACTGAACCGATTCTGTTGAAATTTGGTACACATATGGACTTCTGTGACTCAAACACGGACGCATTACGTAAATTATTATATTTTTAGAATGGGGGTCACTTTTAGGGGTCAAATTAGAAAATTTAAAAAAAAGTTTTTTGATCAATATCGTGTGACATATCAAATGAAAGGACTTACTATGAGGGTTTTAATTATATTTTTTTCCATAATTTTAAAATAAATGGTTTTGAAGTTATTCAAGAAATTAGAAAAAAAATGACCATTCCCCCCTTATCTCCGAAAACACTGAGACTGAGACTAAAATTTTGAAAAAAATGGAGATAATAGACCTTTACATATAGGTTACATAAGAAGTTTATAGTGTAAAATAACATTTAAAAAAAATTTAATTCGTTCGGAACCCTTTGCACGCGAGTTCAACTCGCACTTGGACAGTTTTTTCTTCATAGAGGAAGACAATCCATATTCTCTATCTCGATGAAAACGTTTAAAGACAACACATACACATAAATCGAGATAGTCTGACCGATATCTTGGAGGGTTTCCTGACCTTTCCTTGTGCGCCACCCTCCAAGATATGAACTTAAACAGCCACTAAGCTGACGCTGGCGGCCTGCCAAAATCAAGAACTGGAGTGGAGAGGTAAGTATTCACGTTTGTTGAATACATGCTTTTGCTGGCGACTTTAGTTAAATGATTAACTAGTACAAAATAATGTACAAGCTGAGTAAAAAGAGGGAGGGGCAGAACTCATAGGGCATCGAAAAATTCATTCCACATCGCTGTCAGTGGGAAAAGAGCTCAGAAAACTGGCCGCATTGCCACGTTGAATGGCAATGCTGATTCGTTGGCTTAAGATAAGGCCAGCCCTCGACTTTCGCTGATTTCAAGAAAAACTCGATGAGCACTCGGACCTCACGGCCCTAGTGTTTAACCCCAAACGGCTCAAAATACATATTTCCAATAAGGTAGTAGTATTTTGAAGGCTGAATGCGATATTTACAATTATTTACTTGTAAATAATGCATTAGGCCTGTTGCCATTTTTGTGTACAAGAAATTGTAGGATATGTGAGGCCAATACTCAGTGGGTGAATCTGTACTGAATATGATGAATGTATTGAAATACTAGGGAACTGTGCCGTATGGTGTCGGCTGGTGCCGTATGGTGCCGTAAAAGAATAATACCATACTATCACTTTCCGTAGGTGTCGTAAGACGCGACTAAGGGACTCGCCAGAGAATGGGCAGCAGCGTCCTCTGTAAAACTCAACACCATTCACTGCGATCGCCAACCCGCCTGTCAAGCGTGGCGATTATGGCAACCCCCCTCTGCTTGGGGGAGGCCTGTGTCCAGCAGTGGACGTCTTTCGGCTGGTATAATGATACTGATGATGATGATGATGTCTAGGGAACATACTTTCGGATGAAAAGTAGCTAGCTAGACTTATCTTTATCTGTGCCAAATTTCACCTAGATCCGTTTTGCCGTTCTGCGGTGATTGAGTAAAAAAAGCCATCCTTCCAAAGTTTCGCATTTATAATAGTAGTGAGATAGCAAGATATTTTTCTTAGCTTCTAGTTGAATCAGATTGTATTTTTTTTTTCTATTTATAGGCACGTGTTTGACCGCTATCTCACCTGTTGGTAAGCGACAATGTGGTCGAAGATAGAGCACGCTTGCCTAGAAGTAACCTATTCACTCTTGACTTAAAGACTTCCAGGTTGTAGCTATTATTATTCTTATATTCGTGAATAAGATATATATTTTATTTATTCCTTCACAGCTATGCTGGTGTAGTGGTGCAATTACAATTGGTCGTTAGCCCGTAGTCGAAAAGTTCCACCACGAAAGACTAGTCGAATTCGGGCAACCATTTCCGATCATCGCACTAACAGATACAAATAGTTTGAATGAACTCGAGAAGCTAGAGCTAGATTAGATTTTTCATACATTGAAACCCCATTGGCTTTGAAAAAACTCGTCGGAAAAAATCTCAAGTCGGAAAAACTGCATGCTGAAAACGAAAAACGAAAAAAAAATCCTATTCTTTCATACATTTTCGACAGATTGTGACTGAATCGTGGTCGCTCGCAATGGGCCTTATCAGAAGGCTTAAAGTCACTCAAAGGGCAATGGAGAGGGCAATGCTTGGAGTTTCCTTGCGTGATCGAATCAAGAATTATGATATCCGCAAGAGAACCAAGGTTACCGACATAGCCCGAAGGATCGCCAAACTAAGGTGGCAGTGGGCAGGGCACATTGCTCGTAGAACAGATGGTCGATGGGGACGAAAGTTCTGGAGTGGCGACCGCGTACCGGAAGACGTAACGTTGGAAGGCCTCTCACAAATTGGACCGATGACCTGGTGAAGGTCGTGGGTAGCCGATGGTTGCGATACGCGCAGGACCGGTCTTTTTGGCGACGCTTGGGGGAGGCCCATGACCAGCGGTGGACGTCTTTCGGCTGATATGATGATGATGATGCGACTGAAATACGAATGCAAACGCTGCTTAAAAATCAATTGCCATTCTGTTGAAACATATTTTTTTTTCGTTTTTCTTTCCTTACATTGTGCGGGTTTCTCTAACTTCCAAGTTCTCTCACAGACAAATAAAATCTAAGTAAATAAAATTGGCTTAGTAGTCTACCCACGAAAACGTGGCAAACAGACAGACAAACTCACATTTATTACAGTGGCATGATGTTGAGACGTCTTGAACTCTGTCGGAGACGAATCTATTGTAATAAGACACTGTTTAACTTCGCTGAAACTTCGTCTTCGTCTTGTGTAGCTAGCTGGTGTCAGACGGTGGCGCTTTTGGGTGTAATTCTCGTGTTTGTAGATTAATTGGTAATGTTGAGGTGATGGTGCTTTGAATGATAGTTTGAGGAATGAAATCATATTATGATATCACATAGGATCTACAAAAATAGTCCATAAAATAGTAGGACGGAAGGACTACTAGCCCTTACTTACGTGTAGCATTTTGGGGAATGTGCGACGGAATTGCATGATTTAATTCCGCCAAGCCCGTTCCATCATCGGACCACAAGACGAACGGCGATGCGCCATCGGTACATGGTGGGCATCCCAACCACGCGCACAAAACGTTTTGAGAATTCATTCATAGTGCGTACAGCTAAGGAGTGGAATTCCCTGCCGGAGTCTATGTTTCCTGATAGCTACAACCTGGGAGTCACTTCTAGGCAAGCGTGCTCCATCTTTGACCTCATCATCGCTTACCATCAGGTGAGATAGTGGTCAAACGCGTGCCTATCAATAGTAATAAAAAAATAGTAAGTAAGGACAGCTTTATCTATGGACACCTACTATTTAGTAAAGAAAACTGAATACGTTTATAGTAACTTTTGATTTCGATTAGTATTTTGCATGAGGGTGGGCACAAGTAAATCCCATCACACTACAGTAAATCATATAACACTTGCCCGTACTTGACGCCACCCAAATTTTACTTAGATCGTAGTATTGACGTGGAATTCACTTGTTTTAGTTTAAGAGGTGAAAATTGTTAGGAACCGAACCCAACACAAACACGAAGATTCTAATGAATATCTTATCTAGTTACTTTATTTACTACATTATCTAGTTTTCTTCTTTTCAGTTCGCTTTTTCTGCAGTCGGACATTATTATCCTACTAATATTATAAATGTGAGTGTTTGTATGTTTGTATGTTTGTGCCTCAATCAGGCAAAAATGGCTGAAGGGATTTGGATGAAATTTGGCACACATATAGTTCACATCCTGGAAGCAAACATAGGCTACTTTTTATCCCGGTAAAAGGCAACGCTTAACGAAGTCTGAGGAGGAAGTGGAAACACAGCGCTTCTGCTGCCTTAGTACTTCAGATTCACAAGTACCAGGAGAACAGAACAATGTCGGAATATTTCCGGGGCTGAAATTGGGAGCGCTACAGATTCACAAGTACCAGGAGAACAGAACGATATCAAAATCTTTTTGGGCTAGAATATTTTTTGTTTTATTTTTTTTTTTAACCGTCGCACACAAATATGTATTTTGAAGATTTTTTCCCGGCTGGAATTGTAAACGCTATAGATTCACATGTGACAGGAGACCAGAAACATGTCGAAGTATTTTCGGGGTTAGGATTGTGAATGCTAAAGATTCATAAGTACCAGGAGGCGAGCAACATGTCAAAATATTTCCGCGCTAGATATATGAGCGGTAAGGATTCAAAATTACCAAAACAACAGAAAAATGTGGAAGTTTTTCCCGGGCAGGAAAAATGAGCGCTAAAGATTCATTATGTACCAGGAGACAAGAAACATGACGAAGTATTTCCAGTTGGAATTGTGAGCAGTTAAAATTCTAAAGCACCAGGTGATCAGATACATGTAGAAGTATTTTCGGGGCTGGAATAATGAGCGCTACAGATTCACAACAACCAGGAGAACAGAACGATGTTAAAGTATTTTTGGGCTAAAATATTTTATGTTTTATTTTAACAGTCAAACAGAAATATGTATATCGATGTTTTTTCCGGGCTGGAATTGTAAATGCTATAGATTCACAAGTACCAGGAGATCAGAAACATGTCGAAATATTTCCGGCGCTGGAAACGTGAGCGGCTAGGATTCAAAGGTACCAGGAGACCAAAAACAAGTCGAAGTATTATTTAATATTGGAGCTGAAAATAAAGACTCAAAAACTATGAAAAACGATGAATTTCCGAGAATGAGAATGTGGGACAAAGAATTTGCGCGCCACCTCTAAAGTCTACGCAGACGAAGTCGCGGGCGAAGTGCTAGTTTATATTATAAACATTACTAACGTGATAACGTATAATTAATCGATGAACGCCGGCAGCACGCACGAAAATGTGTCACGTTCCGAGAGCGAGAGCGCGCAACAAGCGATAGAGAGGCACGACCGGCCTAAGCGTTCGGCTTGTTTGTTAAAAATTCAATTGTTTTCTTATGACGTTATAACGTAAAATTAACGTCCATAAACCGACTTTTTTTCGTTATTCAATGTCAGCAAGGAAAACGGCCACAAGATCTGACTCTGTAAATTTAGCTCAGCACTCGTTGACGGTAACACGTCACCACACTAACCACAAACCGCCTCAGTTGACGGTTAACGTGACATTAAGATGCGTTTAGTTAGAGGATGTCACGCTGTGGTTACAGCTTGTCTAAGCGGTTTACGTGCTACGATCAAGCTTGGCTTGTTAACCAATTTGCAGGGAGTTGGAGAGTAGAAATGTCTAGATGTACGTGTTAAAAATTTGGTAGGTAAAGAGAAATGAAATGTTTGCTCATAATTTAACATTTGAGCAAAGAAAATCAATCAATATAAAATTCTTCTCTTACTGACTGATTGAGTAATTGATAGAAAACGCACATCCGAAACTACTGATCATAGAGAGCTGAAATTTGGCATGCAGGTTCCTTAAGTAGTGTACGGTAGCACTAAGAAAGGAATTCCCGAAATTCCTACGGAAACGGAAAAAACGGGATATGCGCGTACAAAGTTGCAGGCAAAAGCTAGTAAAATATAAAAGAAGTAAGAATTCAGTTTCAGTTAGACTAAACGCCGACCCCGGTTTAGTTGGAAAAAGGTACTGGTTCTCGGTTTCTGAGGTACGTTGAGGTTATCGGTCGTTTGTTGACGCTGTTTTTCATAATGCCATTGGTTGGTTAGTGGTTAACCGACAGATAAACGACCGATAAAGTACCTCAAAAACCGGGCATGGATCAGTTAAAAATTAATCTTGCAGATCGTGTTAGAATTGTCTTGCCATGAAGTACCGTGTTACCCAGTTATTGGGTTGTGGAGGTCTGGTAGGCAGCCGCTCCATGTAAAATACTGGTATTCAGCTAAATCCGGCTTGACTGGAAGCCGACCCCAATGTAGTTGGGAAAAGGCTAGGCAGATGATGACAGATCGTGTTAGAATAAGGTTAAGTCAGGTAACTGTTCAGTACTCACGAATTGGATATCGTAAAACTTAAGCGAGCTCTGAGACAGCAAGGTGTCCTCTCTTGTTACAAAGTTTAACTTTAATCATGCTGTATTTTGTTTTTTAAGCGAATAAAGTTGCAATGCTGATAGGAACTGCATTCTAAATAAAGCTACGAAGGCATTTTTATTTTGATGTGAATCATCTATTGGCGCGCTTTGGCAGTAAAATCAAATCGTGTGTCGTGACGGAAATGACGCTGTCATGTCTTGAAGCTACGCCACTACGCCGCCTGTAACGGACGGCGGACTTTGGAACTAATTTACAAAATTTTTGTTAATTTTATTATGAATACTTACACACACGTTTCACATCTGCCAGGCGTCTCATGTCGGATTTGTTCTTAACTTCAAAATAGTATTTATTAAACACATATACTACATTTTTTTTATTTGGGCAAGCCCGCCACATATTCCCAACCACTGCAACTACTGGAAGCCAGAATCAACAGTGGCGACCACCAGAAAAACGCCGAGCCTATGAAGCCCGATGAGTCCCGGAGAAACGATTCAACTGTCTTGGATCCCGAAACGAAATTAATCAGAAAAGTATTATACTATATTTATAATTATATTACTATAGTATTTTTTTTCCTATTTACTAATTTTCATAATCTATGGGTCGTCGGAAAACGTTTTCATCTTCCAAACCCCTCTGTGAACCGTCACGCTATCTATAATTTCAAAGGGAGTGACGGTAGACACAGAACACTTTCTCACGTCATTATTCACACAATCCATCCATCAGCATTACCACCGTATAATTATAACTGACCACTTTGCCCACTAACACAGTGTTGTTTAAATAACTAATGTGTCGGCTCAGACCACACATCGGTCGTGTTGACGGTGTCACGTCACCGGTTAACCTCGGCCGTCTCAGTTGACGGGTAGCGTGACGGTAAGATGCTTTTAGTGTGAGGTTGTCATGCTGTTGCTTAAGCTTATCTTTGCGATTCCAGGGATAAAGGTTCTGAGCTACAAAGAGCATAGGTGTTGAACGGTCTTGAATAAAAATGTTTTGAATGAATTGAAGACTGGAAGAGCATTTTTTTTTGTAATTGTTAGAAACCAATTGAAATGGAGCGACATGTGTGACAATCTTAACACCGAGATTTGTCCGTGCCTTCAAAACAACAACAACAACAAATTGCTTCAGTAGGTAATTTATTCATAACATACGTTTTTGCCTTACGCTAGAACCTTTGTGAGAGCTGGAGTCTGAACTAGGTTCTGGACCTGTATGACAGATCTCCAGGCTCACACCCCTTAAACATTTTTATCACTATTAGGAAACAATTTTAATCACTATTAGGAAACAATTTTGATAGAGAGGTAAGTCTATATAATAAAAGTGTGGTTACATTTGTAATGTAAAGTGATGTTAATGTAGAATTGTATGTGTAGTGTATGAGGGTGTTGCGTGTATGTGCATGTAAGTCTTTTGGTTCGTGCTTATTAGTAAAAATGAGAGGGATGTTTGTTTAAAAATCATTTAATAGTTTGGAAAGCACGTTAAGCTGTTCGTTCCAGCTGTCATTTGTGGATCTTTGGTGTTACGAGTAGTCAGAAGTCTAGAAATCTGACTACAGCCTTGCCAGCGGGCATGGTGTTATCCAGTTCACCCAGTGGCTGTGGAGGTCGGCTAGGCAGTCGCTCGATGCATCCTGTTAGACTGGAAGCTGGGTCAAACTATGTTAGGAGAAGGCTAGCATATTGAGTCGTTAAATCATGTCATCGTCTGGAGTTTAGCTAGTTCCTCCTAAGATACAGGATATTCCTAGTTTAGAAGGCAGGGCCCAAATTTTGTATTGACTGTACTTCACCCATCTCTCGCTCATTAATTTTCTCAGTACATAATTAATTTTTATCCCCTGGTGACAATGATGTGAAGTGTATGTGTCGGTCGTATTTGGCAAATAAGTAAATAACTAAAAAAAAAGAACATCTACAGTTCATTGATATCCGATTTTTAGCTACGAGTATCACTAATCTATACTTATATTATAAAACTGAAGAGTTTGTTGGTTTGATTGAACGCGCTAATCTCAGGAACAATTCGAAAAGAAAAAAAAAGATTCGAATTGAAAAAATATTTTAGTGTTGGATAGCCCATTTATCGAGGAAGGATATAGGCTATAGGTTATATTCTCTATAGGAGTGGAGCATAATGAAAAATGTGAAGCAGACGAAGTTCCGCGGGTCAACTAGTTTAGTCATAATAATATGCATTTCAAATGTACGCACTACTTTAACATTGATTTGCGTAATCGGAAATCAATGTTAAAGTAGTGCGTACATTAACTTTAAATAAATGCGGAGTTACCTTGAACTTTCAACTGAGTTGGGTACGACAGTTTGCGGTACCGTTAAGTTTTTTACTATTAACACTGCTTTTTATATTTATTGGGCTAATGCGGTATAGACACATAATATTATAACAATTATGTATTACTAGTTAACCCGCGCAACTTCGTCTACTCCGCTCCTATTGTTCTTAGCGTGATGATATATAGCCTATAGCCTTCCTCGATAAACGGGCTATCTAACACTGAAATAGTTTTTCAAATCGGACCAGCAGTTCCTTAGATTAGCGCGTTCAAGCAAATAAACAAACAAACTCTTCAGCTTTATATATTAGTATAGATGTATATGTAGCATAGTGAGTCCTGCTCCTGCCAGGGTAGCGGAATTTGTTCATAAGAGTCACTGTGGGCATTAGGGGGAACACGGATGGGTTTTAGTCAGAAAGAGTCAGACACTCCCTTCCGCTCCGCCCAGGGTGAAAGAAATCATCAAATAACCTCCTTCATTTGATGATTTCCCGTCCTTGAAAAAAGAAAAGCAAAGAAGTAAAAAAAATGCAGTAATAAAAGTAGTGAAGTTAGGTAACACGTGAATTTGTATAGGTTTCCGCACGGACCAACGGAACCCTATCCTTAAGCTCTGCTGTCTGTCAGACTATCAGAGGTCTGCATCTCATGAACCGACACAGAGACTGTATTCATATTGCTGCTATAATAAAAAAAATAACTTGAGAGGTGTCAAGGCACATCCGGATGGAACGAAGTTCATTTCGATTAATTAGTAAAGGAATTGTTAAAAAAAGAAAAAGTTATAATAAAAAATAAAAATTATTAATTTTATTTTTTTAAGTTATAATATTTTTTTTTATTATTAACAAATATAATGTAATATAAACTTAATCAGTAGGCTCAATTTTAGTAATAATTGGCTTGTCAAAATAACTGGCTTGCTTTCTGCTGCGAGAGAGAGAGAGAGTGACAGACAGAGAAACACGCGCACGCCGCACGGCTTACAACTATAGCAAAAAGTGTCGTTACAACTCTTGGTCTTATTTTTTTCCGTTTAGCCTTTCGCAACGCGCGATAAGGAACTTCGTTCCCATTCGTTCCAAAAGTGTTTTATTTTTGGTTTATGGTACGATACTCCTGTGCGAGTCCGACTCGCACTTGGCCGGGGTTTTTCATCACCATAAATTTTCCCATAATAAAGAGGACGGAAATAATGGCTTCCTGTCATAATTTGATGGCACGGTTGGCGCAGTAGTTGAGCGATTGATTGCTGTGCTGCGTGTCACGGGTTCAATTCCCGCGCGGAACAAATATTTGTATGGCCTACAGATAGTTGCTCCGGGTCTGGCTGTGTGTGTATGTGACTTTGAATATTTACGATACAGGAGAAATTTCTAGTGGGGGTAAACATAAAAAAAAACTGGCCAGGTGCGACTCGGACTAGTGTGCGAAGGGTTCCGAACGAATTTTTTTTTATTTTTTATATGTTATTTTAACAATGTAGACTTCGTTTTCCTGTAATCTATATGTAAAGATCTATAATCTTATTTTTTTTCAAAATGTTAGGCTCAGTAGTTTCGGAAATAAGGGGGGAATGGTAATTTTTCATCTAATTTCTTGAATAACTTCAAAACCATTTATTTTAAAATTATGAATAAAATATAATTAAAACCCTCACAGCAGTGAGCCCTTTCATTTGGTGTATAACACGATATTGTTTAAAAACTTTATTTTTAATTTTTCTAGTTTTACCCCCAAAAGTGACCCCCACACTAAAAATTTAATAATTTACATAACGCGTCCATATTTGAGTCACAGAAGTCCATATGTTTACCAACACAATCGGTCCAGGGGGTCTAGAGATAACTGGCTGTGACAGACGGACAGACAGACAGACACCCGAGTGATCCTATAATGGTTCCGTTTTTTGTTCGGAACCCTAAAAATACAAGTAAGACAACTCGTAATATTTAATATTCCAGAGTTCTATACAATATACTTACTATTCTATGAATATGTAACCTCCCATCAACTTCTCCTCGATCAATCTTGTACCTTCACTCTTATTTCGATCAGATAACAGTTTCTTTTACCCATATTTCTTTTACACCTTTCCTTTCGCCATAGAAATAAATATGACAAAAAAATCCGATAGGAGGCGCCTCTATCGGTTACCTTTTAGGTTAAATGCCTATTTCTTATCAACTGGTGGCGAAATCAGTTGGAGCGGTCGAGTTCCTTTCTGCAATTTATTTCCCCCCTTTGAGTGACAACATATGGGGTCGTAAGGTAGTGGTTACACTGTTAGGTGACAGCGGCACCTTTTGGAAATATTATTTGTATCTTTTACGCATGAATGGCTCTGTTCCAAAAAATACATGACAGAAACACGACGCCGACGTTACGTGTATAGTTATATTTTTAATATGGTTTATAATATGTATTAGTTTATTATAGTTTATGATAACGCTGTGTATTTTATCTATGGGTCTCAGATGTCTGAAATAAAATGATATTATTATTTATTACTAAAATCACTTTATGGTAGGCGCCAGCTAAACTCGCAATAAAGTACATTAAACTTTCCCAAATATCCCTTCGTAAATACCCGAACAATAAATGAACATTACTAGACAACGATAGAAGTCGATTGAGGACCAGCTCTTTGTCTTCTATTTTTTTTTTTTTTTTAATATAGACTGTACATACATTGTACTTTCCCTAATATCGCTTCGTATATACCCGAACAATATATGAACCGTTTTTCTAAGATCACGATAGTTGTTGATTCAGGGCAGCTTTATATCTCTATTTCTGTTTTTGATATTAAGAAAGTCAATAAATGTATGTGGGTCAATGACCGTTATTGCACATTTATCTGGCGCCTACCATAGCTGAGGATTTTCATGCGGCAAGTATTCTCAGCTGTAACACTACAAAGTGGGATGGGAGTTTTTTTTATTGGCTTGCTCTTGACTCTAGTCTAGGTCAGAGATGACAGAGACAAAGTCTACGATGGAGCGAGCTTACCCAGAGTTACTATCTTCTATAAATATTGTCGTTCAAAAAGCGCTGAAGCACAGCTTTATCTATACTAATACTTTTATCATAAAGCTGAAGAGTTTGTGTAAATGTTTGGTTGAACACACTAATCTCTCGAATAAAAAGAAAATTCTTTTAGAGTTGGATAGCCCATTTACCGAAGAATTCTATAGGGTATATATATAACATCACGCACCAATAGGAGCGGAGCATTAAAAGAAAAATGGAACGCAGACGAAGTTGCGTGGGTCAGCTAGTCAAAAATATTTGATGAATCTGAAAAACTTCACTTTACTGCTTAATTGTTTATTAACCGACTTCTAAAAAAGAAGGTGGTTCTCAATTCGACAGCGTATATTTATATTTTTTTTTGGTGAACTCAAATAATAAATATAATATTTTCGTGGAGTAGTACATCGAGTAGATCCGTTGGATCAATGGGTTAATGAATTTAAAATCTTTTCAGTTTAATAAATAGTAAGTGGTTGGTGGTGGTTTGCCGAAGTACAACTTCAAACCTGAATTTAAACTCCTAACAGTTCGAATCCTAGCTGCGTCTGTGTTTCTGAACGCATATAACCCTAATCTTTTCAAGGTTAGAGTGAATAGGCTTCTTTTGGATAAGCTCACCCCATCGTCGACTTCGTCTCTGTCACCTCTGACCTGGACTAGAGTCAAGAGTAAACAATCTCGAGTAAAAAAAACATGAAGCAACACGAACAGAAAATTAAAATCACTGACCTTTAAAGGAGCTTCCTTTAAAGGTCAGTGAATTTTAATTTTCTTCGTTTTAGAAAATCAGCCTCTAAATAAGTGTTCGCCCCCGCTCCCGCTCCCGCACCCTCCACCATGTGTATACCCGCTAACCATTTTTCAAGGGCTGTCACGCTTTGAGGAAAAACTGTGAGTATAGGACGTCTGCCTCCGCCCGCGCCGTGACGGCAGATAGTTCTGTTTTTCTTTCACACTTCAAACCGATGTAGGTATGTATGTGGCGAGAGCTTGCTCAATTCCTTAAGCTTTTATCTATATGAAAAAAAGTACTATTATACATAAAAGAATAACAGAATAACCAACTTAAGAGGTCATTTGTTTGGTTGAGCTCCTCAAAGTTCTGAGTTGAACTGCACGATAACTGACAAATGCTTGCACTGTCTGGACAAGCCCACTCAAACCTGCGTGGTGCTTTCCTCAAAAAGCCACCTCAGACGTTAACCTACATGGTTTTCATATGTTATTGACGATTGTATGGACTTCAAAAGAGACTATGACCTCTGAGTTTGTTCCGGTGTTTCTTCTCAGGGTAGTCAGCTAGGAAATACCGGCCTCATCTAGATTAATATGACAAAAAATGTCGTTTAAAAGAGTTACTTGTAACCTGTTTGCAAAATAAATGTCATTTAACATTGAACTCATTATTGTGAACACCTTTTACTATGGGACCAACACCGAAATAGCGAAAAAATCAGCTGTTTAGATACGCACACAAATGTGTAGGGCAGTCGACTTTTTACCGCGATTTCAGTGTAGTTTTTAAAAAGTATTGCGTTTGTTCTGTTACACGTTATTTGTAGGTTTATCGTTGTTTCCATACGTGCCTTTTTCTGCCAATGGCACCATACACTATGCTTCTATTTAGAAACAGCACGCTTTGAACCAAGTGATTTCACTAGGTCACTGAAACCATAATATAGTCTTCCTGCTTTCCTGCCCTTGTTTCTGTTTCATGTTGCTTGGTGTCGGCGACACATGTTATCTTCTCCCTTTTTCCCTTTTTAGGAAATTATAGCTTCTGCCCCCGACTTTGTATGTGTATATCCTGGATTTTCGCGTTCCCGTTGGAGTTTCGAGAAAGTGTTTTGGGGTAGTTTGGGATCTACCTCCTCGCGGTCTACCCCGGGCAACGGCACTTGCCTCCCGAACAGAACGATCCCACTAAAAGCGGTGGTAGGCTCCGCAAGGAGCCGCCTGGCTCGCTACCACCATCCCGCCGGAGTCCGGCGACAAGCAGCTTGCTGTGTTCCGTCGGTGTGCGGGAGTGTCAGTGCCCTTGGGAGAGAAAGAGATTGTCAGTTGCTCTACTCAGAACCGGTCTTGGTCGCTGGGCTGGGCTTTCCGTGTAACTCATTTAGGAGGGTAGCGGGATCCGAAGCCCGGTGCCAGCCGTTGGCCGACCGCAGTTAGTAGGGGGCCCAAGTAGCACGCCAGCCACGTGTGAAAGGCTGCCCCGCCAACTAGCGAAAAATCCCGGTATGTTCCACCGTGCCAGCCGGCGACTGGATGGGAGGACCCGGTGGCCATATCCAGGGGGGTTCGGGCGTCCTCGCAGTCTCCAAATGAGTTCCCTACAGGTTAGTTTAGCTCTAGTGTTCCACTTGGTTCACTGAGCAGCGCCTCGACAGTTAGACTTTTCTCCCCAACTACTCTCCATAACATAATTAAAGCAAAGAAAAATAAGGTGAAACAACGGCTGCACTTCCTCCCGCTAAAAGTGCACCTCACTAATATCAGGGGGTTGCACTCCAATCTCGATCCGGTCCATCACCATCTTTAGACCGAGAAGCCGCACCTGTTTTTCCTAACGGAGACGAAGATAACAACCCCGTCGGACGTGGCGTACCTCAACTACCCGGGCTACTCTCTGGAACACAAGTTCAAGAAGCAGGCTGGGGTCTGTGTGTACGTCCGCGATGACATTTGTTGTCGTCGTCTCCGTTGCTTTGAGAAATCGGGTTTTTTTGCCATATGGCTACTTGTGGACACTGGCGTGGAGAAATTCATCTACATCGGCGTGTACCGATCGCACAGCGGTGACCAGGTGACAACAGCGCTGTTTAATTCCCTCGTGGAGTCGACAGACGTAGCCCAACAACGGTACCCAACAGCGAAGCTCATTTTTCTGGGGGACTTTAACGCCCACCATAAAGAGTGGTTGTTCCCGTACCAGAAAACTGACCATGTCGGGTTAGAGGCGCGCAAGTTTGCTTTAACGCTAGATCTAACCCAGCTGGTGAATGTGATGCCCATACACCCAATTGCTTGGACCTTCTACTGACAACTGATCCGGGCAGTCATTCAGTATCGGTCTCAGCCCCGCTGGGAACGTCTGACCACTGCCTGGTGAAATCCGTATTGACCTGCCCTCCTCCAGATAAGAGTCCTAGAGGCACGAGACGAGTATGGCGATATAAGTCAGCAGATTGGGATGAGATGCGGCACTTTTTTGCATCTTATCCATGGCGGCAAGTGTGCTTCTCCTCGGGTGACCCCTCGTGCTGTGCTGACATGATTGCGGACATGATTCGGCAGGGGATGGAGTATTTTATTCCATTCTCCGACATCCCGCTCGGTCACAAATCCCGGCCTTGGTATAACGCAGAATGCGCCCACGCTGAGGCCAATATGAGGTAAAGAGTCTGCATACCAAGCGTGGATCAAGGCCCGCGATCGAAAGGTTAAAGCATGTAGGGTTCGCGCCAGGAAAAGAGCCTTTAATTCTGCCGCTAAGTTCTGCAAGCGGGTTTTACGTAGGGCACGTTTTGACCATGTCGGACGTATCGGGGCCAAACTAGCATTGCACCCTCCAGGTAGTAAGCAGTTTTAGTCCCTGTCAAAAGCGGTTGAAACGAATTTCTGTCGACCCACTTTGCCTCCAGTGTTGAAACCTGATGGCTCGCTGGCTCACTCTGCAAGTGAGAAAGCAAATTTATTTGCAACTCTCTTTGCAAGCAATTCGCGTCTGGACGCTGGCTCCAAGCAACCACCGAATTTACCTCGTTGTGACTCTTCGATGCCGGAGATCACAGTTCACATTAAAGAGGTCCGAAGAGTATTGTGCAGTCTAGACGTGAATAAGGCCGGCGGGCCTGACGGCATTCCACCGAGAGTGCTGAGGCAATGTGCACCTGAACTGTCTCCTGTGTTGGCACGCCTGTACCGCCTCTCTCTTGAAAAAAGAATGGTGCCGAAATCATGGAAACTTGCGAATGTGCAACCGGTGCCCAAAAAGGGAGACCGTGCTGACCCTGCCCATTACCGTCCGATCGCCATTACCTCCATCCTGTGCAAGGTTATGGAAAGGGTTCTTTACAGTAAGCTGCTGACTTACCTTGAAGACAATGACCTCCTCAGTGACCGTCAATATGGCTTTCGCCGGGGCCGGTCAACTGGCGATCTTCTTGTGTATGTCACGCACTGCTGGGGCGAGGCCATCGAGAGACACGGCGAACCACTTGCCGTGTCGCTCGACATCTCGAAGGCCTTTGACAGGGTTTGGCATGCAGGTCTACTCAGCAAGCTTCCTGCTTATGGCATCCCAGCTGGTTTTTGTAGCTGGATATCAGACTTCCTGAGTGAACGGTCGATCAGAGTAGTTGTTGACGGCTGCTCCTCTGACCTCATGGCTATTGATGCCGGAGTTCCTCAGGGGTCTGTTCTCTCTGCACCTCTTTTCGTGCTGCACATCAATGACCTACTTCAGCCTGGTCTTGTTGGGTACGCAGATGACAGTACGGTTTCAGAGAGATACTTGTCCAGCGCAACAACCAGCAGGGATGAAGTTCGTTCCTTGAGAGAGGCCATGGTAGAGCGGACAAATTTGACCTTAAGCCTTGTCTCCCAGTGGGGTGATGACAATGTGGTCACTTTTAACGCCACCAAAACACAGGCGTGTCTTTTTACCGCAAAAAGGAGTCGTTTTGACCAAACTCCTACTTTTCGGGGTGCATCTGTTCCTGTGACTGATCGGCTCGAGCTCCTAGGCATGGAGTTGACATCCAGTCTCAACTTCGGCGCCACCATCGAGTACAAAGCCCAAACCGCAGCCAAAAAGCTGGGCATCCTAAATAGGGTGAAGCGATACTTCACGCCTGGACAGCTTTTAACCCTATATAAAGCGCAAGTCCGATCCTGCATGGAGTATTGTAGCCACCTTTGGGATGGCTCAGCTAAGTATCAGCTTGCCGCGCTTGCCTCGGTGGAACGCAGAGCTAAGAGGCTCATCGGTAAAGAAAAACTGATGGATGCCAAGCTACATAGCTTGGCTCATCGCCGTAAGGTTGCCTGCTTGTCGGTCTTCTACAGATTGTACTTCGGTGAGTGTGCCCAAGAACTCCACGACCTCATTCCACCGGCCCCCTTCTACCATCGGACATCCAGACGCACTGCATCTTACCATCCCTACCTTGTTACTTTTCCACCAATTCGCACTAAGCGTTTCCAAACGTCTTTTATAATGCGCACAGCAAAGGAGTGGAACTCTCTGCCTGCGTCTGTGTTTTCAAACGCTTACAACCCTAATCTCTTCAAAGTTAGAGTGAACAGGCTCGTTCTGGGTAAGCTCGCTCCATCGTAGACTTTGTCTCTGTCATCTCTGACCTAGACTAGAGTCAAGAGCAAACCCATAACAAATAAAAAAAAAAGTGTGCCTCTTAGTGCTCCCCTAAACTCCCCAAGGAATCTACATGCCGCTCATCAGCTTTCTAAGAACCTTAGTTTTGGCTGTGCGTTGTCTGTCAGTCACTCAGTAAATGATTTCTTGACAGCACAAAACTAGAATCTATCTAGAGATCAAGTTTTTCATGATATCAGCAAGCAATCTCTGATATATTTCACTGAAAAAAAAAAAAAAAATATTGCTGTAGGTAGGCCTATGCATAAATGCTGCAAACTAATTTAAAACATACCGTGTAGCTCCGAGCTAATCGAGCAGAACATTATAGAACAAGAAATCTCATCCTAAACAAACAACAAAGATTGAAAAGCACCCTCTTATTTAACGTAAGAAATATTGCTCCAAAAAGCTTGTAAAATAAACAACTTTTTAGTTTAAAAACTCCATTAGCAACCATATGCGATTTATAGTCTCTGAGAGCAAAATTAACAAACTCGAAGTGGAATCAAGCACGCTTCTACCAAAGTTAAGAACGTTTCCAACTGATTTGAATGCATTAACATATTGCAAGTTGATTGATTGATTGAATGGGGAATTACATGGAGTAGGTACTTTGAGGACCATTGATCAATAGAGCTAGGTACATACATGGTTGGGGTTTAGTTCATTTCGAATAGTTTAGTTTGTATGTTTGGCATGTGTAGGAGGGTAAATTAGATTAGAAAATAAAACTATTTAGATGTATAATACTATCGTATGGGAGCAATGACGTATTAGAAACAGTCGCACCATGCGCCAGCATTACAGCTCTAAAAAACAGCGCAAGTACTATCCGTACTCATCGGTAGCCAGAACTAGTGTTTAGGACCTCTTAGTTATCATCATTTTTTGTTCCTAATTTAGAGTGTGGGTAATGCATCTATAGTTTATACATCATAGCATGGGAGTGTATTCTTGAGCTGAACTGAAAGCAAAATTATGTTAGACAAACCTCTGCCAGCGGCTACGCCCGCGTGATCCCTAGGGAACATACTACCGGGATAAAAAGTAGCCTATGTCCTTTATCAGGCTCTAGACTATCTGTGTACCAAATTTCATTAAATCGGTTCTGTAGTTTTGGCGTTAAAGCGCGGCAGGCAGACAGACAGAGTTACTTTCGCATTTGTAATATTAGTAAGGATTGTGTCCAGGTTACATCTGGAGTTGTTGATATACTACACGGACCTTGTTGAAACTAGAACAACATGTTTCCGAGCGTTCAAGAGTTTTTGTCATACAGGTTTATTTTTGCATTGGAATCAATCTCAGGACCCATTTGGTGCCTGGCAATTAGGCTTATTCCAGTTGTAAATATTCTTTTGTGCCTACTGACCTGACTCTGTCCCGACTCTTACTTGATATGGAGCTCCGCTATTATTATTTTTTAATTTCGTTACGGTATCCCAAGACAGTTTAATCATTTTTCTGGGACTCATCCTGCTTACCTGAGGCTCTAGACAAGTGACATTCTTTTAGCGGTAGTGTGACGAAGGCGATTGTCAAAACGTCAAAAATGTATGGGTTTGACAAAAGCTGTCGAAATGTCACGTGATCAATGCCTTACATTTTGGAATTTCGACAATCGCAGTCGCTAATAGAATTGCATTTTGTCTAGGGTCCCAGGGTTGTCGTTACTGTTGATTCTAGTTTTCAGAAGTCGCAGTGGGTGAGAATAGTATGGCGGGTTTTTCCCAAAAAAAACCTACATTAAATAATTAAAATATAACGTAAAAGCCACACTTCTGGATTATGAATTCGTGAAATAAGTGTACAATATATTTTTTAATCTGGCCGACGGACTGACCATATAACTTTTATTTTTTATTAAGAAAACCTACGAAAACTATCCTTTAAACTTACTTATCTACTTAGAAGTACTTACCCAACTATATATTAATTCTAGTGGAAAAACAGGCATTTGCCCTTTTAGGGTTTTCCCTGAGGTCATTAAAGGTCAGCTATTAATCAATCTACTAACCTTTATACTTTGTTATCTACCACACAATATGTTCCAAGGAAGAAAGTACATTTTCACAATCATTTCAAAACTATATTACCGAAACAGCTCGTTCCCACTAAACTTGTCGGTTGTTGGGATTTTAATCGAGCGTCGGTGCTCCTATCAAATCGGTGTCAGACAAGTGTCATCATCATCATCATAGTAGCCGAAAGCCGTCCACTGCTGGACATAGGCCTCCCCCAAGCGACGCCACAACGATTAGTCCTGCGCGTCTCGCATCTGTCGGCTACCCGCGACCCTTACCAGGTCATCGGTCCACCTTCCAACGTTGCGTATTCCGATACGCGGTCGCCACTCCAGAACTTTTCGGCCGACTTGTCGGAGCAACGTGTCCTGCCCACTGCCACTTTAGTTTGGCGATCCTGCTCGTGCTATGTCGGTAACCTTGGTTCAGAAAGTTTGAATAGCTTTAAATAAATTGCTCTGCCACTGCAACATCCGACAAGTGGGAATGGGCTGTAAGGTTGAATGTCATTAACCACCGATTTCTGAATTGAGTATCTGGAGTTAACTTTCTTAACTTAATACCAAAGTTAAGCTTAAAAGTTAGAGTTAGAGAAATACTATTAAATTCAGAAATCGGGGTTAGACGACACAAAATGCCAAGCTTCTAGCTAGATGAAGTGTCATTCTAAAAGCGATAGCGAATATCAAATGCTTGGGATTGAACAATCACGACATTACGGTACAATGACTCTCAAATGCTTGGGAATGAAAAAAACCAAATGCCCATCCCATACATTTCTGACTTTTTCACAATCGTTTTTGCTACTATGACGTATATACCCAACCCTTAAATTCAGAAACCGGGGTTAGACGACACAAAATGACAAGTCTCTAGCTAGACGAAGTGTCATTCAATGAGCGATAGCGTATGTCAAAACACTCAAATGCTTGGGAATGAACTCGTGACATTTTCATACCAAATGCCAATCCCATATATTTTATGACTTGTTCACAATCGTTATTGCTAGGGCCCTACTATGACGTGCCAATGCCATCATGACTTCGTTGAGAAAAAGGGACAGTAGTTTTGTATGACTTTGTCTACCTTACACAACGAAACTTTTATGGTTATAAGACCTCATAGAATAGGTAGAACATCACTTTATATACTTGCTTAAATATTTGATTGCTTCATAAGTATGAAGCAATAAAATATTTTTTTTATATACATATACAAGAGCCTAATATCTATCTGTTTAGTTTCAAATTCATATTGAAGTTTCAATTTAGTGGAAATGTTCTCAAAAGTGGTAAACAATTCCTTCTCCTGATTTTACCTATGGATATCATTGGGATTTCCCCAAGTATCCATTCAAGGGATTCAAATAAAACAACCAATAAGAAGCGCAATAAAATAAATCCTCAGCGAAAAGAAATGAGTTTCCTTTCGCCTAAGTAGTTTTTAGGATTACGTTAAATATACAGAAGAATAAAACCTCCCATAATATTGCCACAGAGGGCTCAAGAACAAAGCCAACGAAAAATAGATTTAAAGGATTTTCTAATTGCGCTCAATATCTTACAGCCGTCTCAAATAAACGTAGCGTTTTTATTAAAAAAGGGAGAGAATGAGAGAATAAAAGGCTTCAAGTCTGATATAATTTAAATATTTATTTCGTAATGTCACTTGAAACAACATAAGAGCGGGCGGGGGGGTCGCCCAGGACTCGCGAGCGGCCCCGTCGCGGCTTCATAGACTATAACGCGTAAAAAAAACAATTGTCAACATCATCTATCATATACCTTTATATTATTTACAATATATTATTTATCACCGAATAAACGTATTTACACTATCTACTTAGTATGTATAACATACAGAAAGCGAAATATTATACATATAGGTTGAGTAACATAGTCCTTGGCCTTCGAGGCCTCAATTATAGTATATAATATAGTAGTGATATTTTCGTTAGAACTTTTTATTTCGGCCCCGCCTATGAGTGCCGAAGAGAATGCGCGCGAACGCCTGGCGAAAGTCGGGGCTGAAGATGGTGTATATTACAGGGTTGAGGGTCGAGTTGAAGTATCCTAGCCACAAGAAAAAACTCGCTAAGTAATCACTGATCACACACGATTGGCAGATGGGCATCACCAACGCCATGATGAAGAATGGAAGCCAGCAGAACACGAATGCTCCTGTGATGATCGCGAGTGTCTTCGCTGCTTTTCTCTCTCTCTTAGCTTCAAGAGATTCTTTCTTCTCCCTGTGAGTGGGAGCTGGGACGATTGCTTTTTCGGGCTTCGAACCGTTGGTAACAGTCGAGGAAGACTTTTCTGGGGACACTGAGGGTGGGGGCACCTTCTCGTTGATCGTGAACGCTGTGGTCCTTGGCTCTTCGTCCAACGTATCAACAGTAGAGGTGCTTTGTCCCTCAGTTAACAATAACGCTGCAGCCAGCGTCTCAGCGCGAGTCCGTTGGTTGCACTTCTTCAGGTTCAAGAACCTTTTCTTGACGAACCGCCGGTCCCTGGCTGATTGGACGGGTCGTCCTGAGGGAGGGGCACCATCTGCTGAGGTAGGTCTAGGAGGAGGGGGGTCTCGTCTCCTTCTGATACGTCTTCGGGCAGTTTGGAAGATCTTCCAGTACAAGATGAGGATGACTGCGAGAGGGACGTAGAACGTTGACATTGTCGCGAAGATCTGATAGGCCAGGTCTTGGCTGACGAGGCACTTCTGTTGTTGCGTGATCCTGGCGAGGTAGTCTGGGTCCTTCCAGCCGAGCTGCGGGGCGAGGGACACGACCAGCGCCGCCCCCCACACCAGCACAATCATCGTGAAGATACGCTTCTCGTTGCGTATGTGAATGTAGTCTACGTCTGTCACAGCCCAATACCTGGAAATATTAATATATCTTAGTAGGTGTTTCAACAAGTTTGTCGAATTCACTATAGATTAAGTACTTTTTACTTAATAAAATGATGTACAATAGGTAACACAATGGGTACAACTAAAGGAGATATTTTAAAGACCACTTCTGGATGAATTTGAAAGGGAATGGGAAAAATTGTACTGTGAGTTCGGCTCAGGAAGGCTGGAATAATTTCTGAATAGCCCAAACGATGAACTTGTACTTTTTATTCATGGTGTGGTGTGATAGTTGTCACCATTTACTTATTTCTGGTAGAGAATTAAAGACAACCTGGACATTGAGCGTGAGCGCAGAGCGTTGGCTGTCTGCTGCAATATGTTGGCTCGCAGATTTGCCGACTGACGTAAAGGCTACGCTGTTTAGAGCGTATTGTCAGTCGTTTAATACATGCAGTCTGTGGGTCAACTATACGCAGAGGGCATACAGCGCTCTGCGAGTCCAATATAATAATGCTTTTAGGTTGTTGATGGGGTTGCCGCGCTACTGTAGTGCAGAGTTCGCGGAGGCGGAGATTGATGTTTTTCACGAAATCAGCTGCCACCATGCGCCGGGTACGCGCCAGCCCCAATAGCATCCTGAGAGCTATAGCGGACAGGTGGGACATCCCCATACTGGGGCATTGGATAGGCCTACATGTGACTGTGTTGTATGTAGGTAATAATGTTAATTATGATAGTTATGTTAAAGTTAGATAGAATGTAAGTACTAACACTAGTTTCTAAGTTTTTTAATACTAACCAAAAATGGACTCTGTCTGAAATATGAGACTTTTTTATTATTATTTTTATTAAAGGTAATCCATACCTCTATCATAGTGATCTCCAATGTCTACTCATCTAAAAAGTAATTTTAATAACTCCGTATCAAAACGGCCCGTTAGCAAAATGACCTACATGTATGCAAATCGTCCTATTTTCACCAAAATCTAAGAAATCCTATTTGACAGCTGAGTAGAGAGGGATAGAAGATTGCTTTACCACTAAGTGCGAAAGAGACTTATTTTTATGTCTCTTTCATATTTACTAGTAAAGCAATGTTGTAGCCTGCTGTCAAAACGGGCCTTTTATTTTTTGACAAGTTTATGAGCAGAACTTCCAGTAAACAAGACATTGGAGACATAAATATAAGATTTAACTTATTACTACGAAAATATTTTCTAATAGTTTAAGACGAGTCTTCACTTAGTACAGACTATTCTCTATTTAAAGTCGGTTCGAACTTCGTGTACCTACTTAGTTAAAAATTCTTACTTTGTTCTTATGTACGACAGAGTATTGAAAAGTCTATCTACTTTTAAATATTCTCTGTACCGCTAGACTTAAATTTTCAACAAATCATTAAATATTCTGAAAGTAAAATGGTGGATTTACGGTCAAAGAAGCAAAAATGTGATGCAATTTTCTAACGACACAAATTAATTTGTGGTATAATGATGACGAATAGGTATTTCTTGTACGGATTAAATATTGTATTCAATTGGAAAAATAAGATGAGTAGGTCATAAAAAAATAAATAAAATAAAATAATAAAAAACAAATTGAAAATAAAAAATAGTTTATTCTCAGACTAACAAATAATGATCCATAACTCATAAGGACTTAGGAACTTATTGGAGGTTTGCGAGGCATATGCAGAAGGGCATGGACTTGTGTATAACGTGAATAAGAGTAAACTTCTTGTGTTCAGGGTAAAAAGTAAAATACCAGCACACATCCCACCAGTAATGTTAAAAGGTGTGGCCCTTGACAGGGTGCTGGAGTTTAAATACCTAGGACATATAGTTACTGAGGACCTAAAAGATGATGCTGATATGGAGAGAGAACGGAGGGCGTTGGCTGTCCGATTCAATATGTTAGCCCGCAGGTTTGCACAGTGTACAATAGAAGTGAAAATAACTCTTTTCAAAGCTTTTTGCCAGTCTCTGTAGGCATATAACGCCCTTAGAGTTCAGTATAATAATGCCTTCAGGGTGTTGTTGGGGCTCCCACGTTACTGCAGTGCATCAGGAATGTTTTCCACCATCCTTCGGAAAAGGACAGCATCCATGATGCGCAAGGTGCGTGGGAGCGTCAATGACATACTGAAGGTAATAAGCCGTGTTGCGCCATCATGGCGCATGGGTACATACACATGTGCATGTGCCCGGTGCGTCAGGTGAGCGCAACAAATATATGAATTAAAATCTGTTTTGTATTGTGTCTGTAACTAACATAGCTATTATGTAGTGTGTATTACTGACAACATATGGATCAAGGTCTGAAACAAAATTATTTTTTATTTTATAAGCATAACTCATTCTTTTTCCATAGCGCAAAGAGACTTTTGCGAATACGACTATTCGAAAAAGTCTGTTATTTGACAACTACTGTCAAGTGGTTGTGAAATAACAAGGTGCAAATTTTTAATTTCTTAATTGTACCTACGTGAGTTACTCTTAGTTTCTACCTGATCTAACGATTCTTATTGGTTAATAGAAAAAAAAACAAAACTTGTTATGAGTAAAAACAACGAATTATGGGTCAAATAAACAAGGTGTAACAGTAATAACACAAAACCTGAAACCTGTTTATTTAAAAGACCGCTTTTTAAAAAAAAGCACCTGTTCAATACAACATTTTGTTGAGTTATTTCGCGAATTCAGGGATGTCCCCATAAAAAAAAACAACGTATTGTACAATGAACCCTCTCACATTTTGCGTTATTTCTGTTTATATTTTTTAACTAGCTGTGCCCGCGACTTCGTACGCGTGGATGTCGAAAAATATCTGTTGCATAGATAAAATCTACTTTAAGTTACTTGTGTATCCTGATCTCAAAATTAAGAAAATAGGAAGAGGGTAATGCAGGGCACTCTACCATCTGTTCCGGTTGAAATGCCGATTAGCCCGGATAATCTCCTGGTACATACCTACCTCGAGCTAGGCATCAAAATCAACAAAATCGACTATCGAATGAACGGTGGTAGGTAGACTTCAAACTACGAAACAAAGAAACTGATGAATAAAGTTGATTCTTAATTTTGTCGAGCCTTAATTTTGTCTCTGGCGAGGCGGCGAGCCTCCTTGCCGGACTGCCGCCATGGGATCTAGAGGCGAGAGCCCTCGCGCTCATTTACGAATGGCGCGTGGAGGCGCTACGCCGGGGCGAGACTCCTCTGCCACGGCAAATCGCAGCACGGCGGACGGAGCTCCGGCGGGATCTCATGGCAGTATGGAGACAACGACTGTCGCAACCCAGCGCTGGGCACGCCACAATTGCGGCGATAAGTCCCCTCTTTGAGGAGTGGCTAGAGTGGCGCCACGGCGTCCTTACCTTCCGTTTGACGCAGGTACTCACCGGACACGGTTGTTTCGAGAGGTACCTGTTTCGAATACGGCGGGAGGATACGACCAGATGTCAACACTGCGAGGATCGCCCGGAGGACACGGTGGAGCATACGGTGGAGGTCTGCCCTGCTTGGGCGGAGCACCGCCGTGTCCTCGTCGAGGCGATCGGCGACGGCGACCTGTCGCTGTCGGCCCTGTTTCAAGCCATGGTCCGGAGCGAGGAGACTTGGGAAGCGGTCACCTCCTTCTGCGAAGCAGTAATGCTAGCGAAGGAGGAAGCCGAACGCGTGAGAGAGAGGGAAACCTCACGCCCCAGCCGCCGCAACAGAAGAAGACGCCCCGGGCGTCGGGAGTCGCAGGGCGATTCTCGGCCACCGTAGGCGGGGGCCTGCGGACGGCGAGCATTGGGTGGCTCGCCATCTGATCAGAACCAGGCCCAGGTCAACGGCGCGCTGTGTTCCACGCGCGCCTCAAAGAGCTGTCAGCATTAAAGACGGGGCCCGCCAGGGCCAATTCCTGCCGGGGTTGCGGGATTTATTCGAAAGAGTCACCGCGGCCCTGGAACGCAAAGGGCATTAGGAGGAACACGGATGGGTTTTATTCAGTAAGAGTCTGACACTCCCTTCTGCTTCACCCAGAGCGGGAGGAGTCATTTGATGATTTCCCATCCTTAAAAAAAAAGCAAAATGAAACAGTTTCTTTGATTTTCCCTGACAATTGCAGATTACAGAACACCGATATTTTTTTACATTTTATGTTAATTAGTTCTACCGGGTTTATAGAATCGATTTACTGTGTAAGAATAATCGAATTTTTTAAATCGATATTAAGTAGGTACTGAAAGAGGAGACTTATTAACTGAGGAGCTCGTAGCTAAATAATAACAGTCGCACGGGTCGATCTTCATGGTTTACAAACTCTTGCCTAGGTGTCTCTGTGAATAGGTGACCATATTATTTAACATACCGCGACTTCGCCGTGTTGATCGGAAGCTGATCCGAATATAGTTGGGAAAAGGTTAAGCATATATTAGAAAAGACAGACAATACCATTTGGCCCCAATTGGGGCTGACGGTCCTTAAGAGAGTAACTCTGCCGTTTTATGTCCTTTTCATTGAATGGCGGCCTAAATGATCCCCAATGCGCAAATGGGTCTGTCATGTGACAATATTTAAATAACAGGCTGGCAGATGCTTAGGCCGTCTATGAATAGGGTAGGTAAATGTGTGACGAAAATATAATTATGAAATTATTTATTTTTTGGGAATCCTAAATTCTATTAAATGCCGGGATGTCACTTAGACCGTCTCCCTAGTGGATAATCGTTTCTAATCGGTGCCCAGTTTTGCCAACTGTAGATTAAGTGTTTTTCGCAAATCATTTCAGTTTTTTACCATGAAGCATCATCTGCCTAGCCTTTTCCTAGCTATATTGGAGTCAGCTTCCAGTCAAACGGGATTGGAGCGGCTGCCTACCAGTCCTGTACAACCCTACAATACTGGGTAACACGATACTTCTTGGCAAGACTGTAGGTGTCAGATTTGTCGGCTTCTGACAATCCGTAAAGACTGCCTGAGATCTCTTCTCGGTAGGTATGTTAAACTGACTGACCTTGGCAAGCGTTGCTTAACCTTGAAGATCGACCCGGGCGTCTATTATATTCCGTGGTACATAGGAATCTCGGTATGTTAAAATGGTCACCCATCCACAGACTGACCTTGGCAAGCGTTGCTTAACCTTGAAGATCGAACCGTGCGGCTATTATATTCCGAGGTACGTAGGAATCTCGGTATGTTTAAATGGTCACCCATCCACAGACTGACCTTGGCAAGCGTTGCTTAACCTTGAAGATCGACCCGGGCGGCTATTATATTCCGAGGTACGTAGGAATCTCGGTATGTTAAAATGGTCACCCATCCACAGATTGACCTTGGCAAGCGTTGCTTAACCTTGAAGATCGACCCGGGCAGCTATTATATTCCGTGGTACGTAGGAATCTCGGTATGTTAAAATGGCCACCCATCCACAGATTGACCTTGGCAAGCGTTGCTTAACCTTGAAGATCGACCCGGGCGTCTATTATATTCCGTGGTACATAGGAATCTCGGTATGTTAAAATGGTCACCCATCCACAGATTGACCTTGGCAAGCGTTGCTTAACCTTGAAGATCGACCCGGGCAGCTATTATATTCCGTGGTACGTAGGAATCTCGGTATGTTAAAATGGACACCCATCCACAGACTGACGTTTTTACGTGGAGCGGCTGCCTATCAGACTTCCACAACCCATTAATTGGGTAACACGGTAGTTCTTGGCAAGACTGGAGCCAGATTTACTGGCTTCTGACAATCCGTAACGACTGCCAAAGATCTTCAAATGACTAAATGTTATTTTTTTTTCCTTTGGTATTAAGAGTTTCACAAATAATATACGCATTCATTCATGATGCAGTTCTAAACTGTTACTATTTAATTATCTCAATAGATGGCGGTGCGTGTATGTGCTTCACGTTATGAAACTTTAAACGAAACCTTTAAATACAAATATCTTTTGATAGAGTGAACCGATTGCGATGAAACAAAAACTAAGTTATACCTCCAGTTACGTACAATTTTAATGCGTGAAATTTATCTACGTTATTTCTGTACTTTTTACGTGATGCCTGCACATCCAAACAGATAAACAGACAAACAGACAAAAATTCCAAAAATGATGGAAATGGGTTCTGTAAGTTACCCTTTATCTCCCTAGCTATTTTTTAATTTTTTATTTTGAATGTACAAAAACGACTCGTCAACAGATTTATTATATGTATGTATAGATATTTACCTGTCAGTAGCTATAGCAACAAGATGAAGAATAGAAGCGGAGCTGCAGAGCACGTCGCTGGATGTCCACATGTCACACAGCTCCGGACCCAGGATCCAGCCTTGACTGACCTGAGGGAGAGAGACACAGGATTTATAACTCATAGGTTGATTGACAGAAAATGCATTGTTGCATTAAGTCCGCCTATGTAACTTTACTGTATATAAAGTTGAAATATATATATATATGATGCTTTGACAACCGCCTTTGCCACGCGTATTTTACTAAAAAAAAATGGAATCAGTCCGTCAGATAGATTTCCTCAAAATGTAAACAAAAGATGAAGACGATATAGTGCGTAGAAAACACGCGTGACGTCACTATGATGGTACAATATTACCAGCGACATGACGTCACGCGTGTCGTCAACGCACTGTATCGTACACCCTATACTGTAAAGATCTCACCGAATAGTCGAAGTGAACATGAAATGAGCTGTCAAACCATACAAACAAGATGGAATGACAGTTCACTTCGTGCTTACTCCACTAAAGTTTAAAACCCCTTCTACACGTACTTAATCCAGCGTTCAATCCAAGGTGACCTTGGTGGGAGCTTGATTTCCATCCGCGAATTTTGTATGAATTTGGATTACATCTGCCGTCTACACGGACGCAATCCAGCAAGGTCACTTTGGATAGGATTGGATGGAACGCTAGATTACATCCGTGTAGAAGGGGTTTTAACGGTGAGATGTTTACAGAATTGCACTGCTCTTCACGCCCGCCACTGCGCCTTCACTCTGGACAAGGCCTAAATAGTCCAAACCCAAAACAGACTCTACATTCAAATATTCAAGCCGACTGATTAGTTTTGCAATTTTCTTGCCCACAGCCACAGTTACAGGATTACTATTTTAATATTTAAGCCCTTCATTGTTCGAGTTTTAAGTGAAAAGTTTTTTCGGCAATTAAGTGTTATTACGTCTGGATTGAAATGTTCTTTGGTTTGTTTTAGTTTCGGTGGCTTTTTTCTTGGAATTTGATTTAAGATGTTGATCTAAGATTGAAGGGAAAAGGAGAGGATGTGTTTTATACCTTTTGTTACAAAGATAAATATAAACACACGTCTTTTTTAGGTTCTATACTTTCGGCCACTGGGGCCGAAACTATAGATCCACCTATTTCAATCGTGACATTTTAGAGACACGCGGAACAGAGGTGTAAAGTTCCGTAATATTCCATTGAAAAGGGAGGATCCTCCGACCAGACGGTTGTTGTGTCTGGAAGGCAACTGCCCGATAATCGATATTCGGACTGTTGTATACATTATGTTAACATCGCACGGTAAACTCTGATACCGCGATGTAGGATTTCCTAGTAGTAGTTCGCTGCATGTTGGATAGATGGCGTTGCGGTTATTTTTGTTGCGGCATTGATGCCAACAACATAGTCTTTTTGCTTCCAACCTCATACAGCGTTTTACCATCTATACTAAAAAGAGCTGAAGACTTTGTTTGTTTGAACACGCTAATCTCTGAAACTGCCAGTTGGCTTTGGAAAATTCTTTTTGTATACGATTCATGAGGAAGACTATGGGCATTCGAAGTCGCGGACAAAAGCTAGTGTAAAAATAAGTGTCTCCTGTAACTTTATAAGCAAATTGCTTCTGCCAGCGGCAGATCATATCTAAGTTCTTTTCCAAGAGTTGTTCTACTCTTGTGGTAAGTTTCATTCAACTGCGTTCAGCCGCTACGACGCCACGCGAAGTTATAACAAACAGACAGACATAGTTATAATAAATAACTATTTAACTGCCTCCGTGGTCGAGTGGTTTAGGCGTTTGCCTTGTGCCTTGAGGTTGTGGGTTTGATTCCCACGGGAAAGTATACTTTGTAAAATTGTTTTCCAGTTTGGTTAGGACGTTGCAAGATAAAAAAGATGTTTCCGTGCTTTGGAAGGCACGTATAAGCCGGTGGTCCCGGCCGCTAAATGGCGGTCGTCAAATAAACCATGTCAGAGGCCTTTGAGGCGGTTTAAAAACTCTGACACTAGGGCGTGTGGGGTCGTTAGACCTTACTGCCCACACGGGAAGAAGAAGACTATTTCAGTATTCAAAATAAGTGAAAAAAAAAAACTACTCAAGAGTGCTCTAAAGATACTTTCTAGATTGCAAGACGCATACATCTACCTAACTGTTAATATAAAAATATGTTGTAATACTGAGTTGCCGTGACTGGTCATACCACTGTTGAACCCGCGATGGTTTGTGTTGGTATGTTTATACATTAAACTTGTAAAATATTGTTCTTAGTTAATAAACGATAAAAACTACTAGGTTTTTTCCACGATTTTGCACCCATGAACTGTCAAACAGGAACTAGCCAAGATTAAAATAGCTTATAACACCCAGAACACGACACGAGTATTAAAAACAGAACTCCCCTTTAAAAAAAGTTTATCCAAAAAACTTTTAATCCTCGAATCAACAATGCAGTGCCCAAACACGTTACAAACAGTTGGCAAACAAACATTTGGGCAAATGTTTCACCAACTAGTTGGTGTGTTATTCCCAAGTTGATATTGTTATAGGTAGGTTTAGGACACAGAGCTTGGAATTGTTGTGCTGTGCAGTGGCTTAAGAAGTCAATATATTAGGTCCCATTAAAATACATGGATAAATTTTAACACAGCGTGCAGAACCTCTAACCAAAGATATCCGCCAAAAAACCCTGATTAAAGTGATTTTCTTTTGACCTAAAATAATAAATTGCCAACATTTTTAGTGTATTTTCGTTAGCTGATGTTTTCTTCTTGTAATTATATAACGCGTTTCTCTAATTTTTACCATTGTCCTTATTTTGGTGGTCTGAATGATTTCTAAAAGTTTGTCTATCTATTTTAACGGGACCTTACAGTAATGGTTAAAAATAAATATAAGCTTCTCGAGTGAATTTCGGTCTCAGCGGCCAATTTCGTCGACAAATTTACAATGCACAATGTAGCCATTTTTAAATTCAAATTCCAAGGCCCCACCAGTTGTCGCCACTTGATGAAATTTCCCCTACTTTGAAAACGTAACTTATGACGTAAAATTGACGTTGACGTCAATTTGATAAATGCCGCAAAACATAAGCGTTTGCCTTGGTAGAATAGCCGTCATCGGTTCAGTTACCAAAGACAAAAAAAAGCGTTTTGACGGGTGCCTGATCTGAAGTCTCAGTGCGGCAACCTGAGAGAGCCAATTCTACTAATTTTCAAACATCGTTCAAATTCGCATCTCAGTTGAAATCTGGAAATAGTATAGTATAGTGTATGGAAATAGAGGCTTATTTCACGGATTACAACTGAGAAGATATGCGAAGTTGCTTAAAAATTGTAGAATTTGCGCCCTGGTCATTTCAGAAAACCCTCATGTATTATCTCAGTGACACGCTTGCTTTATGTGGAAATTATTTACAATGCCGTCTCTTAGGCCACGCCACTGCAGACGCGCGGGCGCCGCTCATACGCCGCCACCGCGGCACTCTCTTCGTGAACTGCGCCATATAAATCCATGCATTTGAACGCGCCGCTAGTCGCGCCGCTGAGTTCGTGTCCGCGGCCTAACAGTAGCCGCTAAAACATATCCTTGCTCTGTGGTCGTAGTACACGCGTTATTGCATGCATGAGAGCGTTTGCCTCAAGGTACGCCAGTTATAAACCCTAACACCGTTTGATTAAAGTGGTTTAGTTGTAAAACATGAAGTTGTGTTGGGTGGCGAAATTATAAGGTGTATGAAACAGCACACGTTCTTACTTCGAATTTGAGTAGCGGCAACCCAAACGTTAATTAGCGGAGAACCATACTAATATTAGAATTACTAGAATTATAACAGTAGTCTCAGTGTATTCGCAGATCGGTGGGATTCCCTGATGCTGCGGAGGTGGATGCGGCTTCACGCTGAATGTTAAGGCTGCTCTCTCGAGAAATGCTTATAAACAGTGTGCAGATGAAGCAATTTCTCATCGGCCTATACTGAAAAATTACATCTGAAAAAAAGGTAGTAATCTACATGATATGATATGTAATTTGGTTTTCGTTGAGATGAAACCATTTTACTCTTTTATTTTGTAACAAAAGTCTAAAAAAAATATCTACTGCTTGGCAATACAAACGAAAATAATTTGGTTTTGTTAATTTTTTAAAAAGATGTGTTATTTTTTAAAATAAATTAAAAATGCAGGTAGCGGAGAGGCGCGTAGAGGAGTAGTTAGCTCCGTTTATATGCACAAGGTCATTGGCATGTATACAAGCATTAATTGTATATCTGTGTCTGTAATCTACTAACCCTAGAATTTAAGTTAAATTGTTTACTAACACTAGAATTTAAGTTAAATTCTGATATAAAAACATTATATTCTATTACATAACTTATAGGTTTTAATTCAAATTTTCTTAAGAGAATTTGACTCATGAATCTGCTAATAAGTATTTAACATTATGGTTAGTTTTTTTTAAATTGGGTAGTCGTATCTAAATAACAGACGCATGGGTGGAACTTCAAGGTTAAGCAAGACTTGCTAGCGTTGTTCCGTGGATGGGTGACATATCAAGACTTCTTCATGCCTCGGAAAATACTCTTAGGCTCAAAGTACTGGCTGTCGCCACAAGCCAAAAAATCTGACACCAGTCTTGTCCAAAGGACATTGTGTTACTCAATTAGCTACTACGTGTCCTTTGATTACATTTATCTCCTTTTGTTACAGTCCATACGGAAAAATGCATAGATCCTGTAGATGATACATGGTTGACCTCAGGAGCGACAACGCGAGAAAAAATCGGCTGAGTGCGAGTCTGGTTCGCACAGGAAAGGTTCCGTACCATAAACCTTAACTTTTATCATTTGTTGACATAACGGCAAATGGTACACTGGTATTCAGCTGAATCCGGTTTGACTGGAAGCCGACCCCAATACAGTTGGGAAAAGGCTAGGCAGATGATGTTGTAATACCGGGAAAAGAATTACACAATCTGTGAAAATTTTAACTGTCTACCTATTACGGCTCTTGAGATAGAGCCCGGTAACTGACAGACGTATGGACGGACGGAAGGACGGACGGGCAGCGGAGGCTTAGTAATAGGGTTCCGCTGGTTACCTTTTGGGTACGGAACTCTAAAAACTAATGTCCTAAAAAGCGCTTAACTATTTGCGTGCTAAATCATTCTGTTTTTCCATGCAAGCTTTATTTTATTTCTCGCTAAGTCTGATATGTTTCTTTTATTTTCTAATACGCATTTATGATTCACTTAGTACTGCTGTTAAAATATTTTTAATGTGTAATAGATATGGTCATGGTGGCGACGCTTGGGGGAGGCCTATGTCCAGCAGTGGACGTCTTTCGGCTGATATGATGATGATGAGATATGGTTCTGATTTTTTCTTTTTTGTTTGCATTCTCGAGCTTAGCGTTCATAGAAAAGCTTAAAAAATATCTTTTGATATTTTGTGATACGTATGGTTCAACTAAAAAAATTGTGAGTTGATATTGTTATTTTATTTTAGTTTAAAATTATTAAATAACATCATGCCTGTATTCCTCAAGGGATATGCAGAGGTGTATCTACTTATACACAACCAGATTTCGGTTTTGGTGATTTAGTCCTGTGTCATTGTAATTAAAGTCATTAACGGCTACTGCATGGGAAATTGCTGAAATTCCAAATGGGATAAATCCAATAACGCTTTAGCTGACGCGGGAATTAAACCCAGTGCTTCATAAGCCATCGGTAGCGCTTGTAATCTAGAACATGCGAAAGGGTTCTTCTATCAAGTCTGTGATAAAATAAAAGCGAAGAGACTTACGTCACAAAAAGGCAACGAATGTGACGCAATCTCTTGTCACTGCCATAAATCACATAATTATTTCGCTTTGTTTGCAAACGACTCTTCTACATGAGTATGATATAACGTCTTGTCGCTTGCTCGACAGTCTAATTACTAAGCGGCATGACAGGGCATGCAAGCAATGAGACTGCGACCTCAAGTGACGCTATCAAGCGACCGTGAGAAGTCAGCTGTGTGTGTGATTGTGTGTGTGTGTGTGTGTGAGTGTGTGTGTGTGTGTGTCATCATACTTTTTCTTTATTAAACTTATGATACACATCATAGTCACTATTTTGCAAATATAACGCCGAGTGTGCGAGTCCGAGCTTATTGCCCGTGACCGAAAGCTCAAAGGACAATAAAAATTACAAAAAAAAAAATGGTGCAGAGATAGAGTTAATGCTTTTCCATTGGTAACGCTTAAATGATTTTTATTTTCCTACGTGTAGTTTTGGATTTACCCTCAGTTTAAAGTGTGAATTTTGGCAATAATCAGTACTTTCATGAGTTTGCTTTCTTATCGATACATTTCTATAAATACATTGATTTTAATATCTGTCTAACATACTGATTTCTTAAGTTTCTAGCAGTATCAATACCGCCACAAGAAAATCCAATGGAGAAAATCTACATCGCAACAAACAGCACCGCGACGCCATCTATCGAACTAGCAGCAAAAAAGTACTACATTGAAATACTGTATCGCGCAAGCAGAGTTTACCGCGCGATTTGAACATAGACATCAGCCCGAATATCAACTATCGGGCAGTCGCCCGCCAGGCAAAACAATCGCCTGGTCGGAGGATCCTCCCTTTTCAACGCAGGTTTGCGGGACTTTACTCTCTGTTCCGCATATCCTCTAAAAGTTCAATGAACAATTTGGAACAACCTGCGTGGATTTTGCTTGTTGAGGTTACTAAAAACTTACTCGAAAATCACAATTCAAATAACTACTCTAACATTGTAAATGACATGCTAGAGAACTTTAAGAACTTAGGATGTAGTATGTCTATCAAAGTGCACTACTTCCACAGTCATATACCAATCCCAACGGCCTGGGTACCTTTCTTCAGTCGTTTTACGTCATAGTGAATCCGGTCCCCACAGGCAGATCATTGAACTTAAGAAATTAGTATGTAATACAGATATTAAAATCAATGTCTTTATAGAAATGTACCGATAAGTAAGTAAACCGCACACATGAAAGTACTGATTACTGCCAAAATCAGTATGCGGTCTAAACTTTAAAAAAAATACAGTTTCTTGGCACCAAAACTAGTGTTGACCTGTGAATTTAATCTGAAGACTGACTACTACTAAGAGATTTCTAATGGATAAATCTAGGAACAGTTTTCCCGACCTGGGAATCAACCCCAGGATCCCTTACAAAAGCAAAAGTGATCAATATTGCCTCACCTCGTAGACTGCTCCTAGCGGCATGACGAGGCACGCTACCATCAAGTCTGCGACCGCTAGAGACGCGACCAGATAGTTGGCGACGTTCTGCAGATTCCTCTCGATTATAATAGCTGCTATCACGAACACATTACCTGGGGAAATAAAGACAAAAAAAAAATAGTTTAGAAGATGAGTGCCTAAATCATTTGCTCATAGGAACTCGTTTAGTATCTTATAGATATTTATTTACAACAAGCTTTTTGTTTTGATATAAAATATGTTTGAAGTATTATGATTCAGCTGCATTCGACGGTTAGAGCCGACTCAAATGTAGTTCGGAAAAGGCTACGCAGATGGCTAGAATAGGTTTTACTAATCTAAATTTAGACATGTCATCTTTTTACATAATAGGACGTTCTTCATGAAGAGTCTGAATGTGAACTTAAAGTCTAATACTTTAAAAAAATATTTATTCTAAATACAAACTCAATAAACATGTTGTTAAAATAACTACACTAATTATCAAGAAAATATGTACGAACGCGTATAAAAACAAAATTAAACATTGGGCATTAAAAAAATAATCCACATCGCTGTCAATGGCAAAAGTGCCCAGAACACTGGCAGCATTGCCGCGTTGAATGGCAGTGCTGATTCTTTGGCCGAAGAACAGTCTAAATATGAACTTCCGTGACCCAAACACGGACGCGTTGTGTAAATAAATAAATTTTGAGTATGGGGTCACTTTATGCGACACAAACTTAAAAAAAAACATTATGAAACTGTACCGTGGGACGTATCAAATGTATAAAGTGTTAAAGTAACATGTTACAAAAATAAAATTCATTCGAAACTCGGACTCACACTTGGCCAGTTACTTTTTTCTAAGGGTCCTATCGTGTGCCATATTTTTTTTATTTGTGATGGGGTTGCTCTTGACTCTCATCTAGGTCACAGATGACAGAGACAAAGTCTACGATGGAACGAGCTTACCAAGAACGATTTTACATAAAATAAATAAACATAGATATTTCTGCTCAGCCAGTCACGTTAATATAATAATAATTCATTGGTTAAGTACTCTCTTTCATCTCCCAACTTCCAACTCACCGGTAGGTCGAGGTCGGTTTGTCTAAACTTTACATAAAATATATTTAAACTTTGTTGTATCCGAAAACTTATTTGGGGCTAGTAAAATATCAAACAGAGGTCTGAATAATTCAAATTTTCCTAAAAGTAATAAATCATTCGCGACAATGGCCTCTGGCACAGTTTAGGTGAAGTTTGTCAAAAGTTTTATTTTAATAAAAAATCTATTTCTCCTGTGTCCGTCCGAAGTTTAATCAAGGACCACTTTTTTGAGTCGAGGGAATGTTCAAGTTGACGTTTTTGACAGTTTCCTATTAGAAAAATATTGTTTTTCTTCTGGATTCTTTTCGTTTTGAGATTTTGACGTCCTTTCGGTACCGAAAATACTGGTCCATGAAGGAAATATTTAAGGGCAATTTGCCCATGTCAGTGAAGCGTAAGACATGTGTATTCTCCCTCCCCATCTTGACCTATGGTACACAGACTTGGTCTTTGACTAACATCCAAAAGTCCAAACTCAAGGTTTGCCAACGTGCAATGGGGAGGAGTATACTAGGTGTTAAATTAACAGACCATGATCGAAACACTACACTGCGCTCTAAAACGCGAAGACAAGGTAGCGGCAGGCCGCGAAGGAGATGGCGGGCAACCTTTATGTCTTCCTTACGAATTAGAAGGAAGAGGCACAACACCGTGTGCATTGGAAGGAATGGAGGGAAGCCTCTGCCCAGCAGTGGAACAGTACGGGCTAGTAATATTAATAAATAATAATTTCGGTACCGAATGAGTTGGTTTGTTATTTCATGGTGATAGACATTGACAACCATGGTTTTAAAATCACAAAATATTACTATTTGTCGCATCTAAATAATTAGTTTTGGGATGAAGGAATTAGGTAATTGAAATTAGAACAAATTTGACAGATGTCAACTTGACAGGGGATGTGGTGCTCATATCCCACGTACTTGGTAGGACGTCGTTCACGTTATTCTCCATTACTTAATTTGATTAGTCAATTTGTGCTCGTTATTTTATTTTAAGCTACTCGCCTACAAAACCCACACGCAACTTGGTATTTTTGACAAAGATAATTATCGTGATACCTTTACAATTATTTTTAACCGACTTCCTTTAAAAAGGAGGAGGTTGTATGTTCGGCTGTATGTATATTTTGTATGAGCATTTCTATCTTTTTTTTCGAAGTTTCGTTCGTTCATTTGTTTTGTTACTTATTCGACCTGGACCGCATATTCAGCAAAAGTGTTATGTCGTACCGTGAAATATTTTCACAAGCATTTATCTAAATTATTTTGGGTCACATTTTGCAATGACCAACTGATTGAGCTTTTTAAACTACGCGTTTGGTTTGGATAACAAATAATGATATCAAATGATAGGGCGGGCTTGCAGAAAGGAAAAAGAAAAAAGAAATAAGTATTGCAGTCACGTGATGACGTCAGTCTTCCGGATATTATCTTACCCTTTTTTTACTATTGTTAGGCACGCGTTTGACCACTCATCTGATGGTAAGCGATGATGTGGTCGAAGATGGAGCACGCTTGCCAAGAAGTAACCTTTACAAATAGAATTATGAAAATAGTAACATACTATTTTTTGTTATGCGTTTATAACGATACTTCAGATAGAGTACACTATTACCAATAGACCAGAGACGTTTCGATATTGTTTCGTGTGTTGTAGTTACATTTAGCTCGGCGAGTATACACAGATTTGCAATAGTTCCTCTCTGTGGCGTCGTACTCTCCACTACAAGAGATTTCTCAAACTGTGTGCAATAGGTGTGGGTCCTTGTGGTAGCGGAAAGTGTTTAAAAATATTGCTGTCATAGTATGACGGGAATAAGCTGAGTGGTTCTAAGCCTTTACAAATAGAATAATGAAAATAGTAACATACTATTTTTATTACGTGTTTAAAATAATACTTCAAATAGAGTACAATATTACCAATAGATCAGAGACGTTTCGATATTGTTTCGTGTGTTGTAGTTACGTTTAGCTCGGCGAGTAAACACAGATTTGCAATAGTTCCTCTCTGTGGCGTCGTACTCTCCACTACAAGAGATTTCTCAAACTGTGTGCAATAGGTGTGGGTCCTTGTGGTAGCGGAAAGTGTTTAAAAATATTGCTGTCATAGTATGACGGGAATAAGCTGAGTGGTTCTAAGCCTTTACAAATAGAATAATGAAAATAGTAACATACTATTTTTATTACGTGTTTAAAATAATACTTCAAATAGAGTACAATATTACCAATAGATCAGAGACGTTTCGATATTGTTTCGTGTGTTGTAGTTACATTTAGCTCGGCGAGTATACACAGATTTGCAATAGTTCCTCTCTGTGGCGTCGTACTCTCCACTACAAGAGATTTCTCAAACTGTGTGCAATAGGTGTGGGTCCTTATGGTAGCGGAAAGTGTTTAAAAATATTGCTGTCATAGTATGACGGGAATAAGCTGAGTGGTTCTAAGCCTTCACGAATAGAATAATGAAAATAGTAACATACTATTTTTATTACGTGTTTAAAATAAAACTTCAAATAGAGTACAATATTACCAATAGATCAGAGACGTTTCGATATTGTTTCGTGTGTTGTAGTTACATTTAGCTCGGCGAGTATACACAGATTTGCAATAGTTCCTCTCTGTGGCGTCGTACTCTCCACTACAAGAGATTTCTCAAACTGTGTGCAATATGTGTGGATCCTTGTGGTAGCGGAAAGTGTTTAAAATATTGCTGTCATAGTATGACGGGAATAAGCTAAGTGGTTCTAAGCCTTTACAAATAGAATAATGAAAATAGTAACATACTATTTTTATTACGTGTTTAAAATAATACTTCAAATAGAGTACACTATTACCAATAGATTAGAGACGTTTCGATATTGTTTCGTGTGTTGTAGTTACATTTAGCTCGGCGAGTATACACAGATTTGCAATAGTTCCTCTCTGTGGCGTCGTACTCTCCACTACAAGAGATTTCTCAAACTGTGCGCAATATGTGTGGGTCCTTGTGGTAGCGGAAAGTGTTTAAAATATTGCTGTCATAGTATGACGGGAATAAGCTAAGTGGTTCTAAGCCTTTACAAATAGAATAATGAAAATAGTAACATACTATTTTTATTACGTGTTTAAAATAATACTTCAAATAGAGTACACTATTACCAATAGATTAGAGACGTTTCGATATTGTTTCGTGTGTTGTAGTTACATTTAGCTCGGCGAGTATACACAGATTTGCAATAGTTCCTCTCTGTGGCGTCGTACTCTCCACTACAAGAGATTTCTCAAACTGTGTGCAATAGGTGTGGGTCCTTGTGGTAGCGGAAAGTGTTTAAAAATATTGCTGTCATAGTATGACGGGAATAAGCTGAGTGGTTCTAAGCCTTTACAAATAGAATAATGAAAATAGTAACATACTATTTTTATTACGTGTTTAAAATAATACTTCAAATAGAGTACAATATTACCAATAGATCAGAGACGTTTCGATATTGTTTCGTGTGTTGTAGTTACATTTAGCTCGGCGAGTATACACAGATTTGCAATAGTTCCTCTCTGTGGCGTCGTACTCTCCACTACAAGAGATTTCTCGAACTGTGCGCAATAGGTGTGGGTTCTTGTGGCGGCGGAAACCGTTAAAAATATTGCTGTCATAGTATGACGGGAATAAGCAGAGTGGTTCTTAGGTACAATGGCCTTTTAAGTTCTGTATGATTTTGTTACCACATAATTATACTAAGGTTTTCTATGCTATGTTAATCATATAAAATCAAGTAAATATGTACCTACATAAATAAAACTGGATGAGTTTAGATACAGTAAAATTTGGCCCAACAACATTTAGCTTGGCGAGTATCCACAGATTTGCAATAGTTCCTCTCTGTGGCATCGTGCTCTCTACTACAAGAGATTTCTCAAACTGTGTGCAATGGGTGTGGGCATTATAATTGTACTGACACTGACATTATTTCACGGAAATGTGTTGTCTGTTCTAAGGTTCCCTAGCTTTTTATGTTCCGTTCGTAAGTGAAAATACTTTTACATTATGCATTAGAAGTAATATTTATTTAAATAATTAACTATATACACTTAAAATAGAAAATAAAACTCCTAACTATAATTTGAAACAAAATCTATAATTAAGTGAAAATTATGTTTACTTCTTCAAAAAAGGAGGTGGTTCTATGTTTGGCTGTATATATTTTTTTTCCTGAATATTTTCGTTATGGGGTCCAAGACAGTTGAATTTTTTGTACGAAACTCGCCGAGCTTTCTTGAAACATGGGTTGATTTTGGCTCTCAAGAGTAAAGTGGTTGAATTTTGTTACTAAATAGTAGGTCGATTTTGTTCAATGGTCTTCGATTTCGATGTAAACATGTGCTAAATAAATTGTATTCTTTCTTTCTTTCTTTCTTTCTATTTCGTGATTTGGTTTTGTCTCGTGTTCGTAATTGCTACTACTGAGCGTGGGGTTCTGGATTGGATTCCCAGATTAGGCAGAAGCAGACATCAATTTGTATAAGAGCAAAAGGCGGGTAATAATGTATTTGAAATATATATATCATAGAATCAGTCCAAAAAGTTAATCTTCAAAGTTCTTCAAAGTTAGGCCCAAAATATTAAGTATTATAAGAAAAACATAACATGCAAGACATTGAATCAACATCTAACAGCTCAGAAAATACGGAAAAAGTAGGTTTTTGAACTTTCAGGCTAAATAAAAATTAAATTCACTATTAAAATGCATGCTCCGCCACCCACATAAAAGCCATTAATTAATAAACAATATTAATTAATTACAGCACTCATTTTACACAAAGTATTAAACTCACTCTATCAGGTAATCGATTTACAACAAAACCGTCCGATTAAACCTTTTTGAACTGGTCTTAAGGGGCGCATCAATATTTGGGGCGGAACAAACATTATGGGGCGAATAATGATGTTTATTTTTGCAACCTCTTACATTTAAGTGCTATTTGTGTGTTATTATTATAGCCGGAGCGCATGCATGTTTGTTTGTTCTGGTACCAAGCGGAAATAATTTCGAGAGATTACAGAGAGTTTTCAGTATAAACTGGCCACAGATGGCCCAAAAAATATTTGGTAAAGAAAACTGCTGTTTGCTTGGAATAAAAAATATTTGTTTGCTAACATCTGAAGATAATATCAATGGTGTTTATCGAACGCTACAGCCACACACACACACCAAAACAAAGATTGTGAATCTTGTGGAAAGTTTAAACAATGTAGTCAATTCTTTTTCAAATAACTTGGGGATAATTTTACAAAGGTTTTTATTAAATTATTTTGTTCGTGTGTCCGGTTTTTCAAGTTTTTCCTGGTACCTTAAGATGGCAACCAAACAAGATAGGACCATCGTGTTAGGACTCATTGTGTTGACATATTATAAAAAGTTTGTATATTTTGTTCTCAACTTTTGTCAATATTTAGATAACTTTCATCACCAGAATAAAGTAACAATTACATAACGGTTTTTCTAAACACGGAAATTGAAAAAATACTCGAATCCTCTTAATCCAGACTTTGTATCATGACTCTGAACAACATTTGTTCTATGACTTTTCAAAATTCGAAACTTTTTTTTCCATACCAAAAATATAAACATAGTCTAAATTTTGCATATTCTTTATAAGGCGGCTGACGAAAGGCCTCCGCCTCGCTGGCGGCGCGGGAACGGGTGCATGCGCGCGTGAAGTATACGCGAATTTCACAGACTTCAAAAAAATGAAAACAAATTGTTTTTGGCTACATCGTTTAGTTGAGGTCAAAGTCGTAGAACAAATGTTGTCCAGGGTCATGATACGAAGTCATGATTAAGAGGTTTTGGGTATTTTTTTCAAATTCCTAATTCAAATTCCCTGTATACAAGCCGCCAAACCGAAAAAAACTGATTTTTGAAGATTGAAAAGTCTTTATTTTGATAGGTTCTCATTTGACCACTATGTCACCATGGGATGGAGTACGTTTACCTTGAAGTAACCTATCCACCCTTATTTTTACACAAAAACATGTCTTATTCTCGCTAACAAAGGCACCACACACCACCGACCACCCAGTGATACGTCGGTGGCGACTTGACCTACTCACAACAGATTTTGCACTTAACTCCCAATGGTTTACGTAGAGCGCTGTTTCGACTGGTGCAGCGATTGTAGCGGGATGAAGTGTTCTTGAGTCGCTGATTGGAGCACTAGGATGGGACTGATTAGGTTTTTGCGCTTGTGGTTGTGAGGCTTAGAAGATTAATGGAAAAATTATATCTAGGTATGTCGACTATGTGAGGCTCAGGGGACGTTTATTTACAGTCTCCTCAGGTATGTCCTAACAGGCGTTGAGGGGCTCGTTTGATGGTTTTCTAAGATGATCACCGGGTTTTATGAGGTAAAGACCATATCCCCTCATAGTCCCTGCCTGAAAAGTCCAGGCGCCTTTTGAAGGGTTCTTCACGAAAACGAAGAAAAAGAAGATATGTCAAACATACTGAAATATTAAGTGTCATGTCGGATGTTTTCAAAGAACGGAATAGCCAAGCATACATTTTTTGTTAATTAAATTTTTAATTTTAGTTCCCAGTTTGGTAATCATGTTTAGAATCGTTCTCAATGTAAATAAGATATTTTTAACCGATTTCAAAAAAAAGGAGGATGTTCTCAATTCTGTGTTTTTTTATCTTCGTCATTTATAAACCGATTCGAAAAATTATTGTTTCATATGAAAGGGTATACTTTCCGATTAGTTTTATTTAAATTTCATAAAAAATCGGTTTAACAGTTTGGCTTTTAAAACAAAATAGCTGGAATTCGTTTACTTAGATGACGTATTTGGTTTGTCATTCAGGTAAACAAAAATGCGAATTTTACATTCCTCCGACTATCTAGTGGTGTTGTTAAGTAAAAGTAAAAAACTGGCCAAGTGCGAGTCGGACTCGCGTGCAAAGGGTTCCGAACGAATTTAATTATTTTAACACTACAGAATTCTAATAGGTTTTCCTGTAATCTTTGGGAAAGATCTATTATCTCCATTTTTTTTTCAAAATTTTAAGCTCAGTAGTTTCGGAGATAAGGGTATGGTCATTTTTCGTCTAATTTCTTGAATAACTTATTTTAAAATTATGAAAAAATTATAACTAAAACCCGCACAGTAAGCCCTTTCATTTGATATGTTACACATTATTGTTTAAAAAACTTTCTTTTTTAATTTTCTTGTTTGACCCCCAAAAGTGAACCCATACTAAAAAAATAATAATTTACGTAACGTGTCCGCTTTTGGGTCACAGAAGTCCATATGTGTACCAAATTTCAACAGAATCGGTCTAGTGGATCCGGAGAAAACTGGCTGTGACAGACGGACAGACAGACAGACTGGCACCCGAATGATCCTATTTGGGTTCCGTTTTTTTTTTCGGAACCCTAATTATTAAAATAAAAAAAAATCCACAAAAAATACATATATATATATTTTGTACAATTCTTTTTGTTTCTGATCGATGCTACTTTTTTAGTGTAGTATTTCGCAGCATTTTTTCATAGATTCATCGTATTTGTATGACCATCTCGTAAAAACTCGTAAAGTCTCACGAGTATTTGTGATAGGTCTCCTTACGGTTCACGTAGAGTCTCTCGACAGGTGCACTCAGAGCACTGTAGCTGGGTAAAATGCTCTGAGTAGATTAGAGCACTGGGATGGGACTCAACATCTTCATCATCAGTCTAGCTTTTTCCCAACTATATTGGGGTCGGCTCCCAGTCAAAACGGATTCAGCTGAATACCAGTATTTTACGTGGAGCGGCTGCCTACCAGACCTCCACAAACCATGAACTGGGTAATACGGCAGTTCTTTCCAAGACTGGTGTCAGATTTTACCAGCTTCTGACAGTCCGTAACGACTGCCAAAGATCTACAAATGACAGCCGGGACCAACGGCTTAACGTGCTATGTTAAACTTGGTATGTTAAGATGATCACCCATCCACAGACCAACCTTGGTTGATAAAAAAGTCATTTCAAAAATATGAGTTCGGTAAAATCAATCAATCAATATATATATGTAATTCTTCCGTTGCTGACTTATTGAGTGACTGACAGATAACGCACAGCCCAAACTACTGGTCGTAGGAAGCTGAAATTCGACATGAAGCTTCCCTGCGAAGTCGTAGGGGAGCATTAAGAGAAGATTTCCCCAAATTTCGATGGCAACAGGAAAAAACGGGATACGCGCGTACGAAGTCGTGCAAAAGCTAGTATACTCTAAATTTGAACGTGGAAAAAACATTAATTTTCGAAATAACCCAAGGTAAAACCAGTCATTATTAAAAATATCTTCATAAAGTTTCAAAGAATTGTATTTTTATTAATAAAAAGAAACTGTTAAGCGCAGTGAGCCGCTTCTTATTATTTTAATTTTAGTCTAATTGCTTTCTGAAAGGCGATGGTAGAAAGAAATTCATTACACCAAATAATTTTTCATTGGGGCTAAATTAATTTTTCTGTCGTAATTATGAGGAAAAATGGCCGTTGTTACGGAAATTCCTGTTCTTATGAAGTTTATTTTCAGAATAGATATTTTTAGAAAAAAGGTAAGGTAAGGTATTGTATTTCTGTTTAAGTCTTTCAATTAATTAAAATTTTCACTTTGTAAAAAAATATGGAAGCATTTTTAAGTTTTTGAAATATAATGTAAACTATTTTCTCTTTATTTCTGCAGCATATATTTTCGGTTGATTAAAGTAACAAACATCTGGCTTTTAGCACTTGTAAAAAGTACTTGCCAGCCATAAAAACATACTTGCTATTACAAAAATCTATTATCCTTATCTAAAGACTAATTTCTTTAACTAAAATAGTTCAAAAAATCTAATCAACGACAAACAATGACAAAAACATGTCAAAAAAATAAAATTCAAATATATTTAAAATAAAAAAAATAAAATTTTCGCCGACATTACACAAATGAAAAAAATCTGAGCATAGTATGATTAGTTTAAAAAGCGGATCCAAAATACAAGTTCTTTGTGAAGAACAAAAATAATCTGCTAATTAATAGATACTTAAACTAAGCATGTTGCTATTATTTATGAATGAACCTAAGGATGCCACTGATCTCATGTCTTTGTCGCCGGATAATTGCAAACGCTCTAAAATTGAAAAATAACGCGTGAAATTGTAAATTCATTTTTCTCAATTAGACTGAATACATTGGAAACTATTAAATTTGGATGGAATTTATTGTATTGAAAATGATTGGTTCACAATATATCAAGAAATTATAATCCAATAAATATATTTTACAATCTTACAGAGTTTGCAATCTTCCGGTGACATCCTCAATCGTAGTACCGAGTATTACAATATTGATATTGGTGTATAATAATAAGTAGAGTGGCTAAAGAGTCTTTCACAGCCCGAGCGTTCATTACGACAAGCGCCTAGGAGATAAATAACCACAATTAATGGCCCGGGGCGGCTTGCAGCTATTTTGACGGACAGGCGGACTGATGGTAAATTATAGTATTATCAGTGTAATGCACTGATAATACTATAATTTTACGGACACTATGACCGAAGTTAATAAACTTCGGTCATAGTGTCCGAGTTATGATGTCTTTTAGGCCTTTGTCTCGTGATTTCTCCTACGTAAGTGTGAGTTGTGCTGCAGGATAATATAAGTACACTAGCTGACTCGGCAAATGTTGTTTTACCAAATATAAAAAAATTGCCTACGACCTATTCTCAGACCTACCAAATACCTATACACAAAAAGTTTCATGAAAATCGGTCAACCCGTTTCAGAGGAGTTCGATAACAAATACCGTGACACGAGATTTTTATATATTACACTAGCTGACTCGGCAAACGGTGTTTTGTCATATAAAAAACTAGCTTACGACCTATCAAATATACACAAAAAATTTCATAAAAATCGGTCAAGCCGTTTCGGAGGAATTCGATAACAAAAACCGTGACAGGAGATTTTAATATATTAGATTAAATTAGACACCAACGTGAAAAAGACAAACGCATGATTTTATGGGTTACAGCAACATAGGTTGGAAGCATCGATCTTTTTATTAGGAACATCGAGCGCATAAAAAAAAGTTCTGACAAATAGAGTACCATCTTATTTTTAAGGTTCCATACCAAAATGGTAAAAAAGGAACCCTTGAGGTACGTGTGACTAAGTCTGTCTGTCTGTCACAACTGGATATCTGAAGAACTACTAATGCTATGAACTTGAAATTTGGAATAGTTTTAGATGACGTTTGTTCAACTATTTGTACATAAGGAAGAAATGAAAAAAAAATATATATATTTTTCTTGCAACAGCGAATGAAAGTGATTATTTAAAATTCAAAGTGGGGCTACTGGGATATGTGGGGTATCATATGAAATAGTGCTGTTTATAAATTCTCAAACATTTTTTCTTTTTTTTTTTTAGGCCGCATGATTTTCGACTTATGACGAAAAACGTTGAAAAATGGACCATTTCCCCCTTTATCTCCAAAGTTTGCTTATAGAAAAATCTGAAGTTATTCTATGTGATAGAAATTTATGTAGAGATTATAGGAATAATAAAACAATATCTCTAAGTAGCACACTTTTTCAGAAATCATCAACTAAAATTACATTAGTTTCACTATCGGTCAAGAGATGGCGCTGATCTAAAACTGCAATACACACCGCAGTGACGAATTCTCTGATGTATACAGGCCTCGCCGATGAAAATTAAAAATATTTTACGTTTTATACAATGGTACGGAACCCAAGGTGCGCGAGTCCGACTCGTTGTTGACCGATTTTTTAAGTTGGTTCAAATACGTACTGACCCGTGACAGAACTTCAGATACAGACTTCACACAATAACAGAAGGACTTTTTTGATGTCGGTTAAAAAAAGATAGCCTATAATCGTCTTCAGGGCCACAAACAGGTACAGGGTTATAAACAACTAGTGGACATCACGCGGTTTCACCCGCGTCGTTCCCGTTCACGTGGGAGTACGGGGATAATGTTACTCATTATGTTACTCCCTGATAGTGTAGCTATTGAATGCTAAAAGAATTTTTCAAATCGGTCCCGTAGTTTCGGAGCCTATTCAATCCAAACAAACAAAAAAAAACAAATCTTTCTTCCTTATAATATTAGTGTAGAAAGAAGTCACTTACATTTATAATAATTATTAAGGTAGGATTAAAATAATACCTAAAAATGTTTTGAGTCGGGAGATCTGTAAATATTACAAAACTACAATTATACCTTGCTTAGATATAAAAGTAAAAAACAAACAATCAATATTGATTAAACGCTAGCAAAAGTTGACTACAGTTGACTAAATAGATTCAAATTGTTAGCTAATAAAGTTTTATATTCTAGTCTGTACAAACAAGCGGAGATCAAGCGGCCAAAACACGAAAAGGTTGAGGTGTAGTGTAAGCTATGTTCTAGCTATGTTATTCCACAGTACAGCACATATTTTTCTAGAACAACGCTTTTACTTATTATTGCTAGACCCGCGTCTAGGAGCTCGTGGCTAAATAATAAAAGCCTGATTGGCTGATCAACTGAAACCGGTTTTAATGGAAGCCGACCCCATAATACGCTTGCCGAGGTCGGTCTGTGGGAGGATGACCATTATAACATACCGCGACTTCTCCGTGCCTCGGAAAGCATCACGAGGTCTTGTAGGCGGCCGCCCCACATGAAATACTGGTATTCAGCTGAATCCGGTTTTAATGGAAGCCGACCCCATAATACGCTTGCCGAGGTCGGTCTGTGGGAGGATGACCATTATAACATACCGAGACTTCTCCGTGCCTCGGAAAGCATCACGAGGTCTGGTAGGCGGTCGCCCCACATGAAATACTGGTATTCAGCTGAATCCGGTTTTAATGGAAGCCGACCCCAAAATGGTTGGGACAAAGCTAGGCAGATGATGCTAAGCCTGTGTCAGACCACTACATCACATGACGGTAAGCGATAAGCGATACGGATGGGTTTTAGTCAGTAAGAGTCTGACACTCTTTTCCACTCCACCCAGAGCGGGAAGAGTAAATTTTGATGATTTCCCATCCTTAATAAAAAGCCAAGCTGGGTCACAATAAACTGAACTTGACCGGTTTATAAATGAAGTGGGCATCGCCCTTGGCATTTATATCCTTATTCCTTTCTATCTAGGTCAGCGTTATCGATAAACAATTCATCTCAAAAAGATCAGAAATATTCCGTCTCTCGAACCTTGCAAATAGAAATTACCTTACAAGGGAAATAAAAAAGACTATCAACTCAAAACGCTGACAATTCTAACGTATAAAAACGTTATCAAAACATAAATTCGGACCTTTTCGGGTGCGCTTAGAGATAAAATGTCGTCACCTTCGGTAAAAGGGAGGTACGGTTTACATAAAAAGTTTAGGGAAAATTTTTACTTTTGTTATTTTGTATTTTGAGGAAGAAAAGTTGTGTTTTTGTAGAAACTACAATAGTCTAAAAAAAACAGCCAAGTGCGAGTCGAGCATGCACACGAAGGGTTCCGTACCATAAACCTTAATTTTTATTATTTGTTGTTGTAGCGGCAATAGAAACACACAATCTGTGAAAATTTGGACTGTCTAAGAAGTCCGATTTGACAGCAGGATACAACATTGCTTTACTAGTAAGTATAAAAGAAACCTAAAGGTCGCAGTTTTGCTCGGTGTACTGCTCCTGTTAAAATAACAACGTTCAAGGCATTCTGCCAGACGTTCTACACGAGCAGCCTGTGGGCAAACTTTACACAAAAAGCCTACAATGCTTTGCGCGTCCAGTATTAGTATTATTTACGTGTTCAGGGCTCTGTTTCGGCTCCCTCGATATTGCAGTGCATCCGGCGGCATGTTTGCAGACGCTAGCGTAGATGATTTCTACGCAATAATGCGTAAAAAGGTTGCGTCCGTGATGCGACGAGTACGGGAGAGCCCGAATAGTGTCCTGAGGATGATTGGCGAGAGAACCGATATTGTTCTGCTCAGTCGGATCACTGAACTCCATGTGTTGCGGGACCGGTGAGCCTACTGTGCAGGGGTAGACAGTGTCTAGTTTCTCCTTTTTAATTATTAACATTAGTGTTCCTGACGTCACATTAGACTACACACGGCGATACATGGCCTTGTACGCCCCACCGCGTTCGTCGTCGTCGCCGCAGCTGCGGCCGCCACTCACTCGCCGACGTCTTCAACGCGCGCACACATATCGGTTATCTTTAACTTGGAATCAGTACCTACAATATAGTCTTTTTAAATATCGAAGTAGTTTTACTCAATAGCCAAGACCACCAGCAGCACACCTGGAGCTTGACACTCAACATATGGTCCTTCGAGCAAAGAAGATCGCCGTCTTTTTGCTGTGCACGCGTAACTCACCATTCTGTGGACTTTGGACTGACCGTCCGTACCGCGAGCTTGCTACGAGCTACGCCGTAGAGGATACATCAAGAACAGTCTTCCCAGAGGGACATTATTCTGAGTGAGTCCGTTCCATTACCTATCCTTAATTTCCTGTCTTTTTGCTATCTTCTTCCAGGAATAATTATAGTTATAAGCAAAATTCTGTTACTAACCACCTTGCCTATATATGGACTTTTTGTCTGAAATAAATAATTTTTATTTTACTTTTTATTTTAATAAAAATAAATCTCTTTTGCACTTAGTGGTAAAGCAATCTTCTATCCCTCTCTACTCAGCTGTCAAATCGGATTTCTTAGATTTTGGTGACTTTACCTAAACCTTTCCAGTATATGTACCTATACGTACGCGAGGAGGGTCGCAATAGTTGCCTTCTTTTTATGTTGCCATTACATGCGGGCAACGCATCTATAGTTTATATCATTGGGCAATGCATTGGAAAATACAATTGGTTTGGGCACTTCTTTTTATTTCGAAATCGCATCTTTTTTTAGAATACAATAGAATAACATTTATTTGCATAAAAACATGGTATAGAAGATGTTACAAAATTAAAAATAGTGCATACATGTTTATGCTTAACATTATAAGCGTGCAAATTTTTCGTACACACAATTTAGTCAACTTTTTTTTGTCAAAATACTCTTTAACTCTATAAAAACTATTAGTGCACAGCCAATCATATAATTAACTTTTAAATAGTCTGGTATTTATAATTTTTTGGTCGCTCGGTATCTTATTAAATATTTCGACACACATATACAAACAGATTTTATTATACTTTTGCTGTTCACCGTACGCAGGTACTTTGTTAACAATTTCCCCGAATTCCAAATTCAACGATATAAATTATACCATTCCTCTCAATGCGAAATATATGATATTTTCCTTCGATTATATAACTTTCTTTTTATATAATATCTTTGCAAAAGGGTGAAGTTTGTTCAGCCAAGCTTATAATGATCGGGACCTTCAAAGAGAACTTTTTTAGATGAAACGGCTATCTGATGTCCACTTAAGCATCTAGTAATAGCGGACTTGAGGAAAATATGAGTTTTATAAAGAAAAATATATATCGGGGACGGTAAAAAATGCTTCGGTCTATTTTATATGTTTAGAATTTTCTTTCGTATATTGTGCGCTTTTTAGGGTTCTGTACGCAAAGGGTTACCAAGGGTTATTACTTTTTTAATATTGATAGGCACGCGTTTGACCACTATCTCACCTGATGGTAAGCGATGATGTGGTCGATGATGGAGCACGCTTGCCTAGAAGTAACCTATTTACTCTTGACTTAAAGACTCTCCCACAAGAAGACAAGACTCCGGCAGGGAATTCCACTCCTTAGCTGTACGCACTATGAATGTGTTCCCAAAACGTTTTGTGCGCGTGGGTGGGATGTCCACCATGTACCGGTGGCGCATCGCCGTTCGTCTTGTGGTCCGATGATGGAACGGGCTTGGCGGAATTAAATAATGCAATTCCGTCGCACATTCCCCAAAATGCAACCGATAGAAAACCGACAGGCTAGCAACTCGTCATCGATGCTCAAGACTTTGGAGCTTCGTGCTCCTATGCCTCCGCTGTCCGTCCGACTGTTTGTCAGCTGGCTTTACAGCCAGCTGACAAGAACCGTGATTTCAAGAACCGTAATAGATAAACAGTTGAAATTTTCACTGAGTGTGTATTTCTATTGCCGCTATAATAACAAATACTAAAAATTAAACGAAAAATTAAAGGGGACTCCCATATAATAATCTTATTTTGTTTTGGTTTCTGGTACGTGTCCGACTCGCATTTGGCCGGTTTATATTTCCCATGTTTGTGATTTGATCCAAAGAAAACCAGATCGTCCTATTCCTCAGTCATAGCTTCAATATAGCATTGCCTAACCTCTATAACTGGACCAGCAGCCTTTGAAAACAGCCCATACATTGTTAGTACCTCCAATTTGGCTGTCAGCCAGTATATACAGGCAGAACCCTCTTTCATATCATTTTGATTAGAAAAAAAGTGTACAAAGCACTTTATTACAATACATATTATTTCCTTCGTTTAATTTTCCCAAATTTAGACTGTTTTCTCATCAAAATAAAGTCGGTAATCGTCTGCACATGATTGATGTTCCCAAAGATTCGATCTTTTATGGTTGGGAGGTGTTAAATGCGAAATTTGTGAATATAAAAGCTATTTATTTCGTATTTTCGCTTCTTTAAAAGCGTTTGATGTGTGTGTTAAGTTGTCTGATGTTGAAATGAAGATATATTTAGGTACTGTTGAGGATGAATTTCAAAAGAATTTGTTGCCTACACCCGAAATATACTCCTTAATGGTAAGTATAAGTAGGTAACTCTCTTTTGAGGTGAAAGGTTTAAATATTTATGAACAGAATAAAAACTACTTCTGATAGGTTCTTTATAACCACTTCGTAGACATAATATTAATATTTATTTGCTTATATATAGGTTACTTATTTAAATTCGTTGAATATTTTTATTCCTTCTTGAAAAGTTCAAAGACAATATTAACGTGTCATCAAAGCCTGGGCCCGCGTGGTGGCGTGTGTCAAGGTGGAACTTTACGTAATCTGTTTGTGATTTTGAATAAACTGACTGAAACAAAAAAGTAATCAACTGACTGACTGAAATGTAATCGTAGCGACGCACCTGCCGAAATTACGCAAATAAATCTCGGCACCGCTATTCAGGTAGATGAACCCACTGCACTAAGTTTCCGCCATGCGGCTGACGGAACGGTGGTGGCGTTAGCGGTGGTGTTAATTATATTCGAATCAAACTCAGAAGAAGTTATAAGGATTACTCCCTTTCACAGAGCGGACGCCTTTATACTACCTATTAGTGGGGACGTTACAGTATGATTATGATTTTTTATTGTTTTTAGGGTTCCGAAAAAAAAAACAGAACCCTTATAGGATCACTCGGGTATCTGTCTGTCTGTCCGTCTGTCACAGCCAGTTTTCCCCGGATCCACTGGACCGATTCTGTTGAAATTTGGTACACATATGGACTTTTGTGACCCAAACACGGACGCCTTACGTAAATTATTAAATGTTTAGTATGGGTCACTTTTTATTAATTATATTTTTTTCATAATTTTAAAATAAATGGTTTTGTAGTTATTCAAGAAATTAGACGAAAAATTACCATTCCCCCCCTTATCTCCGAAACTACTGAGCCTAAAATTTTGAATAAAATGGAGATAATAGATATTTACTTAAAGATTACAGGAAAATCTATTAGAAGTCTGTAGTGTTAAAATAACATGTTAAAAAAATTAAATTCGTTCGGAACCCTTTGCACGCGAGTCCGACTCGCACTTGGCCAGTTTTTACTTTTAAGATGTAGTTTCGACTGGTGGGATTTTTAAAGAGCACGTGTCTACATGCTCTGTAAAAAGCTCATCAGTCGAAATTACGTGAAAAACGTTGCCGAAATATACACTAGACGTTACTGGGTCATCAAGTGTAAATCTCAGCACCGCGTTTTCGGCAGGTATGTCCGTTACACTAAGCTCTCCTTGCGTTATATTCCTCATTACTCCCCATGTTCTCCCAGGTAGAGATGGCATCGCGAGGGTTGCCGAAATCCGGACAAGAAAGGATGTCATCCGGCGCGCTTTCAACACCACCTGCCCGCTGCCAGTAACCACAGTTGAAGACTCTTCATCGGGAGGCATGTTGAAGCCACAGACCTCAACACAGCCGCGCGCCGGCGGCAGTGAAGCAGGGGCGCGGGGACAGCGGCTCGCCAACCGGCCAGCGGCCGAACGTAGACCCCGCGCCACAACAGTCAGCTGTTGCGCATCTCCGAGCACGGCTGCGCTCGGGAATATTAGATTTCCTTACTTTGTTATTCTCGTAAACCGACCGTACCGTTTGTAATTTCATAGCTCTTTATTATACTCTTGTTATACAGTCCGCTCTTCCTTTCATTTAACTCACCAAAACCTATCGTCGCCATCAGGTCGTGATTTCCCTGAGGCGAAAATATTGAAATAAAGCTGCCCACTTACCTACAATAGTAGCAAGAATGATAAGAGCTAGCACCACGGAGGTAACCGCCATGAGGACGAACGACGTGACGTCGGTGGTGGTGGCGTTGGCGCTGGTGCCATTGACCGTGGTGTTGCAGCCCCACGAGACCGCGTCCACCCAGGAACAGTTGCTGCCGTCGAACCACTCCGATGATGTGGGGTAGGGGACATCTTCTGTAAAGAGAAGGGGGTCATCTTTGAGAAATGTGTTTACATGTTTTTGTGATGTTTGTGTTAATTGGGTAGGTTAGTTTAGATAACGGTACGGACGGAAAAGTTAAAAGGAAATCGCCTGTCTCGGTATGGTCATTTGAAGAGGAGAGATGAAAAACATGTAACTAAAAGAGTAATGAATATAAATGTGGATGGACGGAAAGGGAGAGGAAGGCCAAAGAAAGGATTGTGTGAGGAGCGATATGAAAGAAAAGGGACTTAGTGGAATAAACGTATTGCACCGACCCCAAGTAACATGGGATACGAGTAGGAAGATGATGATGAGTTTAGATATCGGTAGAAGACGCTTAGACAGCCTACCCGTCACTATCAAATTTTCCCAGTCAATCTTGAACCTAATGCGTCAGCGATAAAGATGAAAATGAAATTTGACAGATTGTTGTATGATTAATATTATGATTCTAATATGATTCCACTAAAGTTGCCTTTTTAGACCAGCAGAGCTCTAATAAAAGTGGTATTCTATTGGCGATAGCACCACTTTGGGTCTGGGGATTTGGGTCAGGTTGCCGAATTCAGGACGCTGGACGAGAGGCGCGAAAGCTAGCGCTTGCGTTAAATCTCACCCAGCTGGTCCAGGGGGCAACGAGGGTGCCGGATGTTGATTCGCACACAGCCAATTGCTTGGACCTTCTGCTGACAACAGATCCAGACCGGTACTCGGTGTCGATTTCTTCTCCACTGGTTAGTTCCGACCACTGTCTGGTGAAGTCTGCGTCCGTCTACTCCCCGCCCGATCCTAGCCCAAGAGGCACCCGGCGGGTATGGCGATACAGGTCAGCAGATTGGGATGGCATGCGATCATTTTTCGCATGTTACCCTTGGCAGCCTACTTGCTTTCCTTCAACTGATGCTTCGTCGTGCGCTGACGCCGTGACGGATGTGTTGTGGAAGGGAATGGAGTACTATATTCCGTTCTCAGACGTAGCAATGTCTGGCGAAGCTCGCCCATGGTTTGGTGCCGAGTGCAATCGCGCTAATGCGATAAAACATGCGGCGTACCTAGCATGGGTCGACGCCCGTGCGCACAAAGCTAATGACGTGATTCAGAAGAAGAGAGCCCTTAACAGGGCTGCCAAGTCCTGCAAGAAGGTGTTGCGGAGGGCTCGGTTTGACCACATTAGCCGAATAGGGAACAAACTTGCCTCATACCCAGCAGGTAGTAAAGCTTTTTGGTCCCTGGCTAAGTCGGTCGAATCGAACTTCTGCCGCCCCTCACTACCACCACTGCTGAGACCCGATGGGTCACTGGCCCACTCCGCTGAGGAGAAAGCAAACTTGTTTGCTTCTATGTTTGCGGATTCGTCGCGTCTAGATCCTGGTGGCGCGAGGCCCCCTACTCCTCCTGATGGATGCGAGTCGAGTATGTCGAACATTCGCATTCATCAGAAGGACGTTCTTCGGGTATTGCGTAACCTAGACGTGAATAAGGCTAGTGGCCCCGACGGGATACCGGCAATTGTTTTGAGGAATTGTGCGCCTGAGTTGTCTCCAATCTTGACACGCCTATTTCGCCTTTCGTTTGAGACTGGAAAAGTACCGAATGCTTGGAAGCAAGCTAACGTGCAGCCCGTGCCCAAGAAGGGTAGTCGTTCTGACCCGTCGAATTATAGACCCATCTCGGTAACGTCCATACTCTGTAAGAGTATGGAACGCGTACTGAATCGTAAGCTCCTCGCATACCTAGAAGCGAATGATATCCTTAGCGACCGACAGTACGGGTTCCGCCGAAATCGGTCGACTGGGGATCTTTTAGCGTATGCCATTCACATCTGGAGTGAGGCCATAGAGAAGCACGGGGAGGCACTTGCGGTCTCCCTCGATATCTCAAAGGCCTTCGACAGGGTCTGGCACGATAGCCTTATTAGTAAGCTTCCTTCCTTCGGTCTGCCCGCCGGATTGTGTGATTGGATTGCAGATTTCCTGAGGGATTGGTCTATCCGAGTGGTCATAGATGGCTGCTCGTCTGGACTACTGGATATTAATGCCGGGGTTCCTCAGGGGTCGGTGCTCTCGGCAACATTGTTCCTGCTGCATATTAATGATCTGCTAAAACCCGGTACCTTTGGGTATGCAGACGACAGCACTGTTGCTGAGAGATACGTGTCCGACGCACGAGCTGGTGGGTCGCAGATCCGGTCTCTCCGGGAGGCTATGGTTGAGCGCTTGAACTTGTCCTTACAGGCTGTCTCAGAATGGGGCGATGCCAATCTGGTCAAGTTCAATGCTGCTAAGACCCAAGCGTGTCTATTTTCCGCTAAAAGGAGCCAATTCCACCCAGCTCCATCTTTTCGTGGTGTAACCGTGCCGATAACCGACCGACTGGAGCTTCTTGGTGTTACGTTAACATCTACCCTCAATTTTGGCCCATTCATAGAGGCAAAGGCTCAAGTGGCTGCCAGAAAGTTGGGGGTCCTAGCAAAGGTGAGACGGTACTTCACGCCGGAACAGCTGCTCAAGCTCTACCAAGCGCAAGTTCGATCGTGTATGGAGTACTGCTCTCGTCTTTGGGACGGATCTGCCAAATACCAGCTTGATGCCCTTGAGTCAATTGAGAAACGAGCCAAGAGGATCATCGGTAATGACAGGCTCGTCGAGTCGAAGCTCCAAAGCCTTGAGCATCGACGCCGAGTTGCTGGCCTGTCGGTTTTCTATCGCTTGCATTTTGGGGAGTGTGCGACGGAATTGCATGATTTAATTCCGCCAAGCCCGTTCCATCATCGGACTACAAGACGAACGGCGATGCGCCACCGGTACATGGTGGACATCCCACCCACACGCACTAAACGTTTTGGGAACACATTCATAGTGCGTACAGCTAAGGAGTGGAATTCCCTGCCAGTCTGTGTTTCCAGATAGCTACAACCTGGGAGTCTATAAGACAAGAGTGAATAGGTTGCTTCTAGGCAAACGTGCTCCATCTTCGACCGCATCATCGCTTACCATCAGGTGAGATTGTGGTCAAACGTACGCCTATATATAGTAAAAAAAAAAAAAATTCAGTGTTTGGGGTCAACTCTAAACACTGAATTGAAATAGGATTTGTCAAATGCTTAGGCACATGACAAATCTTATTTCAATGCATTGATATATAAAAAACCCAAGATACACACTTAGCATCTCAAAAACGTCCGCAAAAGCAAGCGCACAATGTATAATTGTGCGCTAGTTTCAAACAGTCTCGTATCGCTCGCCATACTGCACTGCTTTGTAAAAACAACTTTAAGTGATCTGTGTAAGATCGAATTTGCAAAAAAAAAAAATGTTTATAGTATAACTACACACAACTCACACATTACACTTGATACATGTCAGTTTTTGACGACAGTTTCGAGTGTTGCATTTGTTCGAGACTGTGCATCTTGGGTTTTTTAGATATCAATGTTTCAATGCCAAAAATATGGACAGGTTCAGGTTAATAAACATTACAACTACTCAACTTCAATTTTTAATTCCGAAACCGGCGGAAAAACTTAAGACTAAAGGCAACAACCACTTCTAATGGTTTCCTGTTTACATATACCTAACAAATCTGGTAAAAACTGAAAAACTTAAAAATGTAATAAGTATTTAAAAGCCACAAATCTGGTGGAAGACTGAATAACTAAAGGAATTAATAAGTAAGCTATAAATATAAAAGAACCGATGCCAATTCCACCTCTCAAATAAATAAACAAAGTTACTCGAAAATCCGTAAGTTTAATACTCGTAGCATTGCATTCAAAGAAGTCTGCACAGCCAATCGCGTTCGACGGAATCGGCGGCAGTTAGCAGAACTTCCACCAAACCTAATAGGGATTATGAAAATATCTCGAAATACTCCGAAAATATAAAAAAAATAGTATTTTCGGAGTTTCGGAAACTTTGTATTCGTGCGACTACAGAGCTCGGAGATGCATCGGCGGCCACTGCTAAGAAGATATTGTCAAAAGTTTCCATACAAATCAAGCATGTCAATGAAATACTTGATTTGTATGGAATATCTTTATCTATTTATCTGTACACTCACATTTCTATCAACCACCCTGTATTTATGGCCTGTTGTAGTGCGTCGGAGCTTTAGTGTCCAAACTTTCTACTATGACGTGTCAATACCGTACTGATTCCATTGCAAAAAAGGGACAGTTCTAATGGTGTAGCAATGCCTCTCTCTCACAATATAATTATGACAGCCAATATAATAATAGCCATGCCAATGCATGGGTATTATTACATTAGCAGGGCATGTTAGGGGCTGGGGGTTGCTTGAGCGGGAGGACTCATGATTTTCCATTCTAAAAAAAGAAACACGTTCCATGGGCCTCTTTTCTGTTATGTTTTTTCTGACTACGGTCTTAGAAGTCAAAATCTTCCGATGGGACTGGCATGCACAGATGTGTAAAAGTCCCTAACTAAAAATAAAGAGAAAAAAAAGTCAAAAGCCACTAGGCGAACATAGAGTGGGCAGAAATATATTTATTTAACATTGGCGTCTCTAGTCACTGAGTGAGCAGTATTTCTCTGCCCTGTTAGTGCAATGGTAAAAATTTAAATTGGCTGAGCTGAAGTTAGTTCGCTTTTGGAGGGAAAGTTTCGCTAGATTCTACATGGATATTGTAGCGATAAGCCAGATTATGAGCCGGTGTTTTTTGGAAAATAACTGCTTGGATGGCCTTTGTAAAGTTTGGTAGTCGAATAGTTTTAAAATTGGGCAACTTGTCTGTTTTAATTCATGTAGGATTATTTGTTTTTGGCCGAATTCAACTTGAAATAGATACACGGGCCCTTCTGCTTACATGTTATAAATTTCATGTCATGTATTAATTACTTAGCATACTTTTATATAGATTCAAGTTCTTAAAACGTAACAGACAGATGTGTTGCTGGGGAGTTTGTTGGCCACTTCTTCTCCTCAGCTAAAACACTAGGAAGTAGTGACGGGCGGGCGTTTTGGGGGACTGTCTTTGTAAAACTTGACGTTCAAAAAGTGCTGGCTCTCAGCCTAATTTGAATAAACGACTTTTGATTTTGATTTTGAAGTCTGGTTTATAAAAATCGAAGATTATAAAAATTGGTTACTTGGCCGACGATTTCGTGCAGATATTTTACGTAACCGTGGGGATTAGATGCTCAGCCAGTGTTGCGGAATTTATTTGAAAGAGTCACCCCGACCAGAGCGGGAGGAGTCATTTCATGATTTCCCATTCTTAAAAAAAAGGACGTAGATGCTCCGTAAACAGATATGAATTTCAATTTTTAACGTCTCAAGGTTAGATATTACTAAACCTGTGTAATTTGGTTTTGATGTGACGAATAATATCAACGTCACAAAAAATAAAATAATTTTTGAGAATTCATTGTTCCCACATTATCGAAATTGGATCACATCAATACCGATCAACTTGTAATCATCCAATAATGATTCCTACCACAAATATATTAAGGATCCAGTTCCCATAAACCATGGTCAAGTTCCATACAGCATTGATGGGGCAATTTAAGGGAGAAAAAATGGAATATAACATCCTCAATACTTCAATTTGATCAAATTACTCTTGAATGGATCTATATTGGGCACGAACGGATCCCATAAGTTCTGGGACGTGCGTAAAATGTATAATTTGTTTGAAAAAAAAAAATAACCGCCTAGTAAAAGGTAGCTTTGAAGAAGGGAATTAATGATACTATTTTTAACTATCATAGGCATTCTTCAAAGCAACATGACGCATTATATAAAAAAGCTATAAAAAATCTGACTCACAAAAACAAACATCCTCTCACCCCTAACGCATATTATACCATCTTCTTACCATCGTGGGTAACAAAAACTGGCCAAGTGCGAGTCGGACTCGCGTGCAAAGGGTTCCGAACGAATTTGTTTTTTTTTCACGTGTTATTTTAACACTATAGATTTCTTATAGATTTTCCTGTAATCTATAGGTAAAAATCTATTATCTCCATTTTTTTTTCAAAATTTTAGACTTGGTAGTTTCGGAGATAAGGGGGGAATGGTCATTTTTCGTCGAATTTCTTGAATAACTTCAAAATCATTCATTTTAAAATTATGAAAAAAATATATATTTGAAACCTTTACAGTAAGCCCTTTCATTTGATATATAACACAATATTTTTCAAAAAACTTTATTTTTTATTTTTTTAGTTTGACCCCCAAAAGTGACACCCGTACTAAAAATTTAATGATTTACGTAACACGTCTGACAGACAGACAGAGAGACAGACAGACAGACAGACAACACACGACAAATCCTAGAAGGGTTCCGTGTTTTGTTCGGAACCCTAAAAATAGGAGATTATACCACACAGTCTCTCACGTAAATGACAATCTTTCAGGTGAAAGTTGATGTGAACCAATTTTACTAAAATAAATATATTCTATTCTTTTCTAAAAGAACTTTGAAATCTTGAAAAGTAAACAAATAATCATTGATATATAAAAACCCAAGATACACACTCAGCATCTCAAAAACGTCTGCATAAAACAAGCGAACAATTTAAAATTGTGCGCTAGTTTCAAACAGTCTCGCATCGCTCGCCATACTGCACTGCTTTGTAAAAACAACTTCAAGCGATCCGTGTAAGGTTGAATTTGCAAAAAAAAAATATAGTATAACTACACACAACTCACACATGACACTTGATACATGTCAGTTTTTGACGACAGTTTCGAGTGTTGCATTTATTCGAGACTGTGCATCTTGGGTTTTTTATATATCAATGCAAATAATCCCTACATTTTATCAAGTTGTCCAACTACCAATTCTACTGCTACAAGTAATAGACGCGAAAGTTTGTGAGCATGGATGGATGGATGAATGTTTGTATATAGGTACTCTTTCACGCAGAAGCTAATGAACGGATGATAATGAAACCTTACAGTAACATTATAGCTTCAGAATTACGCATAGGCTTTATAGTTTACTAACTTTGCCCGCGACTTCGTAGGCATATATTCCGTTTTTTTTCCGTTCTCGTAAGAATTTCGGGAAATCCTCACTTAGTACTTTCACCTACATGCCATTCAAATTTCAGCTTTCTACGGCCTTTAGTTTCGGCTGTGCGTTATCTGTCAGTCACCAGTAATGGAAGAATTTTGTCTTAAAAAAAGTATGTCGGAAATAAGTCAGTCAATAGAACAATCGGGACACCAACGCCATCTAGTGGCGTTCGACGGAGTCTAGGACGGTGTGCTCGACAGAGTCTGAGCTCAGTCTACTAGTGGCGGTCGAGCAGTGCAGACGTACCCACGTCTAGAAACCGCCGCGTGTTCCGAATATTTGTTCAGTGTACCTATTGTGTGAGAATATTGTAAGTGAGACTTTCGAGTGTGAATAATAATTTGATTTAAAAGCAACCGGTGTTTCTTTTGCGCAATAACCAACACTTCCCAAAGTACGCCCACTGTAGTTCCAATATTCTGGCTGGTGCGACCTGGAGAGTTGTACCATCGCTGACATATATATTAGGATTTTCATAAAAGACAAATTCCTTAGTGTTGCCGCGCCAGTAAGTGCGAATAAAAATGTATTCAATAGCAGCTTTTCTTTCACACTGATTTCAGATTTCATTCCATTTTTAAAATTGCACCCTGAAGATTGCCAATGCCAGTCGTACAGTATTTTATCATACCAAAAAAGATTTTTTTAATGATAGCAAAATTAACACAGACCACAAAAAAAGAAAAACCAATTTCTATCTCACAAGATATTTTTTCAAATTAATAAAACATTTTAATATAATTTAATCTTAAAAGATCAAACGTCAGACCATTCCATTTATTATTTCCTTAATTCACTTTCTTATTGCAACTGAATTATTAGATTAATGAATGTGGAGAATAAAATATAACAGAGAAAAACTATTGGACGTAGATTTATAGTGAATGTTAGCACGCATGCAGAAATAAGGTTTTATGACTTCGGGACACTGATTTTATTACTCTGTGATTGTTATCCTGGAATGAAAGCGGATTGTAGGAGTAAAAGTATTTGTCCCTGGAAGTTATATGATTGTAGTAATTTCGGCATGAGGGTCGCCGGAACTACGGGATTATGAGTCTTTTAAAAGGGACTTAGGTCCTTGAAAGCAAAAATTGGATTTAGGGTACCGAGTTTGTGCTTTCTGATAGCTACAACCTGGGAGATATTTAAGAAAATAGTTAATAGGTTACTTCTAAGCAAGCTTGCTCCATTATCGACCACATCAACGATTTTCATCAAATGAAATTGTAGTTAAACGCGAGCTTATTATTATGAAAAAAAGAACGTGTCACAAATTGTGACAAAAAAACCCTTCGTTATAAAAAATTGCTCATTTTAATTTATTAAATGGTAGATCAACAAACAAACACACTTTAACATTTGTAAATATTCGGTGTTTTCACCGAACATCGTAGTAAGCAATATCGGCGTGACTCGTGATCCGGCTCGAAGTACCAAAAAAATGTCGGGGTACGCAGCAAGGTGTCGGTGTTTTACACTAGAAAGTAATGAATGTTGATAACTTTTTACTGAGTCACTCTCAAACTGTTCTTAATGTTAAATGAAATGTTATAATACATCCTGTTGACGCGGTAGTCTAAAATACACTAAATCTAAGTAGAGTTAAAAGTAATGTGTGTTTATTAAAAAAACAAAATTAGGCCAACGCGTCATGTTGGTATTGCTAAGGTGTTCGGTGAAAACATCGAACAATATATTAGCAGGATTCTAATTAATTAATCAATCAGAAATAAAGGATTCATTAAAAGCTTGATTAATTTCAAGATCTATTATTTAATCACGAAGCTTTAGTCTAGTATTCTCCGAGCCATACCTACCAGGGCTGAATAATAATAAGAAGATGCATTAAAATGCAAGGTGTGGCCACGCCCCGGACTGACGAATACTAAGTACAGTAGAGCAAGAAGAATACTAACGATTTTACTGCCTATTTTTATACTGGAGGCGCTTGATTTATTGGTGGGTTTACTTTGCTTTTTACCACAGCAAAGAATACTGCTGAACGTGAAATGTGATTCGGGACCAATAGGTAATTTTGCCAACTTACTGTATGCATTGCATGCATACAGTAAGTTGGCAAAGTACACTGCTATTAAACTTAAGACATAGGATAATATTTGTACTGTCAATTTCTTTCAAGGTGTTTCTTATGTCATAGATTAAATCAAAGTACCTAGGCATTTTGTAGTTTTTAAGTAGTCTTCTCAAATTAATCCCAAATAATTCTTCCGTTACTGAGTGACTGACAGACAACGCACAGCCGAAACAACTGTTCGTAGGAAGCTGAAATTTGGCATGTAGGTTCCTTGGGGAGTTTAGGGGAGCACTAAGGATTTCCCGAAAATCCCACGGGAACGGGAAAAAACGGGATATGCGTGTACGAAATCGCAGGCTAGTATTATAATAAAACCTTCCTTAATGTAGTCTTGTTAAAGAATATGGAAAATTGGATAGCAGTCTTTTTGTGAGCTTAAGGCTCTGTTTGCAACATCAGGCGCGACGCGAAAATAAAACAACAACCCTTTTTTTTGGAGAAATCATGCGAGGAACCAATTTAAAAACTAGTATTGTAGTATCACTTTCGTTTTTTTTGCATCACGTCTGGCTCTTGCGAAAAACTAGTCAAAGTGGCTATTATAGCCATAGTTTTCATTTTAGACTGAAGGCTAATTTCCCAACATAGTGTCACAAAGGGAAATACTTCAGTAATAATTTTTATTACTACAGAGTCATCAAAATAGATCACTGAATTTCTGCGGAGCTGTTGTATAGAATTACCGCGGCCTTGAAATACAAGGAGGAACACGGATAGGTTTTAGTCAGTAAGAGTCTGACACTATCTTCCGCTCCACCCAGAGCGGAAGAAGTCTTTTGATGATTTCTCTTCCTTTAAAAAAAGTGTCATAGGTGGATGTAGTTGCAACCCTGATTTATATCCTGAGGAATCCTGAGTTAGCATTCACCTATGCTGCGAAAACCCTATATATCTAGTTATGACTACCACTACCGCCACATCAAACATAAAACCCTAAATGCCACACCATTCAGAACTAAAAATTCGCATAACTTTTAATAAGACCAGCCTCTAATCTGCATGCATTTAATAGTCTTGGAATTTCACAATAAAGGAAGCATGCCGTAAGAAGTCTTTTGATGATTTCTCTTCCTTAAAAAAAGTGTCATAGGTGGATGCAGCTGCAACCCTGATTTATATCCTGAGGAATCCTGAGTAAGCATTCACCTATGCTGCGAAAACCCTACATTAGTTATGACTACCACTACCACCACATCAAACATAAAACCCTAAATGCCACTCCATTCAGAACTAAAAATCCGGACAACTTTTAATAAGGCCAGCCTCTAATCTGCTTGCATTTAAAAAGCCTTGGAATCTCACAATAAAGCGAAGCACGACGGTAGGGACGCATTCCTCTCCGATTCACTTTTAATTATATTTTCTGCATTTAATTAGGAGCGGCGTAACGTTCCGGAATTCATATGGAAATACTTCAATATACCTTGCGAAGGAAAAGCTCGTGGATAAATAATAACAGCCACATGGGTCGATCTTCAAGGTTAAGCAACTCCTGCCGAGGTCGGTCTGTGGATGCGTAACCATTTTAACACACTGAGACATACATGTTAAACCGTTGGTCCCGGCTGTCATGTGGAGATGTTTGGCAGTCGTTACGAGAGTCGGAAGCCAGAAAAATCTGACACCACAGTTTTGCCAAGAAACTCGCTCTTGACCGGTTTGTTCTTTTTTTTGTATTGTTAAAATAGAAATGCTTTAAAACAACCGGATTCTAATAGAAAGAAGAAAGAAAAATTGTTTATTCCGCCCAAAAAGACGCAAATTAACATGACATTGTTTTTAAAATACACAAATAAACACAACTGTAAAAAAACAAAAGAGACGAAGAAAATAATAATAATAAAATAATCTGATTACATTTTAGAATTGTCATAATTATGGATACTTTGGAAATATCGATTTGCAAACAATCCCCTAACTATTCATGCAAAGTTATGGAAACCAATTACGAAAACCGCGCTAAGATATTTTGAAATATGAGAACAAGAACAGCAAATATTGAAGTTATTCTCGCCAGATGGTGTTTGGTAACAGCAGGAGTTAATGACTCAAACCGAAGAGGATCAAGCAAAACTCTTCCTGTAAGGAGGCTTTTAAACCACCATAATAGCTGTAATATCTTCCACAACGCAACATAAAGAAAAAAAGATAATTTCTTCTTGTTTGTTTTTCTTTTCTTTAGCGATTAGCAAAGAAATTGTTAAGATATAAATAATAATAGCAACCTTATTGGTAACAATATTTTCTAGCTGCTTAGTCCGTGGGGCCCTCGTGGTGTGTGGCATAACCTTTTCAAAGAATATTCGAAACGGCAGTTGACATTTCACGTGATCCAAGGGCTGAATTTAGGCTAAACATTATGAAATAACCTGTCAGGAGACTGGCAAGAGGCACATTACCAGTTGACTGCATTGAGGATGATTATTTTTACATTCCATTTAGCTTATTGTTAGAAAAAAAAGTAATTAATCCCAAAAACAATAACTTTTTTACAAAAACCATGATTCTTCTTCTTCTTATCGTGTGGACAGTAAGGTCTAAGCGACCCCACACACCCTAGTGTCAGAGTTTCAAGGGCCCCTGACATGGTTTATTTGACGACCGCCATTTGGCGGCCGGGACCACTGGCTTACACATGCCTTCCGAAGCACGAAATCATCATTTTTTATCAAACAATCAGGTGATTCAAGCCTGCAATGTCCTAATCAAACTGGATACAACTTTACAAAGTATGATTCCCATGGGAATCGAACGACCACCGGGTCACAAGGCAAATGCCTAAACCACTCGACCACGGAGGCAGTTAAACTATTATTAAAAGAGTACCTTTTTTAATGATGAACAAAAAGTGAGATTTTTAGTTCAACATTTTGCCACAAGGATCTGTCGACCGTATTTTTTTTCGCACTAAAATTTATGCTCTGACTTCAGTATGGCGCGATCGACCGTCCTTAATGCCAGATAAAGGATGGCTATAATTCATGATTACAGCAAAAACGTATCAGAAACGTACGATTAAGGTTGGTGAGAAAATCTTATACGGATTAAGATTTTTTAATAGCAGTAAAAAGTGTCGATTTCGTGTAAAATGTTCGGTTTATCGTTTTAAAGTGCTATTAAGATATCAGTTTGAGGTGTTAAACATTTTAATGTTGCGATAAGAATACTTTGAAGAAAGCTTATTTTCTTGTATAATGTTTTGCACGTGTAAGAGTTTTTGCAGCAAAATTTCGTTTATCAATTTTATTCACGCACTAATACTTTTACAATAAACCTTTTTCACCAGAGTTTTACAAAAAGAATTTTCCAACATAGGTTGAAAACAACCTAACACACTCACTTTATACCTGTTACATTAATTAATTTTCATCAGACCATATTCAGAGATTTCCTCTTATAAACAGAATATTTGTCTGTTTGTAAGAGGAAATCTCTGGAAGTGGACAAACAAAGAATTAAACCTCTTTATTATAGGTATTTTATTTTAGAAGAGATGTCAAGTAAAATAACTTAGGGAAAATGTAGATAAGAATGACTCATACACAGTCTGATTTTTCATTCCAAATGTTTTATGTAAGTATGAAGGTGATACAGTAAAAACAATACAAGATATTCAAGGAAAACTCTCCAGAAATTATAATTATTGGCTGAACAAAGATTCTGAAAATGACAAAACAGCGGTTTCCTTAGATTATAACAACTTACACAAAGGGCCAGCAGTTACTTAGTTATGCCCACTTCTATAAAAAAACAAAAGATGTTTATCTTTCGGACCCGAATCGGGGAGAAACTTCGAAACGGAATCTCGAATATCCGAAAATTTTCTTACGAAATGTAAAAATTAAAACTTTTGGCCGACGCCGCCCCACCAACTGTTCTAAATGATTCATAAAAGAATTTGTTGAATTAAAAACTTTTCGAAGTTCGCTATCTCGTTCCAATTGTTATAATGTTCGGACGGGTCAAGGATTTCTGCGGCAGAAAACAGAATTTTATTTTTTTGGCCGCATTCTTGTGAAGAACCTTTTTGTTCGAGATTTTTTGGGCGTCTTGTTGGTTTAGTGCGGGTGAGAATACGGTCCGTAAGTGTTTGTGGTTGGGAAAATTCTATCAGCAGTTTGTTTTGAAACTAGCTCCTGCCAGCGGCTTTACCCGTATGAAAGTAGGAAATAAGCCCATGCTCCCGGGAGAAAAAGTATCCTGAATCCGAAGTTGCAGTATTGTATTGTTGCAATTAAGGTAGGTTTAGTTCTGCAGTACGTCTCTTTTAAATCCATCCAAAGATTGCCTTTAAAAGGTCGCTTTAAGTAAAAGCCACCAAGCCAACCACACGTAAAGTTTTCTTCATCTATATGTTCTGACCAAACCATCAGGGACCGCGTACCGGAAGATGCTGTGTTGGACGACCTCTCACAAGGTGGACCGATGACCTGGTGAGGGTCGTGGATAGCCGATGGAAGCGAGACGCACAGGGCCGGTTCTTATGGTGACACTTGGAGGAAGCCTATGTCCAGCAGTGGACGTCTTTCGGCTGATATAATGATGATCCATCAGGTACGCTGTTGCCTAAATCTTCCGGGAATTCAGGTGTCTTGTTTACATAAGATCATGTATGTCTATCTTTATCCAGCTAGGGACTTATTTGTTTATTTAGGACGCCATAAACATAAAGAGGTAACCTAGCTTTTAAGGCTGTGTTAGCCCAATGGGACACTAAATGGCTGGTATTACTAAAAAGAGCTTAATATGTTAGTTTAAGAGGACAGGTAGCCTAAGCCTGCGTCTCCACCAGAGATGAGCGAGGATGCATAGCGAGGGATGTGTATGTTAAGAACCAATAGAATCGCTGCGCTGAGCGAGGATAGGTAAATGAAGCTTTAGGACCCATTGGTATTAGTGTTAATATATAATTCGTGGTGCTTGGCAACTAAGCTTAAAGGCTGCCTGTTCACTATCGCAAGGCGAGGCAGCAGAGCGGAAGAACGGAGAAATTTTAACCAATCATGTCAGTCAAAATGTTAGTGAGTCACGTGGTGCGGAGATTTTATGCAATTCCATTGGTTAAAATTTCTCCGTTTCTCCGCTCCGCTGCCTTGCTCCGCTGTAATGGAAAGGCCTTAACCCGGCCAGTTGTATATATTCCTTGGTACGAAATGGCCTAGTTCTGTTCTGTTCCCTGCTTGATGAGGAGGGAAGTGTAAATGTTATCTTTTTTCCTACTCCTCCGCTGTACTTTTTTTCTGATTAATTTCGTTGCGGGATCCAAGACAGTTGAATCGTTTTTCCGGGACTCGTCAGGATTCATTGGCTAGAAGTTTTTCTGGTGGTCGCCACTGTTGATTCTGGCCTTCAGGAGTTGCAGTGGTTGATAATGTGTGGAGGGTTTGTCCCAAAAAAAAAACCTTAGCCACGCATCCTCGCTCATCTCTGGTGAAAACGCAGCCTAACAGTCTTTAAATTACTTTATGTTATAATCCTTTTACCACCTACGGTACCCCGGGGCTGTGGGCAGTGTGATTTATTCATACGCAAGACCGGTGGACATATTCATAGCCCAACTAACGATTAATTGGGTTTTAAAACCAAAAGAGTTAGTAGTTTTAATCTGAATTTTTCAATGAAAAGTTTAGAAAGCTTTCAATTTGGATTTATTATTATCGTTTTTCGTAACGATGTGGGTGTTCAATTGATATATTTTCTAGGATTAGTGGTTTAATGTACGAGCTTATGAATAAGAGTACGGTAAATATTTCTCCGTCTATACTTAATTTCATTGTTCGAGATAATTTTGTTCCATTGCCAATATCTTAAGTATGGACTTTGGCTTTGTGTACTTTATGTCGCATTATAGTGACCATTTTTTTTTAAGAGACACGCCATTGTTTTTAAAACATTTACATTCATTGCAAAATTCTGTCTTAATGAATATTTTTGAAAAATTAAATGTCCGTCTCCTTTAAATTATGTAAATGTTTCTAGACCCAGCGAATTAGGTTCTGCGTGGTCTGTCATTGAATTTAAGATTATTTCAAATTAAAAAAATTAAAAGAATCGTGAGCCAAGATGAAATAATAAATGCGATAGTGAGTTTATTTTCTTTGAACGCTATGATTTTTTCAGAAATATTTTAGTACATACAAATGATATTTTATTTATTACAGAGATTGATGAGATCCTGAAGACGGTTATCCATCCATCCATCCTGAAGACTATAGCGGGGAGGTACGACTCTCCTTTGTTAGGGGATGTTGTTCGAAGATGTATCTCGAACAACATTCTTGTCTCTAAATCTATACTAATATATAATCTATATCTATATCTATACTAATATATAAAGGTGAAGAGTTTGTTCGTTTGTTTGTTTGCTTGAACGCGCTAATCTCAGGATCTACTGGTCCGATTTGAAAAATTCTTTCAGTGTTAGATAGCCCATTTGTCGAGGAAGGCTATAGGCTATACGGGAAATTCCTACGGGAACGGGGAAAAACGGGATATGCACGTACGAAGTCGCGGGCAAAAGCTAGTAGATTTATACGTTTACTAACATAGGAATAAGTTGTCTTTTTGTTAACTAACCTATATGGAGGCTGCTTATCCGGATTAAAGATTATTATTTTTATTTCTTTTTCTTTCTTTTTTTTTCTATAGGCTACTTTTTTGCGAAGATCAATATTAACGTGAGCGAGAATAGCTAGTTATAAATAAAGTGTCAAAATGAGTGATCTTACAAAAAAAGAAACAGCCATTTTTAACCGACTTCTTCAAAAAGGAGGAGGTTTTATGTTCGGCTGTATGTACGTTTTTTATGTATGTTCACCGATTTCCCCGCCAATTGTGGACAGATTTTGAAAAAAAAAAAAATCGAATTTCGAAACAATGGGATCACCTCAGGAATCACCAGGTCAGAATCTGATGATGGGACAGGAAAATCGAGGGCAACCCTCAAATTTTATTTGCTCCGATTTAGGCACATGCAATGATTTTCGTATACTTTCTATCGCAATTCAGATATTTGTGCCTGGGAATCATCATTTCATGTTGCTGAGTTGATGATGGCAGGTATAAGTCAGGATCTGATGATGGGATCCCAAGGAAAAATTTTGTTCTGCGATATTTTTGCCAATTGTCAACCGATTTGAATTATTCTTTTTTGTTTGGAAGAGTATTTTCCCGGACTTGTCCCATTTCAATTTGGCAAATACACACTTGCCACTGCAACATTGTGGTCAAAAGCGATGTCAATGTATTGTGTATGTGACAAGCGGATAAATTCTTTCAGTGTTAGATAGCTTATTTATCGAGAAAGGCTATATATAGGCTTTATATTCCGATTTGAAAAATTCTTTTAGTGTTAGATAGCCCATTTATCGGCGAAGGCTATATATAGTCACGCTAAGATCAATAGGAGTGGAGCAGACGAAGTTGCGCGGGTCAACTAGTCTACATATATTTTTTTAACATCCCGTTGTAAATAATCATTACCACTTGTAATAGAAAATAACCAATGGCTGTTTGTAATTTAACTATAACGAAGACGTACTGCAAATTTTAAAAACCTTCTTAAAACACACAACAAGTTTACAATTACACAGTCCACTGCAATATTGTGGTCGTTGGTCACAAACGATGTCAATGTATTGTGTGTGTGACAAGCGGATGCTTCTACATCGCAACAAATGTAACCGATATGTAACAAAAAGTTATGCCTTTTTGTATCCAATTTATTTATTTTGGAAAATGCTATGTTTTTTTAACATATTAATTTTATTAATTAATAGCCTTCAATAGGATTTCTGTTAGTAATGGGGTGTCCTGAAGAGTGTCTTTGTAATAGTTTAAAATTGAAATATTAACTCTTTAATTGTAATTAGTTATGATTAGATTTTTAAGAGGCACTATTAAATTACATATAGAAAATTTCTACGTTTCGCAGTAAAAAAATTGTAAATAGTAAATTCAGCTACTACTAGTACTGCTCTGAATAAATATAAAAGTTGTGTTTAAATCAGAAAATCAAAAGATAGGCAGGCCAAAATATAAAAATCTGCCAATTTCATGTTATATTTAAACAAATGAAACAACTGCTTATTTCATGACCGATTTTAAAATACATAACAAGTTTACAAGAACATACTATCCATTGCAATATTGTGGTCGTTGGTCAAAAGCGATGTCAATGTATTGTGTGTGTGACAAGCGGATGTCTTTACACCGCAACAAACGTGACTGGTACGTGACTTTTATAATGTTTTTGTAGTTGTGTGATACAGTTTTATTTTTAAAGGTTCCGAACCCAAACGGTAACCATCGGGACCCTATTACTAAGGCTCCGTTGTTCGTCCGCCCATCCATCTGTCTGTCGATGGTACCACAAGAACCGTAATAGGTAGACAGTTGAAATTGTCACAGAGTGTGTATTTCTACTGCCGCTATAACAACAAATAATGAAAATTGTTATATTATTGACGATGGGAAGAGGCCAGATGGGATGACCATAATGCCTTGGAAGGTGAGTAGGCCTTTGGTGTGGGATGCAACATTTGTTGACACCCTTTCGCCAATCCATCTTAGCATGGTGGGCTGTGCTGGGGCGGCTGCTGCAGGCGCAGAAAACTTTAAATGTCGCAAATGTAACAACCTAATTGGGAGTTTTATATTTGAGCCTTTTGGCGTTGAAACACTGGGCCCATGGGGTCCGAGTGCGCATCGAGTCTTTAAGGACATCAGCAATCAACTTGTCGACTGTTCACGTGACCAGAGGGCTGGGCTTATCTTCGGCCAACGAATCAGCATTGCCATTTAACGCGGGAATGCTGCCAGTGTTCTGGGCACTTTTGTCATTGACAGTGATATGGATTATTTTTTTGATGCCCAATGATTTATTTTGTTTTTATTCGCGTTTGTACATAGTGTCGTTATTATTAGTGTAATTGTTTGTATCTAATAATTATAAGTTGTTTTGGTGTACATATTAAAAATTATATTAAATGAAAAAAGGGGCTCACATACAAGAAACGTGTTTTTTTCGGTTTATAGTACGGAACCCTTTGTGTGAGGGTCCGGCTCGCACATGGCCGGTTTTTTCATCGATTTATTGCCATAGCGTTTCACGTGGATCTTTGAGGAACTACACTTAACACTTTATGTTAGGTCTAATACATAAAATTAGGTTATGACTGGTCTTCAGAACTGGAAGAGTGTTCCTTTCATATCAACGGTTAAAATGAATGAATCTGTTGAAGAATATTTATGAACGAATGTATTAACAGTTGTAACAGTATTTCCCTTCAGTAAGTTCAAATAATATTAATGTTTGTCTCACACAACTCTTTATGAAACAAATAAAATAACAACAAAAGACCTAGAACTCCATCTAGAATCTATCATTATTTCATCATCCCGTCATCCTACCTATTAATTCTACCGTCGTTTCATCCTTTCTGTCGAATCACTGTACCTTATATGTGAGACCATAGAGTACGGAATTGAAAAGCGTCTAGAGAAGTTTTATCATATATTCCACCTTTTTTAATATTAATAGTCACACGTTTGACCACTATCTCAAGTGAGTAAGTAAGTGATAATAATAATCCTTACTTCCTTACTAATGTTATAAATGTGAAAGTAACTCTGTCTGTCTGTCTGTCGGTCTGTCTGTCTGTCTGTCGCGCTTTCACGCCAAAACTACTGAATCGATTTAAATGAAATTTGGTACACAGATAGTCTAGAGGCCTAGAAAGGACATAAGCTACTTTTTATTCCGGGAATATCTGTCGGTCTGTCTGTCTGTCCCTCTGTCGCGCTTTCATGCCAAAACCATAGAACCGATTTAAATGAAATTTGGTACACAGATAGTCTAGAGGCCTAGAAAGGACATAGGCTACTTTTATCCCGGGAATATGTTCCCTAGGGACCACGCGGGCGAAGCCGCTGGCAGAAGCTAGTAATAAATAAATTCATTTATTCAGGTAATTCAAATAAGAACAATAAATTAAAATCCCATCAATAAGTTAATAATTGATGATTTGATTATTTATTTATAAAACGGAAACCACGAGAGACGATTTTTCAGCGAAAACGGAACCCTTTTAGACTGTCGAACGCCTCTCTGTCTCAATAGCTGGCTGGCTGTCTGTCACAGCCAATGTGCTACAAATCTTCTTTTTCACTATTGATAGGCACACGTTTGGTGTCAGTCTATCTGGCATGCCCCAACGAGATTTATCAACAGGTGATAACTTTTCATAAAGACATTACTTTGTACCTAAAGAAAATAAATAAGATATATTTTGTACCTCGACAGTTTTTGATAGAATGACGTTTTTATGAAGCGTCTAGCCAGCGGGCCCCTTTTTAAATATTACTCTTTTACATCAAACAATCGTGTTAGGAGCTTGATACTATTATGACTAGACGCTTCATAAAAACGTCATTCTATCAAAAACTGTCGAGGTACAAAATATATCTTATTTATTTTCTTTAGGTACAAAATAATGTCTTTATGAAAAGCTATCACCTGTTGATAAATCACGTTGGGGCCTACCAGATAGACTGACACACACGTTTGACCACTATCTCACCTGACGGTGAGCGATGATGTGGTCGAAGATGGAGCACGCTTGCCTAGAAGTAACCTATTCACTCTTGACTTAAAGACTCTCAGGTTGTTGCTATCAGGAATTCACAGACTCTGGCAGGGAACCCCACTCCTTAGCAACAATGTATGTGTTCCTAAAATGTTTTATTAGAATATTTTTGATATTCGTCTCCTCGTGCAACCAGTTCGCACAAAAGTTGCTTTACATTACGGGCTACCGAGGTATAATGAGATCAATCGTTTGATCAAGCCCCGTAATGTAATAAAACTAGCATACGAGTCGCTTGCAGGTGGAAACGCGCCTGTCGGGGTTGCGGAATTTGTTCGAAAGATTCACTGCGGCCCTAGAACGCAAAGTGCATTAGAAGGAAATCGGATGGCTTTTAGTCACTATGAGTCTGACGCTCCCTTCCGCTCCGCCCAGAGTTGTAGGAATCATTTGATGATAACCTAACCTTAAAAAACAACTGACCAGGTGCGAGTCGGACTCGCGTGCAAACCATAAACCGAAAAATACCTTTCTTGTATGGGAACCTCTTTCATTTTTAAATTATTTTCAATTATTTGTTGTTAAAAAATTCAACTGTCTACCTATTACGGTTCTTGAGATACATCACGCTGACAGACAGATAGACGGATGGACGAACGGACGGACAGCGGAGGCTTAGTAATAGGGTTCCGCTGGTAACCCTTCGGGTACAGAACCTTTCTTCTTCTTATCGTGTGTGCAGTAAGGTCTCAGGACCCCACACACCCTAGTGTCAGAGTTTCTAAACTGCCTCAAGGGCCTCTGACATGGTTTATTCGACGACCGCTATTTGGCGGCCGGGACCACCGGCTTATACGTGCCTTCCGAAGCACGGAATCATCTTTTTATCAGATAATCAGGTGATTCAAGCCTGCAATTTCCTAGCCAAACTGGAAACAACTTTACAAAGTATGCTTCCCGTGGGAATCGAACCCACGACCACAGGGTCACAAGGCAAACGCCTAAACCACTCGACCACAGATCCCTAAGAAGCAATGACTGCGAACAATGACGTATTATATATAGACACCTCATGAACCAACATCGGGGCGCTTAAAAACGGCGAAAATACTAGATAGCTACTTATACGCGTGAAGAAAGGGAAAGAAAATATATATAATACGTTAATTAGTTTTACTAATTAAACTATAAAAAAACACACGACGGTATGTTTTTTTATGTTTTGCACAGGTTTACACACACAATATAAATTAAAAACAAACGTAGTGTCGCGCTACAGCTTGGTGCGTTACTAAGCGCGATGTGGCCAATTGGCTTCATTTCATGTTGTCATTTTAGAGTGCGGACAACGTATCTATAGTTTTAATATCATTGACTGCGAAGGCATATCCTAGCTCTATGTCTAAGATATATGAGAAATAACTCACGGCTAGTGTCATTGAACCCAGGCAGCCGTGACGCGTTCATATTCTCAGTCGCTCGCCCTCCTGGAAAACAAAAGAAAAACACGTTTTATAGATGTTCGTATGTGGCCCTATGTGCCCCAAGTAAGTTTGGATGTAATTGTATTACGCAATATGTATGATTGTTAGTTGACATTTGGAAATTATTTGTTACGTGGAAAGTTTAAGAAGAGTTTGAGCAAAGTCATAAAATATTTGTACAAATATGTACTAAATAAATCCTGTTATTTATAGTAACATTATTAAATAAGTCTTATCTTTCTTTTAACTAATATATTCACATTAAATATTAATTTTTATTTTTCAAAAAAAATAAAATAAAGATTTTTAAACTTTTAATTTTTTTAATGCTAAAATTTTTTAAACTTCAAATTACAGCTGCGAAAGACACTCTTTCCGCGCGTGGAAAGAACTGACGCAGCAAACTGTAAAGCTAAGAAAAGGAACAAAATCCTTTTTATACAGTGATTTTCTTCGGCGGAATACACTTCGACCTCAGTCTGGCAATAGTGTCACAGAATGTGGTCAGCTTTTCAACACTCATAAAAACATTTCACCTCTTAAAGTCACTCAAAGGGCAATGGAGAGGGCAACGCTTGGAGTTTCCTTGCGTGATCAAATCAGGAATGACGATATCCGCAAGAGAACCAAGGTTACCGACTTAGTCCGAAGGATAGCCAACTAAAGTGGCAGTGGGCAGAACAGATGGTCGATGGGGCTGAAGAGTTCTGGAGTGGCGACCGCGTACCGGAAAATGCAACGTTAGAAGGCCTCTTACAAGTTGGACCAATGATCTGGTGAAGGTCGCGGGTAGCCAATGGATGCGAGACGCGCAGGATCGGTCGTTGTGGCGACACTTGGGGGAGGCCTATTTTCAGGAGTGGACGTCTTTCGGCAGATATGATGATGATGAAAAACATTTGAAAATTTAAGAAATCCTTAACATTGAAATACTTAACCAAACTATGATAAATGCGTATAGGTTCGCATTCATACTGTGCGACCTACCTGACTGAAGCCTGCAGATTTCATGTTAAAGACATAATAGTTAAAAAACATCTTTTGTCCCTTAAAAATAATGGACAAAAGATGAGAGATTTTATTTTGTCCATTAAAAACTGGAACACAAACAAGCTATCTTCTCATGACAACCATTTATACACAGAGAAAAGGTCACCATCAGACAGGACAACAAAAAAGCATTTATTCAATGTATTATTCATTAAATTTCACGAACACAGGTGCGATAAATACATTGCCAGTAAACAAAACGGAAAAACAGTTTTCCGTAGAGAATAATAACGTTTTAAATGGTTTGTTGACTCGTAATGTTGTTACTGTACCACGAGCCACTTTGCTCGCCAACATTTTGTAAACGAATGGAAACCGTTTTTAGGTGTAAATAGTTTAAATTGTATTCGGTATTGTTGAAGCAGTTTTAAATAAGTGGTGCTTGTTGTGTGTAAGTGGTGTTGTTGGTATTAAATGTTATGATTTTTTGAGTAAATAAATTGGTACAGTTAAAATAAACACTAAACGAAAAAAAAAATAGGAGGAGCTCGAGGCTTAAATTATAACAGGCGCACGGGTCGTTCTTCAAGGTAAGCGAAGCTTCCGAGGTAGGTCCAAAAATGGGTGACCATTTTGATCCTTCCGTGCCTTGGAAAGCACGCTTACCATTGGTCCCATTTGTTGTAAGATCTTCGACAGTCATTATGGGTAATCAGCAAAGGTGTAGCTGTAGTTTTCACATGGGGGACCACTCCATATTATGAAAGCTGTAGCTTGGACCAAAAATGGGTGACCATTTTGACCCTTCCGTGCCTTGGAAAGCACGCTTAACATTGATCCCATTTGTTGTAAGATCTTCGACAGTCGTTATGGGTATGTATAAATGCGAGTTCTTCTAACTCAACAGACAGATGTGTTGCTGGGGAGTTTGTTCGCCACTTCTTCTCCACAGCTAAAACACTAGAAAGTGGTGACGGGCGGGCGTTTTGGGAGACTGTCTATTTGTAAACGTTGACGTTCAAAAAGTGCTGGTACTCAGCCTAATTTGAATAAATGACTTTTGATTTTGATTTTTTTTTTAATTTGGTAATCAGCAAAGGTGTAGCGGGAGACCACTCCATATTATGAAAGCTGTAGCTTGGACACTTGGTGAACCAAGGGTCCAAAATGTACAAAGATAAACTAGTTGTCCGAGGTTATAACAGTATTCTGAACGCCAATCTCTTTCTTTAGCAGTTTTTAGGGTTCCATACGCAAAGGTTAACCAACGAAACCCTATTTCTAAGCCTCCGCTGTCCGTCCGTCCGTCAATCTGTCAATGGGCTGTATCTTAAGAACCGTAATAGGTAGACAGTTGAAATTTTCACAGATTGTGTATTTCTATTGCCGCTATAACAACAAATAATAAAAATTAAGGTTTATGGTACGGAACCCTTCGAGTGCGAGTCCAACTCGCACTTGGCTGGTTTTTTTATTTTCTGCTAAGAGGAGGTGTCCGGACCTCCTTGACACACTCATATATTAAGCTTGTCGTGGATTGATGACGCTACTGTGCAACGGACAGCGCCGTCTAGCAGATGGTTTCGAAACCTAACAGTGACGTGATTGGAAACGCAAGCGCGTCCTACCGCTTGGACACGATCGTCGGTAGAGGGGATGCAGCAGAGACTGGAGAAGGGACCGAGTGCTGCGACGTTCGAGCTCCTACAGTCTTGGTAGACGCTCAGTACCAACGCACGTGTTTCTTGTGTTGTAAAATCGTTATTTTAAATAAAGTTATTTTGATTTAAATCATCTTTCATTCGAGTACCCACGACAGTGCCCACATTCTCACAAAATTATGGCGAATCGTGATGAAGACCCGATACTTCGCATCTCGGCCACCCATGATGCGACAAGCTTATAATACGCCCATGGTATCAAATATTTATTTTAACTACAACTAACAATGTAGTTAAATCAGGGTTTATTTATGCATATTTTTCATCCCAGGTACTGTAAAAGTTTTCTCTCAAGACTAGTTGTTTATATATTGTTGTAAAACATCGTTAGAAAACACGTGTACGCACGTTATTGAATGTATATGAGGTAGAAAACATTTTCCACGCGCTGGAAATAAAAGCACGTTGTAAGAAAAACCTCGTTTTACCTTGTTACTGGGTTATATTTTGTTTTTGTTTGCTTAATGATAATGGTGGTTCTTTCTTATATTCTTACCCACAAGACCCACATGGGTAGCAAAAATGCGGCAAGTTTTTCCCAGCATTTAATAACAAAGGAAAGTCGTAAATTTTATTAAAGTTGCTGTTTAAAGAGGTTCTAAACTTTTTATATGGGAGCTGGCATAGCCAACAAAAAATGTTAGGAACATGGTGCCCTAAAGTGTCACGTTGCCGAGATATTTTGAAGTAAAGTCATCATGTGAGAACAATGAAAATCATTAAAAACTTGCCCACACATGCATGTTAAATTGTGCGCCGCTACTTTGAAAAAAAAAAAACTGGCTAAGTGCGAGTCGGACTCGCGTGCAAAGGGTTCCGAACAAATTTCATTTTTTAACATGTTATTTTAACAGCATAGACTTCTTATTAGTTTTTCTGTAATTTATAGGTAAAGATCTATTATCTCCATTTTTTTCAAAATTTTAGGCTCAGTAGTTTCGGAGATTAGTATCGTCATTTTTCGTCTAATTTCTTGAATAATTTAAAACCATTTATTTTAAAATTATGAAAAAAATTAATATATAATGAAAACCCTCACAGTAAGCCCTTTCATTTGATATGTCACACGATATTGTTCAAAAAACTTTTTATTTTATAGTTTCCAGGTTGCCTGGAAGAGATCGCGGAATGCGATAAGGCCACCAATTGTATATTTTTTAGTTGAAGGTTTTCTTAATGTATTTTAATTTTAGTGTACAATAAAGTATAGTATAAATAAATCAAATAAAATAGTTTGTCCCCCAAATGTGACCCCGATACTAAAAATTTTATAATTTACGTAACGCGTCCGTATTTGGGTCACAGAAATCCATATGTGTACCAAATTTCAACAGAATCAGTCCAGTGGATCCGGAGAAAACTGGCTGTGACCGACGGACAGGCAGACAGACAGACAGTCAGACAAACACCCGAGTGATCCTATAAAGGTTCCGTTTTTTGTACGTAAAAAAAAAACAAAAAGGAGGCGTTAGGGCAGGGGGCTATGCCTGCTCCTGTAGAAAAAATGTGTTCCGTTTTGGGAACATATTCATAGTGCGTACAGCTAAGGAGTGGAATTCCCTGCCGGAGTCTGTGTTTGCTGATAGCTACAAACAACCTGGGAGTCTTTAAGTCAAGAGTGAATAGGTTAATTCTAGGCAAGCGTGCTCCATCTTCGACCACATCATCGCTTACCAACAGGTGAGATAGTGGTCAAACGCGTGCCTATCAACAGTAAAAAAAAAAATTCGAACCCTTTTATAGTTTACTCGTGTTCCAAAATTAAGTTAAGTGGGATCAGCTGTTGAAGTGATTATGACTTAGAAACATTTCAAATGAAATACTTTTACGTTTGTAATATTGATAGGAAACAAAGTCTGAATGTAACGTAAATTAAACGTTTGAAGTTTAATCAAATAACCCTTATTTTGGGTACAACGGAAATATTTCAGATTCAAAGTAATTTAGCAAAATGATTGATACAATACAAAGTTGAGGGATTATTTCTAAATTGTAATTAATAATCTATTTTTGTTTTGATCCCAATCGCTCAAAAACAATAAGAGCTGGATAAAAGGTTTTTACTACTATGAATTAATATTAAATATTACACTGATTGATGGAAAATAATTAATTTTTCGCAGAAAATTGAATTTTTAGCCTCAGTGTGTTACATAACAAATAGGCTTTTAGGTTAATGAATCTGAAAAATTCAATGAACAAAAAGTTGATATTTATTGCCGGGCCAAACTAAATTATTAATTACAGTGCAAAAACCGGGTTGTTTATAAAAACCATTTTTTTTCAGGTTTGTAGTTCACAAAACCGGTAAAATCGGTTAAATCGGTTTTTTCGGCTTTATTTTTCAATCCTTATTAAAGAAAATGAGAAATGTGTGTGACTTCAAAATATTTTTATTTTTTACGTTTATCTCACTTATTTTTATGATAATGAGCATTTGTTTAAAATGATATAAGCTACAACTAATAAATAATAACTTCTGCCAGCGGCTTCGCCCGCGTTCTCCCTAAGGAACATACACCCGATATAAAACGTTGCCTATGTGCTATTCCAGACCATTCCTATGTGCTATTCCAGAATATTCCACATCCGAAATGTCCGAAACTTTAAGTTATTTCGTACTTCGGTTCAGATGAGAAAATAATAACAGTACACTAGCTTCTGATAGCGGCTTTGTCTGCATTATAATTTCACGAAATCAATATATATAAAATTCTTCCGTTACTGGGAGACTGACAGACAACGCACAGCCGAAACTACTGATTGTAGAATGCTGAAATTTGGACTGTAGGTTTTTTGAGGAGTGTAAGGGAGTATCAAGAGAGGAATTCTCAAAATTCTTACGGAAACGGAAAAAACGGGATATGTGCGTACGAAATCGCGAGCAAAAACATAAGGGTGCCTGTCCACTTACGTGGAGCGAGGCAGCGGAGCGAAGAAACGGAGAAATATCAATCATGTCTGCCAAAATGTCAGTGACTCACGTGGTGCGAAGATTTTATGCCATTTCATTGTTTAAAATTTCTCCGTTTCTCCGCTGCCTCGCTCCACTGTAACAGGCAGGGTGCCGGATGGGCTTTCGGAACCCTAAATATCCCGCAAAAAAAATGGATACAGCCTGATATGACGACGATGACACAAATGACATCCTTCATGGGAGGGTGTGAAAGAGTGAACGATGAATTGGCGACCTAATTGGCGCAGTGCCTAAACACTTGACTTTCCGCGGGTCACGAGTTCGATCCCATCACGCGGAACATGTTTTTATGCGTTGCAGATTTATTCAGTTTATGTGTAGTTTGTTTTTCAGTCAGTCATAACAATCAAAGACGTCCACTGCTGGACATAGGCCTCCCCCAAAGGAGGGAGTTTGCAATAATCGCCACGCTTGGCAGGCGGGTTGGCGATCGTAGTGTATGGTGTTGCGTTTTACAGAGAACGCAGAGGACTCATCAGAGAATGGGCAGCAGCCCATTGTCTGGTGAGTCCCTTAGTCGCCTCTTACGACACATACGGGAAGTGATGGGATGGTATTATTCTTTTACGGCACCATACGGTACCGGCCGACACCATGCGGCGGAGTTTGTTTTTACGTCGTTGTTACTAGACATATTATACTAAACTAGAAGACCCGCGCAACTTCGTCTGCGTCACAATTTTCATTACTGCTCCGCTCTTATTGGTCTTAACGTAATAATATATACCCTATAGCCTTCTTCAATAAAAAGGCTATCTGACACTGAAAAAATTTTTCAAATCGGACCAGTAGTTCTTGAGATTAGCGCGTTTAAGCAAACAAACAAACAAACTCTTTAGCTTAATATATTAGTATAGATAGTATAGATGATAAAACAAGCCTTCCAGAGGCTTCTGAACCAGGCGGGTGCTATATGACTTCGATAAATCTGAATTGCATACCTCATGGTATGGGAGGTAATGTGTATTATAAGTTTTGTTTCAAACAGGAAATTGTATAAGATGGACTGAACAATCAGATCAAAGTGAAACAAAAAAAAAATAGTCAGCTGCATTGACGTCGGTGGATATGTCAGTCGCACATGTGAAGGTAGACGTAACTACGTCATCTTTTAAAATGCATTTAAACTAAATTTTTAACCGACTTCTAAAAAAGAAGGAGGTTCTCAATTCGACCGCGTAAAATTTATATATTTTTTTATGTGTGTTCGCGGATAACTTCGTCGTTTATGAACCGATTTCAATTAATCTTTTTTATATGAAAGGGTATACTACCGAGGCGACTTCCAAAAAGAAAACACTACAAAGTATAAAATAACTTTAATTTCGGAAGTCGGTGTCAAAAAACGATATTTATTTATTTATTTATTGGTTTACCAAACAATTGTTACATCAATAAATACATCGTTAATATAATACAGCACATAACACTACTAGATGTACAATATTAAGCGGTAAACACTACATGCTATACAATATAGATACTGTGGAACAAGTACTAAACTAACCAAAAACACCGACTTCCGAAATTAAAGTTATTTTACATATATATCAATCAATACATATAAAAGTAAGTTAATTAAAACTAACCGTAAGGGGCATCTTAAAATTAATCTGAGCGAGGCCAAAAAGGTCCTTGTAACTGCTCTATATACTATAATGTGCTATAATTTTCGGAAATACCATTCAAATACTCTATTTTATCACTATGGAGTACAGTGGTCATCATATCTTCAGCCAAAAGACGTCCACTGCCCACATAAGCCTCTCTAAAGTGTCACCACAACCGATTTGTGTGTCTCGCATCCATCGGCTACCCGTGACCGTCACCAGGTTAGTGCACAGTGATAAAATGGGTATTTGACATAAAATAGCGGATTTTACAATTTTAGTAGTACGATTCCTACTGTCATTTGGTGAACCAGTCGCAATTGGTGGATATTATAAGATTAAGAGGGGACACTAGTCCCGAGGAATTTGAAAAATAGGTATTTGAAGAAACTATTGCCGATGCCGTCGCGCTGCTCCCTATCAAGTAAAGTGCGAAAGCGACAACTGTAGCAGAGGATGATTTTACCCAGAAAAACCTTGACCAAAAGACGTTTTCTATTTCGTTGTTTTCTTCTGCAAAACTGGATTGATCTATAAAAATTATATTTCAAAAATTAGAGGAAGATCCCATGCTTGTATTATTTTCTATTTTGTTAAAAACTTATCTAATGTCTGATAGTCGTCTGAACATGGCGGTAAAAACGGGCTGCTTTTTCGGGTTTTTGGATCGTCATAATTCTTTAAGTAATTATATTTTGGAAAAAGAAAGTGATAGAAGCAAGTATTATTTCGATCTAGATTTTTTGGAAAAAAATCATTGCTCTAGCAGCATTATCCACGACTAGTGGACGTCACGCGGTTTCACCCGCGTAGTTCCAGTTCCCGTAGGAGTACGGGGATAATATATGGCCTATGTTACTCCTCGATAATGTAGCTATCCAATGCTTGAATATTTTTTTAAAATCGGTACAGTAGTTTCGGAGCCTACTCAATTCAAACAAACAAACAAATCTTTTTTCTCTATAATATTAGTGTAGAAGAGCGGAATGCGTTTGTATGGAGAAAGGCCCAAGAGTTACCGACTAGAGTCCCCTCTTAATTTTTTAATATTATAATAATTACTAACGTAGACCACAGGTTAGTAAAAAAACGATACAAACGAACGGTTTTTCAAACAAAAGTCGAAAGGCCCCAATAAAAAGGGGAAAACTAGACGCTAAGGAAAAGGATATAACTTCAAGGCAACTACCTATCTAACTTACTTTTTTAAGTAGTTACCTGACACTAAACTAACTTACCCTAGTAAAAAAACAAAATGTGTATAAAACCTGGATAAGGAAGTCTACACACGGGGAACGGTGCGGTGCGGCTCGTCCGATGTTCCTTTGTTTCCGATCCTCGGCCCAAGCTAGCAGAGGCTATAGACAAGTGACACTATCAGCGGTTGCGTGGCAAAGGCGATTGTCATAACCACAAAAATGTATGGGATTGACAAACGCTGTCGAAATGCGATTTGATTAATCTACACTAATATTATAAAGAGGAAAGATTTGTTTGAATTGAATAGGCTCCGAAACTTCTGGACCGATTTGAAAAATTCTTTCAGTATTAGAATTTTAAATTATCCCTGATGAACATAGGCTATTGAGTATTTTCAAAAAAGTTAGGGATCTGTATGAAAACTTCGATAATGTAACCTAAGGTGTAAAAAAAAATACCATAAAAAAACCATACAATGCGTACGCTGCGGAAACTATTAACAATAGAGCAAAGTTATGTACTACAGTTTTATAGAAGACATCAATATCCACAAAAAAGTTCGCGAGGGTATATGTCTAACTATTATGGTTAAGTCACAATAACCGCTTTTTGTTTAAATTATTCGATCAAAAGCCAGGTGGAATGGAATAGTGGTGTTTTTGCTCTTAAGTATATTGTTAGTAACAAAATATGGACCTGGTCTGAATTAAATGTTTATTATTATTATTATTAATCCTTATCTATAGAAAATTACACTTTAAATTATGCAGATCGGACCTTTCGTTTAAAAGTTACGACGGGTATAAAAAATACTCTTAAGTAAGAAAAATGTCGCGGTTTGAGCGAACTGCCCTACGTTTAGTCTATTAATAAGTAATTTACACGTTAGCCTTTATAGAGGGAGGACTTATAGGAGACGAAGTTCATGGAGTACCTACTAAACCCACGCGAACGAAGTCGCGGGCGCAGTGCTAGTAACATATAAACTTAAAAACTACTGGACCGATTTGAAAAATTCTTTCAGCAATGGATAGTTACATTATTAGCCAGTAACATGGGCTATATTTTATCCCTGTACACCCACATGAACGGGAACTACGCGGGTGAAACCGCGTAACGTCCGCTAGTTCCCTATATTTTGTCATTTTGACAATCGCGTTCCCTGATAGAATAGTACTTTGTCTAGAGCAGCGGGCATGCGTATTCAAAGTACATACTTACACTACCCTATCTCACAAATTTTGTTCCTCAGATAGTAAGTTAAGTCGGGGGATTTATGATCTTTGAATAAAATTTGGTGCGTGTTTTATTGGCAGTATATACAGTTTTCTAGCTTCGGTATACTATGATAAAGATGAGAAGAATTTCGTCCATTTTTTCCTTCAAAAGTACGCTGCAATCGGCGTCATGAAAAAACCGTTTTTGTCATCCAACGTAGGACTAATCTTTCATTTTGAGCCAAGGTAGACGACATTGCTGTGTCGCGCCAATAAAAAAAAAAAAAACAAAAACGCACTGCACCGCATCTCGTATGTGGAATCCCTTTAGAGTTTATTTTTCCGTCCCCGTCTAATAAACATTAACTAAAGCATAATATGGGTCTACACCAACACTAGACTAGCCGCAATGAAAAGTTTATTCAAATAAAGAGGTTTTATTCAAATAAAACTTTATTTCATGAATACGGCTCTCATTAGAGTTAACTTTGGACGCTGAGTGGTAAACTAGTAGAGAACTCTTTACGTAATTTTTTGATGAAATACACGAAAACCTCGGGCTATTGGCAACAGTAATTTTGGTTTAAACTTAATTAATGTGCTCTCATTGCAGGGCAAGGGCCTTTTTTAGTGTGCAGGCGGAATTAGCGTTGAACTACCCTTACTACTTAGTGTGTTTCTAATAGTTTCTATTTTGAAAACATATTATTTTTCCAAATCTCTGTATGAAAAAATGGAACCCTTTTAGGAATACTCGGTTGTCTGTCTTCAAGTTTTTAATCTCACAGAATACCAGAGTCAGGTGTATTTATTTGACTTACACATGCTGAGCACGTTTGGTGAAATTTCGACACCGCATGTTGGTTAGCCGTTTTTAAATCTGTTGTATGTTTTTGCGTTGGTCCCCTTTTTTAAGGATTGCAAATCATCAAATGACCCGCTCTGGGTGGAGCAGAAGGGAGTGTCAGACTCTTACTGACTAAAACCCATCCGTGTTCCTCCTAATGCCCTTTGCGTTCCAGGGCCGCGGTGACTCTTTCAAACAGATTCCGCAACTGCATTTAACCCTAGACTACATATTTGTGTCTTGGACCATAGTGTTACCGTCTTTCTTTTCAATTTGTATCTTTTTAGGGTTCCGAACAAAAAACGGAACCCTTATAGGATCACTCGGGTGTCTGTCTGTCTTTTTGTCCGTCTGTCACAGCCAGTTTTCTCCGGATCCTCTGGACCGATTCTGTTGAAATTTGGTACACATATGAATTTTTGTGACCGAAACACGGACGTGTTACGTAAATCCTTATTTTTTTTACTATGGGAGTCACTTTTGGGGGTTAAACAAAAAAAAAATTAAAAAACCGTTTTTGGATAATATCGTGTGACATATCAAATGAAAGGGTTTACTGTGAGGGTTTTAATTATTATTTTTTCATATTTTTAAAATAAATGGTTTTGAAGTTATTCAAGAACTTAGACTAAAAATTGCTATTCACACCTTATCTCCGAAACTCCTGAGCCTAAAATTTTGAAAAATAGATCTTAACCTATAGATTACAGGAAAACCTATAAGAAGTTTATAGTTTTAAAATAACATGTTAAATAAAATTGAATTCGTTCGGAACCCTTTGCTCGCGAGTCCGACTCGCACTTGACCAGTTTTTATCATGTACTTCTAGTTTTTATTTCTTTGTTTATTCGAAATTTTTGAGTAACCATGCTTTTGTTGTTCTACCAAATATTTTTCTTATCTATCTTCTGCATTATGTTCTAAAACTCATAATAATCTTTTTTCACTTCAGGATTTCCAAGTCACAAGGTCTAAGTAAACATTTTTACCCACACTAGAGCTACTCAGCCCCTAATTGCCGAAGTACTAAACGCGTGTGAACACGTTACTCGACTGAAGTGCTATTACCGTGACGTCACGTGTCGGCGAGCTAAGATAGGCACTCACATAGTCTGACACTGAACACTGTAGTGTTTGATCATTTATTTATAAGTAGGATGAGGGAACTAGGTCTTTTCAGGAAAAAACGGAACCCTTTTAGGCTTACTCGAGCGTCTGTCTGTCTCAATGGCTGGCTGTCTGTCCGTCCGTCCGACACAGCCAATTTCCTACGAATCTTCTTTTTTTACTTAAGCACACGTTCGCCTACTATCTCACCGAATGGTCAGGACAGCGGAAGCTTAGTAATAGGGTTCCGTTGGTTACCTTTTGGGTACGGAACCCTAAAAATATCTCAGTGACGAGAAACAGGAACTAACGACGATCCAGAACAGATGGCTCTGGAGAAGAAGGATTAGGAGAGCTGACCCCGACTAGAAAAAAAGGCCAGACAAAGAAAAAGATAGATTTAAGTGACCACACACGGACGCGTTACGTAAATAAATAAATTTTAGCTAAACCCGTTTTTGTTCCATTGAACATCGTTGCTATTAGTTTGGTCGGATACTGTTACAATTACAGCACTTTTTTTTTAACCTTCGATTTTCATTTAACACTAGCTGACCCGCGCAACTTCGTCTGCGTCACATTTTGTATTAATGCTCCGCTTCTATTAGTCGTAGCGTGATGTTATATAGCTTGTAGCCTCCTTCGATAACTGGGCTATCCAACACTAAAATATTTTTTCAATTCGAACCAACAGTTCCTGAGATTAGTGCGTTCAACCAAACAAACTCTTCAGCTTTTTAATATTAGTATAATATGTCAGAAATAAGTCAGTCAATTGAAAAATCGGGACGCCAACGCCATCTAGTGGCGTTCGACGGAGTCTAGGATGTTGTGCTCGACAGAGGCTGAGCTCAGTCTACTGGTGGCGGTCGAGCAGTGCAGACGTGCACACGTCTAGAAACCGCCGCGTGTTCCGAATACTCGTGCAGTGTACCTATTGTGTGAGAAAATTGTGATTGAGACTTTGAGTGTGAATAATAATGTGATTTAAAAGCAAACGGTGTTTCTATTACGCAATAACCAACACTTCCCATAGTACGCCCACTGTAGTTCCAATATCCTGGCTGAAGTAACATGGAGAGTTGTACCTTCGCTGACATATAGATCATGCTTCTTAAATTCCTCGAAGGGTTAGGCAGAAGTAATACTATAGCACACCAACATTTTACCGATTATGTTTCAGTCCCGTAAAATGCGGAAGTAACCTATAGCGATCGACTGGCTACCAACCAGAATTAAGAATTCTTCAGATTCGGTTTATTCCGACATTAAGCTTTATTGCATTGCCTTTTAATAATATCTGATATAAGAGTGAATAGGTTACTTCTAGGCAAGCATGCTATCATCGACCACATCATCGCTTACCATCAGGTGAGATAGTGGTCAAACGCGTGTCTATCAATAGAAAAAAATATATCAAAATAAACAAAATGAAAAGTCAGTAGATTTCCTTACGAATATATTTTGACAACACTTTCCTGGTATACACTAATATTATAAAAGCATGATTTGTATTTTTGTATGTTTGTTACGAATAAACTCAAAATCTAGTGGACCGATTTCAATAATTCTTTTAGCATTATCCCTGTGTAACATAGGCTATGTTAATTTATTATTAGAACAAATTAGGGATCCTTAAGAAAATTGTAGCGCGGACGAAGTCGCGGGCAAAGCGCTAACCTAGACACTAGATAAATGTGCAATAACGGTTATTCACCCACATATATTTATTGAATTTCTTAGGCCGCATAATAAACGCAAAGTGTCGCGCGGCAGCAGCGCGACTACAGCGCGGCTGCCGATATGGTATATATACAGATATGGTATTTGTTTCAAATAATGTTATCTCGTTTGATTTTCGAGCAATTTTGATTCTATTTTCACAGTTGGTGTTATATTTTTAGATATAATGTATAGATAATAAATATTTTGTCCATGCATATTCTATTGTTATGAATTTTGATAAAGAGATCGGTAAGACTCTGGCTGGAGACGGTTATAGGTTTTTTTGTTTAGGCGAGTGAAGTCGCAGGCAGAAATCCATTTAAAGTGCAGCAAAATTCTTTTAAAATCATATCAGAACAAACTAAGAAAAGCTCGAGATAAAACATAAACCAGCCAGCAACATTTCAAAGGACCGCTACCCGGGTGCGCCGGACATACAATTAGGTATTACCTCTCATGACGCTATTTTTAATGCTCTTAAATGAGATTAACACGGGTCTAAAAATTGCTCATAATACCCCCTTTTATATCCCAAGGGTTACTTAACCTTTCTTTCACAATTTGCAAATGTAATGTAACTACATTTTATCGGACACAATTCATCATATTTTTTTGTTCGATAGTTTTCTACAAACGCAATACCTTCTTAAAAAGGGTCATTGTACTAAACATTAAGAACAACTTTATTATGGGACCGCTTTGCCCTATGTGATAAACTGTCACAAAAAAAAAACAATTTTCGAAAATGGAACTGTCCAATACCGCGCGCGCCATATTGGTAACGTCAGAAGACGTCACCGATACGTCGAACTGTCATGGCACTCGGTGAAAACTATTTCGAAACCATGTTTACCGTCGCGTTATTATTTAGTTTTGGGGATTACAAAGATAGAAGTTGTACTTCTGGAGGTTTTTAGTGGATTTAGCTCATTGTGCGAGTATTTTCAGGTAAGGAATGGAATTTAGGATATGGCTAAAGGAAGTTATGGTTGTATCAGATTATTTTTACCCCCGCAATCATTGATATATAAAAAACCCAAGATGCAACTCAAGTTAAAACCATTCGCTAAAACGAGCTATCGATAAACATCACCATAAAAATTCAGCTCATCCCAAACGCAAAAACAGGCGAAAATATAGCTTACATTACATTAATTACTTAAAAAGTTAACTGAATTAACCACTACGGACCGTCTTCATTAACTCCATTGGAATAAACTGTCAGATCGCTGACAGTGGTCCGTGAGAGGTCCTTTGCGAGCTCAGGTCTCTTCCCAACCTTTTAGATTATTAAATTAATTAATTAATTTTAATGTGTTTGAATTTTCCTGACTTGGACGTTTGTGACGGTCTTCCTTTTTTTCTTTTAAGAATTCGGGAGGTTTTAAATTGTTGAGTTCGAATTTTTTCATGTTACAGAAATAGAACAGCTTGGTCAAAATGACATGTTACCAACAATAGCGATTTTCGACACTCTCAAGGGAATCAAAATGTATGTGACGGCGCTACGTCATCGTACGGTTGTACACGGCACGTGCACCGGACCGATCAGGCGATGTCGCCATCCCCACCTCCCCCACTACTCGACTTGTTTGTGCTCGGACGTAAAAGGAGACCGCGCGGAGCGATCGGGGCATTCGGATTCGCCATTGGCTTGCCGCAGTCGCTGAAGAAGCACCAACTAGCGCCGCCACACGGACCACAACCTAACTACTCTCTCTGTGTTTGGATTGGTGGAATTTAGTACACCAAGACAGACACAGAGGGAGCCAACCACCTGCCGCCCGGAGTTTTTACGCCGATGTGGTCGTGGTGAAGCCAACCCAGAAGAAGAAGCCGTTTTAACAGTATGTCAAAACCCGGTGCTCGCGGCTCGTTGGGCCGCGAGCAACGGGAAGAGGAGGAAGAAACCCGCCCGTTGTTGGACCGGGCAACGTCGCTCCCTAATATTAGGGCCGCGTTGCACGGTTCAGCGCCGGTCGGGTCCGCAAGAAGAGGAGGAGATGTTCCGGCCGCTTCATCGTCTTCTTCAAAGAAGAAAACGATCGAGAAGAAGAGCTCGAGCACCGCCTCAAGACCACCATCATCGGCATCAAGCAGCATGCAGCCAACATCCGGCGCGTCGTCGACATTGGCGCCTGCGCGCGTTGCGCCTGTGCCGACGCCGGGCCGGCAACCTGCTGTGCCCATACGCCCCCCGGCGTTCCGCCCGGTGCCCATACAGGCCCCGGGGCCTGCCGCCGCGAACTCAGGCCGCGCATCGTCTGCGCGCGCCACCATCCCGCCCGCGAACGCGGCAACCCGCGGAGTTGCGCCGTCGGTCAGGGTACCCGCACCGGCGTCCGTGCGCTCCGCTGCGCCGCCGGTGCGGGCCGGCCCCCCCGCGCACACCACCTATGCGCACGTGACAGCCGCGCAATCGGCTCCCGTATACGTGCAGGCACCCGCTGCCGCATCAACGCGCGCGCCCTCTGGCGCTGCGCACGCGCAAATGCCGTCGCGCACGCCCCCTGGCGGCGCGCACGCGCAAACCTCTCCGCCGCGAGCGCCCCCTGGCGCTGAACTCGCGCAACTCAAAACCGCCGCGACTACACGCGCGCCCTCTGGTGCTGCTTCAGCACACCAAACCTCGCCGCGAGCGCCCCCTGGCGATGAATTCGCGCAACCCGCTGCACGCGCGCCCCCTGGCGCTGCATCTGTGCAACCCACCGCCGCGCCGCGAAACGCGCCACCAACGGCAGCGTACGCGACCGAGACCGCGAAACCACAGCGCGCCGCGACGTCCGCTCCCCGCTTCTCGCTGGCGGGTTCGGCCCCGGCTGCCGACAGAGCGGTATCTCGCGACCCGCGCCTAAATAGAGCCGCCACAGCGGTGGCTCCACCAACGCCTGACTCACCAGCGCCGCCGCGCGCGTCTGCCTACGATTCGCCGGCGATGTTATCGGCCTGCTCGTCACGAGCAGGATCGAGCATGTCGCTGGCCTCCGTGGGCAGCGAGGCGCGCGCCTTCGCTTCACCAACGCCGTCGCTGGGATTCGATTTTGAATTCCAGCTGGAGGCGAGACCCCAACGACGGAGGAGGAGTACGGATGAAGAGGAGGAGGAGGCGGCCAAGCGGTACTGCGTGGAGCCACCTCAACACCAGCAAGCACGAGAGCAGCGCGCGGCAGCCCAGTCGCCATCGTACGAGGAGGCCGCACACAGCTCAGCCACAGCTCTGCCAGCAAGACCGGCAACAACAAGGGAAACGCAAGTGAGTGGAAACATTGATACTGCTTTCTCTCTTTCCCAACCAGCAGCCCCCGAGGCGGAGGCGGCTACCGCAGGAGCGAAGCCGCCTGCCAAGCCCAAGAAGCCCCGATTCCCGCCACTCATTGTGGAGCGGCTACCCAATTGGGCCGCCCACTTCAGGGAAATTGCAGCCAAGCTGGGCCGGCCACCAAACGCCCGTCCTTACGGCTCCGGCGTCCGTTTCTCGCCGGAGTCGGAGGAGGAATACAGGCTGGTCCAACGCTATCTGACAGAGTTGGAAAAAGAAGAGGGAGTCAGCTGGTTTGCGTATTCGCTGCCAGCTGACAAAAAGATGAAGGTGGCCATAAGGGGGCTGCCAGCTGACACGGATCCCGCGGAGATCGAGGAGGAGCTCCGCAATCTAGGATACCAGCCGGAGTACGTGCGCCATATAAGGGCGCGCCAGGGACGACCCGGCTGTATCTTCCACGCCGTGCTTCAAAGGACGGCGGACGCTAGAAGCATATACGACACCACCGTGTTCATGTACATGCGTGGTGTCAAAATTGAGGCATGGCGTGGCAAACGTGGGCCCGCGCAATGCCACAGATGCCAGCGCTTTCGGCATTCCTCCCATCAATGCCACCGGCCGCTCGCTTGCGTCAGATGCGGAGAGGGGCACTTCGCCAGGGACTGCACGCGCAGCAGAGAGGAGCCCGCCACCTGTGCAAACTGTGGTGGCGAGCATCCAGCGTGCAGTATTAAGTGCCCCATATTCCAAAAGGAGATGAAGAACAAGCGAGCCGGCACTGTCGCCATCACGACGGGACCATCACGCCCGCTACCCAGTGAAGGAGGACAACTGGCCAAGGAGGCCACACAGGGCGCGTCGTTGATGGCGGCAGCGAACGGGCCCACTGATCGCGGAGCTGCCCCACTAGGGCGGAGGAAAAGCAAAAGAGGGGGGGGCAAGAAGAAGAAGAAGGAGCAGAAGCCCCCCACGGCGGCCGGAGAAGAGGCCGCCCAAGTCACGGAGGCCGCCCCTGCCCTGTCGAGGGCGCAGGCTGTGGTCGAACCCAAGAAGGGAAAGGGCGCAAATCGTAGCGCCGGCACTGCGCTTTCGAGGCGCCCCACAAATGAACCAACCATGACCGAGACCACAGAGACCGCCAGCGCCGCACCACAAGCCGGCGCTAAGCCCAACCAGGAATTCACAGCCTGCGCCATTAAACTGTTGATGGACCTTATCAAGGCCATCAGACAGGGGCAGGACGTGGAGCAGGTCATCCTCGACGGCTTAGCAGCGTTACTAACGCTTTACCATGGATAAGTCGTTGAGGATGATCCACTGGAATGCCCGTGGCCTTCGTGACAAGGTCACACTCCTCCGCCACCTCCTGCGGGATCAAAATATCGACGTGGCGCTGATAAGCGAGACGCTCCTGGGACCTGAGGACAAGGTCAGGTTCCCGGGGTATCTCGTTTACCGCAAGGACGAAAGGTCGGCACTCAACTACCGATACCGTGGTCTGGCAGTATTGGTGAAAAGAAGAGTCGTCCATCAGGAGGCCCCCCCGCTAACATTGAGCACTATGTACGCCCTGGGCGTCCAAGTGCACATTGCCGGCGAGGACATTAACATCTATGCCGCGTACAAGCCGCCCGCCACACGCCTGGACCACTGTGAGCTGCGGGCGGTACTCAACACCAACAGCTATCCAACCATCCTCGCCGGCGATCTTAATTGCAAACACCATGCATGGAACGCCCAGAACATAAATGCGGAGGGGAGACGGCTCTTCGCAGACGCGGAAGCCTTCGGGTACGAGGTGTCCGGCCCAGAGACGCCCACACATTACCCGGACCACCGCAATTACATGCCCGACGTGCTGGACATCATCGTACACCGAGGGCTAAACTGCCAGATCACCCAACAGGTGATAGACGACGAGCTGCAGTCGGATCACCAACCTGTGCTCGTCGTCTTATCGGGTGTGCCGACCCGAGTGAAGCCACCAGCGCCACGTCGATCCACTAACTGGGACTTGTTCGCAGAAAGGATCGAGACCACGACGCCAACTCGGCCCATTACCAGCTCCGCGGACGTAGAGACCTTTGCAGAGGACGTCACTGCCTGCGTAAAAAGCGCCTTGGGAGAGGCGACAACTACCACACCATCGGAGGGGAGAGTGCTTCAGCCGCCCCTACCGCCTCGGTTACGTGCAATGGTCGCCGAGAAGAGGCGCCTGCGCAGGCAGTGGCAGGTCTTACGATGCCCTACCCTAAAACACCAGCTAAACCGTCTCGCGGACAAGGTGAAGGCCGAGTTAAAGGCCCAGGCCACCGCGAGCTGGGAAGAAAAGATTCTAGACGCTGAGGGCGATTGGCCCTCAATACACAAATTGTGCAGAGCTCTCTCGAGCACCCCAGCTCCGGTGCGCCCCTTACTGAACAGCGACGGGGCTCTACGGTACGCAGCAGAAGACCGCGCGGAGGTCTTCGCCCAGCACCTGGAGCGTCAGTTCTGCCCGAACCCAACGACACAGTACGAGCATGTCGCAGCAGTTGAGAAACACCTTGGGGAGTACTTCGCTACGCCGATAGCTCCCGAGGAGGACCCAATCTTTTTCTCGCCTGGCGCAGTTAGACGCGCCATTCTACGCACGAAACCGCGAAAGGCCCCCGGTGGCGACGGTATCACGAACACGGCGCTGCGCCACTTGCCGCACCGTATGGTCGCGGCCCTGGCGCGCCTGTTCACCGCGATACTGCGCACGGGGGTCTTCCCTGCAGCCTGGAAGGAGGGGCGCGTCATACTGCTGCCCAAGGCGGGGAAAAACATCCTGAAGCCGGAGAGCTATCGGCCAATCACACTGCTGCCAACCATCTCCAAGGTGTTCGAGTCGCTCCTGCTGCGACATCTAACGCCTCACATCACCCCGCGTCCGGAACAATTTGGGTTTCGGGCGGAGCATAGCACGACGCTTCAGCTGTCGAGGGTACTGCACCTGCTGTCGTCATCGATGAACAAGAAGGAGTACGCAGTTGCAGTATTCCTCGACATGGAGAAGGCCTTCGATCGCGTGTGGCACGACGGCCTGGTCTACAAGTTGGCCACGTCCAACACGCCCCGTCGCGTGGTAAGAGTGGTCTCATCCTTTCTGTCCCACAGGAGCTTCAGAGTGGTGGTCGAAGGAGCGCTGTCCGCCCCCCGCCCTATCAGGGCAGGTGTGCCGCAGGGCAGCTGCGTGTCGCCGGCGTGTTACTCACGCTACACCGACGACATCCCCACCACGCCAGAGTCGACGCTCGCGCTGTACGCTGACGACGCCGCGTACATCACCACATCGATGAACGCGCGGTACGCGGCGGTCAAGATGCAGCGCGCCCTCGACCTGCTTCCGGACTGGCTCGCCAAGTGGCGGTTGTCGGTCAACGTGAGTAAGACGCAGGCGATAGTCACGGGGTACTCGCCCCTCCCACCACGGCTGAAGCTCCAAGGAGCCGACGTCGATTGGGCGCCCCAGGCCAAGTACCTGGGTGTGACCATCGACCGTCGGCTCACGATGGGGTTGCACGTCCGTAAGGTCGCCGCGCAGGCCAGAATCGCACGCCAGCTCCTCCGTCCAGTGCTCTCGTCCCGACTCCCGGTGCGTGTCAGGATCGGCGTGTACAAGACGTACATACGCTCGATTCTGACATACGCCGCTCCGGCCTGGTACGCCCTCACCAGTGAGGGACGCCGCAAACTCCTCCGCGCGCAGCAACACCTGGCGCTGCGGACCATATTAGACGCCCCTTACTGTGTGAGGAATAGCGTCATCCAGCGCGACCTCGGGATTGAGAGCCTGGATGAATTCGTGCGACGTCTCGCGAGGGTCATGTTCGCGCGTGCCGACGCATCTGCTTGGCTTCATGTCAAGCACCTGGCGCCCTGGCATGCGCGCCCACCTGACGCGAGACGCCTGCCCCGCGACCTGGTAGCGGACGTCGACGACCCCATCGCACCGGACTGGACTCCTGAGTAGGTCGCACCCAGGCTACACGCGGCCTACTCAAACATTATGACTCTCCACCCAACTCTCACCCCGGCGCGTGACCTGTGCTAGGTTAATATAGGCAGGTTGCGCTCCGAAACCCACACACTCGCCACTCCACACTCGCTGGAACCCACGTGTCGGATAGGTGCTAGGTTAATATAGGCTTATTCGGCACAAAACATGGGCGGTGTACTCACATTACACGACTGCCCACACACACACTGACGGCTCTGCGGTCCGGGCCGTGATCGGCTAGATCTGAGATCGGTGCGGGCGGGAGCCACATATCTACTGCAGGCTCGCCCCCAAAGTCGGCACCCTCGTCGCTGGTCGTTCTCGCTGGGCCTCCCCCAGGTCACTGGGGGTCTCACTCGGCGGGGACTGACCGCCGTAGGTGCCGTGAAGAGGCGGCGCTGAGGTGCAGCGCCGCGGTGCGTCTGCAGTAAACACACAAGCAGTTACTCACAGGTGTGCGACTTGCTAAATTATTTTGGCAGGCGCACGCCATCTATAGCCATAGCCAGCAAATGGCCACACAACTACCGGTCCGTCGTAACGGACCGCGGATGGATTCCGCGGGCAGGGGACGAAAGTCCCGGAACCGCTCGCCGCGCCCCCTTGCGGGGGCGCCGCGACTACTACGCCGATCGGGGCATTCTATTCTAGACCTCGGTCCGATACACGTGTTGTCATAGCGCCTAGATTTGCTAATATCGAGTTAAAACCTTTTAGTTAATAATTATGATATGATAATTAATTGAGTTCACAGTTATTATAAATTAAGTGAGTTAATCGAATAAAATTGATTAATAAGTAAACTACCTACTTTTTACTTTAAAATATCCAATCCTGATAATACGCCTATATCAGAATTGGGACGTAACTCAAAGGGCCCACATGGAGATTCGTGACAATGCTAGTGAAATATGTGGCGGTTACGTTTTGAAATGTAATGACAGTGATAGTGAAAATTGCGGTTTGTTTTTAAAACGCATGCGTTTATCCAGACGCTAAAAACTTGATGTGTGCCGTGAAGTGTCGTGAAGTTAAATCCGATAGGCCGAAGTTCGACACACGATCATAGTGTGTCACCGTGGTGGTATGTTTTGTCGAGGATGCAGTGATGTGCAGAGCAGTTTATTGTTTTACCATATGGCGCTGAAGAGCTTTGCGCCGAATTCCTTTTCGACGAGTTTTATGCGGCTACCCTCATCAACCTGAACTAAACCAGTTCCGCCCGGAGGCAAGCAACTTCACAACAGCTGGTCAGGTCAAGGAGAGGAGTGTGAATTTATATGAAGATTTCTACGCCAATCTGGTGAGTCGTTTAAACTTTTTAATTGCTGTAGAGCTGCTTTTTATTTTGTTTACGAGTGTTCATTTTTATGATGTGGAGACTGACTTACAAAAGGCAACGCCTTTATGGATGGCAATTATCGATGTTTGATAATTGGCCTGTCGCTTTATCTTAAAGTGAAGCTATTATTAATAGCATAAGTGTTGCTGATTAAGCGATAGCATTTTCAATAATACTTCTTCTTTTCGATTCAATCGTTAACTTTTTTATTGTTTTGGACCAGTAGGTAGTTACGTTAATTGCAGCAACAGTGGCATTCATTAGATACTCCAAATTACAGGAGAATGGGCACTTGGGGCACTGTCACATATGGCTCGTGCTCTGAAAACGGGCACTGCACTCACGTTGGGTAAAAAACAGATCATTACATCCTCATTTCGCCAAGTTGTGTTTGCAGCGGCCTACCTGGGTGCGCAAATTGCGCTGGCGCGCGATTTAACGCTTTCCAAAGGCCATTGCGATTCACGACCAGGGGCAATTGCTCTTTGGGTTTTATGAAGTCGTGAGGTGGTGGATACTTCTCTTCCCACAGTCTGCTTCTCCCTTTAGATGGCATATCCAGGATCGCCTGTGTAGAAAGAAGGAAGCTCTTGCGACTTTTTAGTCTTCCCGAAGTTGGCATGTGGCCATACAGGGATGTCGGGAATCGGTTTTCAGATCCTTCGAACAGCAGGAGGTGCGATGCCTGCAAGCGGATAGTTTGTTTTGTGGAGTCTATTTTAATCAGCCTGATATTATCTGACACGTTTCGTTTAGGGCAATGTCTACTTTCCGAGAAAGAGCAGTTCGGTGCCACACTGTGCAAGCAAACACGCCAGCAGAAAAAATAGGGACAAGCCGGTTGTACGGAGAACATCGGGTGCCGCTCCCCAATTAATGGAAATTAGGTGACGGAGCAAGTTATTCCGGGTTCGACGGAGCTAAGTATTGTAACAGTTTGACTTTTACGCTTAGGCCATATCTAACGTCACACCGAGATATTTTGGATTCGAGCAGTGTTGGACCTTGGCTCTACGCCATGTGATGTTAAGCATTCGATTTGCGGGCCTATAGCAGAGATGGAAGGCGCACGACTGTCTCTTAGATGGGTTCGGCTGTAGAGCGTTGTGGTCACACTAATCTCGCAGTACACTGAGTGCCATTGTACGTTTATGCTCCACGTCCATAAAAGTCGCTGCTTGGTTTGCTAGGGCCAGGTAATCCGCGTACAAGAATCGCTCCGTGTGTCAGGTGGAAGGCGGTTCGTTCGCGTTAAAAAAAGCGTCGGCGCCAACACACTGCCCTAAGGGAGACCATTCTTTTGCCGTCGCTATCTACTCTTGGTGAATTGGAAGCACATACCTGGAAGTGGCGGTTGCACAGGAGTTCGCTTGAAATGGGCACAAAGCCTTGGTCATTGGTCAAATAATGCTGATGAAGCGATATTATTCTGCTATCGCTGATCGAGTCATGAAGTGAAATACCAGAGAGCTTTTATTTTTTTGGACATAAGAGCGATTTAGTTACCTAACACTTTATTTTGAATATTTTGATTTTATATCACTATTCATAGGCATAGGCCGCTTTCTTGTGCCAATGGTCCGATAAAATTTAGATTTTTATTTACTTTGATACTGTGACTACTACACTTACCTGAAACCTTTTGGCCCACCACAGCTTTTATTGGACTTGTACTGTCGTAGCGTTTTTCGGTTTCAGACATCGTATCATGGTATATAAAGCCAGCAGGAGGCTAGCGGTTGGCATGCTGCCATAACTGCTGAGCAGTTGCAACAACTGCTGAGCAGCTGCAACTTCTGAGCGGTTCTGAGCGTGACAGACCGAAACAACGTTGGCAAACAGTTGGCAAACTGCAGTAGCCAAGTATCATGTCAACATCTGTGGGGTTAAGAGCGTTCAAGGCCGACTGGAATACTTGGTGAGTCGCTCAAGTTTTACTTGAATAGCAAACGAAGCTTTAAAGGGGTTGATACCAATTCGGTGGTTGCATTGATAGTGCTAGGTAATTTTGACATAGTTAGCACAAAGCGAGTACTTAAAAGAGTTTCCCATTGGCGGTAATAGTGTCAAAATTTTATTCAGTGTGAGCTTTAGCTTTAGTTATCGCATAGCAAGTACCACAAGGTCATGTTTCAACTTAGACGTCTTTTTAGTGAAAATTTGGATCTAGGCTTTCGTATTAACGTACGGAGGCAGTTTGCCATACATAACATCAGTTATTAAATTTGATAGTATCAAAACTATCATGAATAGCAATTTGATTTTAATGACATTGATAAAAGCTTTAAAGGTACAGAGAATTCTGAGCTATTACAAGTTCTAAATAGATTTTCCATTTTGTGCAATTTAATACGGGTGAGATTATAATAACATTGATTGATTCGAACCGCACAGCGCAGCGATGATTTTGATGATTGTAGATTAACGTAAAGTAATTCGTGAGTGCTCACATGAACGTTAGATGCAGAAAATATCAGTGATGACGTGACGGCGAATAATAATGAAGAACTTGTTCATGAAACTTCCCATAAAAATAAAGCTCTAAGTGGTACTATTTTAGGGCTCACACTTTAAAAAAAAAATGCATGCAGTAGTTAACTTAATAGATCATGTAGGTACATCATTGGAAGGGTTTTTGGATCCTAAACCAATTAACGTTGTGACAAGTGCTTTAAATTCATAGAGAAAATTGATTCAATAGAACAAGGACAAATCACGAGTTAATTTATTATTATATTAGCTACAGGGACCAGTTTAGTCTGGCCTAGCAAATCTAGGAACAGTTTAAATTAAAAGATACGTCACGGTTGGCGCAGTACTTGGGCGCTTGGCTGCTGCGCTGCGTGACGTAGGTTCGATTTCCGCACGGAACAAATATTTGTATGGCCTACAGATAGTTGTTCCGGGTCTGGTCTGTGCGAGTGAGTTTGTATGTTTGTAAACTCACCCACAAAACAGGATAGATTCCTAGTGCGGGGCAGCGTTTAAAAGGAAAGAAAAAAAAAAGAAAAACAAGGAACGAAAAAAGAATTAAAAGAGCTTGAAGAGTCTTCCATGGCCGGACCAAGCAGTAATAATCCTGAAGGGCTAGTTAAACCGGACCGGGAGATTTTAACACTGAAGGGTCGTTAGAACCGGACCAGTAGTTACAAATCTGAAGGGTCTTTAGACCGGACCAGAAAATTATAACTCTGAAGGGTCATCAGACTGGACCAGTAGTATAATTCTGAAGGGTCATAGGACCGGACCAGAAGATATTACTCTGAAGGGTCATCAGACTGGACCAGTAGTATAATTCTGAAGGGTCATAGGACCGGACCAGAAGATATTACTCTGAAGGGTCATCAGACTGGACCAGTAGTATAATTCTGAAGGGTCATAGGACCGGACCAGAAGATATTACTCTGAAGGGTCATCAGACTGGACCAGTAGTATAATTCTGAAGGGTCATAGGACCGGACCAGAAGATATTACTCTGAAGGGTCTTAGGACCGGACCAGAAGATGTTACTCTGAAGGGTCTTAGAACCGGACCAGAAGATGTTACTCTGAAGGGTCTTAGGACCGGACCAGAAGATTATTACTCTGAAGGGTCGTAGGACCGGACCAGACCATGAGATAAGATTTTAATGTCAGGATGAACGAACAGTAAAATTGTGGTTCTCATTACAGATACCTAAGTGCTTCTAAAGTGCGCGTCCGAGGACGTACGCACGTCAGAATGGCCGTGACGGCGCTACGTCATCGTACGGTTGTACACGGCACGTGCACCGGACCGATCAGGCGATGTCGCCATCCCCACCTCCCCCACTACTCGACTTGTTTGTGCTCGGACGTAAAAGGAGACCGCGCGGAGCGATCGGGGCATTCTATTCTAGACCTCGGTCCGATACACGTGTTGTCATAGCGCCTAGATTTGCTAATATCGAGTTAAAACCTTTTAGTTAATAATTATGATATGATAATTAATTGAGTTCACAGTTATTATAAATTAAGTGAGTTAATCGAATAAAATTGATTAATAAGTAAACTACCTACTTTTTACTTTAAAATATCCAATCCTGATAATACGCCTATATATGGTATTTCCTGTTGACCTAGAACTATGAAATTTGGCAATTAAGACCTTATACTACAAGTATAGGAAAATGTCTAAAAATATACATTTGTACTAAAATCAAAATAAAAGTCTTTATTTAAAGTAATATTTATTTATTTATTTATTTATCACAACACTTCTATCATTACAGGATATTCCAAAGTGGTACTTTGTTAGTTTACAAATTGTAACATAAATGGTAAGCAGTTATTCTTGCGAATTCATTCAATGAACAGGAAAAAATGTCAATCCTTTCGACGACTTCATTTAGTGTACGTAAGGCGCGAGTAACTGGTGCTTTTTGAAGTAAGTTAGTCCTGCCGCGTGGCACAGCTAGCAGCTGCGGCCGTCTCCGTCTCAGCACGTAGCTGTCGGGCACGCACAGATTCACCTCCTAAATAAACTCCTAATATGTACTTACTTTGTATGGAAACCTCCTCTGTGGGCGAGTCCAATTCGCAATTGGCCGGGTTTTTTTTTAACTATAGATAGGCATATGTTTGACCACTATCTCACCTGATGGTAAGCGATGATGCGGTCGAAGATGGAACACGTTTGCCTAGAAGCAACCTATTCACTCGTGTCTTAAAGACTCCCAGGTTGTAGCTATCTGGAAACGGACTCTGGCAGGGAAATTCCACTCCTTAGCTGTTCGCACTATGAATGTGTTCCCAATTTAAAAATTATATTTTTTTTCCGGAAATGTGACCCCATAGTCGAAATATATTTCTACTTGGGTCACAGAAGTTCATATTAATTATTCCAAATTTCAACTGAATCGGTCCAATAGATTCGGAGAAAAAGAGCTGATCCTATAAGGGTTCCGTTTTACCATACGGACGTTCAGATCCCTAAGAATGGAACAGATAAAAAAAAAACTTTTTTACAAAAAATGTAACCGACTTCCAAAACAAAATACTAAAAAGTATAGAATAACTTTAATTTCGGAAGTCGGTGTCATAAAACGAAATAACCAAAAACACCGACTTCCTAAATTAAAGTTATTTTATACTTTGTTTGTAAAAAAGTTTTTTATTTTTCACTTTTTAGTGGTACCTGCGTACCCATTCACAGCGTACCGGCGTGATGTTATGTTATGAAAATAAAACTAAGTGCTTTCGGTGTAAAGGTTTCGTCAATACGAATGAAATAAGCTCTTACACTTGGTAGTTCCTACATACCGATGTGGAGTTCCCTTGACTCTGTGTCGTCTCCATCATCAGGTCTGATCCAGACTTTCATTCTTTTGTAGTATCACCCGATATACACACGTATATCAAGTTTTTACTAAATGCGTGCCTACAATTTTCGAGAGTTGTCCTCGATTTCTCAGGGTTTCCATCATCAGATCCTGACGTGGTGGCAATGGGACCACACGGGAAGCACCAGCTTTCAAATAAAAAAAGAATCATGAAAATCGGTTCACCCAGTCGGTTAATTATGAGGTAACAAACATAAAAAAAATACAGTCGAATTGATAACCTCCTCCTTTTTTTGAAGTCTGTTAAAAATAGTTCGGCAAAAAGTCATATAGAAGTTAGGTGTTTCACTGAATGTGTCATTTAACTAGTTCCCTTATAGAACTGTTTGTTTGCGCACTCGGAGTTCACCCAAATACTGCTCTGGCTCGAATATAACAGCGTTTTCATAAAGCCAAGAGCACATGTTTTTGTTAGGTTAGCATTGTAACGCGGTCCGTCGAATTCAAATGAAATTGATGCAATATAGTTTGTTTTGTGGGTTAGTATTTGGTAGTTTTGTGTGGTTTATTTAGGCATACTACTCGTTCATACTTCGATGCTAATATAAATTTTTATTGTATATTTTCTTTAAAAAATATTCGCGCCTAGGGGTAGTATACGTTGGGTACATTAAGTGGGACAATTGTAAGACCACTAAAATGGCTCCGTGTATACAGGCAAGTATACAAATAAAAAAGGCCTCACTTAGCGGTCTCCGGACACGACGATGCTGTATCAAAATATGACAACTAAGTATACATATTTTATCTTGCAAACCTTGGGATCATCTTTTATTTGGCCATCCCCTCATCTTAACATCATCTACCTAAATCCCTTAGCTCGCATCATTTCGTGGTAGAAATCAACCTATCATCGGTAGCTGGCAGGTCTGTCGACCGAGGATAAGCAGGACGTATAACTTAAGTATCGGTAAAGTCCATTTTAATGCCTGTCTTCACACGTTGTCCTCTTTTACCTCTCCTTTGAGAACAGCGCCATCTAGCGATACATCAGGAGGACGTCTTTACGAGCTATTCGAGGCCTATAACGAATAATTACATAATGTCTTTTCTATGTTTATTGAACGCTGTATAGGGGTTTAGTGTGCGTAAAGTGTTTGAAGAAGAATTAGGGTAATGGTGTTATTTATATTTTAAACGTGGATTGAATCTCTGGTTCTAAGCAAAGTACCATTCTTTTATCTAAAGGCGCAAACGCACCGCGGTGCACGCTATGCACGGCCATGCGGCGCATTTTAGCTATGTGGGTTTTACGTTTCCATTGCAGTACAAGCTATATGCACACGACTATATACAACACTGTGGCATGGCCCACCGCGGCACACGGAGAGGATATGCACATTTTTTTGCAAGAATATGGTTTTGATATATTCGTGAATGGCGTGTACCGCGTGCACAGCGTGCATGGCGTTGCAGTGTTGAGCTAAGTGGGCGCTATATTCGAGCAAGCCACGAATGTGCCAATTACGTCAATTGATGCGTAGCATGTCCGTGGGTTGCAGTGGAAACAATCTCATACATTTTCATGCAAGGCGAAACCTCACACACGTGCGTAGCCTCTCCGAGTGCTGCGGTGGGTTTCCGCCTTAATGTTAATGCGTTTGTCAAAATTTCACGGATGTCACGTGACATTTTGGCAGCGTCTGTCATTGCCGTACATGTTTGACCTTTTGACAATCGCCTTTGCCACGCTACCGCTGACAGCATGTTTTTTCTAGAGTGCAGGATCTAGTTGCCTATCGGCAGTAGGTATTTGCCTTTTACTCAAGAGGGTCATGGCCCATAATGATAGAGTGCCTGTAACCTGCCGCTTTCAAATTAGATTATGGTCGCGGACTCGCTGTCCCTTTATGTTTTTTTTTTGTAGAGCCTGAAAAACATACAAACTTAGGTATTGATATAAAAATAGCACCACTATATTGCAGATCTTGCTAGGTTCCTATAATACTATAATTTTTGTAGGTGCTTCGATTTGAAAAAAACCGGTCAAGAGCGAGTCGGACTCGCGTGCAAAGGGTTCCGAACGAATTTTTTTTTAACATGTTATTTTAACACCATACATTTCTTATAGATTTTCCTGTTATTGATAGGTAAAGGTCTATTATTTCCATTTTTTTTCAAAATTTTAGACTCAGTAGTTTCGGAGATAAGGAGGGGAATGGTAATTTTTCGTCTAATTTATTATAATAACTTCAAAGCCATTTATTTTAAAATTAGGAAAAAAAATATAATTAAAATCCTCACAGTAAGCCCTTTCTTTTGATATGTCACACAATATTGTTCAAAAGTGACGCTTACTAAAAAAAAAAATAATAATTTTCGTGACTCGTCTATGTTTGGGTCACAAAAATCCATATGTGTACGAAATTTCAACAGAATCGGTCTTGTGGTTCTGGAAAGAACTGGCTGTGACAGATACACCCGAGTGATCCTATAAGGGTTCCGTTTTTTATTCGGAAACCTAAAAAACTGTTCTAATTTACTAGCAAGTGGCAACAACCTGTGATTTTCTGTAGATTTCGTCTAGTTGTACTATTAGGTGACCTTAATTCGCAAAGCTTTCTAAAATAAATCAAACCTCACTACGGTGTTAAGAACTTTCAATTCCCCTGAAACGAAAACAGAGCCGGTTTTGAAAGAAATAGGTGCAACCTTCAAACGTTTGAAAGGGCGTAAGCAATTGCCTATCTAAGTTCGAAGGTAAGCTCTAACCATGTCCGATTAGACGATAGGGAAACTTTTTAATAACGTAGTAACTGGGGAGTATTTTTTTAGGCTGTGGAAAAGTTCGTTGCTTGCGATTTGTTTCAAATACAGGGTAGTTTCTGATAAAAGAGTATCAGGATTCGCTTGTCATACCGTGATTCGTTCAAAAATCTTGTTGACTCGAAGCTTTTTAGTTGTTCGCCTGTTAAAATTTAGCACACATATGGACTATACATCCCAACTATATTGGGGTCGGCTTCCAGTCAGACCGGATTTAGCTGAATACCAGTATGTTACGTGGAGCGGCTGCCTACCAAATTGGGACGCGTTACGTAAATAAATAAATTTTGAGCACTTTTGGCGGACTAACTACATTTTTTTTTTCAGACTGCACCGTGTGACATACCAAATGAAAGGGCGTATTGTGAAGATTTTCATCATAATTTTTCATAGTTTTAAAATAAATAGTTTTGAAGTTATTCAAGAAATTAGATGAAAAATTACCATTTCATGCTAGCTCTATACATGCCAAAAAAAATAGTTACTAATATTTTATTTTAAATTTCTATGTTCTATTTTATAGAACATCAGTCTTCATTTATTAATTAAATATTTACACCCACATAAAAGTAAGTACTTATCTAGATATGTTTGTCTATGTAAAACATTTACCTACCAATTTATTTAACGGTCGTCAATTACTTGAGTGGCTGTTTCGTAAAGTACCTACCTACCTACTCTTGTTTTTATTAGCTGACAATATTTTTTATTACAATATCATAGCAGAGCTATCAATTTTGAGTTTAATATTTAGGATAAAACGGTCTTTAACTTTTGAGAAGAAGGAAAACTTTACTGATTATGTAATAAAATTATGAAATTGAATAAAATATGCATTTTTCTTAATGATAGTAAATCATCAAATGACTCCTCCCGCTCTGGGCGGAGCAGAAGGAGTGTCAGATTTTTACTGACTAAAACCCATCCGTGTTCCTCCTAGTGCCCTTTGCGTTCCAGGGCCCCGTCGATTCTTACAAACAAATTCCGCAACCCTGGCAGGCTGAAAATATGCTTTGAACTGCTTAAAATAAATCAGTTTTTGTTGGGTATTGTTTTAATTAATACATGTAGAGGTAAAGCCACCTGAAAAAGAGTACGGTCATCTATTAATAGTTTGGGGGTAACTTTATATTCCCATTCTTGGCCGACTCAGAGGTGATCATCAGGAAACTCTCAGTGATACTTCTTACCCGACTCAATCGACCCCAGGACCACAATCGGCAGTACTCGCACAATAAATATCTCTTCATCGGGGCAGTCAATAATCTTGCCATGCGTAAAGAGGTTAGTAATTACTCGTTTAAATATGTCCAACGAATAAAAACGCACCATGTATTCAAAAAATTAAAAGTCGTTTTTTTAAATTAGGCTGATAGCCAGCACTTTTTGAACGTCAAGTTTTACAAAAGACAGTCCCCCAAAACGCCCGCCCGTCACCACTTCACAGTGTTTTAGCTGTGGAGAAGAAGTAGCCAACAAACTCCCAGCAACAAATCTGTCTGTTACGTTTTAAGAACTTGAATTTATACAGTATGCAAAGTAATTAAGATGTAGCGGTATCAATGCCGACACAAGAAAAACCAACGGAGCAAATCTACATCGCAACAAAAATAACCGCGACGCCATCTATCTAACTAGCAGCGAACTACTACATTGAAATTCTGTATCGCGCAAGCAGTTTACCGTGCGATTTGAACATATACATCAGCCCGAAGATTAACTATCGGGCAGTAGCCCGCCAGGCACAACACTCGTCTGGTCGATGGATCCTCCCTTTTAACGGAGGTTTGTGGGCCTTTACTCTCTGTTCCGCATCCCTCCAAAAAACAAGACACAAAAATATTATTTATCACTTGTCATCACTTGTAAATGTTCCATATGTACTAAACAAGGATACAAAATACACAGGGCTGTGCTATTTAGATACCAAAACTTGAGAAAGAACACAATACCATACAATTTTTCCATAACAGCCAGTGATCACAATAAGATAAGCAATCACTTTGAACCAAATCGTGTCAGGGTTGCAGACCCATTCAATACGGAGCCATAAACAGCTACATAAAAATACATTTATATCCATGCATTTTATCCCTCAGATATAAAATGATAGTTATTCAGTCTCGAGGAGTTATCAGCGGCTTTTACCAAGCCATCTTCATTGTAATCTTAGCGGTGCATTTTCGAGTTATTGATTTTACAGCGCTACATAAAGCGGTGATCGGATGCATTCAGCGATTTTTGTGCTGAATATTTTCTCGATGAGAGCGCTGAAGTGCTTTCGTTATTATTTATTACGGGCTTATTCGTGATTTTGCATTTTTGAACGGTTTTTGTGAGGAATAGTTCGTTTCATTTCTTTTATTTTACGTTGCCTGTATTTTGTGATTTCAGTTAGTGGTTTTTAGGTCTATTGTGTGTTGAATAATATTAGTTATAGCGTTGCTAGAACAGAGGGGAAATTTTACTGCAGCTGGCACGTTAGGGACTGGCATTTCTATAAACAAGATTGGTTGAAAGAAAGTGACAGATGATTTGTCAAAAATTTAGGTTTTTGTGACAGATTGTGGCTAAGATGCAAATGCAAACGTTGCTTGAAAGTTAATAGAATGAGGGTTATCATCATTGATATATAAAAAACCCAAGATACACACTCAGCATCTCAAAAACGTCCGCAAAAAACAAGCGCAAAATGCATAATTGTGCGCTAGTTTTAAACAGTCTCCCATCGTTAGCCATACTGCGCTGCTTTGTAAAAACAACTTTAAGCGATCCGTGTATGGTTGAACTTGCAAAAAAAAAATTGTTTATAGTATAACTACACACAACTCCCACATGAAACTTGATACATGTCAGTTTTTGACGACAGTTTCGAGTGTTGCATTTGTTCGAGACTGTGCATCTTGGGTTTTTTATATATCAATGGCTATCGCGTTTGTATTCGCCGCTAGATGCGCTAGTGTAGCGTAGTAGTAGGTTTTAAATGTCAAATTTCACTTTTGCTTGACGCGAGTTTATTTACTTATTTGTTTTGATTTTTATTTTACTTCTTACTTTGTTCACAACTTTAATGCTATGATTAAGAACCTCACTCGACAGTGGCGCCAACTGGTGATTACAAAAACGATAGCCCTCATTGGCACTAAACCTATTTACATTGAATACGTATCCTATAAATGATGTCAGCTGTCACTTTCTAAGGGTAGGTTAGGAACCTATTCACATTGAATATTACTTTACATTTACGTTAAAAATTAGTTAAATTGACAATTTTTCACACGGATACAGCGGTATAACATCAGGCTTCATACCTACAATACCCAGTATACCTACACAAATAACACCCAAACCAACACACGAATACAATACAAAACAAGATCAAAACCGAACAATAAAAGAGTACGAAAATAAGCGTCGTGGACAAAAACGCCTAAAACCATCGCAGTAATCCAGTCCTGGTTCACTCAGTCTGGATTAGCGACGCTTTTTGCCGCCGTGCCGATATAACGTAGGTGCTTATCTACTTTGTAGAAATGGAACGGGGCCACCTTAGCGGAGGCGAGGAAAGGAAATATTAATAGAAATTTTTCGAGGTCAGCTCGATAAGCGGCGGCGAGATGACCAGAGTCCTTTCTAAGAAGTGCCATGTTCATCATAATGCCGTTTGGTAAAAGGAATAGTGCTATTGGTCCTGTATTCGTCTCTGTATAACAACGAATTCATAATGATTTTAAGACGGTACTTCCCTATGATCTCTTATCAAATGACTCCTCTCGCTCTGAGTGGACCAGAAAGGAGTGTCAGACTCTTACTGACTAAAACCCATCCATGTTCCTCCTGATGCCCTTTGCGTTCTAGGGCCGCGTTGTCAAAGTCAAAATGTCAAAAAAATCATCGTGAGTGCTGGTTCGAGTAGGCGCAAGAGTGCAGGGCCTGGTAAGATATGGCTTTGACGATAAGGTGAACTTTTTGAGCTCACAAAAGGACCTTTAAAATACAAAAATAAGCATGGTTTTCAAATTTCAGAAAAGCTACACTATATTTTGTTAAAATGTTTTGTGGCTTTGTCATCTTCTAGATAATTTCTTAAGTCGATTTCACCTTCACCAAGCAGTAGCTAACTTGGTAGATAGTTAACCTGGCAGCTGTAATGACATGGGAGCAAAAATTTCAGGGTACGTCTTCGCCAAATTAAAGGGCGTTTCGATTAGTAGGAGCTGGCTTCCTTTAAAAGACTTCCGCTACAACTCCGCCAAACGTATGCGGAGAAGAATACGGAGGCAGTTATGCGGTAGTTCCGTATGCAACGACAGAGGCGTCACAGCCCTACTACTTAGACTCACGACTATGGACGTTGGTGCTTTCTGCCTGTGACGCGAAAAGTGGAGTGTTTAAGTGGTATCAGTGACAAAGCTTTGTAGAAAGCAGTAGTTTGAACGATTTTGAATGATCACTTTGCACTATGCAAAAATGCGAATGCACGATTAGTGTCGAAAAAGAAGAGAGAGAGGGAGGGAAGACTCTGGGTAATCTGTTAGAAAGTAGTTTTCCGCACCTTAAATGCGAACATACTTTATCGCAATTCGAAGGATTTTGAAGATAATTTATTATCGAAGGATTTTGAAGATAATTATAATCTGCTCAGCCTATTTCCAAATATGCTGTCCCAACTGGATGCAAGATAAGATAACTGATACATGGAGCGACCACAATACTTGTGACTGTGCTACTGATTTTCATAACCCAGTAACTGAATAACATGATACCCCTTAGCAAACCTAGTGTCAGATTTGCTGGTTTCTGATTATAATCAGAAGCCAGCAAGTGAGTGACGTGTAAACAAAAACTGGCCAAGTGCGAATCGAACTAGCGTGCAAAGGGTTCCGAACCAATTTTTTTTTCATTGTTATTTTAACACTACAGACTTCTTACAGATTTATCTGTAATCTTTAGGTATAGAACTATTATCTACATTTTTTCGAAATAAGGGGGTATGGTCATTTTTGGTCTAATTTCTTGAATAACTTCGAAACTATTTTATTTTAAAATAATGAAAAAAACATAATTAAAACTCTCACAGTAAGCCATTTCATTTGATATGTCACTCGATATGGTTTGAAATACTTTTTTTTAATTTTCTATTTTGACCCCAAAAGTCAAAACTCCCACTGACAATTTTTTTTTAATTCACGTAAAACTTACGTGTTTGAGTCACAAAAGTACCTATGAATACCAAATTTCAATAGAATCGGTCCAGTAGATCCAGAGAAAACTGGCTGTGACAGACGGACAGACAGAAAGAAACCCGAGTGATAAGAGGGTTCAGTTTTTTACGGATGTTCGGAACCCTAAAAATGTTCAAATGACATCCGGATGATGTCACGGTCACCCATCCACGAACCAAGCTTGACAAGCGTTGCTTAACCTTGACGTCCGACCCGTGCAGCTGTTACTATTTAGCTTCAAGCTCCTTCAATATATTTAAAAAAAATCGTCTACAATACAACGTTAAGAACACAATGAATGTTGTTAACTTGTCACAATGAATAACATTGCCATTTATTGTGTACTATAGAGTAAGATCCCAGGGCTCTCAGATATTACTTATTTTCTCAGTAAGAAAATGTGTGGGATAGAGTAGTTTTAGTATGTATGTACCTTGAAGTAACGCATACCTGCTAGCTTGGGCCGACGTACACAGTTCTTGGACTTTGTTATTATGTAGTGATAGTGATGATAGTGAAGTTTAGACCTAAAATAATCCTCCAAATCTTCTTTTAGAAAGTTATATCTATGTAAATAAGACCGAAGGTCTATTTTGGTAAACCGAGAATTTTCAAAGAGTGTCGATTAAACTTATCGATCGATTACTTGAGTGGTGTACCCACTGACTCGAGAGAAGAAATCAATCTATTTGAGAGAACGTAATGTGCCATTTATAAATAGATTTGCCAAAATAGAATAGAACGGAATATTATGAGTAATACACAATATAAGTTACAGAAAAGAAAGATGCAGAAAACATAACATAGTGTGACGCAATAGGCGGCCTTATCGCTATAATCTTTTTAAGAAAACAGCATTTTTAGGATTCCGAAAAAAAAACGGAACCCTAAAAATACCCTTACTAATAATAAACCCTTACTTGGGTCTCTGTCCGTCTGTCACAGTCAGTTTTCTCCGGATCCACTGGACCGATTCTGTTGAAATTTGGTACACATATGGACTTCTATGACCCAAACACGGACGCGTTAAGTAAATTTTTAAATTTTTAGCATGGGGTCACTTTTGGGGGTCAAACTAGAAAGTAAAAAAAATAATTTTTTGAACAATATTGTGTGACATATCAAATGAAAGGGCTTACAGTGAGGGTTTTAATTATATTTTTTTCATAATTTAAAAATAAATGGTTTTGAAGTTATTCAAGAAATTAGACGAAAAATGACCATTCCCCCCTTTATCTCCGAAACTACTGAGCCTAAAATTTTGAAAAAAAATGGAGATAATAGAACTTTACCTTAAGATTACAGGAAAACTTTAAAAAGTCTGCAGTGTTAAAATAACATGTTAAAAAAATTAAATTCGTTCGGAACCCTTTGCACGCGAGTCCGACTCACACTTGGCAAGTCGATAAAGAAATTTGACCCTTTTTTACCGGCTGGGAAAACATCAAATCACTTCTCAGGCTCTGGACGGGGTGGAAGCGAGTGTAAGACTTTTACTAACTAAAATCAACGCGTATTCCTAAAACCTGTGTCACAAATACGATAAAACCCAAACCCTGGCTTTTAGGAGTTGCGGTGTTAGCAAGTAACTTTGAGTTAAACGATAACACAGGCCTGTGCAAGTGGGCCTCAGAAAAATGCTCACTGCTTCCATCGCCAGCGAGACAAAGAACCCAACAGGTAGGCAGTGACTTTGTTTTCATTACTATTGTGAAGGTGGTGGTGACAAGCGTGGCGAAGCCGGTGACAAGTCGGAACGCCCTGCGGGTTACGAGCCTCCCGTACAAGAGAGCGTAAAAGTTAATATTCGCTAGAACTATTTAGTTTAGATAGTAGAAAAGAAGACCTTCATAACTATCACGTAAACGATTTTATGTCTAGCAGATTTAATTTACCCTTTAGCTTATTTGGTTTACGAATCTTCAGCTTCGCAAGCTCATGGTAGTTGTTTGAGGACTTGCGTCTCGGAAACGCTTATGACTAGGCCAAATCGTTGAAGAAGTGCATCAAACTTTTTAATTTGTTAATTGTTTAAAACACTTAATGTATCCTCATAAAATTACGTGTACTCATGGTTTGCCACTATAGGGAAAGTGCACGGCGTTGACTATGCCATCTAGTGTTACATAATATTCGAAACTTTAAGGTTAAGAATACTTGACATTGACATTTTTGTGCTGCCACCTATAGTTCCTGCACGCTCCGTTTAGGGGAAAATGCACGAAGTAGACTGTGCCATCTAGCGTTGTAATTTCGAAACTTATAGGTAAAATATACTTAAAAATTACACTTCTGTGCTGCCACCTATAGTTCCTGCACACTCCGCAGGGAGTTGAACAGGTTAGTATTAGAATAAAAATTCAGTGTCAATTTTTTGTGCAATTTTTCGTGAGTGTGCTCGGTTTGTTGTAATGCAGTTTTTTTCTTGTTCACTTACAAAGGACCATTGAAAAAGCTCTCAGAATAAAGTGTCGACTCAAAAAAGATTTCGTTTTATTGCAACCTTTTTAAAGAACTTTAATGTCACCTCGTTTTGATTCTGCAACAATACATTGAAGTAGGTACAGGCAACAAAGCTATTAGTGCAGGCAACTAATTTAAAACAATGTTGTGAGTGTGCTGAGTAGATAATTATAGTACACCACACTAGTAAGTATGTCATACGCTTAAAAATTTACAATACATACATTAGAAATAAATATTGGCACTGCAGTGGAAAATTAATATTTTTGCCTGTATACCAAACAGTTTTGTTGACTATACGTAATGCAATTGCATTTTCTCTGAAGATTTGCTTGTAAACTAGTATTTAGATTAAGACAAAAATTGTGGCTTATTTATTTGTGGAATGCAACGTACCATTGGCTTAGTTTAAAAGCGATAAAATGCATGATTCCTGAGAAACTTGCCTCGGAAATATGCTAGTACCTACATAATAATTTCAAACACGATGAGGTTTTACCCTTTTAAACTTCTTCTGTTCTGTGGCAATACTAGGCGTTCAATAAATATATTGAATGCCGAAGTACTTGGTATATGGCGCACTCACAAGACATATTGGGACCAAGATTTAGTGTTGAGAGCTTTAGCACTAATAAATATAAGGATGGAATCGAACCTAGATGTAATACAAAATCAGTTCGAATCCGAGATATAGCAGGAATGGATTTAGTATTCGTTTAGGATCTAGTGAGAATTGGTTTTCCTCCTTTTAGATGGTGAAATGTGGAACCATTTCTGCTAAAAGCGCAACACCCTTTGAGACATCGAAACATAATTTTATTTGAATAGTCCAAAGCTTCTTTATCAAAGTTATAACATCTTTTCATATCGTACACGTTTCAAAGTGAACAGAATATAATTTTCCTCTCTCTGGAGCCCTGATCCCGGTAGCTTGGACCCTGTTCCCGATACCGGTGGGCTACTGTTCTTTTTAATATTTTTAAATGTTTTATTTTATTTATTTTTTACGAAATATTTAAAAATGTATATTGTAATATTTAAAAGGAGATAAAAAAATAATATATGTACATACTAATACTTATACTAAATACTTATTTGTACACATAGAAAATATACATAAGTGCACAACGATAAGCGAAATATTGTACAATAGTGACATATTAAAGGGCAAACTGATACCTCCTAGCCTGTGTTTTAGGAGCCAAAATTCTTCCAGGTATCATCATATCAGCCGAAAGACGTCCACTGCTGGACATAGCCCTCCCCAAGCGTCCCCACAACGTCGGTCCTGCGCGTCTTGCATCCATCGGCTACCCGCGGCCTTCACCAGGTCATCGGTCCACCGTGTGAGAGGCCTTCCAACGTTGCGTCTTCCGGTACGCAGTCGCCACTCCAGAACTTTTCAGCCCCATCGACCATCTGTTTTGCGAGCAATGTGCCCTGCCCACTGCCACTTTAGTTTGGCGATCCTTCGGGCTATGTCGGTAACCTTGGTTCTCCTGAGGATATCATTATTCCTGATTCGCTCACGCAAGGAAACTCCAAGCATTGCGCTCTCCGTTGCCCTTTGAGTGACTTTGAGGCTTCTGATGAGGCCCATCCAGGTACAATGGCATACAACTGGTATTCACTGTCGTGCAAGTACTTATATCTAAATATTATAAACTAAACAAACATGCCTTTATTTTAGTATAGTATTAGTTTTATTAAGAGCCAATGGTAATAAGATTTTCGGTTTCGTCATACGTTAACTTCTGGAACCAATCTGTAAGTTTGATTTTAACTTCATGTTCAGTCAGGGGATAAATGGGCATAATCCTTACTTATATTATAAATGCGAAAGTAACTCTGTATGTCTGTCTGTCGCGCTTTCATGACGAAATTACTGATCCGATGAAATACAGATGGTACACAGATAGCCTAAAGCCTAAGAAAGGACATAGGCTACTATATAAACCTTCTGCGAAGCAGTAATGCTTGCGAAGGAGGAAGCCGAACGCGTGAGGGAGAGGGAAACCTCACGCCCCAGCCGCCGCAACAGAAGAAGACTCCCCGGGCGTCGGGAGTCGCAGGGCGATTCTCGGCCACCGTAGGCGCGGGCCTGCGGACGGCGAGCATTGGGTGGCTCGCCGTCTGGTCATAACCAGGCCCGGGTCGACGGCGCGCTGTGTTCCACGCGCGCCTCAAAGAGCTGTCAGCATTAAAGACGGGGCCCGCTAGGGCCCAATGCCTGCCGGGGTTGCGGGATTTATTCGAAAGAGTCACCGCGGCCCTGGAACGCAAAGGGCATTAGGAGGAACACGGATGGGTTTTAGTCAGTAAGAGTCTGACACTCCCTTCTACTTCACCCAGAGCGGAAGGAGTCATTTGATGATTTCCCATACTTAAAAAAAAAAAAGGCTACTATATAAAAATCTCGTGTTACGGTGTTTGTTACCGAACTCCTGCGAAAAGGCTTGACCGATTTTTTTTTGTCTGAGAATAGGTCTAATGCAATTTTTTTTTTGGTAATTTATATTTTTATGGCAATACAACGTTTACCGGATCAGCTAGTATTAACGTAAAAAGTCAACGTTTGCAAAGGCGAGGACTATAAAAAAAGTTTCAGATACTTTAGATCCCGGTAGTATGTTCCTTTAAGAAAATACTAGCTACAACCTCCCTTAGTTGTAGCTAATTTTAGTATATAATTCATTAGTGAAAAGGTCACTTCTAGGCAAGTATACTCCATCTGCGACCACATCTAAGCTTTCCATCAGGTAAGATAGTGGTCAAACCTATATAAAAAATTGTTAACGCTAGAAAAAACGAGGACTAAACCTAGTTCCTCCTAATATCTATGAAACTCGACAAAATAAAAGACAGTCGCACACAAAACTCGGCTGTATCTACGGCCGTCGGTTTCCGCGCGTGTGATCAATTTTACAGCAGCCACGCAAATCGCTGTGCAAATGTTAGATCTAGTACCTATGCTTCTATGAATAAAGTTTCAGATACTTTTTATCCCGTTAGTATATTTCTTTCAGAAAATATTAGCCATAATCTAGGAGTATTTAAGTCAATAGTGAATAGGTCACTTCTAGGTAAGTATACTCCGTTGTCGACCACATCTAAGCTTTCCATCAGGTGAGATTGTGGTCAAACACGAGTCTATCAATAAATAATAAAAAAAAATGCTAGAAAAAACTAGGACAAAACCTAGTTCCTCCATGAATTATGAAACTCGACAAAATAAAAGACACTCGCACACATAAAACACGGCTGTGTCTACGGCCGTCAGTTTTCGCACGTGTGATCAATTTTACAGCGGCCGAACAAATCGCTGCACGGATGTTAGGTTTCGTATTCTACTACAACTAAAAAGATTTGAATAATTTTTACCCCGATGATAAATCTTTTGAGATTATATTAACGCAAGCAAAGGCAAGGCCAAACTTAGTTTCTCATAATATTTTTGAAACCAGACAAATGAAAATATACTCACACAAACAGAACATGGCTGTGTTTACGGCTTGTCGGATTCCGCGCGTGTGATCAATTATTTTACAGCGGCCGGGCTAATCGCTGTCCGCATTTTAGATCTCGTTTGCAACTACGACTAAAGTTCCGGATACTTTTTATCGCGGTAGACAATATTAACGCAGGCACAGACGAGGGCCAAACCTAATTTCTCATAATATTTTTGCAACCCAACAAAATAAAAGACAGTCGACACACACAAAACTCGGCTGTGTCTACGGCCGTCGGATTCCGCGCGTGTGATCAATTTTACAGCGGCCGCGCAAATCGCTGCACGGATGATAGGACTCGTGCGGTTCTATGAATACGGTTTTGACGAGCTCCTGTTTGGCGGACCGCTGCAAAACCTTGTTAGGTTAGGAAAGATAGGATTGTTGTAGGAAAATTCCTTGACTTGGTATATGAATTGGTGTGCAGTGGCTATGTGCGATTTTTAGGATTTGAAATGACCGTCTGGAAAAACAGAGCCCTTACAGGATCACTCGTGTGTCTGTTACAGCCAATTTGCTTCGAATCTTCTGAACGGGTTTAGTTGTGTACAGTAACAAACTTCTGTGACCCAAACACGGATGTGTACCGTAAATAAAATTAAATAACCTTAATGTGGGGTCATTTTGGTTTTTTAAATTAAAAAATTAATAAAGTTTGAAACCTCTTCAAAATCAAACAACACTATTAACAATCAAGCTGAAAAATACGACGAGAAAGAATGTAAATAAGCAGTAAACTTGATCCGTCAATAAGTGAGGAATAAAGCCGACCATTGTTGTGGGTTTACGAGCACAGCGGAATGCTAACAGGAACGGGCTGGTAGCTGAACTATAAAAACCTCACTTCCTGGTTCCTGGACCGAGGTGCAATGATTATGATTGATTTATGAAGTACCTGCTTATAATATGACTTCACACCAGTTCTGACATTACCGAAGGGTTTTTTATGGGATATTATTAAATGACTTCTCCCGCTCTGTGCAAGCAGATGACGGTTGATAGTCATAGAAAGAAAAACATGATAAAATATTAGAATTACATCATTCTCATCATCATTTTAGAAACCAGTTTTTTGGATGAAGAAATCATCAAATATCTTGTGCCGCTTTAGGTGGAATGAGATTAATTAAGCTGTGATTGACTGGGCGCAATAGCCGTCGCGACGCAACAATAGTTTTACTGTAAAAAGATCGGGGGCTGCCATGTTTTTTTATCGATCGGGGGCCATAAGATATTAACACTACGTTTTATAAAAAAAGAAGTTTTAACCACGTGGAACGCCTCACAGCACAATCTTGAGCCCAAATGATTAAAATTAATCCTTAATTTTGTAACGCAAAACTTTTTTTCGAAGCTACACATTAATTTATGACAACTTTTAATACGAGACCAGGCGTGAAATCGCAAGTAAAACTTAATACGGTTCCTTTCGTTTGAATTTCCACAAATATTGACAAATAAATTAAAATATTCCTATGTGTGGTGTGCTCCAATGTATGTTTATTTATCGACTAGCTAACCCGCGCAACTTCGTCTGCGTCACAATTTTCATTACTGCTCCACTCTTATTGATCTTAGCGTGATGATACATTATAGCCGATATAACCGATATAACCTTCCCCGATAAATGGGCTATCTAACACTGAAAGAAATTTCAAATCGGACCAGTAGTTCCTGAGATTAGCGCGTTCAAGCAAACAAACAAACAAACTCTTCAGCTTTATAATTATTGGTATAGATTTCTGAGTAATTTTATGACTTATCAATGTAATGAGCATGGCAATTATTAATGTAAATGAAACAAATTCCGAATAAATAAATACAAAAATAAAAATTTCTTATGATGACATACAGTGTCCTTTGCTCTAAAATTTAAAATAAACGGTACCATTTTAGTCGTCTTACAACTGTAGCCTACTTCATCTATCCAATGACTACTACACATTTATAAAAAAAATATATATTAACCATATAATTATTTAAAAAAAAAAAATGAAAATATTCAATATCGTGTATCACGCCTGACGAAGTTTGAAACATCCAGGAGCGAACGCAGTCCGAGTCTTATATTCCAAGGACAGCGTGTAATGGAACGGCGACATTGTTTTGATACGTTAACATTATTAAAAAGGCGTTTCATAATTCTAATGCATTATTTTATTTATCTTAATGAATTATGAAAAAAAAAATCGCGCGCCTAGAGGTAGTTTCTGTCGGGCACATTAAGTGGGCCGCTTTTGTAAGACTTATTACTATTAAAATGGCACCATGTATACTATTGTCCCAACGTCATCTAGTAACATCGTATGTCAAAATATGCCCCGCATCTGTGCCATTCACAAGTGTGGGCAATTTCACGGAGTTCGCGTAACTCTGTTAGATTGCACATTACACGTCGCTGGCTGCATACATACATACATAAATGTTTAGCTTTCGAGGCAAGGGGAGGCTTTCCATCTTTTAATATAAGGTCGTGTTGAGTTAGGGATGTTGTAGATTTAAGCGCAGCGCCGTGTTCTGGTGGCAGAAATTGGGGAAGATTTATCACTGCCGGTCGTTGTCAGGGGTATGGTCGGCAGTGAAACGGTATGGGAGGCGGTTGCGTCTTTTTGCGAGGACGTGATCTCGTAGAAGGAAACGGCGGAGCGGGCCAGGGAGGAAGACTCTCTCGCTGACCCGATTCGTCGAAGAAGGACAGGACGGCGCAGGCGGCGGAATGCCGACTTGATGCCGCCATAAGAGGGGCCTGCAGACGATAGATCGGGGACTCTATCGTCCACGCTGCAAGGTCCCTGGAGTCGTGGTGATGTCCCAGTGTATCCGGACATCGCTGAAGGAAGAGGAAGCCCGGAGGCGGGCATAGAAGAGGGAGCCCAGAAGTGGGCCACGCTAGATGGGTCGTGAATGTCATGCATAGCAGTTCTCGCGACCCATCCATCAAGGCGAAAGTAGGTGCACAGGCGAAGTTTTTAGTGGGTGCAAGTCCCACATAACCACGTCGTCTCCCCGGATGACGTGGTATGCGATAGGCATTTTCTTCGCCAATAAAAAAAAAAGGAATGTTGTAGATTTAGGTTGTAGGTAACTGATGCATAATTCTTTGCATGATTTATGTAGTAATCACTTATTTATAATTTGTTGCGCCATTTCTTCTTCCTAGCTAAAACACTAGAGGAAGTGGTGACGGGCGGTGCGTTTTTAGGGGACTGTCTTTTTGTAAACGACGACTTTCAAAAAATGCTGGCACTCAGTCTTATTTGAATAAATGACTTTAAATTGAATTTCCCTTCATAAAGACAAGTTTCTTATATTGATCGTTGCTGAGATGATACTGTACTTACCCAGCTAATTTTCAACTGTACGTCGGTACAGTTGAAAATTAGCATTCAAAAAACTGGCCAAGTACGAGTCAGACTCGCGTGCAAATTCCGAACAAATTTAATTATTTTTAACATGTTTCTTTAACACTGTAGAATTCCTATAGGTTTTCCTGAAATCTGTAGGTAAAGATCTATTATCACAATTATTTTTTCAAAATTTTAGGCTCAGTAGTTTCGGAGATAAGGGGAGGGGGATGGTCATTTTTCATCTAATTTCTTGAATAACTTCAAAACCATTAATTTTAAAAATATAATTAAAACCTTCACAGTAAGCCCTTTCATTTTACATCACACGATATTATCCAAATTTTTTTATTTTTTATTTTCTAGTTTGACCCTCGAAAGTGACCCCCATACTAAAAAATTTAATCATTTACGTAACACGTTCGTGTTTGAGTTATAGAAGTCCATATGTGTACCAAATTTCTACCGAATCAGTCCAGTAGATCCGGAGAAAACTGGCTATGACAGACGGACGGACAGACACTCGAGTGACCCTATAAGGGTTTTTTGTTCGGAACCCTAAAAATTACTTGCTTCTCCAAGTTGCTTTAGACATTGGCAGAATAGTCTACATCGGCTTTGTTTGCCATATAAAAATATAGAAAAGAAATGATTTTCGTTTTGAATTTGAATGTTATTGATAAAAGTTTGTTCTAGTCGTACCTGCTAAAAGCTGGGTCAAACAAAATACATATGATGTAATGCAATATGTATGCGGCCATGTCTGTAGATCGACAGACGATTGATGGAGCAGACATTTGTTAGAGTGGAGACCGCGTATGGGCAAACGTAGTGTGGAGCACCCTGCGGCACGATGGATCGGTGATTTGAAGAAGGTGGCTGGCAGCGGATGGACTGCTCAAGACCTGTTGGCGCTCTTTGGGCTTACGTTCAGCAGTGGCAGGCATTTGGTTGATATGATGATGACAAATATGTATAATGTAGTAGTTTGCATTTTATTGGTAAACTAGGTGACCCGCGCGGCTTCGCTCCCGTCAACTGGCTATTCTACCTACTGACCCTAACCTACCTACCTACTCTACCTACTTACCTATCCTACCTACCATAGCTACCCTACCTTACCTACCCTACCTACCTACCCTACCTACCCTACCTACCACCCTACCTACCTACCTACCTACCTACCCTACCTACCTACTCTTTTTTTTTTGTATTTTAATTATGCTTATTATGCTATTCCGGACGAAGACTAATCCAAAAACACAAAAACTATGAAAATCGATCGAGCCGTTCTCGAGTTAGAAAAGTGTTCGAACAAACCCGACTTTGTTTTAAATATATTAAGAAGATTAAGAATTTTGTTATATTGTGAAAGATTCGACCTTTTTCTAGAAGACATTTTTTATATTAGCGAGACAGAAATAAAACGCATAAACTGAAGGAAGACGGACAGTGGTGGCTTATTAAAAAAAGGGTTCCGTTAGCAAACTTGGTACGTAACCCTAAAAATCGACTGGGTTCGCACGAATCAAAATCGTACGCGAAGGCTTAAATAATAGGGTCCCATTAGCAACTTTGGCACGGAACCCTATAATTTGCCTTGGCTCGCAAATCGAACCGTTTGATACTTAGCACGAATTAAAAACTTAGTTGCGAGCAACCTGGAAGTCTTTAAGACAAAAGTGAATAGGTTGCTTCTAGGCAAACGTGCTCCATCTTCGACCGCATCTCGCTTACCATCAGGTGAGATAGTGGTCAAACGTATGCTTATCTATTGTAAAAAAAAAAATATTCCACTCCCTATCATCTAACCAATGAGAACTAATCATAACACGATTTGACAGTTACTGTGGAATCGTGTTGTCATTCATTCTTAGTTCGGGTTCGGGACTAATCGTAAGTCTGTAGGTGATACGGAGTAGAATACGTCCGCAACTAAGCCCGAAACTACGGACTTCGGACTTAGAGAGTAGCCTCCCAAAATCGATCGCTCCCGTCACCGTGACCACCTTTGGTACGATACCTTATTATAAAAAACCAAACTACTAAACTAAACCTAAACCTAACTACTAACCAAAAAATGGACTCTGTCTGAAATACAAGATTTTTATTTATTATTATTAGCCTTGTTTCGCAAATCGAACCGTTCGTTGCTGCGCTCTAAACGGAATCAATCGCGGAGGCCTAGCAGTAGGGTCCCGTCAGCACAGCACCTTTGGTACGGGACCCTACATGCCTGATCCGCAAGTCGAACCGTCCAGAACTTCGCAAAACTAAATCAGTTTAAGACTCTACGATAAATGCACTTTAAACAAAACCAGCACCAGAGATTTAACCAAATATGGTCCCTAACAGTTTAAGACCTTTCAGAGACTAAACCGGAATTCTTTCGAAACACGACTGTGTTTAGAAATTGTGTGAGGTCATTCTCCAGCGGAAAATCTTAACACCGCAATTCAGAAAAACGCGTCATCAGTGCAACGCCATCTATCGACCATGTAAACTGACAAAATATTTGGCAGCGGAAGACGTTAAATAAGAAACGGGAAATAACGATAAGGTATTAAAATGTTTACTTTTATTTTGCTACGTCTACGTATTCAAAGATTCACAAATAACTCAATCAATGTGTTTTGGTGTAACATTCATGCTTTCATGCATTTTTTGGTTCCTCAATAGATGGCGCTCTGACTAATCAGAATATATAAGGAAGTTTCTTACTAAACTAAAAATTCAATACATTTTGATTTTGTGGATCGATTGTATCGATCAATAACGAAAAGGTATAAAATGATCACTCTTATTTTGCTACGTAGGTATTAAAAGTTTCACAAATAACTCAACAATTTTGAATGCTTTCGTGCATTTTATTATTCTCAATAGATGGCGCTCCGACTCATCAGAATACATTAGGAAGTTTCTTCCTAAACTTAAAAATTCAATATCTTTTGATTTTGTGGGTCGATGTTGATGAAATAAACGCTAAATGTTACTCGGGTTATCACTTAATATTTTCAAGTATTTAGATTTGCAATCTAATCTGTGGTTTAAGCGTGATGCTCCCACAAACGCACAGACAAACAGACAAACAGACAAAAATTTCAAAAATTGCATTTTTGTGTTTTATACCTTTTTCCTGAGTTTTCTGTGTAATTTTCATGCAAAAATATTCAATGTACAGACACGGTCAGTCTACGATTTTATTATATGTATAGATATCAGTCCATTTTTGTCAGTGTTGCTAAAAATTATGCATCTATTTTTAACTTTCTTTAACAAAAAGTCTCCGTTGCTCGTTAACTAGTAAAGCTATATTCTTTGTTCACAGGTGATAAGGTCACCTTTTAAGTTATCTTTGGACTCTTTTGACTTCTTTAAATAACGTTACTAAGCGTATCAATTTTTAACAGTATCAAAGTTTAAAGTTCTTGTTACGGAAAACCTTGATGTCTATGTTACGAAAAACTGGCCATGTGCGAGTCAAATTCTCACACAAAGGGTTCCGTACCATAAAAAAAACATGTTTCTTGCATGTGAACCACATACTCTGTGAAAATTTCAACTATCTACCTTTTGCAGTGCTTGAAATACAGCCAACTGACAGACAAACGGACGGACGGACGGACGGATAGTGGAGGCTTAGTAATATACTAGCTTCTGCCAGCGGCTTCACCCGCGTGGTTCCTAGGGAACATACTCCCGGGATAAAAAGTAGCCTATGTCCTTTCTCAGGCTCTAGACTATCTGTGTACCAAGTTTCATTTAAAACGATTCAGTAGTTTTGGCGTGAAAGCGCGACAGACAGACAGACAGACCGACAGACAGACAGAGTTACTTTCGCATTTATAATATAGTAAGGAAGTAAGGATAAGGAGTAAGGAGTAAGGAAGTAAGGATATTAGTAAGGATATAAAACGAAGAAAAAAAACAGAAGGCACAGTAAAACGTTTTCGTATCGTCTATAAAATAAATCATTATATAAAGTGAAGTACTGTTCTACATTATATTTCATGTATTATGATTGAGTTAACACAATTTTTCTACGACAGATCGGAACAGAGATCGGGGTTAAGTATATTTTGCCGAAAACCGGGATGGAATATCGTTTATAATATTTTGTTTAGAATTTAACCATAGTCTTTTATGAAACAACATTTAATTTACCCTTTAGGTATATTAATTCAAATCGGGATTGGACTTGAAGGATATAAAACTGATTATCTGGAACGCATTTTTATCCCCAACCATAAATTAAACCACTAATTAATTGAATTCATCGTCATGCTTGGCGCAAATAAACGCTTTAACTATCTATCTTTCTTTCTAATTTTAAATAAAATTCATCATACCGCCCAAAAGTCACACCAAGCCGCAAATTAAAAGTAAAAAGTAATTTAATATTGTTTATTTTCGGCCAGTGTTGTCACGCTAATTTAATAAAATAATTATATTGGAATTCCAATTCGATATTCAATATTGAATACCGTTGGGTTTAAAACAAAAATGTTTGTGGGAAAATTCCCATCGGCTCAAAAGTGTTTTCCGAGCGATATTTTAAAATATTATCCTACCTCCCTGTGGGTTTGCGGTAATTAATTTTGTAATCAGTACATTATTAAAACGTAGTGATAATGAGGCAATTAAAATATGATATTATATTTCGGAATACATAGTAGGTATTGTTATTTTATTTTATTTTTGCGGCGATTGATCTATATCTTTACTAATATTATAAAGAAGAAAGATTTGTTTGTTTGTTTGAATTGAACAGGCTCCGAAACTACTGGACCGATTTGAAAAATTCTTTTAGCATTGGATAGCTACATTATCAGGGAGTAACATAGGGTATATATTATCCCCGTACTCCCACGGGACCGGGAATTACGCGGATGAAACCGCGTGACGTCTACTAGTATTTAATAAGATAGTTATAACATCTATTTTGTATTGGAATAAAATAAAAATAATTCTATTAAGTCATCATCATCATCATGTTATCAGCCGAAAGACATCCACCGCTGGACGTAGGCCTTCCCAAATGTCGCCACAAGAACCTGTCCTGTACATCTCGCATCCATCGGTTACCCGCGAACCTCACAAGCGGTGCTATTGCGTATCTCAGTTGACAGCTCATAGTGAAGATCAGGTCATCAGTCCATCTTGTGGGTGTGTGTAAATTTAAGTTTTTAATTTTGTTTTAAACACTGCGAGTGATTTGATGTCTTTAATATAGTTTTATTTCTAGCGTACCTACCACGCGCGTATCCACTTAAGATTATTGTATAATTGTGTTCTTTCATGATTTTTTTACCGTAGTTAGTTCTGTTCTCGTTGTTCAATTTAGTTAGTATTTCTTAAGCTATGATAAGATTTTTATCAAGTTTTATGTCAGAATTTTAATTCACCAGTCATCTTTCTTATCAGTATGCATGTTGTGTAAGTGTATATTTGTAATAGGTTAAATATTTCTGTTTTACGGTGTGTTCACATCTCGGTGTAAACATAGTTCCAAACACGTAACGGTAGATTATATGATATTGCGTACATTTTCGATTATTTTCGTCACGCGGCCCAATCAGCTGATCGCTCCATAACGTCACCAGCTGACTGATTAGCTGTCGGTACATAGGTTCTGTAGTGAATGCAATTATAGTATATCGATAGGGAACAATTGTTACGAATTAATCAAGTGAGACTACTGAATGGGCAGTTGTTTATGTGTATTATGCTAAGCCCACAAGTAAAAGAGCTCGTGGCTAAATCATAACAGCAACAGGGTTAATCTTCAAGGATAAGCAACGCTTGCCGAGGTCGGTCTGTGGATGGGTGACCATCTTAATATTTGGAGATATGCGGAACAGAGAGTAAAGTCCTGCAAACCTCCATTGAAAAGGGAGGATCCTCCTAACAGACAGTTGTTGTCCGGCGGGCTACTGCCCGATAGTTGATATTCTGGTTATATGTTCAAATCGCACGGCAAACTCTGCTTGCGCGATGCAGGATTTTGACGTAGTAGTTCGCTGCTAGTTAGATAGATGGCGTCGCGGCTCGTTTTGTTGCGATGTTAATTTGCTCCGTTAGTTTTTTTGTGGCGGCATTGATGCCGCTATAAATATATCGAAATTTCTCCGTGCCTCGGAATATACGTTTAGCCGTTGGTCCCGGCTGTCATTTGTAGATTTTTGGCCGTCGTTTCAGATTGTCAGAAGCCAAATCTGTAATGGCTTCTGGAGGTGTGGTAGGCAGACGCTCCACGTAAAATACTGGTATTCAGCTGAATCCAGTTCGACTGGGAGCCGAACCCAATATATTTGGGAAAAGGCTCGGCGGATGATGGTGATTAGTAGGTATGGATTTGCAATCCGTAGTCAGTCGATGACTTTGAAAAACCCAGAAAAACCTCATAAAACTGGGAGTTTTAAGTTAAGAGTGAATAGGTTACTTCTAGGCAAGCGTGCTCCATCTTCGACCGCATCATCGCTTACCATCAGGTGAGATAGTGGTAAAAAAATCGCCTATCAATGGTAAAAAAATAACTTCCAATGCTTCGAATTCGCGATACCACTCTTGTGCTGTACACAACAGTGCTTACCTCCACTCAAGACCAAGGTCAAAATTAAATAATAATGAAACGCTTGGCCAAAAATAATTCAGCACGTCCAAACTTTTTTGTGGCAAACAGACTGTGATATTCGATACGGTATTCCATCTATAACCCTTAAGAACAACGGACTGTCCCAAACAGTGCCACAATCCGTCTCTGTCACCAGTAGCTTTATATTATACTCTGTGCCACAGAGTACGGAAACTGTAGACAGTAACTAGAGACGCAGTCAATTTTTTTTTAATAGTTGTCCTAGTTTCTCATCTCAGTTGTCATCCTCCGGCTATTTTTTCACTATTGTTAGGCACACGTTTCACCACTACTACCTCATCCGATAGTAAGCGATGAAGATGACGCACGCTTGCCTTATTAAGGAGAGTAGTGGAAATCATGTTTTTCTTATTCCAATGCTGCTTTTGCACGCAACTTCCTAAACGAATTTCACATTTTTTCCCGTTCCGGTAAGAATTTTGGGAATTCTTCTCTTAGTGCTATCCTACTCCAAGGAACCTATAAGCCAAATTTCAGCTTTCCACGACTAGTTGTTTCGGCTGTGCGTTTTCTGTCAGTCATTCAGTTACTCAATCACTCACGTATGTCACCAGTAACGCAAGAGTATATAATTATATTGATTTCATTGCGGGACCAAAGACAGTTGAATCGTTTCACGAGAGTCGTCTAAATTTACTGACTCCGCATTTTTCTGGTGATTCTGGCTTTCGTTCTTTCATTTTTGGTGTTGCATGCCATATTATGACAACCGATATCCTCACAATTTTTCAATCTGCAGTACTATTTTCTTACCTCTTTAATAATTCTCCTTCACTAATAATATTCGTGCCCACAAAAGAAACGCTGAGCGCAAGGTACAGTTGTCAGATCCATTGTTCGAATTTTCACGGGCCATCACTCCGTCCGTCAATTGGCAACCACTTACCCACTCAATAAAATAAAAATAAAAAGAATCTTATACTTCTTGCTTAAATTTAAAATAAAATTTTTAATATAACACTAATGTTTATCAGGAATCCCTTAAACAGTTGAAGGCCCCCTCAAAGTTTTTCCAATTGGTTCTGTTTTGGGCTACTTGTAGCCATTTTGGCTGACAGCCATTATTTATATGAAGAATGTTGCCAATCACGGGCAGTGCCCACCTTAGTGATTCCATACTCTATATCTGTACTGTACGTACTTGTGTCTGAGATGTCATCTGACAAAATATCGACGTCTGCGGCCGGCAGCCTTTATGGATGTCTAGTATTACTTGTTCACTATTTTTAATAGCTGTTGTATTGTCTTATTTTTTATTTTGAGAATGCCTGTGTTAGGTTTTCTTTATTGGGTGTATATTACTATAAGAACCGTGGGTCAAGGTCATTATTAGGATTCCGTACCCAAAGGGTAACCAACGAAATCGTATTGCTAAGCTTTCGCCGTCCATCCGTCTGTCCATACGTCTGTCTGTCTGTCAGCGGGCTGTATCTCAAGAATCATAATAGGTAGAAAGTTGAAATTTTCACAAAGTGTGTATTTCTATTGTCGCTATAGCAACAAATAATAAAAAAAAAAAATAAAAGAAACATGTTGTATCTTCGGTTTATGTTACTGAACCCTTCGTTGTGAGAGTTCGACTCGCACCTGGCCAGTTTTAGAACTCAATTGACGATATCTACATAGCTTGAATGGACTCCGACTGAAAACCGAAAAGATTGACGCGAACTAGCAAAGAACAGGGTTGTGTGGAAAGGGGAGGGAAAAGCCTTTGCCCAGCGGTGGGGCAAAAAAAAACTAGATAGAGACTAGGATTGCTATAAAACAACAAAAAGACCAAAGAAAATATGAATGGATTGTGTGGAGGATAGTATATAGCAAGAGAACCGAGGTTACCGACATAGCCCGAATTAAAAATTGATTGATTGATTGATTGAAGGATCGCCAAACTAAAGTGACAGTGAGCAAGGCACTGCAGCTCACAGAACAGATGGTCGATGGGGCCGAAAAGTTCTGGAGTTCGCGTATTGGAAGACGCAACGTTAGAAGGCCTCCTACAAGGTGGACCGATGACCTGGTGAAGGTTGCGGGTAGCCGATGGATGCGAGACGCGCAGGACCGGTCGTTGTGGCGACTCTTAGAGGAGGCCTATGTCCAGCAGTGGACGTCTTTCAGCTGATATGATATACAACGTGGAATAGAATAAACGAGGCGTCATTATAATCATCATTTTGAACAACTTTTACTACGGCACCAACTCCAAAATGAATCAGCAGTGCGATTCTGCCGGTCGATTCTGTAAACATGTCGAAGTGGAGGCTTGGGTGAAGTGATGACGAAGTGAGCTGTCAATCCAAGTAATCAAGATTCATGGAGTGAGTTGTCATTCCAACTCACTTCGTGATCACTTCGGCATGTTTACAGAATCGATCGGCAGCTGTTCAGTGTACCCCTTTTCAAGATTTGTGTTCATGTTGTTACACCTATTATATTTAAAAAAAAAAAACTTCCAAAAACCGAGTTAAAGTTCTGTCTGGCAGGTTTAAATTAATGTCGGTCTAATATTAAATTGTCTGTTCAAAGTGTTTTATAGTATTGAAATTGAAGTTATCGAGTCCGATAATGGTCCCGTTTGGGCTGTAATAACGATTAGTAGAAGAAGAATTGGTTACAGGCTCACCCTTTTTTACATGGAACCTAAGTTTTATGTCGCTATCGTGAATTATTGAGGTAATTTCAGGATTCTACTTATGGTTAGATGCAGACCCCTCACATAATTATGCGAAATACCTAATTGTAGTAGTGATTATTTTTTTAATTTATAGGGAAATTCAAGAGAACCAAGGTTACCGACAAAGCCCGAAGGATCGCTAAACTGGTGGGAACAGATGGTCGATGGGGCCGAAAAGTTCTGGAATGGCGAGCGCGTACCGGAAGACGCAACGTTGGGAGGCCTCCCACGAGGTGGACTGATGACCTGGTGAAGGTCGCGGGTAGCCGATGGATGCGAGACGCACAGGACCGGTCGTTGTGGCGACTCTTGGGGGAGGCCTTTGTCCAGCAGTGGACGCCTTTCGGCTGATATGATGCTGAGGAAAATTCTTATCTCTGATTGGTTGGGTCTTGTAACTTAGTTTTTTTGGTAAAATTTGTTTTTTATGCAAAAAGTTCTAAGAGCAATTCCGAAGTAACTCGTAAATTTGAAAACACTTTTTTTTCTGTTAAATGAATAGTAATTATTCATTTGACAGAAAAATAAATTGATATTAACAAACTTAATTTGCTACTTATATCTTAGATCAGATAAATTAACAAAAGATGTGTTATACCTTATTTGTAAAACATATCAGTTAGCAAATACGAAGTGTCACGTTTAGACTGATAATATTATATTTTAAGGCGATAATTTATTTATTTTTTTATTTATTAATAAGGCACACCAACAACTGATTTACAAAATTAATGTTATAAATTGTCACGTCAAATGTCCTGTGTAAATAAGCCACTCACAGGCATGCACAACTTTCACAAAACCAGTTGACATTATACATAAAAAACACTAGACAAAAAATTGAGCAATAAAAGTAAAAATAACAGTAACAGATTGAAAATTACTAAAGAGATTTATTGTAAAACATAAGGATAAATTGATAGAAATTGAAATAATTAAATTTTAAATAATTGAATAATAAAATTGAAATAGATAACAATTAACAGGATAAAAACAAATTAGAATTATAAAATTAAAAATTACAAAACATCAAATTAAATAATGCACAAAAAAAAGTCAAAATATTATAAATTGGAATCAATGATTGTCATGACATAAAGTGCAATTAAAAAGGAACTACGGATCATCAATCTGACTTCATAACTTTGGACTTAAATTGGGCTAGTGAGTCTGAGAAGATGTCGATGCTGTAATGGCTGTTAGAGCAGATCTTATTGTTGTATAAGCGAATAATAAGGCCGTTTTGAAATTTATTTTTCTCTTTAAGTATGTACTTGTAATAGGGATTTGATATGTAGGTTATTGTTTCTTATTATGCATTGTAATAAAAAATTTACCTAAATTCCTTTAGAATTAAAAAAATCTACCTAAATTCTAAAGGAATTTAGGTAGATTTTATTATTTTTATTTTATATGATTATCTTTTATTTTAATTTATTTATTACAATATTATACAATAAATACTGAATACATAAAAACGCCTAACATGGTATGCGCACAGGTATTTCGGTGGTGCTATTTTAAGGGGACACAGACCACTTAGGAGAATCAGAAAAAAAATCACGCTACCCGTCACTGTAAAATTTTCCCAATCAACCTTGAACCTAATGCGCTAACGATAAAGATAAAAAATAAATTTGACAGATTGTGTGATAATTATTATGATTCTAATATGATTCTCCTAAAGTGGCCTTTTGAGCCCCCCTGGTCTTATTCCTCAAAGTCCTGGTGCCTTTTAAAATTTCCTTTCCTCTAGAAGGCTATACCAGGAGAAGTAGAACTCCACGTCCTTATCCCACCGGCCCCCTTCTACCATCGGACATACAGACGCACTGCATCTTACCATCCCTACCTTGTTGCTATTCCCCCAATTCGTACGAAGCGTTTCCAAACGTCTTTTATAATGCGCACAGCAAAGGAATGGAACTCTGTGCCTGCGTCTGTATTTTCAAACGCTTACAACCCTAATCTCTTCAAAGTTAGAGTGAACAGGCTCCTTCTGGGTAAACTCGCTCCATCGTAGACTTTGTCTCTATCTTCTCTGACCTTGAGTTAAGACCAACAAATTAAAAAAAGTAGGTTACAAACATCTTTGTACACTGCAGTAGGTACACTCCTGATTGCTTTTTTCACAAAAGGCTTAACAATTTCCAAAGCCTTAAAACCAAAATAACAAAAGTTGCCGACACAATAAAGTTACCCTTTAAAAATATAACAGACACTACTCGTAAAATATAAACGGTAGACTTTAGAAACAAAATAGCTAATAATATTGTTTAGGACGAGTTTTTAACGGTGGTCGTAAACTTGAGATCGTTGGAATATTTTCATGGCGCTTCAACAGATGTACTTGAGCTGAGATAAACCTTTACATTGAAATATACCGAGTGGTTATCATATTTTTAAATGAAGACAGATTTTATACTTTTAAGATTTTTTTTATGAGAGGTATTAATTTTACGTCAGCTTTTTTATGTATCGTTGAATTTATTGGATCATTAGAGGGCAAGGAGTATTAAGATAAGTATAGGATTTTATTAAGTTTTGAATCTTGTTTTGATCACATGTTTCTGTAGGTTACTTATAAACGGTGACATTTTAGCGTTTCACAATGGCAAGCAACCGACATAAACTACCTCTAGGTGCGCTTATTTTTATTAATAATATTCTTTTTCTTAATTAAAAATAAGTACATAATCCATAAGAATATACATATAATAAAATAGTAAATCTTGAGGTGTATGTTTCCAATTGGCGCGAAAACTACTGAACAGATTTTGTACAAATTTTGCATAAATGATCTTATAGGTTCGGTCAGGCTTATAGGCTATATTTTATTACCCTATGTGCTATGGAGGATGAGCAATATTCAAAACGTCTGTTTTGAACGAGAAGTAGCCCATGGTTCGAACCTCACCAACAGATATTATTTTTGTATTTATTTTCCCCTTTGAACTGTATTTTACACCATTATATTGTCAAAATAAAAATATAATGGGGTTTTTCATACGTAAAATAACATTTAAATTTTTTTTCCACATTTTTCCAAACTGTTAAGTGAGGAATTGTTACAGATTACAATATTGCAGATACTTATGGGTCTAACCTTAGCAATGTTTATCATCACGTTATACTTTCAAGGAGCTGAGCAGCGAAAACCCATGACATAAACAAGATCAGCTATTAGGATTATGAAACACTTTGTTAATAATGTTTACGTATAAAAACAATGTTACCGTTCCATTCCGCGTCGTCTTTGGAACACAAGGCTTGGAATGCGTTCACTCTTGGATGTTTCAAACTACGTCATGCGTCGTGATTATAAAATATATATTTTTTTAATAATATTGTTGAAATGTTCATATTTTTAGGTTTCCGAACAAAAAACGGAACCCTTATAGGATCACTCGCGTGTCTGTCTGTCTGTCTGTCTGACCGTCTGTCACAGCCAGTTTTCTCCGGATCCACTGGAGCGATTCTATTGAAAAATGGTACACATATGGACTTCTGTGACCCGAAGGCGTTACGTAAATTATTATTTTTTTAGTATGGGGGTCACTTTTGGGGGTAAACCTAGAAAGTTAAAAAAAAAAGTTTTTGGAACAATATCGTGTGACATATCAAATGAAAGGGCTTTTTGTGGGGGTTTTAACTATATTTTTTTCATAATTTTAATTAGACGAAAAATGACCATTCCCCCCTTATCTCCGAAACTACTGAGCCTAAAATTGAAAAAAATGGAGATAATAGATCTTTACCTAAAGATTACAGAAAAGCCTATATGAAGTCTGTAGTGTTAAAATAACATGTTAAAAAAAGAAATTCGTTCGGAACCATTTGCACGCGAGTCCGACTCGCGCTTGGCCAGTATTTTTTTTCAATGAATGTGTAGTCTTTGGATAGATGAAGTGGACTGCCGTTGTAAGATGGCTAAAATGGCACCGTGTATTATAGAGAGCAGTAAAGTCAAGTCTCTGTCATGAAACATATGCATTTGGGGCCATTGATAAATAAAAAACCCAAGATGCACAGTCTCGAACAAATGCAACACTCGAAACTGTCGTCAAAAACTGAAATGTATCAAGTGTCATGTGTGAGTTGTGTGTAGTTATATTATAAACATTTTTTTTTGCAAATTCAACCTTACACGGATCGCTTAAAGTTGTTTTTACAAAGCAGTGCAGTATGGCGAGCGATGCGAGAATGTTTGAAACTAGCGCACAATTATACATATTGCGCTTGTTTTTTGCGGACGTTTTTGAGATGCTGATTGTGTATCTTGGGTTTTTTATCTATCAATGTTTGGGGCACAAAAATAATGTAATGTTCAATGCAAGCGTCGAACCCAAACTCCGCAGCACGTTCGAACTCCTGGGTACTACTTACTTTACTTGACCAACCACAAACCAGAAAACACACTACGATCTACATATTTAAACCTTCCATCTGAAAACTTTTACATTCAAAAACTTAGAAGAAATTAAAAAAAAAACACTTTATAACTATTGCACTTAACACTAGCTATATTTATTGCGCCCCGACTTCGCAGGCACGTCCAAAGAATACTAATCCTTTTTGAACGCAGAACCTCAAAAACAAATATGGCGGAAAACCGTTGAGCATCAAAAATTCGATGGGTTTCCGGGCCCCGATGACTTTCTTTTTTGCGCTTTCCTGTACCCCAAATTAAATGGCCGCCATGTTTTTATTTTAACGTACGTGTTCAGCGGTTGTTGTTTGCGGGTCAGAAATTGGCGGAAAAATTTGGTGTGGCGCGAGTCATGTTCGGGTTTGTTTCACGGGATTTGAGTTTTATTAATTTTTGCTGAGTTTGAATTTTTTTTTGTGATATATTACAAAGTTTATAATGCAATCTTACTTGTATTGATCTCCTTAAGCAATAAACGATTTTAGATTGAAGATTTATGCGATAGTTCAACTGCGATTATTTGTGCTTGTGCAGCATTTTATGTCGGCATTGTAAAAATACGCTGTCCGGTAGAATACCAATAATAAGCAGTAGGTATACACGAGCTTCTAATCCAGTGACACAGTTTATTTTGTAACACCTAAAGTTTTCTTAGGGCCTGTTTCAAGATGTCCTTTACTTCTACACTAATATTATAAAGAAGAAAGATTTGTTTGTTTGTTTGAATTGAATAGGCTCCGAAACTACTGGTCCAATTTGAAAAATTATTTTAGCATTGGAAAGCCACATTATCAGGAAGTAACATAGGCTATATATTATCACCGTACTCCCATGGGAACGGGAACTACGCGGGTGAAACCGCGTGACGTCCACTAGTACCAAATAAATTGAGTAATGGAACTGGATTTACTTAGAACTTAATAATAGATGAACAAACAGGCCCTGAGGTTTATAACATTTTTTTTACTATTAATAGGCATACGTTTGACCACTATCTCACCTATGTAAGATAGAAAGATAGATGGTAAACGATGATGTGGTCGAAGATGGACACGTTTGCCTAGAAATAACCTCTTCACTCTTGCCTAAGTAACCTAAAGCAGTTTCAAAGCATCAGTTTCCAATTTGCTTTGACATACAAAATACCCATCAAACTCGCTGCCAAAGTTCTGCCTAGCCAATCTTTTCTCAATGCATGAGATATGCTCGTATCAAACAAAGAAAAATCGACTTTCGACCGCACAAAACCCCCAACAAGTAAAATACTCCAGAACTTTTCCCATCTCGGGTAAAAATCAAAATAAATACAAATAGTTGCAGTTACTTATCTTGTCGTACGTTTGTGAAGTTGATAGGATACGAGTCAGCGACGCATTCGGGGCCAGTCGTGGCGAGTAAACTGTCACATGACTGGTTGATAAACACATCTTCAGTGATACTGAGATGTTGGTTGTTCAATTGTGTTGGACAGAGTTTCTTACATCGGCGACTTAAAATATGCAAAATATCAAATGCTTTCAATGCAGTAACACAAAATTCACAGTGATAGCTAAAGCAATTTTGTGTCAACAGTTTAAAGGAGACTCGAGTGTGTTATCTGGCAATTTTTCAACATATTTATTTAAAAAGCCTATCAAACCCACTACCAAAGTTTTGCCAAGCCAATATCTTCCCCAATGCATGTGCTATGCTTGTGTCAAACAAAGAAAAATCGACTTTCGAACACACAAAACCCCCAACAAGTAAAATACTCCAGAACTTTTCCCATCTCGGCTAAAAATTACTTATCTTGTCGTACGTTTGTGAAGTTGATAGGATACGGGTCAGCGATGCAGTCGTAGTCAGTCGTGGCAAGTGGCCAGTAAATTGTCACATGACTGGTTATTATCAACACATCTTCAGTGATACTATGTTGGTTGTTCAATTGTGTTGGACAGATGTATTATATCAGCGACACAATATGGCGCGCGGCGATTGCATGTTTTTATGGAATTGCGTTGATATTGATTGCCGCTGTCACATAAGCGGATGTTCACGAAAATTTGTGTATTCTCCCCATTTTGACCTATAGTGCACAAACTTGGTCTTTGAATATTATTCAAAAGTTCAAATTCAAGGTTTTCCAATGTGCTATAGAGCGCAGTAGGTATACTTTGTGTTAAATAAAGGGATCACGTTAGAAACACTATAATGCGCTCCAAAACGAATCGTTGACGTGGCTCAGAAGGCTACCCAGCTTAAATGGGAATGGGTTAGACATGTATGCCGCATGCTCATCGAGTGGTGGGCCTATAAAACACAAAATTGGTGCCCTGAAATCGCGAGACGGGCCGCGGCAGACCACGAAGGAGATGGCGGGACCACTTGGATGTCTTACTTGGCAATTGGCTGAATGTGGCACAAAATTGGGCATAATGAAAGGAGTGGAGCAGTAGACAGCAGCCCAGCAGTGGTCCAGCAGTGGAACATTTCAGGCTATTTTTGAGATAAACCCGCCACACATTCCCAACCAATGCAACTCCTGAAAGCCAGAATCAAAAGTGGCGACCACCAGAAAAACGCCGAGCCAATGAAGGCGGAGAAACGATTCAACTGTCTTGGATCCTGCAACGAAATTAATTAGAAAAGTGCAGCGGAGGAGTAGGAAAAAAATATATATATAATTTCCACTTCCTTCCTTATCAAGCAGGAGACAGAATAGAGCTAGACCAATAGGCACCAAGGGACATATACAACTGGGTTAAGCCCAGTTGTCAAGCACCACGGATTATATATTAACACTAAAACTAATATGGGTCCTAAATTGTGAGCTACTTTTGATTCCAGTAATTGGTATGGCAAAATCGCTTGAATGCACGGAAATTTGTTCTGGTTACACATTTCAGGCTAGCTATTTTTTATTTATTGCTAAAGAAGAAACATATTTACATATATAAAATAATACAAAAATACGATGATAACCATCCATTACTTTACCAAGGCACTGTATGCAGTGCCTTGGTAAAGTAATGGAATTTTTAGAGTATATTTTGCTGTGTATACTAAGTGGAATGAAAAAGATATACTCTATACAAAAACAAAATACAGCTAGAGCTTAAAAAAATGGGCGTTCTAAATATATGGTTTCAAACATGGAACAAAACGATTATGGTGCAAAAGTTGGTTCGAAAGAAAGTGAACATTATAATATTATCTGCTAATGGATACGTACCTATATTTAAAAGAAAAAAAGAATGATTTAGCATGAACAGGAAATGGTGTAAGTGAATCGGATTTTATACCTAGACTAGCTTTTGCCCGCGACGTTGTACGCCCGTATCCCGTACCCGTTCCCGTAGAAATTTCGAGAAATCCTCAATTAGTGCTCTCCTACACTCCCCAAGGAACTTGCATGACAAACAGCTTTCTACAACCAGTAGTTTCGGCTGTACGTTGTCTGTCAGTCACTCAATCAGTCAGTAACGAAATCCTACTAAATAATCCTATTATAAACGCGAAAGTTTGTATGTATGGATGTATGGATGTTTGTTCTTCTTTCACGCAAAAACTACCGAATAGATTTTAATGAAAATATACAATAATATAGCTTATACATTAGCATAACACATAGGCTATAATTTTTAAAGATAGTGTGTGAATTGTCCAAAATATAACGATAATTTAATTCCTATACAAAATGTTCATGGGTTTCGTAACTGTCAAACATTTAATGTTTATCCCACCGATACGGTAAACTCTCCCCTCAAATTTAAGAACGTATTTAAATACAGGTTTCGAATCGACAACATATATCTACAATATTCGGATAGTGGCGTATTTTACATTTGTAAAATGTAGAATAATGTCAGTTATTAAAAAGGATTGACATATATTTTGGTTGTCAAATATTTATGCGTGCGTTCAGAAATGTATTTATATTGAACGAATATGAATAAATTCGTATTATTCGTATCATGATAAAAAAAAAACAAAAGGAGATAACTCGTACATAGGTTAACCTGATAGGAATTGTGGCAATTTGATGTAGATGAAATCAACTTATTACTTAATGCAGATACCCGTAATGCCATCTATTGACACAAACAGTACTTACGACAGCATGAGAATTACGTCAAAACATATTTTAAGTCTTTAAATATTTTGACAGTTCAACTTCAGATTCCATAGATGGCGTTACGCATTTGACCTCATGTTTTTTATCGCAGTGTTATTAATATTAGAATATTCGTAAACAGGCGTGCGCTTACATTTGCTAAGCTTAACTTGAGTTGCTTAATAATGACGGGCCTAGGGCCAGGGGTCACGTCATACCACCTTCGAGCAGCTGGCGAAGTCCCATGATAGAGGAGTCGCGAAAAGATTTGAATTAGATTAGCTAATCGGATGTCTAACTGTGTTCTAAAAACTTAAAAAGTAGTTTCTTAACTTTTCCTCAGCAGTGAAGGAACGACGCAGAAGAAGAAAAATGCGAACATGATATAAGAAGGCCACTCAAATGCGCATAATTCTACGAATAGTGTTAAAATTTCTGACGGCACACACCATAATCAAGAAGATAATTAGGTTATTTTGGAAGATAGCCTGTGTTGTTCCGTTGCTTCAGCATTCATTTATTTCTTCCCTGTTCGGGGAACCCACCGACCAAGCAGACCATCAATACGGATAATAGTGACAAATGTTTTTGGGAAAAAATAAGGAGAATATTTCCATGAAAGCGTCCATGGAAAAAAATGATAAATATCATCTGATTAAGTTCTATAATTTGTATTAACATATTTAATTTCTATAACATGTTGCAAAGGCACTCGGCTGAAAGTCACATATAACTAACCAAATTCCCAGTGAGCCCATGATACGTCATGACCATTTCAGGGCCAGAAATTATCTGTTACAGGCTCAGGATTTACAGTGGAGGGTGCACCCTCCAGTGCATCATGGCATTGATTCCAGGCAATGACGCCAGAGGCGGACTCGCGTAGAGAGTTTTCGAGATGGTAGTGCTGGAGCCGTACCCACTTCTCCTTCTGCTTCCCAACGTGAACAAATCCTCGGAATGGTGAGGTCGCTCCGCGAAACCTATGGCGCACTTGGGCGGAGGAAGGCCGGCTAAGCCAGGTGTCCTACGCACAACGGAACGGATGAGAGTCTAAATGCGGATAACGGAGTCTCAACTCTAATTTACTCTATCTGTTGCGGGGGTAGACTTCTCTTCTGGTTGGTTTTCCCATCTCCAACTTTATGTAGTTCTATCGCGTGTTAACAACCCTAAGAACTTTCTTCAACATCGTGTCGTGTCGTGTTTGTTATCGTTAAAACGTTTCTCATTACAAAAATTACTAGGGCTGGTCGGCGTTTTGAATAGAAGCGGTGATACACCCAATGCCTTGCATAACAGTCTTCCGAATTCCTAATTCTAAGAGCAGTCAAGCAATGCTAGATGTTGACTGTTCGTATATCATCTTAGCGACATCATTTTACTATCCGAAATACACGCGAACGAAGTCGCGGGCAACAGATAGTAATTTATAAAATTTAATTGTAAAGGGGTGGGATCCTGGTATCCTGAAACACATCCCTCGAGCATGGCTTAGGCACCAGTCTCCCACACGTATGTACTTACCTGAATTATGTATGGTATCTGTCCTAGGTAAAATAATTTATGTAAATTGTAGTGAAAAATAAAGTTTATCCTATATTAAAAGAAAAAATGTGGCTTTTCTTGGTATCTATACTACTATTAGCTAACCTGACAAACGTTGTTTTGCCATATAAATAAAAAAAAAAACTAGCCTACGACCTATTCTCAGTCCTACCAAATAAATTAGTCACGCCGTTTCGGAGGAGTTTTTTCAGAAACACTGTTACACGAGATTTTTATATTATATTAGAAGAAGATTAGATTATATAGCTAAAGAGTTTGTTTGTTTCTTAGAACGCCCTAATTTCAGGAACTACTGGTTGGAATTGAAAAATTACTTTAGTGTTAGATACGTTTTATCGAAGAACGCTAAAGGCTATATAATATCACGCTACGAACAATAGGCGCGGAGCATTAAGGAAAAATGTGGCGCAGACGAAGTTGCGCGGGTCAGCTAGTAATTATATATATAGATGATGAAATTAGAATGTAAAATTAAAATTAGATTATAGAATAAGAAATATATCGATAGAAAGTTATCTTAATATTGTAACTCTACTGCAGCGACATTTTCAATGTTATTCGTATTTTACTATGTGAATCCTCCTGCGGCTGAACACTGTTTCCCAAAATACAAGCTTAAGCTTAGTTTGGGAATCAGTAGCAGTACCGTTTGTTCTATACACAAATACGATGCATTTATGTTAGATTAATAGGAAGAATATCTTAACTGGCGACAATAAAGAATTTTATTTATTTATTTTATTAAATACATGTTTTATTTTAAGACATCAAAGCATTAGGTAGATTAAAAGCAAATATTTATGGTCTTATTAAATCTTTTTTATCCGAGGCAATCTCTGCGTCTAGGGAAATAAGTCAAGCAAATGAAGCGTTATCTAATCCTGCTTTCCATATTAATAAGATTGTCATCTTGTCCTTTGCAAATACAGTAGATAATTTGCATCACAATTTACAATATAAAATAATAAATTATAAAATAAAATAAAATAAAAAAATATAAAGCCTTATATTTCCTTCTTAAATACAAAATATTAATTAATTAAAATGCAACACTTTGTTTAGCAGGAACACCTTAAACAGGTGAAGGCCTCCTCCATGTTTTTCCAATTGGTTCTGTCTTGGGCTACTTTTAACCATTTTGGGCCGGCAATAGTTTTTATATCATCCTCCCTCCCATCTTGATATTGGGCGACCCTTTTTTCTTTTCCCTTGTGGCCCGGTCCATGAAGTTACTCTTGCAGTCCATCTCTGATCCTGGTATCTTGCTACATGTGCAGCCCATTTCCATTTTTTACTTTTGGCATATTCAAGCGGATCTATCGAATTTGTGGTTTCTCTTATTTTTGTGTGTCAAAATTTTTTGGATTTTCCTAATAGCAAACTTCGCTCCATTCCCCGTTGGCAGCTTATTAGTTGGTTATTGACCTTTGATGTAAACTTCCAAGTTTGGCAGCCATAGATCAAACACGGTAGAATGCATGTGTTCTAATCCTCGTTTTTAAGCTAGTCGGTAGACCTCACTGTTCCGAGGATTTGTTGCCGTTGGGTAGCCACTGCCTCGCATTCCAGGATGACGTGGGCGGCTAATTCTTCGGCGTTAAAGCAGCCCCTGCAGAGTGGGCTGTCTGTGGCGCCTATTTATTATTATTATTATTATGTTGTAAAGTGTTAAAGTGATGTTTGTTTAGGGGGCAATGGCAGGGGCCATTGCCCCAATTATAGGGACATTCAGGGGATTATCCCTATAATTATTCCGAAGTTATTTCTACTTAGGCTCCACTGTTATATACTCTCCAGGGCGTGGTGACATTCAAAGATTAATTTACTGTTGGTTTGTTTGTTTTCTAGGGCTTTGAGCACAGCTTAGCTGTCAGATACAAATCTTATTGCGTAGTTGTTTATCCCTAGACACTTTACTGCTGTTGCGGCTTGTGTTATAAATCGAGAAATACAACAAACTATTAAAGATAAATTTAATATAACATTCGGGATCGACAGCTTAACGTGTTATGCGGAGGGGTATATTGTTGTCGGTCACCCATTCACGGATCAACCTCGGCAAAATTGCTTAACTTTGAAGAGAACTTATGCGCCTGTTTAAAAGAGTGATTTAAAAGCCTGTCCTTGGAGTTTCTTGCACGTTCTTCTCCACGGGGTCTACTCTTTAGAACGTGCAATTGCCGCGCTGGAGCTAGGGTAGGTGACTGTGTTTTGCTGAAGAAAAACTTGCTGCTCTTATCGCTTACGCGGCGGAACTGGCTTTATCTATTTGACTATCGGACCTTGACAATTGAAAAGTGCATGTAATTGATTTATTTGAATTAGCCATAGCAGCAGATAATCAGCATCACAATTTACAATCACGGCATACTTGCTACTACATATCATTCGTCTCAATACCCTGGGGCTAGCTTTGAATACGTCACCTAGCAACGTTCGTATGTTTGTCGGTGTCTCGCAGACAGATACGTCCACTTTTGTTACGGCTATCTTGAAACTAGCAGGCGTTGGTCACGAAAACAGCGGAAAATCTTGTTCTACTGAATAAAAAAAACACAACCGTCACAGTCGCGAGACAATCAGCAGAGTTGTTTTTTTTATTTTTAATTGACCATTGTTATAGTTTTTTTCTTGGAAATTATTCATTTAAGTAAATAATTATAACTCAAAATTGTTAACAACAACCATAGTTGCATTTAATATAAGATAATGGTGGTTATGGTTTTTTAATTACTTTGAAATTGAATTATATTTTAAATTACTTTGACATTTAACTGACTTGAATTAAATTAATTAAATTGAATTATTATTGCTGTTCTGTTATATTTGGACTGTTAAATGTTTATAATAGTGGATAAATTTGAAATTGTTTCATGCCTATGTAATAAGTGTAACCTACCCTATATTTGTACGCCGTTAAGGCAAAACATGACTGATATATATTATGTAATTTAATTGTAACATATTGCATGCCATGTGTGTGTTTACTCATGTTTTGGACAAATAAATGATCTTATATTATCTTATCTTATATACACAGTGGGCCCCGAACTAGGCAGCGCCTGTATCTCGGTTGCCGGAGTTGCGTTAGCAGAAGGTCAAATACATTTAGTCAATGGAACACCTTGATGATGTAGTTCGTGTGAGTCTGCAGCGACATTTATACCGCCACATACGACCGACAAAAATAAATCGACGTCGCTGTCGAAGTTTTCCTTGCGTCCGTCATTACTATTCATCTTTCCCTGAAGGGTGGAAGGCACTAACATCGGAGTAAGGAAGGTTTTTCAGACTACCCAATTTTACAGGTACCTTATACTTGCAAAAGGCTTTGGACCAGCAGCGTACTTCAGATGGCTCTGTTGACTTTCTCAAACCCTAAAAAACAGACAAGACGCGGGATACGAAATCTGGCCAAGTGCGAGTCAGACTCGCGTGCAAAGGGTTCCGAACCAATTTTATTTTTTTATGTCATTTTAACACTACAAACTTCTTTTATAGTAACATTTAGGTATAGAACAATTATCTACATTTTTTTCAAAATTTTAGGCTTAGTAGTTTCGGAGATAAGGGGGGAATGGTCATTTTTGGTCTTATTTCTTGATAACTTCAAAACTGTTTATTTTAAAATTATAAAAAAATAACCAAAATCATCACAGTAAGCCCTTTCATTTGATATGTCACACGATACAGTTTGAAATATTTTTTTAATTTTTTTAGTTTGACCCCCAAAAGTGACCCCCATAAAAATTTGTTTGTTTACGCAAGGTGTCCGTGTTTGGGTCACGGTAGTTCATATGTATACCAAATATCAATAGAATCGGTCCAGTAGATCCGGAGCAAACTGGCTGTGACAGACGGACAGACAGACAGACACCCGAGTGATCCTTCCCTGTTTATACACCAATTTTATATTTATTTTGTCATAAATCTTACTGTTTTAGCAACATCTATCAAACAAGTATTCATCATCATCATCGTATCAGCCGAAAGACGTCCACTGCTGGACATAGGCCTCCCCCAAGTGTCGCCACAACAACCGGTCCTGTGCGTCTCGCATCTATCGGCTACCCGCGACCCTCACCAGGTTATCAGTCCACCTTGTGGGAGGCTGTCCAATGGTGCGTCTTGCGGTACGCGGTCGCCACTCCAGAACTTTTCAGACCCATCGACCAACTGTTCTGCGAGCAATGTGCACTGCGCACTGCCCACTGCCACTCTAGTTTGGTGATCCTTCGGGCTATGTCGGTAACCTTGGTTCTCTAGCGAATATCATCATTCTTGATTAGATCCCGTAAGGAAACTCCAAGCATTGCCCTCTCCATTGCTCTTTCAGTGAATAAGTATTTATTCGTATATATTTTTCATAGTAATAAAATACACAATTTAGTAGCAAAACAGCTAAAGAAAACGAAATACAAGACTGCTACAGAATATTCACTGTCAAAGACCTCTTGCCTCTACCTTAATTCCGAATAACAATACCGAAAACTCAGCACTACTTGAAAACAGTTGTGCCAAATAATTGAATTGAACTAAATTCAATCAGCGACAAAAGGATTGTTTTCAACAAAATTTAAAAGACAAAAGGCTTTTTTTGAAGACTTGCTGTCATTTGCAGATCTCTTTTGTAGCACTGAATGAAAAGAAATGAAAAGAATTTGCTTAAAGAAATGTCTAGGAAGGCAGTTTTTGAAGGTTGTTTGTTTTTAATGGCATAAAGGAACTGGGCTTGAGGGTGCCTGTCTATTGTAAGCGGAGCGTAGAAACGGAGAAATTTTAACCAATCATGTCAGTCAAAATGTCAGTGAGTCACGTGGGACTCACGTGGTACGAATATTTTATGCAATTCCATTGGTTAAAATTTCTCCGTTTCTCCGCTCCGCTGCCTTGCTCGCTCGCAATGGACAGGCACCATTTCAGCAAAGTGAGGCAGTGGAGCGTAGAAACGGAGGAATTTTAAGCAATGGAATTGCATAAAATCTCCGCACCACGTGAGTCACCGACATTTTGACTGACATGATTGGTTAATATATCTCCGTTTCTCCGCTCCGCTGCCTCGCTTCATGCAAATGGACAGGTACCCTTGCTGCGAGCTCATATTATGCAGCAAATTTTTCATAAGGCCGGATATGAGATAGGCTACAAAATAACTAAGTGTACGAGTTTTATTAATATTTTTATTGGGTTATGTGTCCAAAATGAAAGGATTTTGTACTCAGACGAAATGAAGTTAATAAGAAAGTTGATGCAGAAAAGTTGTTACTCAATATAAAAAAAACCGGCCAATTACGAGACTCGCACACGAAGGTTTCCGTACAATAAACCTTAATATTTATTATTTGTTGTTATAGCGGCAATAGAAGTACACAATTTGTGAAAATTTCAACTGTCTACCTATTACGGTTCTTGAGATACAGCTCGCTGACATATAGACGGATGGACAGGCGGACAGCGGAGGTTTAGTAATAGGGTTCCGTTGGTTACCCATTGCGAACGGAATCCTTAAAAGATAAAAAAGAATACTTATTTCAGGCAACACATCTACGAAACAAAAATTGAAACTACACGTTTAAATAAAATAAAAAATCATAATTATTTGCAGGAATATCGACAGCATATACAAAGAAATAATTAGCTTTATAAATATGTTATGTATGGCTTTCAATATTTCATTGTCAACACGCTTTCATTTCTCCTACATATTATCTACATAGATACACCTTACGGATCTATGTAGATAATATTGCACAACGGGTTATTCAACGCGAATATATGTATAACGAACTCATAAAATGTTTGCTGGAGGTCATTACTATTCTAGGTCAAGGTCAAGGTTAATTTATAATTAAATTTTTTTTTTTTTATTTGTAATGGGTTTGCTATTGACTCTAGTGTAGGTCAGAGATGACAGTGTCAAAGTCACAATGAAGCGAGCTTTAGCTCTTATGAGCCATATTATTATTAATTTACAAATTGACTGATAATGATGCTTATATCATCATTAAGAGGTAGATATGTTAAAAATGGGTACAAAGTACTAAAAAAATTGTTCATAAACTCGCAACTCGCTCGTTCCCTAGCCGTACAAACATTCGCTTGGAAAAATGCGATGTTCTCTCCCATTTCGTGCAGAATTTCAGAACCTATTTGAATGAAAGTCGTTGTTATTGTACGCTGATACATTCTTGCATATCACATGTTCTGGCATATCGTAGTGGCGTATTTCTCGCATTGTTATTTGTGCTCTTGAACTCTTTTTTTCTTCATATTGTAAGCTGAACAAATAATAGTGTATTTTTAGGCAGTACTATTGTTTTTGGATGAATACGCCTGTTTGTTGATTTAAGACAAAATAATTAAAGGACATTTCAATCTTGAGATTTTCAATAGAGTTACTGGAACCTAGAGGCTTTATAATATGTATTCCATGCAACAAAACATAAATTTGTCTTAGAAGAAGAGTCGTTTTAAAAAAAAAACTGGCCGAGTGCGAGTCGGACTTGCATGCAAAGGGTTCCGAACGAATTTCATTTTTTAACATGTTATTTTAACACTACAGACTTACAATAGGTTTTTCTGTAATCTTTAGGTAAAGATCTATTATCTCCATTTTTTTCAAAATTTTAGGCTCAGTTGTTTCAGAGATAAGGGGGGAATGGTCACATTTTGTCTAATTTCTTGAATAACTTAAAAACCATTTATTTTAAAATTATTAAACAAATATAGTTAAAACTCTCACAGTAAGCCCTTTACACCACGCCACACGATATTGTTCATTAATTTTTTTTTTAATTTTCTAGTTTGACCCCCAAAAGTAACCCCCATACTAAAAATTTAATGATTTAAGTAACGCGACCGTATTTGGGTCATAGAAATCCATATGTGTACCAAATTTCAACAGAATCGGTCCAGTGGATCCAGAGAAAACTGGCTGTGACAAACGGAAAGACAGACAGACAGATACCTGAGTGATCCTATAAGGCTTTCGTTTTTTGGAACCCTAAAAAGGTTTGTGGGAAGAATTATACTTGCGCAACAAAACTATATCAATCCGCAAAAGATCCAAGGTTACCGACGTAGCCCGAAGGATCGCCAAACTGAAGTGCAGTGGGTAGGGCACATTGCTCGCAGAACAGATGGTCGATGGGGCTGAAAAGTTCTGGAGTGGCGACCGCGTACCGCAAGACGCAACGTCGAATGGTCTCCCTCTCACAAGATGGACCGATGACCTGGTGAGGGTCGCGTGAAGCTGATGCCGACTCTTGGGAGAGGCAGTGGACGTCTTTCGGCTGATATGATGATGATGATGAACAGAACTTTCTTTGATTTTATTGGCATAGGCTAGTTTCTACCATCAATAAATTTGCATATCTATTTGGTCCATCAGTTAGAGTATTGAAAAAAAATTAACACGAATTTTTTGTTCTTGTAAATCATAAATATCGACAAAGATAAAATGCATCGAAACTCTGGAGAGGGGGCTGGTGACGTCACGTCGCTAGTTAAAATGTTACTATGATAGTGACATCATGCGAGTTTTCAACTTACTGTATCTTCGTCATTTTTTATATACGTGAAAAAAGAAAAGATACATGTCCAATATTTTTTTGGAAATTTATCTGACGCACTAATTCGTTTTTTTTTTATTCAGTTCAATACCCTATTCCAATAATAGTTCCCAGGCCAAATGTCGATCGCGGTAGCCAGTCTCAACGGAGATCAGCCATGTACGTAGGAGATGTTACAGTGCACTAATGTGTGTGCAAACACAGGTGCGTTCTCTATTCCTTTAGGCTGGGTTCTGATGACCGCGCGGGATACCTCACAACCCACGCAGATTGTAAAACTTGTACCGCGTGGCCGGTATCGCGCGGTGTGATCTTGTACCGCGCGGTTAGTAGTTCCGAGTTGTACCGCGTGTTCCTATGAACTCATAGTCCGATGACAGGACAGCCATTCGAAACGACACGGGAGAGAGCAGGACCCACGGCTTTATGTGCTTTCCGTATCACGGAATTTTGTTGCTGGGGAGTTTGTTGGCCACTTCTTCTTCCCAGCTAAAACACTAGGAAGTGGTGACGGGCTGGGCGATTTGGGGGACTGTCTTCATGTAAATTTTGACGTTCAAAAAGTACTGATTTTCAGCCTAGTTTGAATAAATACCTTTTGATTTTGATTTTGACGGGTTGTCACACTACCAACTTCCAAACTGAGAAATTCCTTACAGAAAAATCCGCCAATTGTATATTTTTTAGTTTAAGGTTTCCTTAATGTGTTTTAATTTTGGTGTACAATAAAGTATATATATATAAATAAATAAATCCAAATTCATTTTTGACCTGACCTAGAAATCGAACCCAGGACATGCAATCTCGGTAATCGTGCTTGCGACCACGAGAACAACGGGACAGTTAAAAGAATTTCAGTACTTAATAATTAACCATACTGAATCTTTTTTTTTTATTAAAAAACTAATCCCTGTAGGTTGGTATTGAAACTCCCCATAGTTATCCATATTCAACTTCTAATTTTAAATAACCGCCACAACTTATAATTAAACCCATCCACTGACCCATTCCAAATTCAAACAATTCGAACATCGACACTCTAATTTCAAAATTCAAAAACACCGAACGCGACCACTAAAGGCCCAATCACGGCCCGTAATTTGAAATATCGAACAAAAAGTTCTTCGAACCGTTATTCATTTAAGATAAAAGATCTATTTCCCTCTCCGGGAGTGACCTAGAAACTGAATGGCGCATTTTTTGCATTTCGCGATGCAGAGGGCTTTATTGCACTCATTAGTTCACAGTTTTTGTATTCTATGAATGTTCTACATATACTCTATGTGCATTGGTTTTAGTCTATGCGTTGTGCAATACGTTTATTAAAAACTGTGGACTGGCTTAATTAGTGAAGGGGAGTGAAGTTTTTTCTTGCGAATGGCCTTTGATGTTGAATAAGCATATTTTGTTGAAAAGATTTATTTCTATTTTTGCATGCTTTAGTGACTCATACTTTTACCTAATTTACTACGCCGTACATTACATTCACACTTACCAAATGCGCGGGATACACGAGGCTAGTTTCACATTCGGTGAAAATTTCAACAGTCTACCTATTACGGTTCTTAAGATACAGCCCGCTGACAGACAGATGGACGGAGGGACAGACGGGTGGACGGATGGACAGCGGCAGCATAGTTATAGGGTTCCGTTGGTTATCCGTCGGGTACGGAAGCCTAGAAAGCGACGTAACGTATAAAAAAAAATGTTATTTACATGCAAATAAGGGGCTTAAATATGTTTTCAGGGCACGTTGAGAAAGAAAATTCGCCTAACAAATATTAATAGGGATTCTCTGCGAACCCAGGTTCATTTGTTTACGAAAATCTAAGGAGCTAACGCCTAGCGCGATGGTAAGTTGGATTTACGAGTGATTACGATGAGGTACTTCGTTTATTATTTAAGGCTTGTATTCATGCCAATGACCTTGTGTATATAAACGGAGCTAAACAACCCCTCTACATGCCACTCCGCTACCCGCATTTTTATTTTTTTTTAATAAAAATAATATTTTTTTGACAAGTAACAAAACCTAATCATTTTCGTTTGTATTGAAAAGCATTAAATATATTTTTACACTCTTTGGACAAGAAAATGAAGGAGTAAAGTGGTTTCATCTCAACGATTTGGAGTTGATTTGGTGTTGTTTTTTTCTTATTATGTGATACCGATAGAATAATTTGGGCTAAACCAAATTACGTATCATATCATGTAGATAACTAACTATTTTTTTTTTTCAGATGCAAAGTCTCTGTTAGTACCGACAAAAAGTAGCTTCATCTACACGCTGTTTTTAAGCATTTCTCGAGAGAGCAGCCTTAAAAGGGCAAAACTCTATAACATCCTATGTTATAAGATTTTGCACTGTTATGAGTTGGAAGTGCCTTATAGACTCTTGTTACTAATTGGTTCATCTCGTTATCTAATAAATTGTTAGACTCATCATCATTATCCTCCACAGCCCGTTGGTCGCTCTCTGCTGAGTATATATAACGTGTAACCTATAACGATACCTCTTAAGGGGTTATTGTACTCCTCATTATGAACGACTTTTACTATGACCACCAATACCGACTATACCAATCCCGAAATAGCGAAAAAAAAAATCAGATGTTCAGTACATTTTGTCGAGTTATGCGCACATAAATGTATGGGACAGTTGATTTTTTTTGCGATTTCAGTGTTGATCCCATAGTGAAAGTTGTTCATAATGATGAGTACAATGACCCCTTAATATGTACTGCGTTTATTCTGTTATAGGTTGTATACCTCGCTGCCGGACGATCAATATTCCTTCTACCAGTTCTTGGATGCCATTCTCCACCTGTCATCACCGTGTCTTTTTTTCTTTTTGATGGGAAATCATAAAATGACTCCTCCCGCTCTGAGCGGAGCGGCAGGCAGTCAGATTCTTACTGACTTAAATCCACCCGTGTTCCTCCAAATTCCATAGGGGTTCCAGGGCCGCGGTACCCCTTTCAAACAATTCTACAAATCATCACCATGGCTTGCCATGAGTCCTGACCAACTCATTTGACGAATGAAAGTGTAATTTAATTCAATCACAACAAACTTTTGGCTTGTCCAAAGCTTTTCTTGACCTACTGTCGGTCAAAAACCTTTGTTTTTTTGTCTAATCCTGAAGCTCTTAAGTTAAAGTCCGACGATTTATTTCAATAAGGCCTTCAAATGGTCCATTTATACCATATATGCATTGTACATAAACTATATTTAAGCCCATTTAAAATTATGATACAAGTTCCACATAAGTTTCTACCTCTATAATTCCCACAATGTTTCCCATCACCTCCATTTATTTACAACACAGTGAATTCCTCCCATAGTCTCAATAGGCAGCCATAATGACGTGACAGATTTATAGCGGCTGTAATTAATGAGTTAATTCCGTATGTAGTTGTTGTGTATTTATAGCTGTTATTTTTTATGTTTATGTATTTTATTTATGAGCCATAGATGCCTGAATTAAATTTAAAAAATAAATTACAATAGTTATATCCGAAAAGACTTGAATTAACCAGCTGTAACAGTCCTAAAGGTACGGTCAACAGTCAAAAAAATCTATACAGAAAATGGACTCTTTTGAACGAACCTTTTAAGCCGTCTAAGTCTAACCTAGTTTATATTAGCACTATACTGGTATTTCAATGTAACATACATACGTCACACTTGAGCTCTGTAGTTGACGTCGTTACTGCTCTTGACTTTTAATGGTTCTGAAATCTGGGGTCGGTATGTGAGGGGCAGATATTATTATTGAAGTTGGCGTAACTTTATATAACAAAAAGAAATAATGGAGTGAAATTGTTAGCAACTACTCGTAGCACTTCGCCCGCGACTTCGTTCGCGCGGGTTAAGTATTGCATTTTTCGTAGGGGTCTCTATTTTTTCTAGTTATAATTATAATAGCCTATGACGGTTGCATATTAGAAGATCAAAACTTTTCTGAGCAAATTTCAAAAGAACAATGAACGAAATAACAAAATTTAAACGACCAAATATTTTATTTAGAAAAATTATAGAATCCCAATGTATGTGACATCAAATGAACGACTGATCAAAAGTTGCTAGATGTAATTTTAAAATATCCCCGACTCAGACTACCCCGACTCGGATAGCCTTCGTGGTTATTTTTATTTAAACCACCCAGAACTATGATGAGTCGCCAGTCATCCATTTTGACCTTTAAACGATTTGGTTAATAGTGTAATAAATAATATAAACATTCATATTCCAGACTTTGGTCAGCTGAAGTTTTGATCAAATGATCATCGTTATTTTAAACTTTGTTGATTTGTACGTTCTTCTTTTGAAATTTGCTCAGAAAAGTTTTGATTTTCTAATATGCAACCCCTATGACACTCACAAATAACGTGGCTTTCTATTGGTAAAAGAATTTTCCAAAGCGGTTCTGTTGATCCAGAGATTACCCCCTACAACCTCACAAACTCAAAAACTGTGCCTCTTTAAAATATAAGCATAGATTTGCAATCTGTTTAGCTCGCGTGTAAGGCGGGAACGGTTTCAAGATCACGTATACCTAGGATAAAATTCAAATTTCCTAAAACTCCTCCTACCAATAGGTTAAGTTTCATTCAAACCCATTCAGCAGTTAAGGAGTGATTGACTGATAAACATACAACCATACAGGTATTCAAACTTATAATCTACTAGTGGACGTCACGCAGTTTCACTCGCGTAGTTCCCGTTCCCGTGGGAGTACGGGGATAAAATATGCCTATGTTACTCCCTGATAATGTAGCTATCCATTGCTGAAAGAATTTTTCAAATCGGTCCAGTAGTTTCGGAGCCTATTCATTTCAAACAAACAAATCTTTCCTCTTTATAATATTATATTATTATTATTAGTGTAGACTAGCTTCTGCCAGTGGCTTCGCCCGCGTGGTCCCTAGGGAAAATATTCCCGGGATAAAAAGTAGCCTATGTCCTTTCCCAGGCTCTAGACTATCTGTGTACCAAATTTCAATTAAATCGGTTCAGCAGTTTCGGCGTGAAAGCGCGACAGACAGACAGAGATACTTTCGCATTTATAATATTAGTAAGGAAGTAAGGATTTATATTTACGTGAAGCAAAAACTTTGTACCCCTTTTTACTAACACACAGGACAGTTAAAGTTTATAATTGGAGAAGTGCAGAAAGCTAAAATGTTGGTGTTTTTTTTTAGATAGTGCTAAATAAAAATAATAAAAAATATGGCCGATTTTCGACCACTAGGCGACCACTGGTATAGTATAATTTTTATAGTATCTCTTAAAAATAATACTTGTTAATAAAAAAAAATATTTTCCCGAATACAAAACACACACCATTGAATACATAAAATACATTATCAGCGGCAAGGTAACATAAGGTAACTCGATACCTTCCGCAAAAATATCATAACACAAAATAATATTACACAGATTGCAAAAATTCAGTACCGCGAGGTCTGTGGGTATCACTGAATGGAACGATACACGAATTTGAAATTCAAAATGGCCGCGAAGGTTGCCTGGTACTATAAATTTAGTTATCTATGTGTAAGAGCGAGAATAGACAGGAATTTCAAAGCCTTTCCTTAATAGAATATGTTTTGTTATTGCGATATTTTAAGCTGAGGCAGTTTGATAATGTTGGTATGAGGAATTGTTGTTAAGGGAATGTAAATTGTAAGTGAAGGGGAAAATTAAGTAAATAATGGTAAAAAATATAATTTTTGGTGGTATAGATTCAATAGTTTTTTTTTACCAGTTAATATTTTGCATGTAGGTTCCTTAGGGAGTATAGAGGGAACTAAGAAGATATCCCGAAATTCCTACGGGAACGTGAAAAAACGGAATATGCACATACGAAGCCGCACAAAATGCCTGATATACTTTTAGTTTCCATTGAAAGTTCCGTGAAAGTTCCTGTCTAGCATTTCAAACATTAGAAGAAAAAGATTTACTGAGATTCCTACGGGAATGGGAAAAAACGGGATATACGGCGCGTACGGGGCGTACGAAGCCGCGGGTAAAAGCTACCTAAGAAAACTATCACGAAATTTAGTAATTCTAATTTCACAATATTTTCGATTTATAAATACTTAATTATAACAAGGATAAGAATTTGAAGATCAACAAATGCATCCTAATCGCATGTACTTACTGTTTTACGTGAAGCAGATGCCTACCAAACCTCGACAACCCATTAACTGGGTCACACAGTACTTCGATACCTATCTACACTAATATTATAAAGAGGAAAGACTTGTTTGTTTGTTTGTTTGTTTGAATTGAATAGGCTCCGAAACTACTGGACCGATTTGAAAAATTCTTTCAGCAATGGATAGCTACATTATCAGGGAGTAACATAGGCTATATTTTATCCCCGTACTCCCACGGAAACGGGAACTACGCGGGTGAAACCGCGTGACGTCTACTAGTATGATATATATCAGGGAATGCAGCCAAGGATATAGTTGAGCCATTTTACGGGACTCGAGGATCGTAAACTGTTTTCTCATACCACATTTTATGATGGTACTAAGCCAATTCTAAATCCACGCGGGTTATCACGTGCGGGGTAAAAAGATATAAGTACTTTGATAATGTCGAAAATTTGGTTCTGGTGTGCAGTTTTTTAAGTTTCCGTACCCAAAAGGTAATCAACGGAACCCTATTACTAAGCCTCCGCTGTCCGTCCGTCCATCCGTCTGTCTGTCTGTCAGCGGGCTGTATCTCAAGAACCGCAATAGGTAGACAGCTGAAATTTTCACAGATTGTATATTTCTATTCTTGCTATAAACAACAAATAGTAAAAATTAAGGTTTACGGTACGGAAGGTTGTTATTGTTTTACAAATAACCCTGTATATGTGTAAAGGTGGATACAGACATTGCGAGGCATGCGCTGCGAACGCCTCGTAACGCACACGCTTCGATTTAAATTTGCTTGGGTAGCACATGCCACGAATATGAACGTCCACAAATTGCGAAGCATGCGATGAGCGCCGTGCGCTGTGCATGCCTCGCAATGTCTGTATCCGCCTTAAAAGTTTCATGGCACGTAACACTTTTAATCACCCATCTCAGTAACTTCATGAAGAGCGACCCAATTCTTGCACCTTGTAACATAAGCTGCACTGCATGACTAGTGCAAGATGGGGTACTTAAGAACATACTTAGGCACTTCAAACTTTTCCTAATTCCAAAAGTTTGGCTATTTTCGTTTCTTGAATGGAAAGCAACTACCAGTACATTTCTAATATTGTAGTATACTGTGAACTTGCTAGACCAGTCATTGTGATAACTACGCCACATTAGAAGATAATTTTATAGGATTTATTTTGTCGTTGAGGCATAGGATCACACAGACCTAATAAATATATACATAATGATACATACAATTTGACATTTATTTACCGATTACGTTTAGACATTTTTTTTTACCTATTATACAAACACAGACCTAATAAAAATATTCATAATTATACATACAATTCGACATTTAAAATAATTTTTGAAAATATTGAATACCTTGAAATTCTACTTAGCCGTCTTCCTCTCTCCTAATGTTTGCTGTGCCCGACAGGGTCCATATTGATCTCTAACCTTGTATATACCATCTATGTTATACATATGGAACGCAATAAAGTATTGAGTATTGGATATTAAGCACAGTCAAATTTACTGCTTGTAATGGCCACTGAGCCAACAATATTTTTGTATTATTAAAATATACTCGTATTTAAATGTCCCTAAAAACAGAACTTACCTAGCTATGAATTAACTTGTCGTTATTTTATTTTTCTACGTTCATATTTTTTGAAGAGGAGCTCGTGACTAAAGAATAACAGCCACACGGGTCGGTCTCCAAGGATAAGCAACGTGGATGGGTGACCATCTTAACATACCGAGACTCCTCCATGCCTCGGAAAGCAAGCTAGGCCGTTGGTCCCGGCTGTCATTTGTAGATCTTTGGCAGTCGTTACGGACAGTCAGAAGCCAAAAAATCTGACACCAGTTTTGCTAGGAGTACAGTGTTACCCAGTTAATGGGTCGAGGTCTGGTAGGCAGCCGTTTCACGTAAAACACTGGTATTCAGCTGAATCCGATTTGACTGGAAGCCGATCTCAATATAGTTGGGAAAAAGCTAGGTAGATGATGATACTTTTTGACGCTATCAAAATTTTATAATTCTTTTCATTTGTTTGAAAGTAACATCGATTGGTACTAAAACCTTCAATTTGTATTCAACATCAATAAAATTGTCTGATAGTTGAGTCGAAATTGACGACATACCAGACGATTTACAAACCAATGCCATGGCTAAGTATGAATATTTTACCAAGGTACTTGTAATCAATGCCGTTACAATTGAAATGTCTTGAAATATCGCTTGGTATTTAGGGTTCCGTGCCCAAAGGATAACCAACGGAACCCTATTACTAAGCCTCCGCTGTCCGTCCATCCGTCCGGCCGTCCGTCTGTCTGTTAGCGGGCTGTATCTCAAGAACCGTTATAGGTAGACAGATGAAATTTTCACAAATTGTGTATTTCTATTGCCGCTATAATAAAAAAAACTGGCCAAGTGCGAGTCGGACTCGCGTGCAAAGGGTTCCGAACGAATTTTTTTTTTTAACATGATATTTTAACACTACAGACTTCTAATAGGTTTTTTCCTGTAATATTTAGGTAAAGATTTATTATTTCCTTTTTTTTTTAAATTTTAGGCTCAATAGTTTCGGAGATAAGGGGGCAATGGTCATTTTTCGTCTAATTTCTTGAAAAAATGATTTAGAAGTTATCTAAATCATTTATTTAAAATTATGAAAAAAAATATAATTAAAATCCTCACAGTAAGCCCTTTCATTAAATATGTCACACGATATTGTTCAAAATACTTTTTTTTTTAATTTTCTAGTCGAACCCCCAAAAGTGACCCCCATGCTAAAAATTTAATAATTAACGTAACGCGTCCGTGTTTGGGTCATAAAAGTCCATATGTGTACCAAATTTCAACAGAATCGGTCCAGTGGATCTGGAGAAAACTGGCTGTGACAGACGGACAGATAGACAGACAGACAACCCTAAAAATAATAAATGGTATGGTTTATGGTACGGAACCCTTCGTGTACGAGTCCGTCTCGCAATTGCCTGGTTTTTAAACAAAGGTTTGCTAGTAGTTTACATTGTACCATTGCAATTTTAAATTAAGAAATCATAATTTAAGGCGAAAATCATACAGCAAAGTAAACAGCTCGACATATGACGCGCTTACAACCGAATACGGTGACTACCGTTTTCGTTTAAGTTCTCGATTTATCGGATTCGAAAAAACGGTCTGCGGCCGAATTCAGCTAACCGAAAACTCGTCTACACTAGTCAGTCACCAAATACGGGCTGCAACCGTATCGGTCAAAACGACCTGATGTAAATGAGTCAATCATGATCATCATCATAACAGCCAGAAGACGTCCACTGCTGGACATAGGCCTCCCCCAAAGGTTGGTTTGCCATAATCGCCACGCTTGGCAGGCGGGTTGGCGATTGCAGTGTATGGTGTTGCGTTTTACAGAGAACTCTGCTGCCCATTCTCTGGTGAGTCCCTTAGTTGCCTCTTACGACACGAAGTGATGGGATGGCATAATTTTTTTACAGCACCATACGGCACCGGCCGACACCATACGGCAATGAGTCAATAGCCTCCTTCAAATGATGCCAATACCCGTCCTGTACTTCTCGCATCCAGAAAACTCCCGCGGTCCTCACCAGGTCATTCGTTTATCTTGTAGGAGACCTTGCAACGCTGCGTAGAGACGCAGCGTTATTACGCGAACTAGAAATCTCATACCGAGAGTGGTATGAGGTTTCCAGTTCAGGAAGGCTACTCTCTAAGCACGAAGTCCGTAGTTTTGGGCTTAGTTGCGGGCGTATTCTACTACGTATCACCTTACCACTAAGAATTAATGACAACACGATTTGACAGTTACTGTAAAATAGTGTTGTCTTTCATTCTTAGTTCGGCTTCGGGGCTAATCATAAGTCCGTAGGTGATACCGAGTAGAATAATCCCGCAACTAAGCCCGAAACTACGGACTTCGGGCTTAGAGAGTAGCCCCCCAGTACTTATTTGTTCAGCGAGTAAAGTGTCCTACCGACTGCCTCTTGTACTCGTTGTGTACTACAACACAATTACTACTTCTTTTCATATCGATTAACTAATTAAATTTTGTCCGAACAGTATTTAGCAACATGTGTAGCTTTATCATTGCCCTCATTAGATCTTGGATGGTGCAAGTGGTTGTGCACGACGGTCAACTAAGGAGGTGACGCATGTCCTGTGAAAGGGCTTTATACCTACCTATTGACACTGCGTTAATGAATCCTACAATTCATACTTATTTTCAGCACTTGACTAGTATTTGTATAAATAGTTGATACTGTTCATTATCATCATCCTGTCCTTATCCCATGTTACTTGGGGTCGGTGTAACACGTTTTTCATCCATTTTGTCTCACTTTCGTTTCAGTAACTGCCTTTTATTTGCCGTGCTGCGAAGCCGAACATTCTAGTGTACATCTCCCGCCTACACTACACCACTAAGGCTGAGGGCATCGTGGAGTACGTGCGCCAGATCAAGTACGCGCCGAGAGTGCAGCTGTTGGAATCGCGCCGCAACGTTAACTTCAAGGCGTTCGTGGTGCGCGTACCAACATGTTTTCTGCACCTCGTCATAGAGGATGACTTTTGACCGCAGGACGTGGTGTTCCGTCGCTTCCGCGGACAGCTGTCACCAGAACCCACAATGACATAGTGCTTAGTGAAGTGAAGTGTTTTACTTACATAGGTTTTAAGTTTCTTTCTATTAACACAATCTGTTTTATCATTTTACCTATATATGTTATTTTGTAAGGTATATATATATCTATGGGCCAAAGTAGCCTTAAAATAAAGTATTATTTCATATTACTCCTCACACAATCCATCCACCTTTTCTTTGGCTTCCCTTTTCTTCTCCATCCATCCACATTTATATTCTCTTCATTCACAACTCTTTTAGATACATGCGTTTCATACCTCCTCTTCATATGACCATATCAGAATAGGATACTGTTCCATAAACCAAAACAAAAAAATAGCAATTTTTCTCGACCTCACTTGAGACTTCGTTTCAAGTGGAGTCGTACTTCGCTCGAAAATGTCCGTGTTTGGTAAATTTCGTCGATGCTTCTTCGACGTACTGTAAGTGAATTTTAAACTATTTTTGATATATTGAACTCCCAAATGGCGCTGAGGTGGATAGTGTTCGTTTTTAGGTCGCCAGTCGTTTCTGCTACAAGAATGTTACTTTACTTTTAACCCACTTTTCCGAAAAGACGGCGGTTCTTAATTCATCTGGTTTTTGTTATTGGTTTCTATAATGTTTTAATGGAACTGGTCCAAAATTTGACTGTAACTTTTTTTTTTATTTGATAGGCACACCTTTGACCACTATTTCACCTGATGGTAAGCGATGATGTAGTCGAAGATGCAGCACGCTTGCCTAGTAACCTATTCAGTCTTGAGTTATTAAATTCTCAATTCTTTATTGCGTACCATAATGTACGTACGAGAGTTGGTAGGGAAATAATTATATTAGTTACAATCACGGACCCTGTCGGGCACAGCATAGTAGATCAAGTAGGAGAGAGGAGGAAGAACACTGGGTGTTTAATATGATAATTTTTATTATTATCGAGTATCATCGGCAATGATAGGCTCGTCGCGACGAAGCTCCAGAGTCTTAAGCATCGACGACAAGTTGCTAGCCTGTCGGTTTTCTACCGGTTGCATTTTGGGGAATGTGCGACGGCATTGCATAATTTAATTCCGCCAAGCCCGTTCGATCATCGGACCACAAGACGAACGGTGATGCGTCACCGGTACATGGTGGACATCCCATCCACATGCACAAAACGTTTTGGGAACACATTCACAGTGCGTACAGCTAAGTGGAATTCCCTGCCAGAGTCTGTGTTCCCTGATAGCTACAACCTGGGAGTCTTTAAGTCAAGAGTGAATAGGTTACTTCTAGGTAAGCGTGCTCCATCTTCGACCACATCATTGCTTACCAACAGGTGAGATAGTGGTCAAAAACGTGCCTATCAATGGAAAAAAATAGTTAAGTAGTTAGTAAGTTATACTAGGTACACAGCACAGTCTAATTTGGAACGTATTTCGGAGAGTAACAAATCATTTCTCTGTGAAAACAGTAACAGCGCACGCACTTGCAACAAAAAAATATTATAAATAGTTATGATTGATAACAAGATTCTATCTATTGAACTTATTCTTAGTTTTGGACAAAGTTAAAACCATTTATTTGCATAAAATGTGGTACAAAAAATTTGGTGCTGCAAGAGACGACACGTTTTGCTATGTATACATTCAAATATAAGATGTTCATGAAAAAAGTAAAATTCTACACAACATTTTTGTTTGCCACACACGAAAATTTACTAAGGTCCAATGTATAATCTAATAGGTATCTATTTTTTTATGGACGACAAATCATGATCAAGTTACTCCTCCCGCTTTGGGCGAAGCGGATGGGAGTGTCAGACTCTTACTGACTAAAACCCATCCGTGTTCCTCCTAGTGCCCTTTGCGTTCCAGGGCCGCGGTGACTCTTTCGAACAAATTCCGCTACCCTGGAATCTAACCTAGAATACGTATTTTTTCCAACATCTCACTATTCAGTACAGCTTATAGCCATCAACTAACTCCCAAACTATTCCCCTCTCACACAAAAACCCCTGAACTAACGCTCCCAAGTAAATACCGTCTTCCAAGTAAAAGACAATTGACACCAGCCACCCTTTTCTTCCACAGCGATTAGCATATAAATAGGTTTAATGTCCTGTACCCATTCTAGTCAATATGTTTGACCCAAATCGTTTTTATGCTCATTGAAATGGTATTTGAGCGAGCAAAGATCAGTTGGGTGTTTAGGGAGGAAAAACGTGACATGTTTTCGGTTTTTGATCTGTACTAACAATTAGATGGCAGATTTTTTGTGTTAAATGTTGTTTCATTAAATACAAAGGCGACCCACTTAATTTATCCGACATAAACTACCTCTAGGCGCGATTTTTTTTTAATATTTCGTTAAGATGATAAGTACAATAAAAATAAATAATGCATTAGAACTATGTAACACCTTTTTAATAATGTTAACGTATCAAAATAAAGTCGTCGTTCCATTTCGCGCCGTCCTTGGAACACAAGGCTCGGACTGCGCTCGCTCCTGGATGTTTTAACCTATGTCATGCGTCATGAAAATATATGAATAATATTTAAATTTTTTTAATAATTCAAATGTTCAAAAATATAAATGTCGTGGATTGATGGCGCCAAGGGGCAACAAGCAATGCCATCTAACAATTCGTTTTGTGTTTGTGAACGAATAATATCGTTACCGGAAACGCAAGCGCGCCGCTTGGACATGATCGTCGGTAGAGGGGATACAGCGGAGACTGGAGAAGGGACCGAGTGCTGCGACAGTCGAGCTCCTACTGTCTTGACAGACGCTCAGTACCAACACACGTGTTTGTTTCTAGTGTTATAAAATCGTTATTTTAAATAAAGTTGTTTTGATTTTAATCATCTTGCGTCTGAGTGCCCACGACAGTGCCCACATTCTCACAAAATTATGGCGGATCGTGATGAAGACCCGATATTTCGCATCTCGGCTACCCATGATGCGACATATATTTTATACATTGGATAGATGAAGTGGGATGCCATTGTAAGACGCCTAAAATAACACCGTGTATACGTTGTTGTGTATTTATAGTCAACAAATGAGGATGGAAACCAGGTAGAAGACTATAATATCATTGTGTGTATTACTGTGGCAAGACACTTTTACCACTATTAAATGAGTGTGCAAGTCACTCCTTGCCGTTTTGAAGCCGTGTATATTTTCAGTGGTCAGGCAGGGGCCATTAGTTTCAATCATCTTTTCCAACCAACCAGGGATTTCCGTGATGATGACAACTCAAAAACATAACAACTCGGGGACTTCAGGGATTCACTAATCCCTGAAGTTTAGGAAGTCCCTGAACCGGCTGACCCCAATTAGACCGGTGTAACTACAACCTCGCAAATTTGGACTCTGCTCCAACTCCTATCCTTCCTCTGTGCCCCAAAATATACAGCCAAAGTGCCCTTTGCACTACCACCAATGTTGCCGTGGAAGTGGGCCAAACACATCTGAAACTCAGCGTGATGAAGAAGAAGAAAACTATGTTGTCTTTGTAAGAACGAATTTATATGTTCCCCTTGGATCGCGAAAGCGTTTAGACGTGTCTTCCGTATTAAATTTTATTTTATTTTAATTCATTTAACAAATAATTCAAAATAAACATCGTAATATTCATTCGAAGTACCAGGAGTTCATAAAGTACAAAGAGGCCATCAGTTCGAGTCAAGCGACGGCAACACCAGCGCGGCGGACTGAATGAAGCACACCTACATCAAGGACTACGCAGTTCTACGCACACACCCGCTGTAGAGATCTACAACTTGGACAGATCCCATTCACTCCGACGCTTACGCATGGTTAGTAGTTACACACATAAACAACGCAAGCATTGTCTACGCGCCTGGGATCACCTTACACTGGACGGAACGAGAGATTGTTGAGATTCATCGATAACCGACCAGCTAAGTTGACCTGTCAAGTTGTCAGCGCTTGCCCACACCATCTAATCTATTCTGCTGCCCTGGTATCTTGCCTTACACTACAAACTTTTGAATAATGGCAGTACGACGTACGCCTCCTCCCCCCTCCCCCGCCCCACCGCTGAAAGCGGTTACGCCGGCACCGGAGTTAGCGGGTGTTAAGTCAGTTGAAGTCATCGCAGACAAAATGAAGTCACCATTACAGCATTACGAATCTGAGCCTGATCTTCACACTCTAGCTAACATTACTGAGAGGAAAAAAAGAAAATACAATGACGAAGGTACGGACTTGCTAATAACCATAAAAGAAATGTTTTTCTCCTTCTCCGCAGAGCAGGATAAGAGATTTAATGAGTTAAAGGCGAGTATCGACTTCATGTCTGATAAATATGATGAGTTTATATTAAAAATATCGTATTTAGAAAAAGAAAGCAAGGCCGACAAGTCAAAAATAAAAGAGTTGGAAGAAAAGCTGGAAAACTTGGAGAGAAAAACGCGTAGTGTAGGTATAGAAATTCGAAATCTACCCAAACATTCCGGCGAGACGAAAGAATCCCTCCAAACCGAAGTTATAAAATTAGGTAAAACTCTTAACGTGGTAATGGATGCTTACTCAATTAAAGACATCTATAGAACCAAGTCTCAGGACCCCTCAAACCCTGTCGTGGTAGACTTTACCACCGTATTAATGAAGGAGAAGGTTCTTAAGGCGGTTAAAATCTTTAATAAAACTAAGCAAAAAGGAAACAAACTGAATACTACCCATCTTAACCAGGAATATCAACTAAAACCGCTATATGTATCCGAGTCATTAACCAGCAAAACCCGGAAACTATTTTATATGGCGCGGCAATTCCAAACAAGTCATGGCTTTAATTTCTGCTGGACATCAAATGGAATTGTGTACCTTAAGCAGCATGAAGGAGCTTCCTATTCTCGAATAAACGACCTCAATGACCTAGAGAACCTAAAGAAAACCATAACAGTATGACTATATTATTTTGTCTCTATTGGAAAATGTAAACAGCTCACTTTAAGTACGTCTCAACTAATGCTTTGTTTAAACCTAAGTATGTATGACTATAACTCAAAAAATGAACATTATGTAAACATTTATCCCACACTCATTTACTTTATAATTAAAAGACTAATACCTTCAGATAACAACTTCTCATTATGTTATTACCATACAAATCACATACTACAGTACATTACACATTCACTCTCTACAAATATACACTCTGGGTTCTTTTTTGAATTAACAACTGACTCAAATATACATCTTCTTAATATACACAATTCCTACATAAATATACTTACGAACCATACATATCACATATACACAATTTATATTATTATTTGCACTGATAAATTAATATTAATCTTTGTTATTCTTCTACATCCACTTTATTTAAATATTTTATGGTTATTACACTTTATATCAACCTTAAAATGGCAGTTAAATAAGCTCAGGCCTGATGCTTATCATTTTTTAGATAATCCTTGTCACATATCACTTGTATTACATATACCTAAACGTATACCAATTCTAAATGGACAGATATATACCGGACCAACTCGTTTGAAAACTTTTTACTTTCTAATTAAACGTGGTGAAACACTTTTCTTAACTTTTATAATTCGATAACTTAAATCATATAGCAAATGATATAGACGAAGTCTCTGTATCTAAATCCCTCACATGTGACTTAGAAGAATGTCAGCAATACATAACGCGGGTACCATCCAATGGTCTTATAATATTAACACAAAACATACGCAGTATCAATTGCAATATAGCTGGCTTTGAAACTTTGTTAAGGAGATTGAACATAGAATGTGATGTTCTGGTACTTACCGAATGTTGGCTTTTGGGTGCTTCTGTCATTCCACAGCTTGACGGCTATCGCTCTTATGCCACTAAAACCCACCTCAGACAAAATGATGGCGTGGTAATATATATAAGTAACTCGCTGAACGTAAATGTTGAGGAACCAGAATTCACAGACGGCAACTGCTTAGTTACAACACTTGACAAACATACCGCAATCATATCTATATACCGGTCTCCTTCTATAAGAAACATTGACAACTTTCTATACTCCTTAGACAATATAGTATCCAAACTAAATTCCTTCAAAAACTTAGTGTTGATTGGAGATATTAATATTCCCATTAACTCCTCCAGGCTGGATCTATCGGGTGAAAGATATTTAACCATTGCCGCTTCTCATGGTCTCTTACCTGCACACACTGAAATTACCCGTGCAATCAGCTCCTCATGCCTGGACCACGTGTTCCTTAAGACACAGTTTACTGCTATGACTATTGTGCCACAATCAACCTTAACAGATCATTTCCCTGTCTTGACCCAATTAAGTCCACAGCGCATCTCTAAACACCCTAGGCAAACGACTAAATCTACTATAACTAGAATAGACACAGAAAACTTGAACAAAGACATTAACAATATAGACATGACCCCCATATACGAATCAAAAGACCCCAATTTTTCCACAAATTACCTAATCACTAATATCCAATCAGCCATAAATAACAACACAAAAACTTTCACTGTGTCGAAGCGCAAAAAAATACTCAAACCATGGATTACGCCTGGCCTTCTCAGATGTATGAAAAACAGGGACTTTCTTCACAAAAAGCATAGGACGGCTCCGGATAATATCATTTTAAAAACATCATATATTAGACACCGCAATTTCTGTACAAAAATCTTAAAGAAAGTAAAAAGAGCATATGAGAAAAATCAATTAGATACTGCAAAGAATAATCCCAAGAAACTCTGGAAGACTATAAAATCAATTACGAGTTGCGTCAAAAACATTGACTATCCTGAGGAATTGTTAAAACTGAGTGACTCCAATAACACCGCACTTGATATTATTAATGAGCACTTTGTAAAAGTAGGTCAATCATTGGCAGAAAAGTATCCTCTTAACCCTTCTCCGTCAACATCCAATAATTGGTCCTCAATGTTTTCTTGCGACTCCCATTCGCGATCATTTGTATGTGAAGAAACGACGGAAGAAGAAGTGACCCGTACAATCCTTACATTAAAATCAAACTGCGCCACAGGTTGTGACAATATCTCGTCGAACCTAATAAAAAGTAATATTGAGCTTTTAGTTCCTCCTCTCACGTTTATTTTCAACAGGTGCTTAGAATATGGTGTATTCCCGAAAAATCTCAAACTGTCTGAGGTTCACCCTATTCATAAGGGAGGTGACCGTGATCGTGTTAATAACTATAGGCCGATATCGATCCTACCCTCCTTGTCAAAGGTTTTTGAAAAATTACTAAACAAGAGACTTGTTAGCTACTTGGAGGGCGAGGGCCTACTCTCTTGTACACAGTTTGGCTTTCGGAGGCATAGAAGCACAGATGATGCCATTTTTAAATTAAACAACTGTATAGCTACCAATTTAGATTCTGGAAAGAAATGCCTTGCCATCTTTTTGGATCTGGCCAAAGCATTTGACACGATCTCGGTCCCCATCCTTTTGCGAAAACTCGAGAATTTCGGCATAAGAGGCAATCAACTTAAACTTTTTGAGAGCTATCTGTCGGAAAGATACCAGTGTGTAAGAATAGGAAATTGCACTAGTTCTTATCTTCCTGTTACATACGGAGTTCCCCAGGGCAGCATTTTGGGACCTACCCTCTTTCTCGTTTATATAAATGACCTCACGAACCTATCTATACCCCAAGGCGAAATAATCTCTTACGCAGATGACACTGCTCTTATATTTAACGCCGACAATTGGGATGAGGTATTTAACGTTGCACAATGTGGACTTGATCTCGTAAAGGAATGGCTACAAAATAATTTACTTACACTGAACAGCGATAAAACTAAATACTTGACTTTCACCATACGAAATCCACCTAAACTGCTTACTACAAAACATTGCCTTATTCCTCACAATTGTCCTGGAATAGATAACTGTAATTGTGTACCTCTTGAACGTGTCAACAATGTGAAATATTTGGGATTAATTATAGACCATAATTTATCCTATAAGGCACATATTAAAGCTTTGTCGGGACGAGTGAGAAAACTAATTTATATCTTTAAAACTTTGCGACATGTTGCTGATCTCAAATTATTAAAACAAGTTTATTTCTCTCTTTGTCAATCTATTATTAATTACGGCATAATTGTATGGGGAGGAGCTACCAAAACTGCTCTAAAAGGCCTTGAGATAGCTCAGCGTGCAATACTAAAAGTTTACACTTTCCGTCCAATTCGCTTTCCCACAAACATTTTGTACAACTCATGTGAAGTCCTTACAGTGAGACAATTGTTCTTACTCAACATTGTACTAAAACAACATGGTGAACTTATATATGATACTGATCTCACAATGAAACGCAGAAAACATGACGTTGTGGTCCGCATACACAAACCTAAAACCTCTTTCATAAAGAGATTCTTCGTCTTTCTAGCACCACATGTATATAATAAAATTAATAAATCCATAAATATTTTTTCTCTTAACAAATTCCACTGTAAAAAGAAGGCATATGAATTTTTAATGAAACTATCATACGAAGACACTGAAAAATTTATTCAAATAATCAGTTAATATTTTTGTTTGTATATCTATATATATGTATATTCACTCTACTCCTGTGCATTTATCATGTAGACATATGTATACACTTACACTTACACACACTTACACTTACACACACAGACACCCCCACACACACACACTCACCCTTTCATCCTCACATACACAAAAAATTGTTAGTAATTTAAGTTTAGTTTATTTTAATTGCTTATTTCTCTTTGATTTGTAATGGTCCTAAAATCTTGTTTCTTGCTTATTTAGGTTACCTAGTGTATTGTTTCTGAGGGGAAACGGCGCTGTTAGCTGAGATACAGGCTCACGCCTAGTTCAGCTGCGGATGCTCATTCTCTTATTTATAATTAAACTGTAAGCCTAATATTTGTAAGAATGTACTGTACCTACCTACTGTTTTTGAGTAAATAAATATTATTATTATTATTATTATTATTATGTTTACATATTACCATCATCATATCAGCCGAAAAACGTTCACTGCTGGACATAGGCCTCCCCCAAAAGGCTCCCCTTTTGGGGGAGGCCTATGTTCAGATTGTCATAATCGCCACGTTTGGCAGGCGGGTTGGCGATTGCAGTGTATGATGTTGATTTTTACAGAGAACGCTGCTGCCCATTCTCCGGCGAATCCCTTAGTCGCCTCTTACGACACCCACGGGAAGTGATGGGAGGGTATTATTATTTTACGGCACCGGCCGATACTATACGGCAAACACATATACAATTATGAAATAACTCACAGCAGTAACATCAATAACAATGCAATAAAATGAACCTTACAAAACTACAAAGTTTAGCTGTTTACGTATCACTTTTCTCGGTGCCGTACCTATATTTCACATAATAGGTACCATACCTTTCTGCTTACTCGTCCGCCACACAATGTCTTTGTGTACTCTATATATGTACGTTGGGGTCGCTTTCTAGTCTAGCGGGATACGTTTAAGTATCAATACCTCACACGAAGCCACTTCCGTCTGACCCCACAAGCAATTACTGAATAATCTATAATGCAGGGGTAGGCTGATTTTCAGAATATTAAATTTTGTTTACCTGTATGGAGGTAAGGTAACAGCCGCACGGGTCGATCTTCAAGGTTAAGCAATGCATACCGGGGTCAGTCAGTGGATGTAAAAACAACTTGAGAGGAGACGCGGCTGTTTCCTCCTCCAATATTGGACCGAATTAAAAGATATTTCATAAACTGAATAAGTAGGACATAAACTGTGTTGCTATTTTTTTTTTGATGATACATTGACCGTATAAGCACTAAGGCCCTCAAAAATTGCTCAAAATTGTCCGATAAACCGCTGTGGATATAGACCTAGTGTAAAAATTTGGCAATAATTAATGAAAAAAAAAACAAGCATAGAGATACAGTATACATCCTTCTTATCCCGTTTGTAAAATGTCAGGCTAGGCAGATGACTGTTTTTTTTATTATTGTTTTCTTTTTTCCTTATTAACCGCGGAAATACCTTTGTTTCGAATGGTTTTTGGTTAGTTGGATATAAAAAACCAAAAAAATAGAGTAATAGAAAGCTCACCATCTATGTAGTGATATAATTCACAGTCAGCAGACTTCCTGTTGGTTTCACAACCGTTTGAGAATCAATGTTTTACCTGTAAGAGAAAAGAAAACATATTATTATTGAAAAAAATGTTGTTGTTGTGTTATTATTCTATGAATATTCTCGACAAAATATAAATGTTTATGAAATCAAATCATCGCTTTTATTTCAATTAAATCTTTTTCAACCACTGTCGGATTTGAATGGTTAAGAAGTCGGACAACCAGAAAGATGAAGTTAATTGTACATTCCAAAGCGTAGATCTCTATGGAGAAGAACGTGCAAAAAATGTCAAGGACACTCTTTTGAATAATACCTATTATGAGTTATAAAAATCCTGATTACATTATTCTTGTTACACAAAGAAGCAACAAGAATTACAATGATAATATAAAACTTAACCGTTAGAAAAATTTATAGAAAACAATGTTAATCTTTGTTGAATATAATAGAAATCTAGGCACGCGGCAGCGTGTCCAGCCAAAGTTGAAAGAAAAAGGAACTGGCGACGCGACGCAGGAGCCGTGTGATTACACGAACCTTTTTTGCTACTTTTTACCCCTTCACATCTCGAAACCTGTTCAACCTACATCTCACCTTCACCCTACCTTCTCACCTTCATCTTTTTTCAGGATTATCTACAGAACTTGGCGCCCATTTAGATCTCAATTCCTTTTTCGCCGAAGTCGACAGTTACGGATATTATTAACATTGAACTTGACTCCTTTTTTACATTAATTTTTTTGACGGGATACTCTTTAGTATACACCATAACATATGCAATAGGCCTTAAAAATGGTAGTAATGGTTTAGATAGGGCAAATGGCGACTTCACCTCTAAATATCTTAGCAACGTGATACTTTAGGGCACAATGATCCTAACATTTTTTGTTACTCCCGTAGAAAAATGTTCAAACCTCTTTCTGGTTTTATCGCTAACAGCGATTTTTAGAGATGACAGAAATCATGAAAGCAAATAACTTGGCAAGCAAAAAAAATAAGGTTACCTACATATTTCATGTAATAAATACCTCTTCCCACTGGTCAACAATGTATGTCACTACAAAGTGTGTGGCCATAAAATAAACCGTTCAAGTGTGTTGTAAGTAGCGAACATTAAGTTATGAGGTTTATGTCCATTTTTATGGTGTCTGTAAACAGTGGTCGATGAAGATTGAACGACATGTAACTTAAACGGTTAGGCGTTAACCATCTTTTTAGGATTCCAAATCCGAAGTGTCAACGGAACCCTAAAACGAAACCTCCGCTGTCCATCCGTCTGTGTGTCATGAACCGTAATACTAGACTGTAATCTTTAAAATTTGAACATCGCTTCGTATCCGACACGCAATTGGCCCGGTTTTTCTTTTGTTAACTTAAGTATTTAAATTATGTGTACAGTGGTGGTACAGGACTTATTGGAAGAAGACATTCTCTACCAGCTAACCTTTGGGTTGAAAAGACTACACTGTGGATGATGTAAAACATAATAATAATGTTTACATTTGAAGCTATCATCAATAAATCATCAATATATATATATACTAGCACTTCGCCCGCGACTTCGTCTGCGTAGACTTTAGAGGTGACGCGCAACTTCTTTGTCCCATATTCTCATTCTCGGAAATTCCTTATAATGATTCTTTATTTTGATAGTTTGTGAGTCTTTACTGTTCGTACTTTCAGCCCCGGAACTACTTTGTCATGTTTCTGGTATTCTGGTACTTGTAAATCTTTCGCTCATAACTCCAGCCCAGAAGAAACTTCGATATGTTTCGGTTCGCCTGGTATTTTTAAATGCTAACCACTCATAATTCAAGCTTTGGAAATACTTCGACATGTTTCTGGTATCCTGGTGCTTGGGAATCTTTAACGCTCATAATTACAGCCCGGAAAAAACCGCTATATGTTTTTGTTCTCCTGGTACTTTTGAATCCTAACCACTCAAAATTCTAGCGCCGGAATCAATAAAACATGTTTCTGATCTCCTGGTATCTACTTTTGTATCTGTAGCGCTCACAATTCCAACCCTGGAAATACTTCGACATGTTTCTGATCTCCTGGTACATAATGAATCTTTAGCGCTCATTATTTCAGCCAAAGAAGTACTTCGACATGGTTCTGGTCTCCTGTCACATGCGAATCTATAGCGTTTACAATTGTTACCCGGAAAAAAATTCAACACACATATTTCTGTTTGAAGGTTAAAAAAAAAATATTCGAGCCCAAAAATGCTTTAATATCGTTCTGTTCTCCTGGTACCTGTGAATCTTTAGCGCTCCCAATTTCAGCACCGGGAACACTACGACATGTTTCTGGTCTCCTGGTACATAATGAATCTTTAACGCTCATAATTCCTGCCCGGGAAAAACATCCACATATTTCGGATTTCCTGGTACTTTTTAATCCATACCGTTCATAATTCTAGCACCGAAAATATTTCTACATGTTTCTGGCCACCTGATACTCATAAATGTTTAGTATTCACAATCCTAGCCCCGAAAATACTTCGACATGTTTCTGGTTTCCTGGTACTTTTGAATTCGAACCGGTCACAATTCCAGCGCCGGAAATATTTCGACATGTTTATGGTCTCGAATCTTTAGCGCTCACTATTGCAGCCAAAGAAATACTTCGACATGGTTCTGGTTTTCTGTCACATGCGAATAGCGTTTACAATTCCAACCCGGAAAAAATTTAACATACATATTCATATACGACGGCTAAAAAAAAACAACAAAAAATATTCGGGCCCAAAAATACATTAACATCGTTCTGTTCTCCTGGTACTTGTGAATCTTTAGCGCTCTCAATTTCAGCCCCGAAAATACTACGACATGTTTCTGTTCTCCTGGTACTTGTGAATTTGAAGTACTAAGGCAGCAGAAGCGCTAGGTTTCCACTTCCTCCTCAATCTCCATCAGGCCATGCCTTTTATCGGGATAAAAAGTAGCCTATGTTTGATTCCAGTACGTGAACTATATGTGTTCCAAATTTCATCCAAATCCCTTCAGCCATTTTTGCCTGATTGAGGCACAAACATACAAACATACAAACATACAAACATACAAACATACAAACATACAAACATACAAACATACAAACATACAAACATACAAACATACAAACATACAAACATACAAACATTCACATTTATAATATTAGTAGGATATATTATATAACATTTTTTATTTTTTTTATATGTGATGGGTTTGCTCTTGACTCCAGTCTAGGTCAGAGATGACCGAGACAAAGTCTACGATGGAGCGAGCTTACCCAGAAGGAGCCTGTTCACTCTAACTTTGAAGAGATTAGGGTTGTAAGCGTTTGGAAACACGGACGCAGGCAGAGAGTTCCACTCCTTTGCTGTACGCATTATAAAAGACGTTTGGAAACGCTTAGTGCGAGTTGGTGGAATAGCAACATTTGATCTCATTTTTATCTTCCACGTACCTACTCATGACATGGCAATCTTATTGGATAAATTCTTTATTGATGGCTACTAAAGGTGCACATTTTGTATAAGGGGATGAAATGCAATCCGAGATGCAGGCTACCGCCTAGTTTGGATGCAAAAAGTCCCAAATTATGTATTACAAACCATAAGCCAATATTTAGTTGTACATTGTCAATGAAAATATATATATACTAGCTCACCCGCGCAACTTCGTCTGCGCCACATTTTTCCTTAATGCTCCGCGCCTATTGTTCGTAGCGTGATATTATATAGCCTTTAGCGTTCTTCGATAAAACGGATCTAACACTAAAGTAATTTTTCAATTCCAACCAGTAGTTCCTGAAATTAGGGCGTTCTAAGAAACAAACAAACTCTTTAGCTATATAATCTAATCTTCTTCTAATATAATATAAAAATCTCGTGTAACAGTGTTTCTGAAAAAACTCCTCCGAAACGGCGTGACTAATTTATTTGGTAGGACTGAGAATAGGTCGTAGGCTAGTTTTTTTATTTATATGGCAAAACAACGTTTGTCAGGTTAGCTAATAGTAGTATAGATTCCAAGAAAAGCCACATTTTTTCTTTTAATATAGGATAAACTTTATTTTTCACTACAATTTACATAAATTATTTTACATAGGACAGATACCATACATAATTCAGGTAAGTATATACGTGTGGGAGACTGGTGCCTAAGCCATGCTCGAGGGATGTGTTTCAGGACATCAGGATCCCACCCCTTTACAATTAAATTTTATAAATTACTATCTGTTGCCCGCGACTTCGTTCGCGTGTATTTCGGATAGTAAAATGATGTCGCTAAGATGAGATATACGAACAGTCAACATCTAGCATTGCTTGACTGCTCTTAGAATTAGGAATTCGGAAGACTGTTATGCAAGGCATTGGGTGTATCACCGCTTCTATTCAAAACGCCGACCAGCCCTAGTAATTTTTGTAATGAGAAACGTTTTAACGATAACAAACACGACACGACACGATGTTGAAGAAAGTTCTTAGGGTTGTTAACACGCGATAGAGCTACATAAAGTTGGAGATGGGAAAACCAACCAGAAGAGAAGTCTACCCCCGCAACAGATAGAGTAAATTAGAGTTGAGACTCCGTTATCCGCATTTAGACTCTCATCCATTCCGTTGTGCGTAGGACGTTGTGGCTTAGCCGGCCTTCCTCCGCCCAAGTGCACAGAAGCCTCCTGGGTGCGCCATAGGTTTCGCAGAGCGACCTCACCATTCCGAGGATTTGTTCACGTTGGGAAGCAGAAGGAGAAGTGGGTACGGCTCCAGCACTACCATCTCGAAAACTCTCTACGCGAGTCCGCCTCTGGCGTCATTGCCTGGAATCAATGCCATGATGCACTGGAGGGTGCACCCTCCACTGTAAATCCTGTGCCTGTAACAGATAATTTCTGGCCCTGAAATGGTCATGACGTATCATGGGCTCACTGGGAATTTGGTTAGTTATATGTGACTTTCAGCCGAGTGCCTTTACAACATGTTATAGAAATTAAATATGTTAATACAAATTATAGAACTTAATCAGATGATATTTATCATTTTTTTCCATGGACGCTTTCATGGAAATATTCTCCTTATTTTTCACAAAAGCATTTGTCACTATTATCCGTATTGATGGTCTGCTTGGTCGGTGGGTTCCCCGAACAGGGAAGAAATAAATGAATGCTGAAGCAACAGAACATCACAGGCTATCTTCCAAAATAACCTAATTATCTTCTTGATTATGGTGTGTGCCGTCAGAAATTTTAACACTATTCGTAGAATTATGCGCATTTGAGTGGCCTTCTTGAGTGCCGTATTTCACCTTTCTACGATCTGTAGTTTTGGCTGTGCGTTGTCTGTCAGTGACTCAATCAGTCAGTAACGGAAGAATTTTATATTCACCACAAAAATAATTCACACACATATTACAAATCCTACTAATATTATAAACGCGAAAGTTTGTATGTATGGATGTATGGATGTTTGTTCTTCTTTCACGCAAAAACTACAGAATGGATTTTAATGAAAATTTACAATAATATAGCTTATACATTAGAATAACACATAGGCTATAATTTTTAAAGATAGTGTGTGAATTGTCCAAAATATAACGATAAAGTAATTCCTATACAAAATGTTCATGGGTTTCGTAACTGTCAAATATTTAATGTTTATCCCACCGATACGGTAAACTCTCCCCTCAAATTTAAGAACGTATTTAAATACAGGTTTCGAATCGACAACATATATCTACAATATTCGGATAATGGCGTATTTTAGATTTGTAAAATGTAGAATAATATCAGTTATGAAAAAGGATTGACATATATTTTGGTTGTCAAATATTTATGCGTGCGTTCAGAAATGTGTTTATATTGAACGAATATGAATAAATTCGTATTATTCCTATCATGATAAAAAAAAAACAAAAGTAGATAACTCGTACATAGGTTAACCTGATAGGAATTGTGGCAATTTGATGTAGATGAAATCAACTTATTACTTAATGCAGATACCCGTAATGCCATCTATTGACACAAACAGTACTTACGACAGCATGAGAATTACGTCAAAACATATTTTAAGTCTTTAAATATTTTGACAGTTCAACTTCAGATTCCATAGATGGCGTTTCGCATTTGACCTCATGTTTCTTATCGCAGTGTTATTAATATTATATTAGAATATTCGTAAACAGGCGTGCGCTTACATTTGCTAAGCTTAACTTGAGTTGCTTAATAATGAATCTCTACGGGCCTAGGGCCAGGGGTCACGTCATACCACCTTCGAGTAGCTGGCGAAGTCCCATGATAGAGGAGTCGCGAAAAGATTTGAATTAGATTGGCTAATCGGATGTCTAACTGTGTTTTAAAAACTTAAAAAGTAGTTTCTTAACTTTTTTGTTTGAAGAATAGCACCCATGTAGTGCAATATAATATCAACACATTAAACTTCACATATGCAAAAATAGTATGGTCTTCTTTATGGCTCGATGCCATAAAGAAGGCTGTTAGAGGCAGCACGCACAGAGCTTGCCCGTAGCAGAAGACCGCATGGATACACGTCGTATGCAGTCGCGATCCTCAGCAGTGAAGGAACGACGCAGAAGAAGAAAAATGCGAACATGATATAAGAAGGCCACTCAAATGCGCATAATTCTACGAATAGTGTTAAAATTTCTGACGGCACACACCATAATCAAGAAGATAATTAGGTTATTTTGGAAGATAGCCTGTGATGTTCTGTTGCTTCAGCATTCATTTATTTCTTCCCTGTTCGGGGAACCCACCGACCAAGCAGACCATCAATACGGATAATAGTGACAAATGCTTTTGTGAAAAATAAGGAGAATATTTCCATGAAAGCGTCCATGGAAAAAAATGATAAATATCATCTGATTAAGTTCTATAATTTGTATTAACATATTTAATTTCTATAACATGTTGCAAAGGCACTCGGCTGAAAGTCACATATAACTAACCAAATTCCCAGTGAGCCCATGATACGTCATGACCATTTCAGGGCCAGAAATTATCTGTTACAGGCACAGGATTTACAGTGGAGGGTGCACCCTCCAGTGCATCATGGCATTGATTCCAGGCAATGACGCCAGAGGCGGACTCGCGTAGAGAGTTTTCGAGATGGTAGTGCTGGAGCCGTACCCACTTCTCCTTCTGCTTCCCAACGTGAACAAATCCTCGGAATGGTGAGGTCGCTCTGCGAAACCTATGGCGCACCCAGGAGGCTTCTGTGCACTTGGGCGGAGGAAGGCCGGCTAAGCCACAACGTCCTACGCACAACGGAATGGATGAGAGTCTAAATGCGGATAACGGAGTCTCAACTCTAATTTACTCTATCTGTTGCGGGGGTAGACTTCTCTTCTGGTTGGTTTTCCCATCTCCAACTTTATGTAGCTCTATCGCGTGTTAACAACCCTAAGAACTTTCTTCAACATCGTGTCGTGTCGTGTTTGTTATCGTTAAAACGTTTCTCATTACAAAAATTACTAGGGCTGGTCGGCGTTTTGAATAGAAGCGGTGATACACCCAATGCCTTGCATAACAGTCTTCCGAATTCCTAATTCTAAGAGCAGTCAAGCAATGCTAGATGTTGACTGTTCGTATATCTCATCTTAGCGACATCATTTTACTATCCGAAATACACGCGAACGAAGTCGCGGGCAACAGATAGTAATTTATAAAATTTAATTGTAAAGGGGTGGGATCCTGATGTCCTGAAACACATCCCTCGAGCATGGCTTAGGCACCAGTCTCCCACACGTATATACTTACCTGAATTATGTATGGTATCTGTCCTATGTAAAATAATTTATGTAAATTGTAGTGAAAAATAAAGTTTATCCTATATTAAAAGAAAAAATGTGGCTTTTCTTGGAATCTATACTACTATTAGCTAACCTGACAAACGTTGTTTTGCCATATAAATAAAAAAACTAGCCTACGACCTATTCTCAGTCCTACCAAATAAATTAGTCACGCCGTTTCGGAGGAGTTTTTTCAGAAACACTGTTACACGAGATTTTTATATTATATTAGAAGAAGATTAGATTATATAGCTAAAGAGTTTGTATGTTTCTTAGAACGCCCTAATTTCAGGAACTACTGGTTGGAATTGAAAAATTACTTTAGTGTTAGATCCGTTTTATCGAAGAACGCTAAAGGCTATATAATATCACGCTACGAACAATAGGCGCGGAGCATTAAGGAAAAATGTGGCGCAGACGAAGTTGCGCGGGTGAGCTAGTAACAATAATATGTACAACGAAAGATTCAAGACTGTATTATTCAAACTAATAATATTTACAATTGTTTATTACATTCATTAAAATACCAATTCTACACGAAATATTCAAGATACAGTCTTGAATATTTCGTGTAGAATTGGTACACTGTTTAAATTCAAAATGTAAATATTAAACATGGCTTCCTGTCTATGAAATCTACGTGCGATAAGGTACGATAAAGAGGGAGGAGGAGGCCAAAGAAAATTTGAATAGATTGTTTCAATGATATGAAAGAAATGGGACGGTCGACAAGACGGAATGGAGAAGAAACCGTGTTGCGCCGACCCAAAGTACAATAACCGGCACAAGTCGTGATCGCCATCGACCAATGGAGATTCATTGGTCGATTGACCAATGAATCTCCATTGGTCGGGAGAGTGACAACGACAGTGAACCCTTCACGTTGTTTATTTGTCAGTCTATGCTCATCGACAGTAGTCGATAAGGCCCAATAGTATTTGCAAGTTTCGTTTGCCCACCGTACATCGGCGAGATCACACCGCTGTATTCATCAGAGCTCGATTTATGCCGGCTACTGTAACAGGGGACAAGGGGTAGGAAGGCGATAAACAGAACTGTTAGTCTTTAGCTCCCGAAGGAGCAGTCCCATGTCTCAACATCATCATTTTGACCATTGCTGGAGATAGCCCTCCCCCGAGTGTCACCACATGGACCGGTCCTGTGCATCGCGCATACAGTGGATTACTTCGGGTTTCATCGGTTCCGACTTGACAGAAGCCTTTCATCGTTGCATCATTCATTCATTTCATTTATTTATTGCTTCAAATATGGTAGGTACAAGTTCTTATATACAATACGAGTATTAAGTAACACACATTTGGCCAATATATAGCATGCAATAGTAGGTACAAGTTTTTACTAAAAATATTAATTCCTAGGTTCATCTCGGTTCTAGGTGCATCTACCGGTACGTGGTCGCCTCTCCAGAACCTTTCGGCCTCAAAGATCATCTGGTCTGCAATATGCATTACGCAAGGAAACTCAGAGAACATCCGTTACCATTGCCCTTCAGGTGATGTTACGCCTTTTTATCAGGCCCATACAGCCGAATGTTGAACTAGACCACTATTCAATCGACATTAATTTCGCTAGTTCTGGTCTGAGTTCTATGTAATGAAGCCAAAGCCAAGTCTTTTACAACTATTTTGTGTATCAGTGAAATGAAAAAACTTGAGAGGTGTCAAGGGACACCCGGATGGAACTAAGTTCCTTGCGATTAATTAGTAAAAGAATTGTAATAAAATGTTATTTTTTTATTATTAACAAATATAATGTCATTTAAACTTAATCAGTAGGCTCAATTTTAGTAATAACTGGCTTGCTTTCTATGAGAGAGAGAGAGAGAGAGAGACAGACAGACAGAGAAACACGCGCACGCCGCACGGCTTACATCTATTGCAAAAAGTGTCGTTACAACTTTTGGTCTAAATTTTTTCCGTCTAGCCCCCTTTTTCAAAGGGCGATAAGGAACTTCGTTCCAACAAAGCGAAAAATTTTGAAAAATATTAAAAAGGTACCTACCAAGAATATAAATAACAATTCTCGGTACAGACACAACAATTTTCCAATATTAATATCGTAAACCAAACCTAATGGTCCGAAATGTTCAGTAAGTCTTGGGTTTTAATTAAATTCGGTGTGTTACGTAAATAAGGTGCTCGAGCCATCTCGAGGCCATTGTTTTGTATTAAGGCTGTCGGCTCGAAACGAAAATTGACAACAATAGGGGAAAATTTACTGGAAAATGGTTTGCGTTGGGAAGATGGAATTCCTTTCGTTTTACCCATGTTAGTTCTCTTGTGCGTGTGAGAGAGGTTCGTATTAAATACTTATAGTAAAGGTAAATCTAAATTGATTAATTGAAATTACTAGCACTAGCTTTTTCCTACGGTTTATCTCGATTGGTATGTTTCACAGGAATCCTGCATTTTCATCATATGAGTTTAGTTTTTTTTAGTTTTAGTTTAGTTTATTGGTTCATTGTTACATAAGAATAATATGACAAATGGTAGAAATACTTAAAAATATGCTTACAGTAACAAAGATAAATAATTAGCATAGTCATTTAGCGGTGGTCCCCAAACTAGGCAGCGCCTGTATCTTGGGGGCCTGGTTGCGTGAACTTACATTTTCCAAAACAGTTTTTCTTAATACAAAATTTGTAAATGGACATTAATCAAATGAGGGTAGTAGACTAAAAATACAAAAACTAACTAACTTAAAATCAAATATTAGTAAATAATGAATATGACAGTATGAGTGATGAAGTGCAGTTTCAATGATGAATCGGAGTGTCAGAAGTTTGGGGATGTGGAGTTTGCAGCTATCGAGTAACGATTTCCTCAGTTTCGATGTATGATAGGGAAAAAAGCCAGCTTATTGTCATTTTTCTACATGAGTGGATGTTAAGACATTTAATGTCACATTTCTTGCTTATGTTATTGTAGATGAGTGTATGTAATGAGTGAATGAAGGAAAAAATATACAAACGATTTAATCTCTGAAATGTTACTTTTGACCTTTACCTACGCTATCTTTTGATATCATCTGAATTTAGTTCCAATCTCACAGAACTGTGACAAACTAATGAAATCTTCTATAGAAGGTTACAATAATAAAATTCTAAAGTCACCGTAGCACGTCGTAGCGCTACGACCTACGAACCGCTACGAGCGTCTACGCCGTAGCACTGTCATTCTACATCTATAAAGCGCTGCTCGAAGCTGTATTTAACAGCTTCGAGCAGCGCAAACAAAAGAATATTTTTTGTTTCTCGTAATTTCACCGTCTTTCCGACAAAATATATTTTTCTTAAATTCAGTTCACCCTTAATATGAAAATGGGGGATTTGAAAAGTTTTATTTTTATATGAAATCTTAACAATGACTTGAGATAAGAAATATCTAATGGTAGATAATATTTAATACAGTTAAATTTTATTTTGGTTACTTAAGATTATCCCGAACTTCTGTTTTGTTACGGTTTACCGAACTAGTAAAAGTTTTTGGGAAAGGGTGATCTTTATTGGAATACTTTTTCTTATTGTTACAGACATAAAAATACAGAGAGGTTTATTTTAGGACATAAAAATAGGAATGAAAATCTTGGGTTCTTTAAGGCTTTATTTTTTAGGTTCTGATCGTAAGTAATGTTACAAAGAGGTAATATAACTTGTTTTTACAAAGGCTCCTGATCCTCACTATCGCTTAGTCTCATAGACAACTATTACACTCAGCGATTATATTACATTTTTCTTTTTATTTTGGAGATGGTTTATTTTAAATATTTCTTTAAATTGTTCCTTTTTTCCCGGACGCTTTTATCCTGCTCGTCTTTTAAATCGTTCTCACATGTTTGTATAATTCCAACTTGATGTAAACAAAACTTTGTAACAATTTATTATTTTTAAAAGAGTGTCCGTGGAGTTTCTTGCACGTTCTTCTCCATAGAGATCTACGCTTTGGAACGTGCAAATAGCTTCATCTTTTTGGACTGACCGACCTTGACAATGCAAAAGTGCCTGTAAATGGTTTATTTGAAATATACGATTTGATTTGATTTGAGATAGTAGAATATTGAAATATAGCGTTATTATTTTATAAAACACTAACACTTTCTTAGGGCGTGAAAGCTGTTTCATACAATTTTATCGGCTAACTATTGTATTTATATGCAACAGCTGATATGTTTTTCGAGATCTCAGGGTTGGTCTCAAAGAAAAAGTTATGCATTATCATGTGTACTTTCACTACCTAAGCTAGTGATATACAAATATTAAGTGTATATTTTTTTGTATTCCTCGCTTAAAACAAGGGACATAATATCATGTTAACTTATCACCACCATTGGTTGACTGATAAAGAAGTTCTAAGGCGTTTTTCTGCAAGTACTGGTATAAGAAGTTTTAAACAAATAAATAAAAATACTGTTCCTAAGAAGTGGGCTATGAAAGCAAAGCCACGAGAGAAAAACAAATTTTATTTAAAAAAAATCTAGTTCAACAAACACAAAAATACCAACACTGAAAGAATTGTTTTTTTTTTTCAAAGGCTTTTTGTTACCTTCTCTGGCACACGAATGTTGTGTATCAATCAATTTATCGTGCTCCGTCCGTCAAAGCACTGGCAATCCATCTATTGCGTCTGGACACGTTCCAACAGCGGTCGTGACGTCAGGGTTTAGGAGTATTCACAGGCTCATGTTACCTGACTTTAATATTGCTTGTTGGCTTGTGAACCATTGCAGAAAAAAGTCTCTGTTGGGGACGGTAAGATATCGCCTGTTTTTTTGTGTCTCAGTCCTCCACAAGGTCTACCCATAAGCCAAGTGTCATCCAAATCAATCTATTTATTTCGTTTGGACACGTTCCAACAGCGGTCGTGACGTCAGGGTTTAGGAGTATTCACAGGCTCATGTTACCTGACTTTAATATTGTTTGTTGGCTTGTGAACCATTGCAGAAAAAAGTCTCTGTTAGGGACGGTAAGATATCGCCTGTTTCTTTGTGTCCCAGTCCTTCACAAGGTCTACCCATAAGCCAAGTGTCATCCAAATCAATCCATTTATTTCGTTTGGACACGTTCCAACAGCAGTCGTAACCTGTAGGAGTATTACAGGCTCATGTTACTTGTACCTTTAGTTATGTTTGCCTGTGACTGACTCATTGCAAAGGCCCTATTCTGGAGCAATAACATACCGTCTGTTTGTCTGTTGTAGAGCTGCTTTTCAAGTACTGAAAAATATGGATGCACTAGTTTCTGCCAGTGGTTTCGCCTGGGTAGAAGTCTGAATTCATTCCTAGGAAACATACTCACGGGAAAACATCTTATGTCCCAGTCCTCGACATGGTCTACCCATGTGTCAAGTTTCATTCGATTCAATCTATTGCTGCTGGACGCGTTCCAACAGCGATCGTGTCGTCTAAGTGTAGGAGTATTACAGACTCATGTTATCTGTAGTAATGTTAGTCTGTAACTGACTCATTTCAGAAAAAATGCCTTGTTGTGTGACATTTAGAGACCGTCTGTTCTTTTATGTAGTTTCTGCCAGCGTCTTGGCCCGTGTGGTAGTTGAAAATGGGACCAAAAGAACATACTTCCGGTATCAAAAGTATCTTGTATCGTGATCCTCGACATAGTCTACTCATATGAATCTCTATCATCCAAATTATTTGCAACACATTGCAACAGCGGACGTGACGTCGAAATGTAGGAGTAGTCACCATCTCTTTAAAGTTAGAGTAAGAAGCCTGTTTACTCTAACTTTGAAGAGATGGCGAATACTACAGTCCATCGTCGACTTTTCCTCTATGACCTCTGACCTAGACTAAAGTCAAACCTATAACAAATTTTACCCGTCTCGTCTGTAATAATGTGAGCTTGTAAAAAAGCTCATGTTACATGTTTGTAATAATGTGAGCCTGTTACCTAATGTTTTTCCAGTGACTGTTTCATTGCAGAAAAAATACCTTGCTTGGTGATCTGATACTTTATTCCTTAACCTGTTCTTTTGTGGAGGTGGTAGACAAGTACCAAAAAAAAATGGATGTACTGGTTTCTGCCAACGTTTTTGCCACCGTGGTAGTCGAAATGCATTTCTACAAAAATACTGAATCGCGAGTAAATTTCTTGTGCCATACGGACACACGAGTGATCTCTTAAGGGTGCTCTTTTCATGAGTTCGGAACTCAGAAATAATCCCATAACTAAAACTGTTAAGAGGAAATGCTGGCGGCGAGACTTTTCATGTAAAAACTCATAATTCGAGGTTTGGCTCTCGACTGTTTTCTCCTTCAATATTGGACTGATTTAAGAGTTTGCTCATATTAATGCAATGGTAGGTGTTTACGTAACATGAACGTGTATGGTAACCACAATGATCGACCATTTGAAAGGATTGTAAATAAGCCATGTAAACGCACTAATAAATACATTTGTACGACTGTAAGCGGCGGCGTGTATGGAATCATTATTAGTGTGAAAGGGACATTATACTGCTCATTCCATATGATTAATGTCATCCGGCGGTGTGAGTTATGAGCGGCAAGCGAGATGGGGCGAGGAATCATTTATTTAGATTATGATAAAAAGTTGTGAGTATGCCTAGATTTAGTCTAGTAATTTCTAGTGCTGGCTTAGTTCTGGGTTCAATTCTAGGGATTGGATAAAGTGCCAGGATAAATGACAAAAGACATTTATTTGTCAGAATGTTGAAAATAACACTTTTACTTTTCAATTTATTTTGGTCCTTTTAAACTAGATGAGGAAAGAAAGAAAACTAGTTTATTTGGCACACGCAACGTAGAAACAAATAAAAAGGAACTTAATTCTAAAACAATTACATCGTATGCCCCGCGGCTGCGCCAAATAGGTCCAGATCAGCAAAATGCTGGACAACGGAGTTGTCTGACGCTAGTTTTCAACTGAACCTTACGTTGAAGTGTACGTATGTGAATCAGTTTTACTATGTTAAATATACAGGTACTTAAATAGATTCATATTAGTGTGTAGTAAACGATATATATGTATAATAATTTGTGTCAAATGATAGATAGGATTGTGTTAATAACAGTAAATAAAAAGAACAAAAGAAAAGAATTGAAACAAACAAGCACAAATTAATTTAATTCAACAAAGTAAACGTAAATCCACACAAAAAATAATAATAATAAATAAATAAAAACGTTCTGCAACACACACAAAAACCAGTTTCGTGCAAGCCTGACTAACCAATTAGTCAGCGCTGTGCACGTCACCAATAGTCACCATAACACTATAGCATAGCATAGTCGGCCTTATAATGTTCCCACTGTTGGGACACAGGCCTCCTCTCTAGGAGAGGGAATGGGCCGTAATCCACCACGCGGGCCCAATGCGGGTTGGTACCACTATGCCATGAGCAGATGATTGTAATATACCAATTGCAAGCAGCGTTTAATGTAAAATAGTTAATTTTATAGTCTAGTAGTTTGAGAAATATTGTGGCCAGTTCAAAATTGTCATAGAGGTAGTTTGTCAGAGAGGTTAATCAAAGTGTAATATGTAGTGTAAGTGTGAATGTGTGTGTGTGTGTGTGTGTGTGTGTGTGTGTGTGTATGTAGTGTATGTGTGGTGTGTATGTGTATCATATCAGTGATAGGTTCAAGTGTTTCAAGTCTAGTTTCCATTGCGCGTCAATTAAGTACTGCTGTAAACGTCTTCTAAATGTACCTATTGTATTTATTGCTCTAATAGGCGGCGGTAGATTGTTCCATACTTTGGATGCTGCGTAACGGAAACTGCCTCTGAATGCTGCTGTACTATGGGGCTGCGATGATAGTTGTTGCGAACATTGCCATCTTCCACATTCTCGTTTGCTACCAATCCAGCTCAGCTTGTAGTACAGGAAGTCTGGCTTTCGGAGCTTAATGACACCGAACATCAGGCAGGCCATGTGTAATTTGCGTCTTGATTTCATTTTAAGAATAAAATTATTGTTGAGGAAAGGCGTAACATGAGGCTATGTATGAGAGTGGGTTTTTCTATTCCAGTTAACTGATTATGATGATACTGATTACGATATACCTCCACATAACTGATTATGTGAAGGTACAATAGTCTGGACCAATGCACCGATTGCATATTCATGTTTAGGTACATACACCGCCTAAACATTTTTATTTCAGGTGGGAATGGATTTATTTAAGTACTTTATTTTAATATAACATGGTTAAAGACAAATTACATTATTTCAAGATGTTATCTGAAGGTTTAGCATCTAAGAGAGCTAAGATTTAACAAATAGAAGATTTTTTTTTGGACATTGAATTAAAATCAATATATTCTTATTTACAGTAGTGGTTTTTATATAAATTGATAATAGTAATAAATTATTTATGCTGCCAAAGAAACAAATTATAAGGCACAAAAAATTCGTCATTGTGGCTCTCATAAAATGGCAGCATTTCCACGTTGAATGGCAATCCTACCTACCTCATCATATCAGCCGAAAGACGTCCACTGCTGGACATAGGCCTCCCCCAAATGTTGGGGGGGTTTGCCATAATCGCCACGCTTGGCAGGCGGGTTGGCGATCGCAGTCTATGGTGTTGTGTTTTACAGAGTACGCTGCTGCCCATTCTCTGGTGAGTCCCTTAGTCGCCTCTTACGACACCCATGGGAAGTGATGAGATGGTATTATTCTTTTACGGCACCATACGGCACCGGCCGACACCATACACCTACCTACCTATTCGAGATTAATTTCTCGACCCCGCGCTCAGCAACCGTGCTCCCAACCATCACACCAACAACTACCAAAATACACTTACTGTCAAACCCGCCAACCTCTCCTCGCACACATTCTAAACGCTTCACAGCTCATTCTATCTACTCGGTAGGACTGAAATTCCCTACCTAATTAGCGGTTTTGCGTATCTACATATAATATAACGATGTGTACTATGCCCGGATGATCGTGTCATTAAGGGTTACAGAGTGATATCTCAGGCTCGACGCGTTTTTGCTGTGGTATTCGGTTTGGGGGAAAATTTGGGGGAAATGGGGGAGATATAGAGAATCTGTTTGAGGATGTGAGGAAGTGTTTTTGTTCAAGGTTGAATGTGGTTTGGAGTTGGTTTTAAAGTGTGAGATATTGTTTAGTTCACGTCATCAATGTCCTGATATATAAATTTCTTCCGTTACTCAGTGACTGAGTGACTGACAGACAACAAACAGCCGAAACTATTGGTCATAGAAAGCTGATATTTGACGTGTATCTTCCTTGAAGAGTGTAGGGCAGCACTAAGATATGATTTCCAGATTTTCCTACGAGACCAGGAAAAAACGAGATACGCGCATACAAATTCACGGGCAAAAGCTAGTCGAAGACGACGAGTGGAGATATCCTCAAAGTGACACCAGTAGGTAGATTATTAATTTATCTAACATATAAATTACTAGCTGAGCCGTGCTCACTTCGTTGGGCGGTATTTTTTGGGTTAATAATTATAATTATAGCCTATAACACTCAAAAATGACGTAGCTTTCTATTGGTCAAAGAATTTTTAAAATCGGTTAAGTAGATCCAGAGATTATCTCCTACAACCTCACAAACTCACAAACTTTACCTCTTTATAATCGACTTAACCTCGACACTTGCATTTATAAATAAACTGACTGATAACTCACTGTCATATTGTCGTGTTGTTCTTCGAAAAATAACTTTGAATAACTTTTATTTTTGTTTTTCCTGTGCGAGGTCAAAATAAACCTAAATATTTCTTTAAATTAATTATGTAAGTCATTTAGTAAGTTGAAACTAAAAGCCTATGTTCGTATATTGTTTGGCATTTGCCATATCGACAAAATTAATTAAGCTCACTACATTATAATACTTGTGCTACAAAAGCACCTAGTGCGGGGCAACGTTTTTAAAAAAAAAAAAAAAAAAAAACAATTTAAGCCCAAGTGCGAACGAAACCTTTTGAAATGTGTGCGGTTAGAGTGAGGTTTCAAACTTTTGCGATTATTTTGGCATCGTTAACCGCGAGCCCACCCGTGACCATGGCTAGTTATGTTCAAATTTAACTTAGGTATTAAAAGGATTATTTCATTGCGGTAGTAAAATGGCGCTGGGTAGGACACCAGGGCTCCAAGTCTGCTATTACAACAGTGTCAGAATGGTCTATCATTGATTTCATAATGGTTGATTTTGACAAGATTCTATGGCATTTCTTTCAATGGAGTGTCAGTGGTTTACCACTGGATATAAAAGCGTCATTATGACTTTCCTGTAATAGCAGACTTGGGGCCCAGGCAAGATGCGGTGATGATAGGTGGAGTAAGGCAGTGACCGAGTGGCGTCCGAGAACTGGAAGAAGTTTTGGTCGGCCGGCGGCGAGATGGACAGATGACATTATTGCCATAGCAGGTAGAATCTGGATGAGGCTGGCACAGGAACGTGGGCTTTGGCACAAGAAAAGTAAAGGCCTATGCTCAACAGTGGGCGAATTCGCTGATGATGATGATGATCAAAAGGTGCTTTAGAAAGAATACCTTCAAAATCATCATATCAGCCATAAGACGTCCACTGCTGGACATAGGCCTCCCCCAAAAGGGGGTGTTTGCCATAATCGCCACGCTTGGCAGGCGGGTTGGCGATCGCAGTGTATGGTGTTGATTTTTACAGAGAACGCTGTTGCCCATTCTCTGGCGAGTCCCTTAGTCGCCTCTTACGACACCCACGGGAAGTGATGGGATGGTATTATTCTTTTACAACTAATTTCTGCAATTATAGGATCTTCTTGCAGCTTCATCGTCATCTCAAGGGAACATACTTACGGAATAAACTCTAGTGGTTGAGCAAAAATGACTGCGCTGGGTGTCGCGGGTTCCATTGCCGCACGGAACAAATATTTTTGTGGCCTACAGATACTTATTCCAGATCTGACTGTTTATGTCACACAGCTTTATCAGAATTATCCAATTTGTAATTATCAAAAATATATTTTATTTACATAGATAGATATAAAAAATAAAATAAGTTACAATTTGTATGAATGGTGAACTCTACTGACAGAAATCCTCAAAAGACCTGTGTCATTAGTGAACTCTACGAAGCGTAAACCCCAAAAAATGCCAACAATATTTTTCTTTCACTATTAAGTGAAAGTGGAGTGAAACCCAAACAACACGACAATATAAACACTAGTGTGTACACTGTAAGGGTCAACCCTGTACAACGCTGACAACGCAACATCAAATTGATTGTTGTGGTATTCACGTAATGAGTTAACAATGTCAGCCAACTACCCTGCAATTAAAACTATTTGCTCCTTGTTATAGTGTTTAATTACCGTTTGATGTGTTTATAAGTGTAGCTGAATAGTAGTGTCACAAACTAATTAGGCGTGCGTGAATAATTGCATATTGCTTTGTTTATGTGTAAGGTGATCGTGGTTCTACCAGGGTTGCGGAAATTGTTTAAAAGATCACCGTAGGAGGACACGAATGGGTTTCAGACTGGCCGCATACGCACGGTTACTTAATTCGGTTTTCTGATCAGGAATTCAGATTCGGAGACCAATAAGCCTAAAAATGCCACTAGAGCAGAATCATATTAGAATCATAATATTAACCACACAACAATCTGTCAAATTTCATTTTCATCTTTATCACTAACGCATTAGGTTCAAGGTTGATTGGGAAAATTTGACAGTGACGGGTAGCGTTATTTGCTTTCTGATTCTGCTAAAGTGGCTTTTTTAGACCCCCTGAATGCTTGCCTTACATAGATTACGTTGAACTAGGTGTACACGTTCGTTTATTTTCCGAATGGAAAAAGCACCTGACGATCCTTTCGAAAACAAAACGTGTGAGTCAGAAGAACTGAATATCGAACGTCTCACGGGAATCGGAATCTGAATTCCTTATCGGAAAGCCTAATCAGGAAGCCGTACGTATGCGGCCCGCCTTAGTCAGTAAGAGTCTGACAGAGCCTGACCTTTCTACTCCGCCTACAGCGGGAGAAGTCATTTGATGATTTCCCATCATTAAAAAAAAAGTTGGTCGTGTTTAAATAAATAAAAAAATGCCGTCATGGGACGCCCGGCAGATGTGAAACATCTACTTTAAGAATTCATACTAAAATTAATAAAAATCTTATAAATTAGCTCCAAGCCGTCCGTAACAGGTGGCGTAGTGAGGGCATCACGACATGACATCATCGTTTCCGTCAAGGCATACGATTTGGCTTTATTGCTAAAGCGTGCCAGTAGATGTTTCACATAATAGCCAAGCGGTTCGATATTTAAAGTTAAGCGAAGCTTTGCGCAATCGGTTTCTCGATGGGTGACCATTCCAAACATACACATTTTCACTTGCTAAAAAGTCTGGGGGCTGAGTCACCCGCGTCCGTAGGAGAATACCCATTGCAGTCCCTACACGTGGTCCCCGGGTGGTGCTAATCAGGTGACACTAACTGGTAGTAGGTTTCGGTGGCTTGCGACCACCCACTGGGCAAAGACGTACCGCCAAGTGGCCTAGCCGCGTTCCGGTATGATGCTCAGTGTAGCCAATCCAGAGGAGTTGGGTCGAAATAGTTGTTCCAATGCAGGCAGACCGACCAGGCTCGCGTTGATATGGGCGTATCGGGAGACTAGTCGCGGAGGGTAGCGAGATCCGAGGCACGGTGCGCCGCTGGCCGACGGCAGGTAGTTGGGGGCCCAAGTAGTGTACTAACCATACATGAAAGGCTGCCCGCCAACTGTCGAAAAATCCCGGAATGCACCATCGTGCTGGTTGGCGACCAGACGAGAGGGCCCGATGAACATTCCGGGGGGGCTCGGGCGTCCCCGCAGTCTCCAGACTAGTTCCCCATTGATGTCGTCCTGTCAGAGCGTGCCTGAGGGTTAGCAGCATGGAACCTCATTTCACTTCCTTCTCCTCTACCTTACTCACTCAATATGACCAGGAACAAAAAGAGAAAAGCTGTACAGCGGCAGCACGCCCTCTCGCACAAAGTGCACCTCTCAAACATACGAGGTCTGCACTCAAATCTCGCCGCAGTTCATCACCACCTAGAGACTGAGAAACCAGCGCTCTTGTTTCTGTCGTAGACGCAGATCGGATGTCCGTCAGACGTGCCTTACCTTTCATACCCAGGGTTTACCCTGGAGCACCATTTCAAACCACGCGCGGGCGTATGTATGTAAGCCCGTGACGACATCTGCTATCGGCGTCTCCGCAATCTTGAGGACTCCAGGTTCTCAACGCTGTGGGTTTTAGTGGACGCAGGCCTGGACAAAATTGTCTACGCCTGTGTCTACCGTTCGCACAGCGGTGATTTGGAGGCGACTGGGCTTACACAGCACCTCAGTGAGGCGGCGGATGCGGCTCAGCAGCGGTACCCTTCTGCCCAATTGGTGCTACTGGGGGACTTCAACGCCCACCATCAGGAGTGGCTCTTCCCATACCAGTGCACAGACCATGCTGGGCGAAAGATGCGAAAGCTAGCGCTAGCGTTAAATCTTACCCAGCTGGTCCAGGGGGCAACGAGGGTTCCGGATGTTGATTCGCACACTGCCAATTGCTTGGACCTTCTGCTGACATCAGATCCAGACCGCTACTCGGTGTCGATTTCTTCACCACTGGGTAGTTCCGACCACTGTCTGGTGAAGTCTGTGTCCGTCTACTCCCCGCCCGATAGCAGCCCAAGAGGCACCCGGCGGGTATGGCGATACAGGTCAGCAGATTGGGATGGCATGCGATCTTTCTTCGCATGTTATCCTTGGCAGCCTACTTGCTTTTCTTCGACTGATGCTTCGTCGTGCGCGGACGCCGTGACCGATGTGTTGCGGAGGGGAATGGAGTACTACATTCCGTTCTCTGACGTAACAATGTCTGGCGAAGCTCGTCCATGGTTTGGTGCCGAGTGCAATCGCGCTGATTCGCTTCAACACGCGGCATACCTAGCATGGGTCGACGCTCGTGCGCGCAAAGTAAATGACGTGAGTCAGAAGAAGAGAGCCTTCAACAGGGCTGCCAAGTCCTGCAAGAAGGTGTTGCGGAGGGCTCGGTTTGACCACATTAGCCGAATAGGGAACAAACTTGCTTCATACCCAGCAGGTAGTAAGGCTTTTTGGTCCCTGGCTAAGTCGGTCAAACTTCTGTCGCCCCTCACTACCACCACTGCTGAGACCCGACGGGACGCTGGCTCACTCCGCTGAGGAGAAAGCGAACTTATTTGCTTATTTGTTTGCGGAATCTTCACGTCTGGATCCTGGTGGCGCGAGGCCCCCTGCTTCTCCTGATGGATGCGAGTCGAGTATGTCGAACATTCGAATTCATCAGAGGGACGTTCTTCGGGTACTGCGTAACCTAGACGTGAACAAGGCTAGTGGCCCCGACGGGATACCGGCAATTGTTTTGAGGACTTGTGCGCCTGAGTTGTCTCCAATCTTGACACGCCTATTTCGCCTTTCGTTTGAGACTGGAAAAGTGCCGAAGGCTTGGAAGCAAGCTAACGTGCAGCCCGTGCCCAAGAAAGGTAGTCGAGCTGACCCGTCGAATTATAGACCTATCTCAGTAACGTCCATACTCTGTAAGAGTATGGAACGCGTGCTGAATCATAAACTCCTGGCATACCTAGAAGCGAGTGATCTCCTTAGTGACCGACAATACGGGTTCCGCCGAAATCTTCTTGCGTATGCCATTCACGTCTGGAGTGAGGCCATAGAGAAGCACGGGGAGGCACTAGCGGTCCCCCTTGACATCTCGAAGACCTTCGATAGGGTCTGGCACGAAAGCCTTATTAGTAAGCTTCCTTCCTTCGGTCTGCCTGCCGGATTGTGTGATTGGATCGCGGATTTCCTGAGGGATCGGTCTATACGAGTGGTCATTGATGGCTGCTGGTCTGGACTGCTGGATATTAATGCCGGGGTTCCTCAGGGGTCGGTGCTTTCGACACTATTCTTGCTGCATATTAATGATCTGCTTAAACCCGGTACCTTTGGGTATACACTGTTGCTGAGAGATACGGGTCCAGCGCACGAGCTGGTGGGTCACAGATCCGGTCTTTTCGGGAGGCTATGGGTGAGCGCTTGAACGTGTCTTTACAGGCTGTCTCAGAATGGGGTGATGCCAATCTGGTCAAGTTCAATGCAGTTAAGACCCAAGCGTGTCTGTTTTCCGCTAAAAGGAGCCAATTCCACCCAGCTCCATCTTTCCAAGGTGCAACCGTGCCGATAACCGACCAACTTGAGCTTCTTGGGGTTACGTTGACATCTACCTTGAATTTTGACCCTTTCATAGAGGCAAAAGCTCAAGTGGCTGCAAAGAAGTTGGGGATCGTAGCAAAGGTGAGACGGTACTTCGCGCCAGAGCAGCTGCTCAAACTCTACCAAGCGCAAGTTCGATCATGTATGGAGTACTGCTCTCATCTTTGGGACGGATCTGCCAGATACCAGCTTGATGCCCTTGAGTCAATTGAGAAACGAGCCAAGAGGATCATCGGCAATGATAGGCTCGTCGCTACGAAGCTCCAAAGTCTTGAGCATCGACGACGAGTTGCTAGCCTGTCGGTTTTCTACCGGTTGCATTTTGGGGAATGTGCAACGGAATTGCATAATTTAATTCCACCAAGCCCGTTCCATCATAGGACCACAAGACGAACGGCGATGCGCCACCGGTACATAGTGGACATCCCACCCACGCGCACAAAACGGTTTGGGAACACATTCATAGTGCGTACAGCTAAGGAGTGGAATTCCCTGCCGGAGTCTGTGTTTCCTGATAGCAACAACCTGGGAGTCTTTAAGTCAACAGTGAAACCCAGTAACTGTATTATGGAGGTCTCAGAAGCAGTCGCTCTAATAATATTCATACTAAGCTGCTTATATTTCGAGATTAGAAAAACAAAAGAATACGTGTTTCGTGACGCCAAATATGGGACTGTTGTTTGTTGAAGCTAGGACAGCAAGCAATAACCTGCTACAAAAACTTGTCACTATGGCCTCACGTGTACGGATACGCGAGGCCAGAGTGACAAGTCTTTTAAACTGATCCTACTAAAATATAACTTGTAAAACCGGCCAAGTGTGAATCGCCTTGGCTGGGCTCGCACGTAAAGGGTTCCGTACCATAAACCTTAATTAACCGACTTCCCACAAAGGAGGAGGTTCTCAATTCGCCGGGTTATTTTTTTATTATTTGTTACTATAGCGGCAATAGAAATACATAATCTGTGAAAAATTCAACTGTCTACTAGCGATAAAGATGAAAATGAAATTTATTTATTTATTATTTATTTATTGCACAATGTACAGACAGTTACTGGCTTTGCTTATAACTAACTAGCTGACACGCGCAACTTCGCCTGCGTTACAATTTTCATTACTGCTCCGCTCCTATTAGTCTTAGCGTGATGATATATAAATCGATAAATGGGCTATCTAATACTGAAAGAATTTTTCAAATCGGACCAGTAGTTCCTGAGACTAGCGCGTTCAAGCAAGCAAACAAACAAACTCTTCAGCTTTATATATTAATATAGATAAGTGTATGACCCTGTTAGGGCACAGCAAGATAACTTAAAACTAAAACATCATTATTGTCTAAGTAGCATCATTATTATCTAGACATCTAATATCACATTTTATATAAATCGTTCAGAACTTTCACGTACATACGTTTTATTTATATATTATTAATTATATATATAGATTGAACTTTTATCCAGCTTTATAAGGAACAAAAGGTAAAATAACATATATTTTTAAGTAATTACAATTTATAGATTTTAAGGATTTTTATCATCCATAAATTCTTGTATTTGACAGACTGTTGTGTGGTTAATATTATGATTCTCATATAAGTCTGCCAAAGTGGCATTTTTAGACCTGCTGATCTAGTCTCTGATTAGTAATTCTGCTGTCAACTGTCACATGAGCTGCACTGATTAGTTTGCGGGAACAACAGCAGCCAATCAAATACTGAACGTGAGGATTGACAGCCGATTAAATTGGTTTTTAGCTCAGTTTAGAAAGCAGAGTGTGTACATTTGGGTATATACACACACTTTATTTTTTAACCGACTTTCAAAAAAGGAGGAGGTTCTCAATTTGGTAGGTTTTTATTTTTTTATGTATGTACATCGATTACTCCGGGGTTTCTTATCCGATTTCCGTGATTCTTTTTCAGTTTGATGCAGTATAATTGCCATTTGGTCCCATAAAAATTTTATTGTGTTTGGTTCAGTAGTTTTTATTTTATGAGCATTTTTGCTTATTTCAACTTCTGCGTTGACGAAGACGTCGTCCAAGTATCACCACTTAAAAGTGAAAAATAAAAAACTTTTTACTTACTTAACTTTTTACTACAGAGAATAAAATAACCTTAATTTCGAAAGTTGGTGTTTTTGGTTTTGTTTCTTTGTTTTTTAACACCGACTTCCGAAATTAAGGTGTTTTTGGTTTTGTTTCTTTGTTTTTTAACACCGACTTCCGAAATTAAGGTTATTTTATTCTTTGTAGTGTTTTGTTTGGAAGTCAGTTATATTTTTTTGTAAAAAGTTTTCTTTATAATTTTTTTATTTCTTTTTTTTATTTTTATTTATTTCATTAATGATGAAACACGTAAATTAGAATCATCACGCTTGTGTTCCTTGTAATGTTAGGTAGAGATGATTGTATTTGTATACATATTTTATTTTTGTATGATATGTTCCGTAAGTGTATTCGTAGCATCACAGCAGGCCCTGTAATAATACCAGCACTGTGATTTTTATTTATTTTTAAATATCGCAGCAGATGCTGAGACAGGGACATTTTGGCCTCGCACAGATTAATCTCATGCTGCTTGCTTGCATGCTTTCATGTTTACAATTTTTTATGCCGTTAGCTTTTTACTTTATTTTATTATTTTGTGTGTATTTGTGCAAGTTTCAAATAAACATATTAGCGTTTTTTTCTTTCTTCTTTCTTTAAGTTCCAGATGGAACAATTAATGAAGCTTTACCCAACCCGAGAATCGAAGTCCCCGGTCGTCATGCTAAGCAGGCCTGGGAGATAGACAACACTGTATAATACATAATAATCGTTACTTTTCCATTAAGAATGACGGAAGTTCGGAAGTTGGCGATGTGACACCCGATCTCTCCCCAATCATGACAGTTTGGCCTCCCATCGGACTATGGGATGAACATTAGGAATGACGGGAAAGCAGCCTGGAGTTCGGAAGTTGGCGGTATGACACCCGATCTCTCCCCAGTCATTACAGATTGGCCTCCCATCGGACTATGGGAGGCCAAACTGTGAGGAACAGAGAGTGAACAATGTACACATGAGATGAGAGAGAGCGCAAACACTTTGTGTACTGTATGTTATATCTTCTGCTTACCTGACCACCGTGATCACCTATCACAGTGGCCGAAATTCGGTCGAGAGGATTATATTTTTGGAACGAAGTTCCTTATCGCGCGTTGCGAAAGGGGGTTAGACGGAAAAAAATCAAGAACAAAAGTTCTAACGACACTTTTTGCTATAGTTGTAAGCCGTGCGGCGTGCGCGTGTTTCTGTCTCTCTCTCTCTCTCTCTCTCTCTCTCTCATAGAAAGCAAGCCAGTTATTTTGACAAGCCAATTATTACTAAAATTGAGCCTACTGATTAAGCTTATATTACATTTGTTAATAATAAAAAAATATTATTATAACTTAAAAAAAAAATACAATTTCATTACAATTCCTTCACTCATTAATCGAAAGAAACGTCGTTCCATCCGGGTGTCCCTTGACACCTCTCAATTTTTGAATTCATATAATCAATAATCAATCAGTATATATAAAATTCTTCCGTTACCGACTGATTGAGTGACTGACAGACAACGAATAGCCGAAACTACTGGTCGTAGAAAGCTGAAACTCCGTAAGGTACACTAAGAGAGGATTCCCCGAAATTCATACGGGAACGGGAAAAACGGGATATGTGTATACGAAGTCACAGGCAAAAGCTAGTATTTATATAAAACTAGCTTACCCACTTAGTTGGGCGGTATAAATATGTAGCCTATGCTATAACCTATAATATACACTCACAAATAACTGGCTTTCTATTGGTAAAAGAATTTTAAAAATCGGTTCATTAGATCCAGGGATTACCTCCTACAACCTCACAACCTCACAAACTTTACCTCTTTATAATATTAGTATAGATTCTTCCGTTACTGAGTGACTGAGTGAGTGAGTGACTGACAGACAACGCACAGCCGAAACTACTGGTCGTAGAAAGCTGAAATTTGGCATATATGTTCCTTGGGGAGTGTAGGGGAGCACTAAGTGGGAACGGAAAAACCGGGATGTGAGCGTATGAAGTCGCGGGCAAAAGCTAGTTTCTTTATAACCAGTCATTGTAGTGGTCAATATAAAAGCAGCTAATGATTAATTACTTGTTACACGACTGCCTAAAAAAATAAGTGTTACGTTTTCAGGGTTCATGTATGTATGTATGTTTGTGAGTTTCTTTATTCCATCGTAACTCCTAAACGCCTTAACCGATTTCGATGTATGGGGTATCGTTAGAAGCGTTGCGTTATCCCGTGTAACATAGGCTAGTCAAAACTATAATGGGGTAGCCATGGATCATAAAAAATACGGAAATATTTTTTTATTTTCATGAAAATTTGCTGACCTATACTATTTTCATCTAGAGCTAGCTTAGTACGTGACAACCATATTTATAACAGTAGTATTCAATATGCACTCGTTAGCTAATAATGAAAATTTAAAAAATAATTTCAGGACAGCCAAGAAATTTTATTATCAACTAGCTGTGCCCGCGACTTCGTTCGCGTGGATGTCGAAAAATATCTGTTGCATAGATAAAATCTACTTTAAGTTAATACCTTGCGTATCCTGATCTCAAAATTAAGAAAATAGGAAGAGGGTAATGCAGGGCACTCTACCATCTCTTCCGGTTGAAATGCCGATTAGCCCGAGTAATCTCCTGGTACATACCTACCTCGAGCTAGGTATCAAAATCAACAAAATCGACTATCGAATGAACGGTGGTAGGTAGTCTTCAAACTACGAAACAAAGAAACTGATGAATAAAGTTGATTCTTAATTTTGTCCAGCCTTAATTTTGTCTCTGTTGAGGCGGCGAGCCTTCTTGCCGGACTGCCGCCATGGGATCTAGAGGCGAGAGCCCTCGCGCTCATTTATGAATGGCGCGTGGAGGCGCTACGCCGGGGCGAGACTCCTCTGCCGCGGCAAATCGCAGCACGGCGGACAGAGCTCCGGCGGGATCTCATGGCAGTATGGAGACAACGACTGTCGCAACCCAGCGCTGGGCACGCCACAATTGCGGCGATAAGTCCCCTCTTTGAGGAGTGGCTAGAGCGGCGCCACGGCGTCCTTACCTTCCGTTTGACGCAGGTACTCACCGGACACGGTTGTTTCGGGAGGTACCTGTTTCGAATACGGCGGGAGGATACGGCCAGATGTCAACACTGCGAGGATCGCCCGGAGGACACGGTGGAGGTCTGCCCTGCTTGGGCGGAGCACCGCCGTGTCCTCGTCGAGGCGATCGGCGACGGCGACCTGTCGTGGTCGGCCCTGTTTCAAGCCATGGTCCGGAGCGAGGAGACTTGAGAAGCGGTCACCTCCTTCTGCGAAGCAGTAATGCTAGCGAAGGAGGAAGCCGAACGCGTGAGAGAGAGGGAAACCTCACGCCCCAGCCGCCGCAACAGAAGAAGACGCCCCGGGCGTCGGGAGTCGCAGGGCGATTCTCGGCCACCGTAGGCCCCCGCCTACCGCCTGCGGACGGCGAGCATTGGGTGGCTCGCCGTCTGATCAGAACCAGGCCCAGGTCAACGGCGCGCTGTGTTCCACGCGCGCCTCAAAGAGCTGTCAGCATTAAAGACGGGGCCCGCTAGGGCCAATTCCTGCCGGGGTTGCGGGATTTATTCGAAAGAGTCACCGCGGCCCTGGAACGCAAAGGGCATTAGGAGGAACACGGATGGGTTTTAGTCAGTAAGAGTCTGACACTCCCTTCTGCTTCACCCAGAGCGGGAGGAGTCATTTGATGATTTCCCATCCTTAAAAAAAAAGCAAAGAGAAACAGTTTCTTTGATTTTCCCTGACAATTGTAGATTACAGAACACCGATAATTTTTTTACATTTTATGTTAATTAGTTCTACCGGATTTATAGAATCGATTTACTGTGTAAGAATAATCGAATTTTTTAAATCGATATTTAGTAGGTACTGAAAGAGGAGACTTATTAAATGAGGAGCTCGTAGCTAAATAATAACAGTCGCACGGGTCGATCTTCATGGTTTACCAACTCTTGCCTAGGTGTCTCTGTGAATAGGTGACCATATTATTTAACATACCGCGACTTCGCCGTGTTGATCGGAAGCTGATCCGAATATAGTTGGGAAAAGGTTAAGCATATATTAGAAAAGACAGACAATACCATTTGGCCCCAATTGGGGCTGACGGTCCTTGAGAGAGTAACTCTGCCGTTTTATGTCCTTTTCATTGAATGGCGGCCTAAATGATCCCCAATGCGCAAATGTGTCAAATGGGTCTGTCATGTGACAATATTTAATTAACAGGCTGGCAGATGCTTAGGCCATCTATGAATAGGGTAGGTAAATGTGTGACGAAAATATAATTATGAAATTATTTATTTTTTGGGAATCCTAAATTCTATTAAATGCCGGGATGTCACTTAGACCGTCTCCCTAGTGGATAAACGTTTGTAATCTGTACCCAGTTTTGCCAACTGCAGATTAAGTGTTTTTCGCAAATCATTTCAGTTTTTACCATGAAGCATCATCTGCCTAGCCTTTTCCCAGCTATATTGGAGTCAGCTTCCAGTCAAACGGGATTGGAGCGGCTGCCTACCAGTCCTGTACAACCCTACAATACTGGGTAACACGATACTTCTTGGCAAGACTGTAGGTGTCAGATTTGTCGGCTTCTGACAATCCGTAAAGACTGCCTGAGATCTCTTCTCGGTAGGTATGATGGTGACCAGTTTAACGGTCACCCATCCACAGACTGACCTTGGCAAGCGTTGCTTAACCTTGAAGCTCGACCCGGGCGTCTATTATATTCCGTGGTACATATTAATCTCGGTATGTTAAAATGGTCACCCATCCACAGACTGACCTTGGCAAGCGTTGCTTAACCTTGAAGATCGACCCGGGCGGCTATTATATTCCGAGGTACGTAGGAATCTCGGTATGTTAAAATGGTCAACCATCCACAGACTGACCTTGGCAAGCGTTGCTTAACCTTGAAGATCGAGCCGGGCAGCTATTATATTCCGTGGTACGTAGGAATCTCGGTATGTTAAAATCGCCACCCATCCACAGACTGACGTTTTTACGTGAAGCGGCTGCCTACCAGACTTCCACAACCCATTAATTGGGTAACACGATAGTTCTTGGCAAGACTGGAGCCAGATTTACTGGCTTCTGACAATCCGTAACGACTGCCAAAGATCTTCAAATGACTAAATGTTATTTTTTTTCCTTCGGTATTAAGAGTTTCACAAATAATATACGCATTCATTCATGAAACAGTTCTAAACTGTTACTATTTAATTATCTCAATAGATGGCGGTGCGTGTATGTGCTTCACGTAATGAAACTTTAAACGAAACCTTTAAATACAAATATCTTTTGATAGAGTGAACCGATTGCGATGAAACAAAAACTAAGTTATACCTCCAGTTACGTACAATTTTAATGCGTGAAATTTATCTACGTTATTTCTGTACTTTTTACGTGATGCCTGCACATCCAAACAGATAAACAGACAAACAGACAAAAATTCCAAAAATGATGGAAATGGGTTCTGTAAGTTACCCTTTATGTCCCTAGCTATTTTTTAATTTTTTATTTTGAATGTACAAAAACGACTCTTCAACAGATTTATTATATGTATAGATAGATGTGGTACTACAATCAAAAATCGATTTAGTTTTGCATTACTTATTCAATCAAAATATCGTTTTATCACTAAAAGGTATGAAATAAAAAACAAATAATTAAAAAATTAAAAAACACGCCTGCCATGTCCAAAATGAACTAAAAAATTAAAAACAAGCATTGGCCCAAAAATTTAAAACTGAAAAACAACTTTTTTATTGCAGTCGGGGGACCACTAAAGAAATGTTACAGAGTACATGCCAATGCTTGTTTTTAAATTTTTTGTTCATTTTTGGACATGGCAGGTGTGTTTTTTTAATTTTGTAATTATTTGTTTTTTATTTGTTATATTAGTATTGCAGAACATACCCTATAATTATCTACACTAATATTATAAAGAGAAAAGATTTGTTTGTTTGAAATGAATAGGCTCCGAAACTACTGAACTGATTTGAAAAATGCTGTCACCATTAGAATCCTACATTATCCCTAATGGACAAAGGCTATAGAATATTTTCAAAAACTTAGGAATCCGTATGAAAACTACGATAATGTAACCCAAGGTGTAAAAAATACCAAAAAAGATCCTTACATCGCGTACGCTGCGGAAAGTATTGACAATAGAGCATAGTGATGTACTACAGTTTTATAGAGGACATCAATATCTACAAAAAAGTCCCTGAGGGTATATATCTAACTATTATGGTTAAGTCACATTGACTGCTTTTTGTTCAAATTATTCAATCAAAACCCGGGTAAATGGATTTTAGTAGTTAGTATAGTGATTTTAGTATCATGATGTTAATTCTTATCTATCTAAATTGTTTAATAATTTTGGTTGGTTATGTATATGTAAATTACACTTAAAATTATTCAAATTGGACCTTTCGTTTAAAAGTTACGACGGGTATAAAAATACTCTAAGTAAGAAAAATGTTCGGTTTGAGCGAACTGCCCTATGTTTAGTCTATTAATAAGTAATTTACACACTATCAGAGGGTAGAGGGGAGATGAAGTTCGTGGAGTACCAAATAAACCCGCGCGAACGAAGTCGCGGGCAAAGTGCTAGTCATTTCAATACACGCCTTCCTCAACTTATCGAACAATTTCACACAGCAGTCACAGAGAATTATATAGTCAAAAAACTCAATAAAACTTCGGTCGGCCACGGATGTGAATGAATATCAATATTTCACTCCGGAATGACTTCTGTCAGACATGGAATGGATAGATTTTTATATATGTCGCAGGATAATTGGAATAACGGTTTTTTGGCGGAAATTCTATATAGTTTTTTTGCAAAGAGTTAAAGGAGTATAGAATAGAAAACATTTATTCAGCACAGATACAAACGTACAGCAACGAAAAGAGCAGAAATAATAATTTAGGTGAATAATTGCGCTGAGCCTGCCCATGCCAAATATGGTTTCTGGTAGTGGCAGTATCTGGATTTTGCTTATGAAAAGGTCATCGTCACAATTAATAAGCTTAATTGCGAAGGATCATAATGTGTTTTAACGTCGATTGGCTGGAAAAAAGTTACGCCCTGATTACTTGGGAGATACATATATTTAAGTTAAGCTAAGCCAAGCCATTAAGACCAAAATATTACGAACAGACTAACGAGACTTAAATTCTGTTCCGATCATTCTAATCAGACTAGATTTTTCGCGAATATTAGGTTTACATTCTTTTAATAAAAACCTTTCGCATAAAACCTAGAATTTTTTTCAAAAGCTGATGTTTCCAATTATCCAGCGACATAAATATAGGCCGCAGTTTGACTAGTATTTTTTGTCGTATGTCTAAAACAGTGTGACTGGCCGTCCCCGATAGCATTTGTCCGTATGCCAGTCGGAACCGACGATTTTATACCAGTTATTCGTATCGACAGTGCAAGCGAAGCGTGTGTGAGATAGTGTCGGAAAACGCAACGGATTTTTTTTTAGATTTTTGAAATTCCAAGTTCGACAGAGTTTGTACTGAATTGGCTGATTTGACAGATGTAATTTATTACATGCACAAAACAATGTTTTATTTCGTACTATTTTCCCCGTTTATAAGTGGGATGGGCTCGCGTTATTTCACGGCAACAAGAAGTATTATCAAGGGTTGTCGGTAAGGGCGGCGACCTCACGCGTCCGTCCCTGGTTCAATCCATGGTCCGGAGCGAGAAAGCATTGGAAGCAGTCACCTCCTTCTGCGAAGCAGTAATGCTAGCGAAGAGGAGGCCGAACGCGTGAGAGAGAGGGAAACCCCACGCCCCAGCCACTGCAACAGAAGAAAATGCCCCGCAGACGCTCGGGAGTCGCAGGGCGATTCCCGACCAACGTAGGCGCGGGCCTATGGACGGCGAGCATTGGTTGGCTCGCCGTCCGATTCGAACCAGGCCCGGGTCAACGGTGCGCTGTGTTCCACGCACGCTTCAAAGAGCTGTCAGCATAAAAGACAGGGCCCACTAGGGCCAGTGCCTGCTGGGGTTGCGGAATTTACTCGAAAATGTCACTGCGGCCCTGGGACGCAAAGGGCATTAGGAGGAACGTGGATGGGTTTTAGTCAGTAAGAGTCGGACACTCCCTTCTGCGCTGGTTTCCCCGACGGTTTATACAGATACACTACCTATTCCACAACAGTACAACAACAACTACATTTAGCCCATGCTACTGACCACAATCAAATACGACGTATATTAGAGAAAAAAATTTTTAGGTGCTGCTAAACAATTGGCTTCTGCAGCAACGTTTTGACTCCCATTGACTTTGAAGTCAGACTCTATGATCTCTTCCAAATTACTCGAAATCAGTTGAACAAACAAAGCGACTAGAGTAAATGTCATAACATAAATGACCTCATATTTTCCCAAACAAAAAACCCAAACTGCCCATTACCCCTGACCACATCCCACTCAAAAATTTTAATTGCCTTTATAGACTAAAAAATGCGCACATAATTTAGTTGATAGCACTTGGCGACTGTCCTACAGAGGCGTGATATTAGTCAGAGAGCTTACATCATAATGCCGGACAAGTTTGGCACATGATCAAGTTTTGAGTTGTATCCATAGACCAAAGAATATCAGAGATGCCATTGCTGATAGTCTCCATGGATACACGAATGCGCCGAGCAGAAGTTTCATATTCTATAAAAGTGATTTCGTACAAGCCTCCATTGAAAAGGGAGGATCCTTTAATCAGACGGTTGGTGTGACCGGTGGGCAACTACCCGATAGTCGGTATTCGGACTGTTGTAAATGTTCATATCGCACGGAAAACTCTGATACCGCAATAAAGGATTTCGTTCAGTACTTTGTCGCTGGCGGGATAGATGGCACTGCGGTTTCTTTTTCTTCGTTTTGCTAGCTTTAGTTTTGGCGGTATTGATGCTTCGACAGTTCCACGAGAAGCTCCTGGCTAAATAATAGCAGCTGCACAGGTTGATCTTCAAGGTTAAGCAACGCTTGCTGAAGTTGGTTCGTGGATAGATCACCATCCACTATATAATGTATACCAGGATTCCTCCGTACCTCGGTGCTTTATGAGGCGTTCAATGTTGAGCACGTTAAACCAGTGAAGAAATGGGTCCTGATTGTCATTTAGATAGGCAGAAGTCAGAAAATTTTACACCAGGCTGGCCTAAGGAATATCATGATATTCAATACTTAGTACTACTTAGTACCTAGTGGAGATCAGATGGGTCATCTCTCCATAAAATACTAGTATTCAGCTGTATTTTGTTAGGCTGCAAGACGAATCCAATATAATTGGAAAAAGTCTAGACAGATTGATTGATAGTTGTGACGGGTAGACAGAATCCAGGCAGAAAATCTGACTCTAGTTTTGCTCGTGGTATCGCGTTGACTCCGTGTAAAATACTGGTATAAAACTGCATTCGGTTAGGCTGGAAGCCGACTCCAACCTAGTAGGGAAAAGTCTTGGCCGATAATTTATTGAGTCAAAGTTGTTACTTGTCGTCAATTTCTATTAGTAAATAGTGAAAATTACTGAGACGCTTGATTTTCATGAAACGTTTTGACAGCATAGTGTCCAGCACTGCCATCGTGGGGCTTCGGAGCTCTGTGTTTTGAGTTATGACTGAGGAACGTCCACGGCCATATTATCGTAATTTTGGCAGGCTCATTTCCGTGTCATAATTGAGTTTGGGGCAACCGGTGCTGATAATGACATGCCAATGCATTCCACTACATTCTTTGACAAGTCTTTTACAGTACAAGCTACCCGTTAGCGCGCGCAATCGCTTCCTGTTTTTTTAAAAGTCTTGTTAAGGAAAACTACTTGTTACTGTGATTACGTTTTCGATGTTAATTTTAATAATTGTCACTTATTTTCTTTTTTATATCTAAAACAAAGTCTACTTTATATTTGCACCAAGTGGGTTGCACTTGATACAAATATAAAGTCGACAATTTTATTCGTGTCCAGGCTAGCTCTATCCATTCCAGGTTGCCTGGAAGAGATCGCGGAATGCAATAAGGCCGCCAATTTTATGTTTTTTAGTTTAATGTTTCCTTTAATTTATGCAATAAAGCATGTAAGGTTACACCTTATTCACACAGATTGATTGACGATCATGTCAGGTAGACAGAAGCTGGAAAGAAAATCTGACACCAGTCTTGCCAAAGGGTATCGTAGTCACTCCAAAATACTGTTATTCAGCTGCATGCAGATTGAAAGTCGATCCCAACATAGTTGGGAAAAGCCTCGGTAGATGATACGAGTTGTCACGGGACGATTATTTCTTTTAATAAAAGGTGAGAGTCACTGAGACGCTTGATTTGTGCCTATGAAATGTTTTCATGGCACCGTGTCCAGCACTACCGCTGTGGCGATTCGGAGCTCTGTGTTTAAAGTTATGACTGAGGGACGTCCACGGCCATATTATCGTAATTTTGGCAGGCTCATTTCCGTGTCATACTCTAGTTTGGGGCAACCGGTGCTGATAACGAGACGGGTACTTGAGTCCTGGGCGGTTTGGTCTTGGTTAAAGTAAAGCATAGAAAAATGGAACACTGATACCTTTTAATAATATAATTGAGGCAATGTGATCAATTCTTTGGAACAAATAGTCGATTACAAGTTGAGGGGACTATAATTCAGTCTCTACTTAGTTTTGTCATTACCTGTTTCGTGTCGCATGTATTTGTCTCATTACTAAAGGATGTGATTTGTTAATTTCTTGATGATGTTTCGTCTTCCTTTCTATTCTTGGATTTTTTTGTAAATTGATTAAAAACAACTTTTACACGTCAGTCTTATTTTTACGCGACTGCCCAAAAAGGAGTGTTGTTTGGCAACTTTAACAAGAGGCAAACAATACTCCTTTTTGTCGGTTTTCCCTAGCTGAATACCTTGAGTAGGACCGACAGAAACTCAGAGGCCAAAGTCTCTTTTAAAGTCCATAAAATCCGTACTGGTCAAACTACATTTTTAGTTTTCTATGTTATACTTATTCCATCAAACTGTGAAAATAAATCCCGTAAACCGGGATGTTACATTCTATTAATCTCCAACGTGGTTAAATAATAACAGCCGCACGGGTCGATATTCAAGGTTAAGCAATGCTTACCAAGGTTGGTCTGTGGATGGGTGAACACCTCAACATATCGAGTTTAGTCAAGCCGTTGCTCCAGAGGCTCTAGACAAAGTGCCATTCTATTAGCGAAGGCAATTGTCGATGTGCCAAAACATAAAAGATTGATCACGTGACATTTCGACAGCTTTGGTCAATCCATACAATTTTGACGTTTTGACAATCGCCTTCGCTACGCTACAGAATGAGAGCGCTGACAGAATGTCACTTGCCTAGAGCCTCAGGTTATCATTTGTAGATCTTTAGCAGTCGTTACATATAGTCAGAAGCCAGTAAATCTGACTCAAGTTTTGCCAAGAAGTACCGTGTTATGTTAATGGGTTGTGAAGGTCTGGTAGGCAGCTGCTTCACGTAAAATAGTGGTATTCAGCTGAAGCCGGTCTGACTAGAAGCCGACCCGAACATAGTTGGAAAAAGGCTAGGCAGTGTGGTGCTGGATCAGCTCCAGGTGTAAGTAGATAGTAACACAGACTAAATTTAACAAAAATAAGAATAGAAAATAACTATTCCCAGAGCACATAGAATCTGTTACGTTTTTCTATTCTATAAATCAATATTATGCGTAATCCGAACGTGCAATAAAACATACGTTTACAATCTCGTTGAATGGAAGACATTGCCATTTTATACTCATTATGTAAAACAGTGCAGTTTTGAAGAAAGAGAAGCAGCTTAGTATTCTTATGTTGGATCGTAATTTGCGAAAGTGTTTTTCGAGTAAGGTTTATTTCTAAAAAGAAACAGGTTTTAACTGAGACGATTATTTTCTTTTTTTTTTAAACAATTAAGAATTCTGCGGTAATGTTAAAAATAATTATCATCATCATATCAGCCAAAAGACGACCACTGCTGGACATAGGCCTCCCCCAAGTGTCACGCCATAACAACCGGTCCTGTGCGTCTCGCTTTCATCGGCTGCTCGTAACCCTCACCAGGTCATCGGTCCACCTTGAGGCCTTCCAACGTTGCGTCATCCGGTACGAAATAGTAAACGTAGAATAATTATAGTCTCCCCGACACGTCTGGCAGTGTATGTACGTGATAAACTCAAAAGTTACCTAATGAATTTTCATAAGGTTTTTACCAAAGAAAGAAGTGATGTAAAAGGAAGATTGAAATGTATTATTTACTAAGCTGCCGCAAGTGGCTCTGCCCATTTGAATTTTGAAACTTATCCAAAGGAGCATACTCTCGGGTTAAAAAGTATCCTACGTGTTATTCCAGACTAGAATCCACGTCTGTGCCAAATTCATCAAGATCCATCCAGCCGTTCTTTGGTGACAAACATGCATCCATCCATTCTTCCAAACTTTCTCATTCTATACTATACTATTCCTCCTATAAGTATTAAGTATAAGTAGTAAGGTTTTGCGTAATCCTGAAATATGACGGTGATTTTTGAAGAACTACTGTTGTTTTTATTTATTTCAAATACATTTTTTTTAATTTGCAATTTCCAATTTAATCTTATTTGATTATTTTTAATTTTAATTTAATAATAATTCTATTTCAATTTAATTAACAATGCTCATTTATACTTTTATCTTGTTTAGTTAATAAGTCCTCGTTTCACTTATTTTTTTTTTTGTTTGTATTGTTTGCTTAATTTTGTTTCATTTTTGCTGTTTTGTTTTAACATTCGTATCTTTGACATCTGTTTTTTGTCTTCTGACATTTTTTTTTTATTATTAATCGAATATTACTTAGCATAAAATCCAAATGCATTAATTTTCTAATTTTTTTTTTCTTATTTCTTATTTTTATAACAATCATGTATGAACCTATATTTTTACCAATTATTTGGTAATGGAATTTTTATTAATTTAATTTAATTATTCATGCATAACAACACATAATTCTTTAAATTATTTATAAATTATAAATCTTTCATTGAGAATGCTGTGCATACCTATAAGTGATGTATTTACACAGAATTGTAAATTTGTGATTGCCTGTTATTGTTATCCTTAATTGTTAATATGTCGTTGGTGTGCCTTACTTAATAAATATATAAGAATGTCGGAAAAAATCACGCTGACTGGTAGCTTATACGTTCTGCTACCCGAGCAAAACAGGAGCGGGTTCCTAGTATATTTCAAAATGATTAAAAAACCTTTCACGATATAATATCATTACTACTGCATAGGCTACAGCTTCATTTTCATGTCACATTCCCTCTTTAGGCACAGCTGGGACTAATTACGGGCCAAAACTGTGACCATGTATTTTTAACAATATTTTTGGAGGTAAAGGAAAATTTAACTATCATAAAGGTTTTACAAAGAAATTTAAATTGTGTGAGAAGTATTCGCAGGTGGACTAGTAATGGAATAGGTGCTTGAGGTAATTTATGAAAGCTTTGTATGTGGCAGCTTTAATTTATTGGTGTACTTATCGTTTAGTTGCAATGCAATGCTTGGAGTTTCCTTGCGTGATCGAATTAGGAATGACATCCGCAAGAGAACTAAGGTTACTGCCAGTCTTTTGGGTTCACTTCCAGTCGACAGCGATGCGGACGAATTTTTTGACGCCATATTATAGTAAGGAGTTTTATTTTGTATTGTAAGTGTAAATAGTTTGTTATTTAAATAAATCTTTACCTTTTTAGGTTACCGACATAGCCCAAAGGATCGCCAAACTAAAGTGGCAGTGGGCAGGGCACATTACTCGCAGAGCAGATGGTCGATGGGGCAGAAAAGTTCTGGAGTGGCGACCGCCGGAAGATGCAACGTTGGAAGGCCACAAGGTGGAACGATGACCTGGTGAAGGTCGCGGATAGACGATGTATGCGAGACGCGCAGGATGGTCGTTGTGGCGACGCTTGGGGGAGGCCTATGTCCAGCAGTGGACGTCTTTCAGCTGATATGATGATGATCGTTTAATTTTAGTTTGTGACTAATTATTATGTTTTTGTAGGTGACGTTCCATTTGTCAAACACAGTACAGTAGCTCTCTAGCTATTAAGCTCCTTGTTTCACGTGTTTCATAGCGATCACAATTCAATCGAGCGCTTGTTGGTTCAGCGAAATTTAACGCTGCAAATGTCCAATGAGACGAACTGATCCAATCAAATTCGTAATTGATCATCCCATACACGAACGTATCAGGTAAGCAGCAGTCAGAGATGAATAGCGCCGTATTAGTGAAATGATGACCCAATGAAACTACTACGTACCTACTAAAAAACTGGCCAAGTGCGAGTTGGACTCGCGTGCAAAGGGTTCCGAACGAATTTCATTCTTTTTTAACATGTTATTTTAACACTATAAATTTTTTATAGATTTTCCTGTAATCTATTGGTAAAGATCTATTATCTCCATTTTTTTTCAAAATTTTAAGCTCAGTAGTTTCTGAGATAAGCTGGGGAATGGTAATTTTTTAGTCTAATTTCTTGAATAACTTCAATATTTTAAAATAATTAAAAAAAATATAATTAAAATCCTCACAGTAAACCCTTTCATTTGTTGTCGCACGATATTGTTCAAAAAAAATTTTTTTTTGAACAATATCGTTTTGTACCAAATTTCAATAGAGTCTAGTGGATCCGGAGATAACTGGCTGTGACTGACAGACAGACAGACAGACAGACAAACAGACAGATAGACACCCGAGTACTCCTATAAGGGTTCCATTTTTTGTTCGGAAACCTAAAAAAGGTATAGGAACTGAGCAATCATACCTTCTACCAAAATTCTTCAGACTAGGCTACAAAATTGGTACATACTGTCATATCACATGTACATCATTATGAAACATCGTCGATTAATTCTTTACTACTGGAACTAGTCACATTTAAATAATAACAACCCCTCCACTTCCACGCAGATACGCAAATACAATCAACACATTTCACAATCATTCCTTTTAATGTGACCCATATTTTCCGCGTATGAACAATAAAAGCCGCATCAAACAAAGGTATGGTGATGGTAATGACGGTAGTTATGACTGGGAATCGTTCGCCACAGAAAGATTGATACAGAAGGTCAACTCTGTCTATTTATTTATTTATAAATGCTTTATTGTACACTAAAATATAAAAACATAAAGAAAACCTTAAACTAAAAAATATACAATTGGCGGCCTTATCGCATTCCGCGATCTCTTTCAGGCAAACTGGAATGGAAAGAGATAGCCTGGAAATGAAATGGGGCTACACTTGGTGCAAATATCAACACACACAACACTACACACTACACTTATAATAGAGAAACGACGACTGAAACGTAATACAAATAATACAATATACGAAATATATACATAAATACATACATACTTAATATACAAGCAAAATTATATACTAATAATAAGAACATCATAGTGACAAGTAGTGATCCTTAACTAGTCTTTTAAAAACAGGCAGTGATTACGCGCGCTTTATTGCCACAGGCAACGCATTCCATAAACGGGTGGCCTGAACTGTGAAAGATTTATCTAAAAAAGTTGTGGAATGCATTGGAATTTTAAGTTTCAAGTTATCTGATGACCTAAGAAATCTTGTGTGAGAGTCACAAAGAAACTGGAAACGTATCTTTAGGTAAAGAGGAGTATTTGGGGGAAAAAGCACATTGTACAAGAGGGAAAGAATATGGGCATTCCGGCGAAGGCGAATTGGCAACCACTTGAGTCTGTCATCATCTGCCTAACCCTTTCTCAAATATATTGGGGTCGGTTTCCAGTCAAACCGACACCATTGGATTAGCTGAGTATTTTACGTGGATTGGCTGCCTACCAGACCTCCACAACTCATTATCTGGGTAACACGGTACTTCATGGCAAGACTGGAGTCAGATTTACTGTCTTCTGACTATTCGTAACGATTGCCAAAGATCTACAAATGACAGCCGGGACCAACGGGTTAGCGTGCTTTTTGAGGCACGCAGTAAACTCGGTATGTTATGATGGTCACCCATCCACAGACCAACCTTGGCAAGCGTTGCTTAAACTTGAAGTTCAACCCGTGTGGCCGTTATTATCTATCCACGAGCTCCTCTAGAAAGTGAACTCTGTATCACGAGTAAAAAGTAGCGCACGCACACATGGACAAGTTCGTGTGGGGTTCTCAAACAATTGCTAGTCGTGTGTGCTGTAATGATTTGTTTACACAGTGCGAGTTAGCATGCGAATCAGCATGCCGAGCAGTTGAAATGCAGTAGCTTATACCGTCTGGACCGTGCGATTTGTACAGTAGCTCGCATCAGAGTTACTTCATTTTTTTTAAATTTCACTCACCTGCTCGCCTGATACTAACTTGCACATGGCTGTAGCTCGGACATTACTCACATCGTTCGGACGCGTTTGGACGTAGCTTGCCAAAATCAGCCAGGCAGTTGCGAGCAGAACCTGTATTTTTATCGTGTTGCGCCTCGCAAGAGACTGGGCAGTTACTATTAGCGTGAAGACAGCTAAGGCGAGCCGAGTTACTGGTATACGAATAGGCCATCCGAGTACCTATCTATCTACTGTTTAGCCAGGAACTCGTTCTGTGTAAACTATCTATAAGCTTAAGGCCAAGTTTCCACCTGCAACAAACTGCATGCAAGTTGCATTACAATGCGGGCTACCGAGTAACATGTACTGGTACAAAATTGATTAATTGCTCGATTGTGCCCAGCAAAGTAATTTAACTTGCATGCGAGTTGTTGTAGATAATACTCCACACATCCCTCTCAACGTTCATATCTCAACTGCATGCTCAAGGCTGCGTCTCCACTAGAGTGCGAGGATGTGCGAGGATGCATAGTGAGGGATGTGCTCCAGTGGAGACGCAGCCTTACATGTCTATGTGTGCACTCGTTTTCCCCTGTTATATGAAGTTCGCCTTCTGTATCTATCTACTCTGTGTGTTTGCGGTGGGGATATTATCACAATTGAGGCGTCATTACCGTTTCACGCTGCAATTTAGACGCCCCGTAATGACTGACGTGTAGTGATGATTTCATTTTTGAGGTTAGGTTTTCCGTGACGGGAAAATTAATTCATAAGCAAATGAATTAATATCAAAATTGATTTTTATAAATGGTTATATTTTTGTCACATATTCACGCTTCGCTTGTAAAAATTAACGTTCATATTCAAATAAAAATAATTTTACAAAAAAATAGCTTCCCGCGAGTTTGTACACTCATATCCCGTTTATTCCCGCTCCCGTAGGAATTTCCGGAAATTTCTCCTAGTGCTCCCCTACGGAGTGTAGGGAACCTACTTGCCAAATTTCAGCTTTCTACGACTAATAGTTTCGGCTGTGCGTTGTCTGTCAGTCACTCAGTAACAGAAGAATTTTATATATTAGGATAATAGTTTCAACAGCAATTAGACACGTTTTAAAAATTAGTCTCTGAAGCGATCGATTTGTATTCGTGATGTTTTTTTTAACGAAAATAACATTTAAATACTAACGCAAAATTAATGGACGGCCAGTAAATTTATCTCTCCAAGTGAATGATCCAAAATTTCCACAGCAAATAAACAACACTCTAGTATTTGTTTCAGTGTGCACCCGCCTATTATTTTAAACACTCACAAACTCGTAATTGAGGTCGAGCCTATCCTCATTAATGGGAAACCAGACCCAATAACAGTATTTAATGAGACTTTCCTTACGAATATTATAATTACTATATAATGAAAGTAAGACTAAATCTGTCTGTTTAGTACACTCAAGGCCAAAATTACGATACCAATTTTGTTGATAACTCAAAATCTGTAAGTCTGTCTGAGTAAGACTGAATCTGTCAGTTTAATACACTTAAAGCCAAAAGTACGGTACCAATTTTGATGGTATGCAAAATAGTTGCAAGGCAAGAATTTATATTACACCGAGGCTGGATGTTTATTAAAGCAGGAGATATGGTCCAAACTCAGATTTAGATTTAGGACGAAACCCAAGATAAAACAAACTTTTTATTAGCCTAGCGATATAAAAGTTAGTGAATCTACTTTGTTCTTTCTTATCCATAAAGTTACATCTGTACGTTATTCTACTTTTAAAATTGCGATAAATTTTATAGCACTCCCTAGGTTGCAGATAGTAAGTACTATTTTAAAGCCGTAATTTTTAAGATTATCTGTATAGGTTGCCCGAGAGGGACCGCTGTGGGTCTTTATTACTTTACTATGTAACTTTGCTACGAAGTGCCATTATTTTGAGTGCAAAATAGAAAGAGGAAATTCGTTAGAGCTGCACTGCTATTCGGTTAAAGAATAATTATTGTCTCTTGATATTACGACGATACTGCCCAACGTGAGGGGCAGTAATATGACGTGCGAAAGTTATGATGGTTCCATTGTTAGAGAGAGACAGAGCTAAATAATATTATGCCTTTTTCACAATTATTCGCTCCTATTATGACCTATTTATACGATATAAATAGGTTATAGTATGAGCGCTGATGCTGAACAAAAAATATCGAAAAATATTTCTTGATACCTCAAACGATTGATTATTATTTTTTCAGTTTGTAACTACATAAATTTTACATTGAAATTGGATGCAGTATAAAAAAACCCTCAAAAGAAAATAAAGGTTGAAACTAAATAAAAAGAATCAGCCAAGCTGTACGTTCAAGCGTTTAATACCACGTGTACCTAGCTCTTTGCACGCCAGTATACACTAACAACGTCACTCGAAAGTGGGTCGCTTATTTGACATTCGTGTACACTGTATGTCCACAGTACTAGCACACGTGACACTTAACTATTTGTCTTCAAATGCTAAAGTAAATACTGCAAATACACGAGAAAAGTGGAGTTAGTCACGTTCCTTTAAAATGTTTGGTAACAAAGCAACTTAGACCAGCTTTTTAAGTTTAATGGAAGTGGAGAAGAGAGTGCGTGTAGTTGTTTATTAAGTTGAGTTATTAGATTTTCTTCGCTGTGTTACGTCGCGTGTCTAGGAATGCTAAGCCGGAACTTGCATTAACTGTGTACGGTGATTTGTTTACCAAACACGCTGTAACGTCACATTAGGTATCTTTATACCTGGTGCTTAAGAGGAGACTCTTAACCCGAGGAATTTAAAAAATAGGTATTTGAAGAAACTATTGCCGATGCGTCGCACTGTGCCATATCAAGTAAAGTGCGAAAGCGACAACTGCAGCTCAGGCTGATTTTTACCTATAAAAACCTTGACTAAAAGACGTTTTGTATTCCGCTGTTTTCTTCTTCAAAACTGGACTGATCTAAAAAAATCATATATCAAAATTTAAAGGAAAACTATATCTATGCTTCTATTGTTTTTTATTTCGATAAAATCTTATCAGATTTGTCTGACAGTCGTCTGAACATGGCGGTAGAAACAGGCTGTTTTTTCGGGTTTTTGGATTATCATAATTCTTTAAGTAATTATGTTTTAAAAAATAATAATAATAGAGGCACGTATTAATTTGATCTAGATTTTATGGAATAAAATCTTTGCTCTAGCAGTATTATCCACGAAGAAAACAGCGGAATGCGTTTGTATGGAGAAAGGCCCAAGAGTTACCGACTAGAGTCCCCTCTTAAACTAAAAAGAATCTTGTTCATTTTGAAATGTTCTTCGGAACTAACAATCTTCTTGTAATGTAATACAAAATCGAGTAACAGCATTAAATTAGTTACACCATTTTTAACTTCAGAATGGCTAGACTGATTTTTTATCTTAAATCCGTTGGGTTTTTCTCTGCCTTGATTAACAGAATAAATACTAAAACATGTTAAAAATTCATGAATTTAAAAATAGGTAATAATAAAAGTTTAATATCTGATACATTTAGTATTGAACTGCTTTTTTGACGATGTCTTGAGAATTATTCAAAAAATTTAAAGCAAAATTTATTGGCTATGGTGTGGTACGAAGTTCGCCGGGTCAAGCTAGTTTATATAATATATTAACTTTAGAGCGATCCATTCTCTAAACACGTCGATTCGTTACGTTCAGACTGATGCACATAGCACGTACATTGGGTATATCAATGAGGTGAAGTTCAATAAAAGAGCTTTCACGTAGCCTGGGCCAATTGCTGCTGAAATTTCTGACTGATGGTGAAAGAGACACGGTGACGGAGATGGTACTACGGCGAAAGGCAATTGTGAATTATTTCTTATTACCAGCTTTTGTAGTAACAAGACAGTGGAATACTATTCATCATTCCTTTTTTTCAAGAAGATGTTTTTAAAATAAATCAGTAGACAAGTCATAGTTAACTGAAACAATTAGGGTGACGAAAGATATAGGCGGGTGGTTAATTGTGCCTGTGTGTGTATATTCTATCTATTAACTTTGAAATCTATTCTCTAAACACGTCGACTCGTTGCGTTCAGACTGATGCACACAGCACGTACATTGGGTATTTCAATGAGGTGAAATTCAATAAAAGAGCTTTTACGTAGCTGGCAGTCAATCCTGCTACTGAATTTGCTGACTGGTGGCGAAAGAAACACGGTGGAAGAGACGGTGACGGCGAATGTATTGTTGTGATATGTGTCTTATTCACAAATAAATTATAGCAGTATCTTTTGTAATACAGGTAATCAACAGCATTTGATGTATTTATTTGATTCAAGTTTTGTAAAATTACAAGCGCGAATTGTTCTAACATTAAGCTGTTTGTCGAATTATCAAAAACAGAAAAAACTACTAAACCTAACTATAAAAACAATGAATATACAAAAACAAAATACACTCAGGCGTTGAAGAATTCCAGTGCCCAGAAGACTGGCAGCATTGCCGCGTTGAATGGCAATGCTAATTATATTTGAGCAAAGAACGAGCCAGCCCGCTGGTCACGCAAAGTATCGATCAGTCGGTGAGATAAGTCCTTAAAAAGATGACGCGCACTCGGACCCCATGACCCAAGCGTTATGTAAACAACATAATATTGTGTAGGAAAAAAAACTTTTAATTCAGAGAAAAATCGGCCATAAATCCATTGCTTGCTTACAGCATATTTTTATGAATAACATTATACATTTATAGACGTATCTAAGCAGCTTTATAATCAAAATGTCTTCCGTGTCGTACAATATTCTCCAGGAATGCTATCCGGAACTTACATTAGCCGCACACCGATCTGTTCTCTAAACACGTCGACACGTCACGTCTCGCCCGTCCGTATTGTGTTACATTACGGCTAGAAATCGTACTACAAGCATGTAGCACATACATTCCGCTAACATAGCAATGTTAGCGGTATGTATGTGAGATATTTTGAATAAGTGTATAGTTGGTTATGAAATTATAGTGTAGTTTGGTAGTTTGGTAGGTATTATAAGGAAACTTTTATTAAAAATATTGTCTCATCAGTTTAAAAATTACATTGAGGCGATGACATACGCCAGCGACCCTGAGGGAACAAAACGTGCACTCGTTTAACACCCGCGCTACCCAAAATTCAGTAGTTTTTAGTACTTACCTTATTATTCTAAGACTTAAAAAAACTAACCGTAGGTATATCAAAATTTCGATAGTTAAATTGTCTTTAAGATAGTTCAAATTCCATTAAAATACGCCCGGCCGTTTTGGTCTAATTGTGATTTTATGTCCGTATTTGGATTAATTTTACGAATCCATTACACTATGTTGAAAGAATAAAACTCAAAATTTTTGTATTTCAAATTATTAAGAAAATAGTCTAATGTAACATATATTTTTTTCCAAAAAATTACAACTCATTTTAAAATCAGCTACTCCCGGGTATCTCCGCTTTACATACAAAGTTCGTTACTTTCAAAATCTATGTCTACGTATCGATTCAGAACGCAATACGATCTGTAAAAATATACAGATTTGGTGTAATCAAAACTAAATTGTATACTAATTAAATTAAAGAAAATACATATTGATAGAAAATACACGTTGATATTTAAAACCAACTAAAACTAACACAACAAATTATCCAAATCTTTTTGTATATAAACAAACTATCCATTTAAAAAGGTATTTAATAACCGGAACAAAAATCATAAATTTTTTACTCAGGAAAATGTGGCATTTTAATAAAAACTCCAACTACAATATAAAATTCATGCAAGAACAGCACAGATGCATGTAAAATATAACTCCACTAATGGACATGAAAAACTTTATAGAAACTTATGAAAAATTCGCGCAGAAATTTTTATTTCAATAAAGTTGCAGTTCTCTGTATTCTCTCGAGGAATTTTACGTTCGATTATGGTTTTCTTTTAGTTTACATTGTTATTGCTATTTTCGAATTGAGTTGACTTTTTGTGCTCAGATGTTTTTAGGTTTTGTTTATTTTTTGTTTACCAGCGGCTTCTCCCGCGTGGTCCCTAGGGAACCTACTCCCTCGGGAGTAGGTTCGGGTCGGTTCGGGGGTAGAGTCTGAGAAAGAACATAGGCTACTTTTTATCTCGATAAAAAGTAGCCTATGTTCTTTCTCAGACTCTAGAATATCTGTATACCAAATTTCATTTTAATCGGGTTAGTGGTTTTGGCGTGACAGCGCGACAGACAGACAGAGTTACTTTCGCATTTATAATATTATAGTAACGATTTGAATCCACCCTGAGCTGCTTCATGAACCGATTGGACTGACTAGAAATTTCCGAGCTATTTGCAATACACGCATCAATTAATAACTGCTAATGCAGTTTACCAAATGCTTTTGACCGTGACTTCGTACGCGTATATCCCGTTTTTTGCCGTTCCCGTAGGAATTTTGGTAAATTCTCTCTTAGTTCTAATTCACCCCTACACCCCCCCCCTATATGGTGGTGGTGGTGGTTGTACGTATATGGTGTACATAATAAAGAGTATTCTATTCTATGCTCCCCAAGGAACCTACATGCCAAATTTCAGCTTTCTAAGACCAGTTTCGGCTGCGCGTTGTCTGTCAGTCACTCAGAAACAGAATAATTTTACATATTAGGATTTGGGAACATTTTCAAATTAACAACAGGATGAAGCCATTAGTCTTAAAAATCATGGTTACCTTTTTATCTGACAGCATATTCATAAGATACAATTACGAAACAAGTATCTATGGCCACGATTTCCCAAATGCCAGAGAACACTTCAACACTTTGGAGATATAACTCCTCGTCGCATAACAATTCTACACATGAATTAAATTAAACTCACGCACACCCAAACTAAATTTCAAGCAGCGTGACATAATACAACGTACGTTAGAAACAGTCCTTAAACTGTCTCAATTGAAACAATAAACACGCAATTCCGTCGCAGAGGCAACTTGTTATGACGTGTTATGACGACATGACGTGACGCCGATACGCGCCGTAGCGTGACAGAGACAAATGACGCGAGTGACATGACGCGAATAAGCGACAGCGTGATGGCTTGCGCTGAAACTTAACGTGTTTAACGGGTTGCTTTTAAAAAGTTACGTGTTTGGCGCGTGACGTTCCTTTAAACACGCAAAATTTTGTACGTCATAAAGAAAACATAAAGTCCATATATAAATATGGACTTTAATGGTTTGAAACAGCATTATTTCAACACGCATCAAGTAAGCGTGTGGTGAAATATTGCTTAACACTCTATAGTACGCGGAAAAGAATTCCTACTGGTAATGCTCTTTTTATAGGGTTCCGTACCTCAATCGGCAAAACGGAACCCTTATAGGATCATTTTGTTGTTCGTCTGTTCATCTGTCCGTCGGTCAAGACCCGTTTTTTCAAGAACGCGGGGAGAGATCAAGTTGAACTTTTATATTAAAGTAGCACTTCGCCCGCGACTTCGTTCGCGCGGGTACTCCACGAACTTCATCTCCTTGTCCTCCCTCTATAAAGGCTAACGTGTAAATTGCTTATTAATGCACTAAACGTTGGGCAGTTTGCTCAAACCGCGACATTTTCTTACTTAGAGTATTTTTACACCCACGACGGGTATAAAACTTTTAAACGAAAGGTCCGATTTGCATAATTTAAAGTGTTATTGACGTTTAAATAAACAACCTAAATTATCAAACCATTTAAATGGATAAGGGTTAATATCATGATACCAAAATCACCACTATTCCATTCCACCCGGGTTTTGATCGAATAATTTGAACAAAAAGCGGTTATTGTGACTTAACCATAATAGTTAGATTTAAACCCTCGTGGACTGTTTTGTGGACATTGATGTCTTCTATAAAACTGTAGTACATTATTTTGCTCTATTGTCAATGGTTTCCGAAGCATACGCGATATAAGGATTTTTTTTAGTATTTTTTTCACACCTTGGGTTACATTATCGAAGTTTTCATGCGGATTCCTAACTTATTTGAAAATACGCTATAGCTTATGTACATCAAGAATAATGTAGGATTCTAATGGTGAAAGAATTTTTCAAATCGGTTTAGTAGTTTCGGAGCCTATTCAATTCAAACAAACAAATTTTATTAGTGTAGAAGTGTAGATACTCAGGTCTGCTACTCTTTGGAGCAGTGAAAAAATCAAACTTCTAAATCGACGCAAACTAAGGATAAGGCTGTTTATGTTACGTTTGTTTTCTTGTCCAGTTTTTTTCTTTCTTTTAGACCGTATATCCCATTTACTTGCGGTCGGCCTTCACTATTATTTTCCATTGAGTATCTGTCCACTGACCACGGTTTTACACTGTGGCGTCGAGTTGAACTTCCTTGTGATTTATTTCGACCTTCGTCAACCAGATGGCGGGAAGTTTCTACGGACACGTTCGTAGTAATTGTCAAGATTTGTTTAATTTTGGTAAAAGGACTCCTCCCGCTCTAGGCGGAGTAGAAGGGAGTGTCAGACTCTTTTACTGACTATAACCAATCCGTGTTCCTCCTATTGCCCTTTGCGTTCCAGGGCCGCGGTGACTCTTGCGAACAAATTCCGCAACCCAGGTGACATGACATCTAGACATACAGTCATTCTAAAACATTTTACCTTTTTAGCAATCCTAACTAATATTACAAGTGAGTTTATCTCGCTTTTACATCTAAATCACCGATCTGCTTTTAATGAAATTTGGCACAAAAATAGATGGGACTCTTGAAATCAAGATTCAAAGCATTTATTTCAAATAAACCATTTACAGGCACTTTTGAAATGTCAGGGTCGGTCAGTCAAAAACATGAAGCTATTTGCACGTTCCAAAGCGTAGAGCTCTACGGAGAAGAACGTGCAAGAAACTCCATGGACACTCTTGAGATGATGATATGCAAAATTAACGCGAACGAAGCCATAGGTTAAAGCTAGTAATTATATATATTTCATCTTTTTAGAGTTCTGTACCAAAATGTTAAAAGAAACCCTTATGGTGCGACTTAGTCTGTCTGTCTGTCTGTCTGTCACAGCTGGATATCTTAAGAACTACTAAAGCTATCAACTTGAAATTTGGAAAAGTTGTAGATGACATTTGCAATATTCTACACCGCAGTGTTAAAATTTTGTAACGAATATAGGCCTCGTCGATGAAAATTTAAAAACATTTCACCTTTTGTATGGTACGGAACCTCACTCTTGACCGGCTTTTGGCAATTATTCCCGCAGTTAAGCCAAGCCATAAAAGTCGGAGCGCTATTAAACAACGTTTTCATTGAATCAGAACAAATCATAATGACGTAAAACCAACAGATTCGATCCTAATCTCGACTAAAATCTACATTTAACAATTTATTCCAGCGCATCGCTCCAGAATTCCCTTCAACTACTCAATATGCCGTTCCCAAGCTTTTACAAACAAATATCAACAACACGCTCGCACTAATATTCATGTTGATCCATCTATTAGACTCTAAAACGCTTGCAAGCAGTGTTTGTTCATATAAATCCCTTTATTATCGTGCTGCACTCCTTGTGAGTGCATTCTAAGTACGTTTTATCATGAGTACGCGTTCACTCCGCCTTAAGCTTGGGAACAACATACATACATGTTGTAATATGTCGTCGTATTCTTTGATGCTAGAATCTAACTATCGAAGGAAATATGTAAATGATATGTATCAAATCAGACCTTTAATGTAGAATGGATAATCGTGCACTCGTAAGTTTATTGTGCTTACTTAAACATCGTGAGTTGTAGATACCTACCATATAAAAAAGAAACTGGCCAAGTGCGAGTTGAACTCGCACACGAAGGGTTCCGTACCATAAAACTTAATTTTTATTATTTGTTGTAATAGAGGCAATAGAAATACACAATCTGTGAAAATTTCAACTATCTACCTATTGTGGGTAATAGGGTTCTATTAGATAGATAGATAGATAGATATTTATTTTGTAAAACATCAGTACAGCATACAGGTCTTATAAATAATGATGAGGTTGCTACATGTTTTGCCATTTAAGGCGTACAAAATCAGTTTAACAAAGCAACAAAAAAAAGAAAGTATTCAATGTCAAAATTTAAATTAAATTGAAATTATAATATAAAAATAAAGTTACCTTCAAAATTGCCATGTCAAAAATCGAGTTGAAATTAGATGTCAAAATTTAAATTTCATTCAAAATCACAATGTCAAAATATTAATTCAATTCAATATAGTAATGTCAAGTTTTCAATTAAATTAAAATCACAATGTCAAAAAAAAAAACAATTTGAGTAAAACATACAGAAAAAGTAAATTTAACATGCACCTTGAATTCTATACATGCAAAATATCGTTTAAAAAATCATCTACGCTGTAATAACACTTCTCCAGTAATAAATCCCGAAGGGACTTTTTAAATTTTATTAAAGGCATACATTTAATTGTTTCAGGCATTTTATTATAAATATTTGGAGCAATACCAAAGAAACTCTTTTTCAATAAAGCAGTTTTACAGTTGTGCTGACATAATAAATTCTCATATTGGGCACGAATGTTGTTGGTTACTTATTGAGTATGGAACCCAAAAAAACTAGTAATAGCCGCTAGCAAGGTCAATGGTAAGCGTCAGAGGAGTTCTAGGTTTAGATGGTCGGATCAAATTCGCTCATTCCATGACACAGATTTCCACGAAGCGCTTCATAGCGCCAAAGATAGGCATAGATAGTGAAATATCGACAAGAAAATTACTTCACTTCAGAAGACCTAGTCAAAGAGGGACCAAAGTGTTTGGCCTTTAAATCTAGCAAAATCTAATAAAGTTAGGTGAACGAATTAGTACATTTTCAAAAAACTGAACAATTAGATTTGATTGAAACAAAACCGTATGGTATCGGCCGGTTCCGTATGGTGCCGTAAAAGAATAATACCATCCCATCACTTCCCGTGGGTGTCTTAAGAGGCGACTAAGGGACTCGCCAGAGAATGGGCAGCAGCGTTCTCTGTAAAACGCAACACCATACACTGCGATCGCCAACCCGCCTGCCAAGCGTGGCGATTATGGCAACCCCCCCCCTTTAGGGGAGGTCTATGTCCAGCAGTGGACGTCTTTTGGCTGATATGATGATGATGAAAACAGGCGTTGGTGTTTTTATCCGTTTATTTACAAACCCGTTGGTTGTTCGATGAAACACATCTGCACTAATATTATAAAGAAAAAACATTTGTTTGTTTGAATTGAATAGGCTCCGAAACTACTGGACCGATTTAAAAAATCTTTTAGCATTGGATAGCTACATTATCAGGGAGTAACATAGGCTAAATATTATTCCCGTACTCCCACGGGAACGGGAACTACGCGGGTGAAACCGCGTGACGTCCACTAGTAGCATATAATCATATACATATGAGCTAGCAGCACCCATCTAGTACTGTGTACCTTAAACTTAAGCTATAGCTATCAGTTTTAGGTTTGTTTTTGACTTGAATGTACCCTGGCGGTTAGGAGTGTCATGTTCACACAAAAGTTTGGCTGATGGTGGCGTATGCGTTGGATCATTTGGTTCCCTTCAAAATGGTTGAGCCGAATGGTGCTAGCGCATGCGTCATGTTCGTGAACGGGCGCTGTCAGTTGGGACTGATCATTTCTCAGTTGCCATGGTTTATTTTAAATATTTCTTTGAATTGTTTGTTTTTTCCCGGACGCTTTTATCCTGCTTGCCTTTTACATCGTTCTCACATGTTTGTATAATTTCAACTTGATGTAAACAAAACTTTGTAACAATTTATTATTTTTAAAAGAGTCTCCGTGGAGTTTCTTGCACGTTCTTCTCCATAGAGATCTACGCTTTGGAACGTGCAAATAGCTTCATCTTTTTGGACTGACCGACTTTGACAATTCAAAAGTGCCTGTAAATGGTTTATTTGAAATATACGATTTGATTTCATTTGACATCATCTACACTGGCTTACAAAATGAACGTCATCAAGCTTAACGTACCTACTCCAAAATATTTTAAAGCGGTAGAACCAACGTACTATACTATATCCGTATACCATCAACATAATATCAAACTATCTTATAAATGCATAGAATCACAACCGCATTTGCCGGTCACTAGCAACAGCACAGTTGACTGCCTCCAGTCTCCCTATAAAATATGACCTCTATATATATACTATTGCATCCCTTATATTTATGTGGTAAGAGTATAGCTTTACTAGCGACCCACCCCTGCCACGAGGGCAATCTGCTGATATAGCAACATGGCAGAACATTGAGATTTTTGTATTATCAATCAATCCTTACTTATCCATAATAATATTATAAATGCGAAAGTAACTCTGTCTGTCTGTCTGTCGCGCTTACACGCCAAAACTACAGAACCGATTTAAATGAAATTTGGTACAGAGATGTCTACTAGAGCCTGAGAAAGGACATAGGCTAGTTTTTATCCCGGGAGTACCTATGTTCCCTAGGGACCACGTGAGCGAAGCCGCTGACAGAAGCTAGTCCTAAATATATAAAATTCTTCCATTATTGAGTGACTAAGTGAGTGAGTGACTAAGTGAGTGAGTGACTAAGTGAGTGAGTGACTAAGTGAGTGAGTGACCAAGTGAGTGAGTGACTAAGTGAGTGAGTGACTAAGTGAGTGAGTGAGTGACTGACAGACAACGCACAGCCGAAACTTATGGCATTAATAACATCGAAATCCATCGTATAGTTTTAAAGAATTAATCGAACAGACTGATACGAAGCAACTTTGACTTATTCTTTTTTTTTTGTTTTAAAAACTTTGCCCCACACTAGGAATTTTCCTGTATCGTGGGTGCGTTGACAAATATACAAAGTCACATACACAAACAGCCAGACCCAGAAAAACTATCTTTTTTTTTTAAATAGAACTACCCCACACTAGGAATTTCTCCTGTGGTCCGTCTGTTCGCCATACAAATATTTGTTCCGTGCGGGAATCGATCCCGCCACACGCACCGCAGCAGTCGCTCAACCACTACGCCAAGCGTGCCGTCATACTATATATAATATACGATTATATACGCTCATACATAGGGCGAGGGTGCTCTCCCGTGACCGAGATTGAAACATTGACCTTTTAAAAATACAGGATGATTTTAAAAGGTAGGACTTTAAAGTGTCGGATGTGAAGTTAATGAGGTGTCGTAAATATGACACCGTTGGGCCTGTAAAAGTGCTTTTTGGTTTGTACGCGGTTTCTCTCTGGTGATATATTTTGTTAAAACAGAGTGTTTTTGAAATAGGGAACCCTTTTAGGATTACTCGTAGGTTTGTGTGTCTGTCTGTTGTTAAAAATCTTCATATTAGTTATGTGCTTTAACAAATAGATTTCTTTTTTGTGCGCGTATCAAAGGATTTTTAAAGAAATATGTCTTTTAAAACAAAAAACTGAACGATAGGCATTGCGCAAAAATAAAAATATGTCGTTGATGGAATAGAAAAAAAAAACTATTGTGTACACCAAATAAGTCATAGAAAAGAAAGAAGAAAAAAAACATTGAAAAACCCCACGTCTTATCGCTAAAACACAGGTTTCAATTTAAAAATTATTGCATTCTCTACAATGTATCATAAAGACGCTAAATATAAGTAATACTGCTAAAACTAGGTTCACCTTATTAAAAGAAAAAAAAAACGAGTCTAAAGAACACTGCAAATTAAGTCTTAGCCCACAGCATACCAAGCTCCAGCCTTGAACGGTATCGATGCGCAGTGTACCGATACAATCAGATGTAGTGGCTGGTTGAATCTTGAATATTTTGTGGCCTTGTTGAACACTTGAACAGACAGTTGCACAATGCATAGGTGCAAATGAGTTTGACATTTGGATTGGATTTTTCTTTGGTATCTTTCCTGTAAAATACATACTTACATAATCTTATTCATAATTAATTTTAATTATGAATAAGAGAGAAGTGTAGTTGAACTGTTTAGCAGCTGTTACGCAAATAATTATCGAAATTCGTAATAGAAAATTTTAATTTAGTATCTGTTAAACAGGTGCAAAACAGTTCAAAGATTTGTGTGAATGAATACTACAGCTAGTTGTATTAAGATGTCCTCACGATGTTTCATACAAACTTTCAAATCCCTGAATGAACCAATTTTTAATTTAACTTGATAAGCATTGTGTATGATACCTACATTCAGGGTTGGGCAGTATTTAAATTAGTTGCAATTAAAATACGTAATGAAATACAAATACGTATTTGGTATTTGTATTTCAATTACTTGCTTAAAATGTAATTTGCAATTCGTATTTCAAATACCTGACGCCGAGGTATTTTGTAATTAGTATTTCAAATACTTATGGCATCAAAATACATTTTAACATAAATTCATATAACCTTCATTTAGCGATCTTATTAATGGGTGCGTTCTGAAGAAAATAGCGCTCGATAGCTTTGGTAGGCAAAATGGCGACCACTAAATATGTCGATCTTTAGGTTAGGCAACATTGCACCTGATACTGTACCTACGTCAAATTGTCAGTGTCAAATGTCAGGTAAAAGTCTAGTGATCATTAAAGGAAACTCTGGTTTTACTGATTAATCTTCATTTACTCTGCTTTTTAGCCATTGCTGGGCCGGATTACTTTTTATTCTTAAAAGTATTTTGTTATTTGTATTTCAAATAAAAATAACTGAAATACTGTATTTTGTTTTGTATATTTCAAATACATTACGTAAAGATATTTTGTATTTTAAATACTTGCGAGATAGTATTTTGTATTTCAATTAAAGCAAAGCATGTATTTTGCCCAGCCCTGCCTACATTCTAATGACGTTACAGGCTACATACTATACATTCTCGTTACATTACAGTTCGGGTACGTTTCATCTCGCATACGTTACTGTTTGGCTACGGTACGTTTTGGTTAAGTTATATGTTAGCTTAGTTATAGTCCGGTTACGTTAACTGTTTGGCTACGTTCTCACATTACGGTTGTCAACGGACAGCAGGGAAAGATATGTAGGTACTCCTTTATTATTCATCCCCTCTAGACATAATTAAATCTAGTTATTCAAACATTATTCAAACTTCAAGCTTACTCAAGAAAACTCCTCCACTTAAAAACTCCTTAAAATCTGTTAAGCACTTTAACTGCACTCGAAGTTTAAGTCTCCGTGTTAACTGTTTATTTTCATTTCACGAGGTAAAGTTTATAAACGGCGACAATAATATACAGAGTGCCTAGTTGGTACTTACGTATAAATAATGAGGGCTTTGTAATTTAATTGTACTGAAAGTGAAAAGATTTAGGTCTAAAGACTGTGAATATGTACATTAGAGTTTTTAATGTAAAGTTAGGCTTTACTCCGCTGTATGAAAATACTCGTTTCGTTCAATAACTCGATTTGTCATACTTGTCGTCCAAGTTCTGGAAAAACCGGTCAAGTGCGAGTCGGACTCGCCCACCAAGGGTACAAATTTGTAGGTACATATTACTACCCTGTACATTTTGATTCCCTTAAAAGTGTCGATATATACGTTTTTTGTGGCATAAACTGCCGCACCTTTTTGTACGTTAACTTAGAAGTTTGATTTTTTCACAGCTTCAAGTGGCTGTAGATTTGAGTTGAGTATTTGGTTTTAATTTCAACTCGATACCTTCAGTCGTTTTCGAGATAAAGAGTCTTGACAGACAGATGGACGGACGGACGGACAAAAAAGATTTTTCCTTTTGTGGTACGGAACCCTAAAAATGGCATCTTAAAAATATGAAATGTTGACAGCCATGTCATATTTCTTAAGACGCCATTTTCTAATCTGATTTCGTGTTCTAATTTGAAAATTATCTTAAAATGTATGTCGGAAATCGTAATATGAATGCACGTACAATAAGAGATTTTTTTTTGTATTGTGTCCACCAGGGGGTCTAAAAAGGACACTTTATCAGAATCAGAAAGCACAACACGCTACCCGTCACTGTAAAATTCCCAATCAATCTTGAGCCTAATGCGTTGGCGATAAAGATGAAAATGAAATTTGACAGATTGTTGTGTAGTTAATATTATGATTCTAATATGATTCTGCTAAAGTGGCCTTTTGTAGACTCGCAGATGCATCTATTGTATCTATGGCAACGATTTATTGACTGTTGATATTTCGGTCCACCAATCACAGCTCACAAACTATTTGACAGCAGTTGACTGATCATAGATATCAAAGATACGATCTAGCCTTCAGAAACCAAAGGCATATAGCTAAAGGCATATGCGTCTATCTCTTAGAGGTGCGAGACTGGAAATAATCCGTCCATATAAATCACAAACGACTAGATAATAACTAAATTTATGTACTCATTTGACTTGAATATCTGAGCAGGCCCTTATTTAAGTCTTTCTGTATCGTTCTCACAAATACACGATTCCATTTTAGTTGTCTTACAAAGGCGGTCTACTTAATGTACACGACGTAAACTACCTATAGGCGCGATTTATATTTAAAATAATTAATTAAGATTATAGGTACAATAAAAATAAATATCGCATTAGAATTATGAAACAGCCTATTTATAATGTTGACGTATCAAAACAATGTCGCCGTTCTATTCCGCGCCGTCCTTGGAACACAAGGCTTGGACTGCGCTCGCTCCTGTATGTTTTTAACGGTGTAGCCTTGTTTCGTAGATAGAAATTTCATAGAATTTCGTATCGCAGAAAATGTTTCACATAATATTTGGTTCTTGTAATTTTATGTCGAATATTATTGTTTCAAAGACTACTTACTTTAATAAAACCTATGTCACAGAAACACAATTCAATGAATTTCACTATCACATTTTTTTATTTACCAAACTTATCCAACAGCAGAATTATTTTTTAACCAATATTGTTTGTCTAGTTTATTTTTCCATGGTATTTTATATTTCAGTGAATAATGTCCATGGCATACTTTTAAGATGGCAGATTTTTTTTCGGATTAATTTTACTACGCATATTGCCATTTCTATAAAAAAGCGTTTTAACCTTAAATTAAAATTAAAATATGATCTTAAAAAATCAACTGTGTGCTAAAAAAATTTGTGACAGGAACGAATCGCTGCAAAACCGACCCCACGTAGTCTTGTCTGCCCTACCCCTAGAGTGTAATTTAAGCCCGCTTGAAATGATTGCTGCATGCTTGCTTGCATGCTGCATTTTGCACGCTCGCCTGCATACTGCATGCTTGCTTGCATTATGTATGTTGCATGCTCGTTTACGTGCTGCATGCTTGCATGCTGCATTTTGCACGCCGCATGCTTGCTGCATGCTTGCTGTATGCTTGCTGCATGCTTGCTGTATGCTTCTTGCATTCATGGTCTTTGCTTGTTTGCATAGTTTGGTATTTTATTCCCATCGCCATTTGCCACCATTGCCGCTTCACGGGGTTCTGTTGAGCGGGCCCGAATCCAAATTAAAAGTTTTGCTTGAGTAGAATTTACCCGCATTGTTTTTGTGACCGCGATGTTTTAATTTTATAGAAAGGTACCTATGCATTTTTTCAAACGTTTAGAAACTGTCACTATATAAAATATTTTTCTTGGTAACAAGTTTTATATTAACTACTCAATACGAGGATAAAAATATTTGATTTGTTATTCTATGATATTATGAATATCGAAACAAAGTTTATTTGTAACAAAAATCTATGATTTATATTTATTCAAAGTAAGTATTCTGAGTATTCTATGAAATGATAATACGAGAAAAAATTTATGTGAAACGAAATTCTATGAATCTGTCGTCTATAAAACAACGTACAACCGTTTTAAACTACGTCATGCGCCATGATGACGAATAATATTTTCTTTATTTTAATAATTCAAATATTATTAATATTATTTTTTTTTAGTGAATGTGTAGTAGTCATTTAATATATGAAGTGGTCTGCCATTGTAAGATGACTAAAATGTCACCGTGTTTGTATAATTTCGACACGAACACTTTGTAACAATTATTGATTTAAACGAGTTTCCATAGAGTTTCTTGCACGTTCTTCTCCATAGAGATCTGCGCTTTAGTACGTGAAATAGCTTCACTTCTTTGACTGACCGACCTTGACAGTTCAAAAGTGTCTATAAAAGGTTTAATTGAAATAAATGCTGGAGTTGGAGTTTGCTTGCACAAACCAGAAATATTTCATACAAAATGGTATCAGGTTAACTAGCAGTTAAAACGATAAGTAGCTCGGGTTTGTGCAAGCGGGCTTAGGAAGGTTAAAGTTTTTGTTTCCAATAAAGAAAATTATTATAAAAAACCGACCAAGTGCGAGTTGGACTCGCACACGAACGGTTCCGTACCCATAAACCTTAATTTTTATTATTTGTTGTTATAGCGGCAATAGGCTGTTATACACAATCTATGAAAATGTTAACTTTCTACCTTTTTGTTCTTGAGATACAGAGCCCTCTGATAGAAAGACGGACGGACGGACGGACGGACAGCGGAGGCTTAGTAATAGGGTTCCGTTGATTACCATTTGGGTACGGCACCGTAAAAACGGGATATGGGCGTAAGAAGTGGCGGGCATAAATAAAAAGGTATTAAGACGAATGATTCCAATGAAATCATTCATAGTTTCCAAGCTCTAATATATCTAAGAGTTAACCTTGCCATCATATTTGAGGCAAACAAGTATCTAACAATAAGTTCAACTTGACAACTAAACAGTTGATTCTCAGTAATTATTCCCTAAATACCACTGTAAGACCTCAGAGAGCGATACTCCGAACTGCTAACTGTTACAACAACAGCTGCTAACCGTACTAGACTAAGATCCCAGAGCTGTCAGACCTCTCTTATTTTCTCAGTAACACAATGTGTGGCATATTGTATTACGTATACCTGCTAGCTTAGGCCAACGGCCGATTTCCAGGTATCGGTAGCCAAAGCCATTAAACCACTTTTTTTTGTTGCCCGTTATTATCAATTTTTTACAGAATATCTGTATAGATATTCTGTAAAAACAAACTCTTCAGCTTTATATATTTGTGTTTTAATACAAAAAGCTGAAGAGTTTGTTTGTTTGTTTGCTTGAACGCGTAAATCTCAGGAACTACTGTTCCGATTTGAAACATTCTTTCAGTGTTAGATAGCCCATTCATCGAGGATAGCTATAAGATATATATCATCACGCTAAGACCAACAGGAGCTGAGCAGATGAAGTTGCGCGGGTCAACTAGTTGTTAAATAATAAGTTATCATATCGTATTTCAACGACTGATTAGTCATAGTAAATAGGCTAAGAGCTGGTCGCCAACTCGAGCGAATGAAATTTAAAATCTGCCACAATTTGCAAGGATGCAAAAATACCATCTTGACTACTGAAATATCTTCGATACATCACAAAAAAGCTGCTTCTAAAAACTAAAAAGCCTGCTACCGTCGGCTTTTGGAGGGTATGTGGTACAGAGAGTAGTCCCGCAAACCTCCATTAAAAAGGGAGGATCCTCCGCCTTAACGGTTGTTGTGCCTGGCGGGCTACTGCCCGATTGTTGATATTCGGGCTGATGTATATGTTCAAATCGCACGGTAAACTCTGCTTGCGCGATCCAGGATTTCGACGTAGTAGTTCGCTGCTAGTTGGATAGATGGCGTCGCGGTTGTTTTTGTTGCGATGTAGATCTGTTCCGTTGGTTTTTCTTGTAGCGGCATTGATGCCTCTAAAGGCCCAAGTTAGCAGGTATGCGTATTTTAAAAGTACTTACTAACACGACTCTTTCCCACAAAAATGGTCACAGGCTACAGACTGCAGACGGTCAAAAATGGCAGTGCCGACGACTACTTAGCCTGAGTAGAAATAACCTCAGAATAATTATAGGGACAATTACGGGCCATTGCCCCCTAAATAAACATCTCTTTAACATAGGCGCCACAGACAGCCCACTCTGCAGGGGCTGCTTTGACGCCGAAGAATCAGCCGCCCACGTCATCCTGGAATGCGAGGCTGTGGCTACCCAACGTTAACAAATCCTCGGAACGGTGAGGTCGCTCCGCGAAGCCTATGAGGCTCCCAGGAAACTTCTGTGTTTCTAGGCGAAGCTAGGCTGGCTAACGTAGCCAGGATAATCACGCACAACGGACGGAATGAGAGTCTAGGTGCGGGGAATAGAGTCCCTACTCTACTCTACTATTACTCTATCCCAAATAATATTTTGTTAGTGAGAAAATAAGAATGATCTGGCAGCTCTGAGATCGCAATACCTTCAGTATAGACTTTCCAGTAACTGAGTGCTTTGACTGCCCTCCGAATAATGTCTGGTACAGATGGCTTGGTTTAATTAAAAACTAGGCTGCATCGCATCGGCATCGGTGCTAGCGGCTTGGCAGCCGATTGGTAACCGCAGTGCATAATGCGGTCAGGATATGCCTGTTATTGTTACACGGTTATCAAATAACAGTCGTAATATTCTTGTGTTACTTATTATAATTTGAAGTAGAACTGCGTTCGAATATTTTATTCAATGATTAGGTGACCCGCCACTTCGTCAGCTCCTGATGCTAATTTTATGGGCTTTATTTTTATTTATATGGGCGTGGATGGCCAAATCCGAAACTACGAGGAATACCGAAAAATAGTCAAAGAGGTCTCAGGCCGGATTTTGTCAAAACTAAAAACTGCATGATGCATTAAAAATTTATTTCTAGATCAGAATCGAATCCGTAGATTTTGGATAGAAAACACACACTTTATTTTCACACTATCCACCCCGTATGATGCTTGAAACGGGAGAAGAAGAATGAAAGAAGAAAACATTTTGCACTGACTCCGACTAACATTCCCATGTCAGTCGGACTCAGCGCAAAACGTTTTTAAATTTCATAAGAGTAGGAAAACCGGCCAAGTACGAGTCGGACTGGCACACGGAAATGAAGGGTTCTGTACGTAACTTTTATTATTTGTTATTATAGGGGCAATAGAATACACACTCTGAAAATTTAACTGTCTACCTATTACGGTTCTTGAGATACAGCCCGCTGACAGACGGACGGACGGATGGAGGAACGGACGGACGAACAGTGGAGGCTTAGTAATAGGGTTCCGTTAGTTACCCGATTAAAGATATTCTAGTTTCAAAATTACTGTAACCATAGAAAATATAGATGGAAAACTAAAACGAATGCGCTCGTTTAGGTCGATCGCTTGTCCTGGAGTGGACGCAGCTTAATTGGTCTGCCAAACGCAGAAATGCAAAATTAATCTCTTGACAACTGTATTAGTTGTATAAGAGGACATGGGTTTCGATGATGTTTTTCATCTATCCTAAGTTTTTATCCAACTTTTAAACATTTTGTTTCAAATAAAATTATTAAAAGAATTTGCTGAAACTCGAGAAAATTATCTATTTTTTTTTCTCTTTTTTTATTTTTTTGGTGGCTTTTGTCTGTACAGATATGCCAGCCCCATCGTACCCTTTAACTCTTATCAAAACAATATTTTATATTTTAGACAACACTGTGATAACGATGGAATTCACTGATGAAGAACTGTTATTACTCTGGAGTTTGAATTTTGGTCATGTAAGGCATATTTTCATCATCATCATCATCATATCAGCCGAAGAAGATAGGCCTCCCCAAGCGTCGCCACAGCGACCGATCCTGTGCGTCTCGCGTCCATCGGCTACCCGCGACCTTCACCAGATTATCGGTCCAACTTGTGGGAGGCCTTCAAACGTTACGCCTTCCGGTACGCGGTCGCCACTCCAGAACTTTTCGGCCCAATCGACCATCTGTTCTGCGAGCAATGTGCCCTGCCCACAGCCACTTTAGTTTGGAGATCCTTCGGGCTCTGTCGGTAACCTTGGTTCTCTTGCGGATATCATCATTCCTGATTCGATCACGCAAGGATACTCCAAGCATTGCCCTCTCCATTGCCCTTTGAGTGACTTTGAGCATATCTTACAAGACCAAAATTCAAACGCCATTGCAATCCACTTATTTTAATCCATCAAATTGCCATCGGCCTGTATCTCTTGAACTGTAAGTATTAGGCAGACAGCTGTAATTTTTACAGACTGCATTACTATTGCCGTTATAACAAAAAGTAATAAAATATTTGTTGCTCCAAGACAAGAAAAATTATTTTATAGGTTTTATGGCACGGAACCCTTCGTGTTCGAGTCCGACTCGCACTTGTCAGTTTTTTCTTCTTTTTAAATCCCACCGGGAAACCAATTTATTAATTTATCATTCCAGTTAGAACCTCAATATTGGGAACGTGTTTGATATTACGGAATACTTAAGTGGATATCAGTTTTAGGTATCCGTCCTATATGGATCGAAATACCTTTGGGTACACAATCGAGGTATAAAAACTGGCCAAGTGCGAGTCGGACTCGCGTGCAAAGGGTTCCGAAAGAATTTATTTTTTTTAACAAATTATTTTAACACCACAGACTTCTAATAGGTTTTCCTGTAATCTTTAGGTAAATATCTATTATATCCATTTTTTTCAAAATTTTAGGCTCGGTACTTTCGGAGATAAGGGGGGGGAATGGTCATTTTTTGTCTAATTTCTTGAATAACTTCTAAATCATTTATTTTAAAATTATGAAAAAAATATAATTATAACCCTGACTGTAAGCCCTTTCATTCGATATGTCACACGATATTGTTCAAAAAAATTTTTTTTTTAATTTTCTAGTTTGACCCCCAAAAGTGACACCCATACTAAAAATTTATTAATTTACGTAACGCGTCCGTGTTTGGGTCATAGAACTCCATATGTGTTCCAAATTTCAACAGAATCGGTTCAGTGGATCCGGAGAAAACTGGCTGTGACAGACGGACAGACAGACAGACAGACAGACAGACAGACAGACAGACAGACAGACAGACAGACACCCGAGTGATCCTATAAGGGTTCCTTTTTTTTCGGAACCCTAAAAATGAAGCAAAAGAAAAAAAAAATTGCCACACATTACAAATACTACTAAACAACCGCTATTAGAAAATTAAGCCCAGTATTTGAAAAAAAAAACATCAAAAATATGTTATTGATATGAAGCGGCCAATTGTTTTCCCGAATGCATGTTGCCAGCACTTTGAATGAAAACTGCTAAATTCTAAATTCCCGAAAAGGATGACATATGCTCGCTACGTCATAAAATAATTTGTTGCGAAATTGTGTAACATTTTTACGTCTTGAGCGTACTTGTACGTACGCCGAAAAACTTTCACTGCTGGATATAGGCCTCCCCCAAGAGTCGCCACAACAACCTGGTCCTGTGCGTCTCGCATCCATCGGCAATCGGTGTAAGTTTATGAAGTCACAAAAAAAAAACATAATAGGACTAAATCAAAAGTAAAACAACGGTGGCATATATAGTGGCGCCAACTTGAACGGATTTCTCAAGTACTAAAACAGCATATTCAAATCGGTTGGTTAATACAGTTTTAACTATTACCTCTACATAATACTCCAATATTGTAATACAAAATTCTAAAACTCACTCATTTTTCTAAGGTATCTACATAATAATACAAGTATGTGAAAGCCTTTTCCTTTCTTCGCAAGTACTCAGCAAATAAATGAAGATCTTTATTTAAAGGGAAGCTCTTTGATCTCAAAGAGCTTCGATTATTTAAGGTGCAGTCACCTGTTTTTTTTATCTGTGAACGCGGAGACAGTATCAATGCACGCGTGACGTTTGAAAGAAATCTTTTGATCATAGGCTCGAGCCGGTCCCGAGTTTTTTTCCATTAGGAAGTATGAGATAGCAATGTCAATATTATACCTCAGTAAATGAGAGTGATCTGAAAATGTATGTATGTATATGCAGCAATAGCAGTATTTTTTTTTACCGTTTATAGGCACACGTTTGACCACTATCTCACCGGATGGTAAGCGATGATGTGGTCGAAGATGGAGCACGTTTGCCTAGAAGTAACTTATTCACTCTTGTCTTAAAGACTCCCAGGTTGTAGCTATCTGAAAACACAGACTCTGGCAGAGAATTCCACTCCTTAGCTATACACACTATGAAAACACAAGCTGATCTTATGTGTTTGTGTAGTTATCTTATATTGTACCTATATTTTGAGCAAATAAAGTTCTGATTCTGATTCTGAAACGTTTTGTGCGTATGGGTGGGATGTCCACCATGTCCCGATGGCGCATCGCCGTTCGTCTTGTGGTCCCATGATGGAACGGGCTTAACGAAATTAAATTATGTAATTCCGTCGCACACTCACCAAAATGCAACCGATAGAAAACCGACAGGCTAGCAACTTGGCGTCGTTGCTCAAGACTTTGGAGCTTCGACTCGACGAGCCTATCATTACCGATGATTTTCTAGGCTCGTTTCCTCCTTAATTTTTAAGATAAATAGACAGACGGACACTGTTGATGTCATAAATAATGACCTAATGCAAGTCCAAAATTGGTTCATGGCAAATAATTTGGTTCTGAATGAAAAGAAAACGAAATGTATAAGATTTGCCTTACCCAATGTCAAAAGCAGTGATTGTGACATAGTATTGAACAGGGAAAAACTAGAATTTGTCGATAAAACGGTTTTCCTGGGAATTACGCTTGACTCAACAAGGCTACAATGGGGCCCTCATATAACATCTCTTTCTGGATGGCTTAGTTCAGCAGCTTATGCTGTTAGAAAAATCCGCCAAGCTGCCATGATTTATTTTAATTATTTCTTTGAATTGTTCCTTTTTTTCCGGACGCTTTCGTCCTGCTCGTCTTTTACATCGTTCTCACATGTATGTATAATTTCACAAAACTTTGTAATAATTTATTATTTTTAAAAGATGGTCCGTGGAGTTTCTTTCATCTTCTTCTCCATACAGATCTACGCTTTGGAAAGTGCAAATAGCTTCATCTTTTTGGACCGACCGACCTTGATAATTCAAAAGTGCACGTAAATGTATGTATATTTAACGTAAATATTTTGAGTTTGAGTTTTCTCAATTGACTCATGAGAATTGGACTCAAGCTGGTATTTGGCAGATCCGTCCCAAAGATGAGAGCAGTCCTGAATACATGATCGAACTTGCGCTTGATAGAGTTTGAGCAGCTGTTCCGGCGTGAAGTACCATCTCACCTTTGCTAGGAACCCCAACTTTCTGGCAGCCACCTGAGCCTTTGCCTCTATGAAAGGGCCAAAATTGAGGGTAGATGTTAACGTAACACCAAGAAGCTTAAGTCGGTCAGTTATCGGCACGGTTATACCTCGAAAAGATGTAGCTGGTTGGGAAGAAGAAGAAGTAATTTGAAGGGAAGTGGAAATTAAATATATTTTTTGCTACTTCTCCGCTGTACTCGTACTTTTCTGATTAATTTCGTTGCGGAATCCAAGACGGTTGAATCGTTTCTCCGGGACTCGTCGGGCTTCATAGGCTCGGCGTTTTTCTGGTGGTCGCCACTTTTGATTCTGGCTTTCAGGAGTTGCAGTGGTTGGGAAAGGGTGGCGGGCTTGTCCCAAAAAAAAGTAGCAGTAATTTAAATAAGTGTAAACTGATCTATAATTTCGTCAATCTGTTACTTCTCATCATAATTGTCTCATTATATGTGCATTTTTATGTCATAGTAATCTTGTTGGTTTTATTTAGGCTCCATACGTGCGACAGGAAAACCGAAAACGCAGCTTAGCCAATTCAGCTGTGGTTCACTTAAGAGGAAATGCTGGCGGCGAGACTTTGTATGTAAGTCATAATTTTGTGTCAAAATTAATGTTTGGCTCTCGACTGTTTTCTCCTCCAATATTGGACTGATGTAAGTGATATTTCATAAACTGAATAAAACGGATGTATACTGTGCCTCTATATTTTCCTTTTTTGATTAATAGATGCTAAATTTGTACACTAGTGCTCTGTTGACAGCGATTTATCGGACATTTTTGAGCATTTTGTGCTTATACGATTAATAAATTATCAAAAAAGAAAACATAGGGACACAGTATATATAGTTTGTATTCAGTTTGCGTAATTTTTTTTAAATCAATCCAATTTTGAAGGAGAAAACGGTCGAGAGCCAAACCTCGAATTATGAATTTTTACATACAAAGTCTAGCCGTCAGCATTTCCTCTTAAGTATTATATCGCGATAAAAAGTCTGCTGTTCAATGCGCTTTGTTGAGATGCAAACGTAAACATAATTATGGGGTCGTTAAATTTTTACGCGATTTTGGCGTCAACCATGACTCTTACTATGAGTAAAAGTACAACTTTCCCTTTTCAGGTTTAGCTTTATTTTTTTTTTAATTTTTAGGGTTCCGAACAAAAATCGGAATCCTTATATGATCACCCGGGTGTCTGTCCGTCTGTCACAGAAAGTTTTCTCCGGATCCACTGGAACCATTCTGTTGAAATTTGAGACACATATGAACTTCTGTGACCCAAACACGGACGTGTTATGTAAATTATTAAATTTTTAGATTGGGGGTCACTTTTGGAGGTCAAATTGCAGTTATTCAAGAAATTAGACGAAAAATGTTCCCTTATCTCCGAAACTACTGAGCCTAATATTTTGAAAAAAAAATGGAGATAATAGATAGTTACCTAAAAATTACAGGAATACCTATAGGAAGTATATACTGGTAAAATAACATGTTAAAAAAATTAAGTTACTTCGGAACCCTTTATTTGAGATGGGTTTGCTCTTGACTCTAGTCTAGGTCAGAGATGACAAAGACAAAGTCTACGATGGAGCGAGCTTACCCAGAAGGACCTTGTTCACTATGAATTTAAAGAGGGTAATGAGGGTTGTAAGCGTTTAGAAACACTAACGCAGGCAGAGAGTTTCACTCTTTTGCTGTGCGCATTATAAAAGACGTTTGGAAGCGCTTAGTGCGAATTGGTGGAATAGTAACAAGGTAGGGATGGTAAAATGCAGTGCGTCTGGATGTCCGGGCGTAGAAGGGGGCCGATGGGATGAGGTCGTGGAGTTCTTGGGCACACTCACCGAAGGACAATCTGTAGAAGACCGACAAATAGGCAACCTTGGCATCCACCAGTTTTAAGTCGCCAATGAGCCTCTTAGCTCTGAGTTCCACCGAGTCAAGCACGGAGAATTTCTGTTATAACCTGTTTTTCAAAAGATTTAACACACCAACACAATTTAAAATTAGTAGTAGGTCGTAGTAATAAAGAGCAAAAAACGATTACGCAAATGAGGTGAGAATTAAATTTAGTTAACTCTACTAAATGTAATTAATTAATTAATTGGGAAACTGTAATAAAATCGCTTTGACCTTGTCGTGGACAGGGCCCTGGGGTTACGGCTTAGCTACACCCCGTTGATTTTATTTTTTTCTGTAGGTATGTACTATGCCAGAGTTTTTTTTTAATTACGAGTATAAACACAGCTAACCCATTTTTTTAAAAGTGCCTTTTTCAATTATTTTACTATGGCGCGTCTGCTCTGTAGAGTATTAAGGTGTACGTCCATTTCAGCGGAGCGAGGCAGCGGAGCGGAGAAACTGAAAATTGTTATCATATGGAATTGGTTAAAATTTGAGCGAATGTGAGTCAGGTGACATTTTGTGCGATTCCATTGGTAGAAAAGGAGAAATATTATTCTCCGTTCCGTTCTCCGTTTTTCCGCTCCGCTGCCTCGCTCCGTAATTGAATACTGGTGCGGGCTGCCATGTAACGAAAATATTTTATGTATTTTTGACAAAAATTGCATTAGTTAGGGCATTAAAGCACTCATGTGATATAAACTCACACTCGTGTTTTAATAACTGTGTTATGCAACACTTCGATAAACTACTAAATTTATAAGAAAAGAAAAAAATAACAAACTTTAAAAAAAAAACTTTAATTTGAAGTCAGTGTTTTTGATAGTTTCTTCGTACTTTAACACCGATTTCCGAAATTAAAGTTATTTTTTTTTGTAAAAAGGTTTATTATTTTATGCTTTTCAGTTTTTTCGGAGTTTTAATTTTTTTGGTAAAAGTTTCTATTTAATACTTTTTTGTGGCTATAATCTACTAATTACTACTAACATGGGTAGGCCTACAAAAAATTCTACACGACTCAGCATTAAAATCTGTGAGTGAACAGTAAATCACCTCTATTTTCCCACCCTTAGGGTAGGATTTTTTTACAAATTTATATGGGACCATTGTCGAGGTCCAATAAAAAAAGAAATATCAAATTCGGACTACCCTGTAAATAGTTATGCGTGAACATACATAAAACAAAATACGCGTCGACTTGAGAACCCCCCCTTTTTTTTAGTCGGTTAAAAAGTAGTCATTTATAAAAAATATAGTCAGAGTGAATTGAGCCCAATTTAACGCCTTTTCACACCAGTCCATTCTTAAAAATACGTATGATAAAATGTTTTCATTGTGACTTCGTAGCCATTCCTAGGTCATATCCAATGTCAGGCTGACACGACCTATCTCTCAGCGAGGACATACTCATTACAGATATTATTCTTGGATGTGGGGGATTCTTTCGCAGTAAATTTGCCGCAAAGTGCCGCGCGGCGAAACGCGGCTGTAGCGCTGCCACCGCGCTGCTTTGTTAATCCATATAAATAATAAACGCCCGGCTGCAGCGCTGCAGCCGCGCGGCGGCCGCACGTCATTTCATCGATCGACTAGTGATGATGCGCGCGTAGTTTTTGTTCAAGTCTAAACATGAACGAAAATTAGGTTGAAGTATTTATTGATGAGGTTGAGAGTCGTCCAGCAATATGGGATTCGAAGTCAGCGAGGGTTTTAAAGAGTCTTTCTTCAGCACAAATAGTATTTTGAAGGATGTATTTTGTTTTCCAATTTAAGGTTCCAAATGGGAAAGTAATTCGTAGAAATGTTTGATCCCAGCGGTTGCAGCACGGCGACAGCGCTGCAGCCGCGCGGCACTTTGCGGCTGATTTGAAGGTAAGAACAGACTATGACATTATACACCGTACACTCAATCTATACCTACACCTTTTTTTAAGGATGGACTATCATCAAATGACTCCTCCCGCTCTGTGCGGAGCAGAGAGGAGTGTTAGACTCTTACTGACTAAAACCCATCCGTTTTCCTCCTATTGCCCTTTGCGTTCCAGGGCTGCGATGACTCTTTCGAACAAATTCCGCAACTCAATCTATACACTTAGTGTCTATGTGTGAGCACGGTATCTTTAATTATTATGACATTTATTCTGACACAAAAATTAGTGTCGATTCAGCGGGTTTAACGTGGAGACACAAGTGTGAACAGTGTGGTAATGTATGTCTGACACTTGTGTCGTAATTTCTGTTATATTCTAAACTTAGCTTTACTGGTAATAAGTGATGAGGTGCGCTCGCGGAATGAAAAGGTTAAGCAATTCTCAATGACATTGCAGTCCCGCTTGGGAAGCAAATGTCATTTTTGAAGTGTAATTTAAATTAATAATGTGTTGCGTGTAGTTGGAAAATTAATAACTTATGTCAGATGCATATAAAATACCTTTTTATTTCGCTTTGTAATGATTTTTCATACAATTATTTTAATAAGTGGTTATACAACTATTTGGGACGTCTTAATTGTTGATAGAGGAAAAAAACTGCTGTTTTTTCCAATTTATTTTTGACAAACACACAAAAAAATATGTAAAGACAACTATTATAATAAGTCCGCCCCACCTTTGAGCATGAAATCTAAATAAAATAATAAAAAGTTAGAACAGATACAAATGCACTAAATAAATATACTTTCAGCAAATGTACTTTGTAAAATAAATGCAAGCAAAACGCGTTTTAAATAATTTGTTTTTAAGTTCTTTTATTCATTCGACTATGTCTGACTAAAAAAAAAAGCATTTTTTTTTTGAGTTTGATTAGCGTACCTAATTGATGATTGAGGAAGGAAAACATACACAGAGGAAGGAAAACATGCTATTTTTTTAAATTGTTAACACCGAAATTGATTACGACGCAAATAAAATCGAGGAAGTAATTAATTAGTGGGTAGCCGATGGAAGCGAGACGCACAGGATCGGTTGACGTGGCGACACGCGCGGGGAAGCCTATGTCCAGCAGAGGACGTGTTTCGGCTGATATGATGATGATGATCAAGCAATTAAACGCATAAAGGTATGTAGGAGGGTGCAGTAAACCTAAAAGAACAATTCACTTCTTGAAATCCTCGTTTATTTTTAAAACTATGCAAATTACAATGTTCACCTTTTGTCGCCCCTCATGTTCTCCCTTCCCTTTCACACACATACTCTCTCATTCACTCATCGCTGCGTTCATATATCTACCACTCGTCTATAATTTTGATGCGTTCTAAATTAAAAATCTTACAGATATATAGCAACCACACTTCTCTCTTTTTAGTGATATCTTGCCTTTTTCCACAGCGTCGCTTCTGTGACTATACCACAAGAACCGTGCATTTATCCAGGTAGAAAATGCCGTAAGACACTCAGCGATAGTATAGCATTTTTTTTATTTGCAATGGTTTTGCTCTTGACTCTAGTCTAGGTCAGAGATGACTGAGACGAAGTCGACGATAGTGTGAGCTTACCTAGAAGAAGCCTGTTCTATCTCACTTTGAAGAGATTAGTGTTGAATGTGATCATTCACAATGGGCCTCATCAGAAGGCTCAAAGTCACTCAAAGGGCAATGGAGAGGGCAATGCTTGGAGTTTCCTTGCGTGATCGAATCAACAATGATGAAATCCGCAAGAGAACCATGGTTACCGATATAGCCTGAAGGGTCGCCGAACTAAAAAAGTAGTGGGCAGGGCACATGTCTCGCAGAACAGATGGTCGACGGGGCTGAAAAATTCTGGAGTGGCGACCGACCCCCGGAAGACGCAACGTTGGAAGATCTCCCGAGGACCGATGACATGGTGAAGGTCGCGGGTAGCCGATGGATGCGAGATGCGCAGGACCGGTCGTTGTGGCGACGCTTGGGGGAGGCCTATGTCCAGCTGTGGACGTCTTTCGGCTGATATGATGATGATGTGTTCGGAAATAAGGATGCAAGTAGAGAGTTCCACTCCTTTTTTGTGCGCATTATAAAAAACGTTGGGAAATGCTTTTTCGGGCGGTAATTTTGTTTTATTTTAGTTTTATTTTTTTGGTATGCGTCATGCTTGACGCAAATAAGCGGCGCGCACCGGGTGATACACGCTTAGGGGTGACACCCGACCGCTCGTTGACTGGTTTTTGTCACTATTGGGTGGCACCTCTAAATGTGTGACCCAATGAAACCTGTCGGGAGTAGAGTGCATATATTTTTGAGCTCGCTTCGCTCGCTCTTATATTTTGCACTCTCTGACTTCCTGAGTTTTTCTAAATAAATAAACAAAAAATTTAAATATGAGTATTAATGTTCAAAATACAATAAAACTCTTCCGAGATGAGGTGCAACAATTTCTTTAGTCCTTCAGGTTTTCTGCATTTAAGGGTGACACGTTCGTTGAATTTATGTTATGGTCGGGTGTCATCCGTTAACGGGCGATGTAATGAAACCCGTCCGTGGTGGGGTGTAAAAAACTTCGAGCTCGCTTTGCTCGCTCTTACTTTCTGCGCTCTCTTTTTTTTCGAGCGTTTCTGTATGTCTCAATAAAATCACTATGTTTTTGTATGAAATGATCAAAAGAAAATACAACCTTTTGTTGGGGTGCATGAATTTTCGTGTTCGATTCGCTCGCTCTTGTGTTCTGCCCTCTCTCAGTTAATCTAAGTATGAATGATCAATAGAATATAAAACCAATACGAGGTGGGATGCGAAGATTTTCGAGCTCGCTTCGCTCGCTCTTGTGTTTTGCTTTCTTTTAGTTCTTGAGTTTACTTGCGTTACTCAACAACGTTGGATTTAGATAATGATGAATACAAAATCAAAATTATCTAATTTTCAAATTTTTTTTTGTAAGTAACGTTAAAACATTCCTGAAAATAAAAACCTGCAGTGCAAATGGCACACCTTCCCTCCTCCCTTCAAGGAAAGGCCAAAGGTGCAACTCAAAATTATCTGGGGGGGGGGTTCATTTGTGGGGTGACACCACATTATCCGCCACGGGTGTCACCCCTACTAGCTATGCTACTGCACGTTGTATGGCAATGCTTATCCTCTGTCCGAGGTAAAAGCCAGCCCTTGGGTCACGCGAAGTGTCAACTAAACGTTTAGCTAGTTCTTTAAATAAAACGTGAGCACTCGGACCCCACGGTCCAAGAGTTTCAACCCCAAACTGCTAACAAATATAATTGCCAACAATGCTACAATATTTCCGCCGTTTGGGGTTCTCAGCAGCCACAGCGGCAAAATCAGCACAACACGACGAGCTAGGAAGATGGGATGGCGCAAGATACAAATAGCGTCCCAGACTAAAGGCCTACCCATCTTCCAAGGAAAAAAAGATAAATAATTTACAAAATTGTTTTAGTTTTCAAGGCGTTTCAAATGAATTATCAAATACAATATTTGTACTTTATTTTTCGGTCAATATCAAATAGGGTAGATGTCCCAATTGTTGGTAAGTAATTACAGTAAACTGTTACTACAGAATTATTAATTCTTAAATTACATAGTAACATGATTTAATGGCATGTATAAGGTATTTTACTGATTTAAAATTTATGTTCAAGGTACATTTGATTTTTTTGTTTCAAACCATATTATGTAGTTTTTCTACAGTAAAAGGTATAAGGCATACATATTTTGAAGAATAGTTTCATTGAGGTTTGATTTCACCCGATGTTTTCGAATTTTTCTTTTTACTCGGCTCCTTAGGATCGTAGCGTAATTTTTAGGGTTCTGAAAAAAAACGGAACCCTTATAGGATCACTCGGGTGTCTGTCTGTCTGTCCGTCTGTCACAGCCAGTTTTCTCCGGATACACAGGAGCGCTTCTGTTGAAATTTGGTACACATATGGACTTCTATGACCCAAACACGGACGCGTTACGTAAATTATTGAATTTTTGGTATGGGGGTCACTTTTGGACGTAAAACTAGAAAATTCAAAACAGAAGTTTTTTGGACAACATCGTGTGACATATTAAATCAAAGGGCTTACTGTCAGGACTTTAATTATATTTTTTTCATAATTTTAAAATAAATGGTTTTGAAGTTATTCAAAAATTAGACGAAAAATGACATTAAGGGGGGGGGGGTTATCTCCGAAAGCACTGAACCTAAAATTTTGAAAAAAAAACTGGAGATAATAGATCTTTACCTAAAGATTACAGGAAAACCTATTAGAAGTCTGTAGTGTTAAAATAAGATGTAAAAAAAAATCGTTCGGAACTCTTTGCACGCGAGTCCGACTCGCAATTGGCCAGTTTTTCTTTCATTCAAACCCTGTTTTGACAATAAAAAGCACAAAAAACACAAAAATATCCAATTTAGTGCAGTCGTTCTGAAGTTATGCGCGTACATACATTTCAGCGATTCATTTTTATTTACATAGACTAGCTTTTGTCAGCGACTTCGTACGCGCATATCCCATTTATCCCGTTCTCGTACGAATTTTGGGACTAATTATACATTACCTTTCTCTTGATTCACTGTGTCTATTGATGAAAATGCATTATAATCCGCTGCGTAATTTAAAGATATAAGCAAACAGAAGGCGAAATTGACTTTTTTATACTTTGTAAAGACGAATCTATGCTAATATATAATGCTGAAGAGTTTGTTTCTTTGTTTGCTTGAACGCACTAATCTCAGGAACTACTGGTCTGATTTGAAAAATTCTTTCAGTGCTTGATAGCCCATTTATCGAGGAAGGCTTTGATTTAGCTTATAACTATATATCATCACGCTAAGACCAATAGGAGCGGAGCAGTATTGAAAAATGTGACGCAGACGAAGTTGCGGTCAGCTAGTTATAGATATAACTTTAAAGCTTCCTCTTGAAGCTCTCTGTCTATTGGTGAAAACCGCATATAGTTTAAAAGATATATAATTATGTGTACTACAGACGGCGAGACGTACTTATTTAAAAAAACTGGCCAAGTGCGAGTCTGACTCGCGTGCAAAAGGTTCCGAACGAATTTAAATTTTTTAACATGTTATTTTAACACTACAGACTTCTAATAGGTTTTCCTGTAATCTTTAGGTAAAGATCTATTATCTCCATTTTTTTCAAAATTTTAGGCTCAGTAGTTTCGGAGATAAGGGGGGGGGGGGGAATGGTCATTTTTCGTCTAATTTCTTGAATAACTTTTAAATCATTTATTTTAAAATTATGAAAAAAATATAATTTAAACCCTCACAGTAAGCCCTTTCATTTGATATGTCACACGATATTGTTCAAAAATCTTTTTTTTTTAATTTTCTAGTTGACCCCCAAAAGTGACCCCCATACTAAAAATTTAATAATTTACGTAACGCGTCCGTGTTTGGGTCATAGAAGTCCATATGTGTACTAAATTTCAACAGAATCGGTCTCGTGGATCCGGAGAAAACTGGCTGTGACAGACGGACAGACAGACAGACAGACACCCGAGTGATCCTATAAGGGTTCCTTTTTTTTTCGGAACCCTAAAAAAACACCTGATTCAATACAGTATTATTAATGTTATTGTTACTAACCAAATTATCATACGTATAACGATTCTACGATTTAGTTTTTTTTTTTAAGTGATAATAATATTGTTTTTAATTGATTAAAACTTGAAGCACTAAAACAATGTACAAAGGTGGACTTAATGCCTTAGGCGTTTTTTACCAGTCGACCTTAGGGTTGTGCAGAGACAACATGGTAGGTGCAACTTAAAGGAACGACAAACAGAGAGAAAAAGAAATTTAATCATATATACATAGATACATATAAAAAAAAAACGTTTTGAAAAAACGTTTGGAGGTGTGCGGAATAGAGAGTAAAGTCCCGCAAACCTCCGTTGAAAAGGGAGGATCCTCCTACCAGACTGTTTTTGTGTCGGCCCACAGCCACTCACTATCCGTTACTAGCCGTTCACTATCGAGCTGATATTTGGGCTGATGTATATGTTCAAATCGCACGGTGAACTCTGCTTGCGCGATGCAGGATTTCAACCTAGTAGTTCGCTGCTAGTTGGATAGATGGCATCGCGGTTCTTTTTGTTGCGATGTAGATTGGCTCCGTTGGTTTTTCTTGTGGCGGCATTGATGCTGCTACAAACGAATCCAACGAATATAATAAACATGTATTTATATACAAATAGACAATACGTAAATATGTAAGTATAACAATACCTTTTGCTGGGGTTCTAAAAAGGCCACATTAGCAGAATCATAAAGCACATCACACTACCCGTCACTGTCAAATTTTCCCAATCAACCTTGAACCTAATGCGTTAGCGATAAAGATGAAAATGAAATTTGACAGATTGTTGTGTGGTTTATATTATGAGTCTAAAATGATTCTGCTAAAGTGGCCTTTTTAGACCCGCTGTGCCCTAACAGGGTCTACAACGGTTCTTAGCTGTTAGCATCTGTTTTTACTTTATGGAATGCAAATAAATGAATATGAATAAGAGAGCAACTTTGTTTAATACTAAGGAAAGAAGATTTTAGCACCGTTTGTGCCCACGGGATGGAATTTTAACCTGATATGAAGGTTAAAAATATCATCCAGTAGGGACAATGGTGCTAAAATCTTCTTTACATAGTATAAGTACTTCTTTGTGTATTCCTTCCAAAAATAGACACGTAAAACAAAAGATATCCCTCAATTGCCATCCAAATAGAAGTTAAAATCTTGCTCAAATTAATTACGTTCTAAGTCAGGTCTTTCAATCCGGAGTTCTCAATAATTATTTAGAGGGGGAGGCAATTTAGCCAACTTCCAAGGGCGGTGGTTGCGTAATTATTATCCTACTAAATTACAGAGTAAACGATGATAATGAGACTAAATAAAGGCTGTCTCGGCAAGTTTTGTCTGTTACTGGTAAATTGATTTTGTTAGTTGAAAACTTGAAATATTTAGTAAGTCTAATCAAGAATGCTTGTAAACACCAGTATGACAGTTTAACATGAACCATAGTTAATTCCTTTTTTTTTAATTTTAGCGACTACGTACTGCGACCATTTTAAATGAAAATGGTAAATCGAACGACGACTTGTCAGTGTAGGAAAAATTGTTTAATATTTTTGGTGCTTGAGTGTACATCACCAAATCATGCAGTATGTCAACGTTAAGTTGCAAAAACGCAGTGACAGGTACTCGTCAGGTTCTAAGCGAAGCGAGCAAACCGCATGCCAGTGTGTCCTCATCGAGATAGATTCACAAAAAACAAAGGAGACTGATCAAAAGTAATCTATGAACTAATAGCGATACTGTTGTGGTATTCTGTGGAGATACTTCAACTATACCTTTTTGCAAAAGGGGAATCAAAATTTGACCTGACACTTTTGAGAAATATGTTTAATATTTTAATATATATTTATTTTAAGAACGTTTTAGCGGGTATTACTGACTTTATAGTACTTAATTAATGCGTTCTCTGACAGACAAAGTCACTTGCCACCTCATCAGTACTGAATTTCAGTATTTTTATTTTCGTTTTGAACCGACTTCAAAAACGAGAGGAGGTTCTCCGTTCGTCCGTCGAAAACTTTTTTACATTTTATTTTAATATTTTCGTTCACTGATTACTCGAACACGGGTGGACTGATTTAGAAAATTATTTTTTTTGTTCAAAAGGGGAATTGTTGATGATGGGATCTTGGAGATAGCAAGAAATATGAATTCTAAAGTACTATTTTTCTCAAATTATTTATTAGGCAAGGGTCATTAAAATCTAAACTGGCAGGTTTAGATTTTGATGACCCTTGCCTAATAGTTGAGGTATCCCCACAGAAATACTACTACAGTATTATTGCTATTGGTTCATAAACTAAACAGTCTCCTTTGTAAGATAAAAGCGCTAATACTCATGCATTTTTACATAATCCCAAACTTATAAGTGTTTTTAAAATTCCCGTAATAACCTTTTCTTAATCGACTTCCAAAAAAAGAGGAGGTTCTCAATTCGGTGGGTATTTTTTTTTTCATGTATGTATACCGATTACTCCAAAGTTTCTGATCCGATTTTTGATTCTTTTTTAGTTCGATGCGGTATACTTGCCATTTGACCCAGTAAAAATTTGATTCAGTTTGGTTCAGCAAAAATTTGATGCAGTTTTATTTTATGAGCATTTTTTAATAACCATATTATTGATCCATTACAAAATATCAATGACATCCTTGACGTTTTTCAATCCAAAACTACCAATAAATTCCTTTATCCAATCGCTTAGAAAAAAAAACTGTCGGATACTTAGGTACTACCAGACTGAAAGTTACACATATCTACATAATGTAAGTTATATATAACGCTAAGCTTTTGTGCTTTAAGTGGAATAATCATGTTTATCTTCTCCCACGAGTAAAGTTCAGCGATATTCCGCTTGAGAGCCTACTGGATACCTTCAACATATCGAAGGTCAGTCAAGGTCATGTGATTGTGACGTCATGTGTAATAAAACTAAGTTTCCAACCATCTCGTTAATGTTCGGAACTTGTCGACTACATTAAATGGAACATAGTAGTTATTTGTCGTCGTAAAAGTATTTTTTTGCTTTTACCTGAATTGTGTTATTTGTTAAATGGTACATAAATACGTTTTATCTATGGGTAAATATAGATAATTATGAAAAAACCAATTTCTGAGTTTCAATTGCTGGCCTGTCGGTTTTCTATTGGTTGCATTTTGGGGAGTGTGCGACGGAATTGCATGATTTAATTCCGCCAAGCCCGTTTCATCATTGGACCACAAGACGAATGGCGATGCGCCATCGGTACATGGTGGACATCCCACCCACACGCACTAAACGTTTTGGGAACACATTCATAGTGCGTACAGCTAAGGAGTGGAATTCCCTGCCGGAGTTTGTGTTTCCTGATAGCTACAACCTGGGAGTCTTTAAGTCAAGAGTGAATAGGTTACTTCTAGGCAAGCGTGCTCCATCTTCGACCTCATCATCGCTTAACATCAGGTGAGATAGTGGTCAAACGTAGGCCTACCAATAGTAAAAAGAAAACAATACTTTCAAAATCTAGACGCAATGTCATCGTAGTGACATTCTATGTGTCAATAATAATTGTAGTTTTTTATTTGAAATGGTTTTGCCATTGACTCTAATCTAGGTCAGAGGTGACAGAGACAAAGTCTACAATGAAGCGATCTTACCCAGAAGAAGCTTGCGGGTCTAAAAAGGCCACGTTAGCAGTATCAGAAAGCAAATCACGCTACCCGTCACTGTCAAATTTTTCCAATCAACTTTGAACCTAATTCGTTAGCGACAAAGATGAAAATGAAATTCACTGTAACTTTAAAGAGATTAGTGTTGTATGCGTTCGGAAACATAGACACATGCAGAGAGTTCCACTCCTTTGCTGTGCGCATTATAAAAAAAAAACGTTTGAAAACGCTAAGTGCGAATTGGTGGAATAGCGACAAGGTAGGGATAGTAACTTGCAGTGCGTCTAGATGTCCGATGGTAGAAGGGAGCCGGTGGTATAAGGTCATGCAGTGATGTGAGATACTATTGACCTGAACCTGAGAAAGAAATAGGTTCAAACTTTATTAAATACGAATTTTACATACTCGGATACTATGTATCTTCAAAATAAATAAATTTTGCCATAACGACGTGATGGACTGACAAAGCAAACATCTAAATGTCGAAACTTCAGCAATACGAGTTGCGTAATACGATAAATTGAAACTGTGTCGTTCCGTCAGTTCACAAATATTTTTGCGACGTAAGTATTTATTCAGAAAAAAAGGAACTAAGTGAAAATCATGACTATAAAGTTGGAAGTTGAATATTTACAAGAGGTGGTTCGATGACTCGGCCTCGATGATTGTGAGAAGCCAATGGCCTCCTTGCGAGTGTTTTTACGTTTTCGATCACGTTAGCGTAAAAATTGATTTCCGTATCCAAAGGGTAACCAACGGAACCCTATTACTAAGCCTCGTATGTCCGTCCGTCCGTCTGTCTGTCAGCGGGCTGTATCTCAATAACCATAATAGGTAGACAGTTGAAATTTTCACAGATTGTGTATTTCTATTGCCGCTATAACAACAAATAATAAAATTAAGGTTTATGGTACGGAACGCTTCGTGTGCGAGTCCGACTCACACCTGGCCGGTTTTTTTTTCGTAAAATAATATTTTTTTTTTTACTATGACAATCTTATGAATACTACATTTAGATATGAGATAAGCGAACGTTTACGTTAACGCAATCGACTACGTTAAGAAACTCGCACTAAGCCGTTTGTGCTTGTTGTCAGTTGTTGTGGCAACACACCTGGGACGCCTGTTCTTTACCAGAGTGCCAATTCTAGTGCCAGTCAAAAATGTAGGGAAATAAATAATAATAAATTATAAGTAATTTTTTTCTTGGACCGTGGGGTCCGAGTCCTCATGCCTTATTTAAAGATCTTTCTAAACGCTTAGTTGACACTTCTCGTGACCCAAGGGCTGGCTTTTACCTCGGACAGAGGATAAGCATTGCCATACAACGTGGCAATGCCGCCAGTCTTTTGGGCTCACTTCCGGTGGACAGCGATGCGGACAAATTTTTTGACGCCTTATCTTAGTTAGGATATTTTATTTTAAGTGTATATATTTAGGACTTAAGATAATCAATGTGTTTACTAACGAAATATGGACGTCACCTAGTCTGAAATAATTTTTTTTATTGAACAGTTAGGTACAGATGGAAGAAAACAAAACTTAAAGCTACTATACATTATAGGGTAGAACATGTTGACTCGTAAGTACTTGGTACATCTGTCGACAATTTACGTTACTCTGTCTCTTAAACTAAGGTATACTTGTATCTTAAGAGACAGTGAACGGCCTCAAGGTTATGCTTCAATTTTACCTATTTACTAAGCGAGGACCCTGTCGATGTACCTATAATTTAAACAATAATTAATTATCAGAAAATGGTTAACAACATTGTACGAAATGAAGACTTTTTTGATAGTTTGCGATTGAAATGCGAATGTTGTTTAAAATTTAGTAGAATAGTACTCTGGTCATCGTTCTACCTTGTGGCAAGCCTTCCAACTCTGTTTATTTGGTGGGGTTGGCACTTCATAATGTTTCGATTCTACCGAGGTTCTACCGAGACAAGAAAACAACACAATACAACAACACAATAACAACAACAATTAAAACGGTGCGGTTATGGAATGCCTTGCCGGTGTCGGTAAGGCGTGCTCAATCTTTGTCTACTTTTAAAACTATGGTAAAAAATCATTATCTCTCTCCTTAATCGTCTTAACTTGGGTTCTCTGCTTTATATATATTTATCTATTATTTAATTATTGTATATATAGGCGTATTATCAGGATTGGATATTTTAAAGCAAAAAGTAGGTAGTTTACTTATTAATCAATTTTATTCGATTAACTCACTTAATTTATAATAACTGTGAACTCAATTAATTATCATATCATAATTATTAACTAAAAGGTTTTAACACGATATTAGCAAATCTAGGCGCTATGACAACACGTGTATCGGACCGAGGTCTAGAATAGAATGCCCCGATCGCTCCGCGCGGTCTCGTTTTACGTCCGAGCACAAACAAGTCGAGTAGTGGGGGAGGTGGGGATGGCGACATCGCCTGATCGGTCCGGTGCACGTGCCGTGTACAACCGTACGATGACGTAGCGCCGTCACGGCCATTCTGACGTGCGTACGTCCTCGGACGCGCACTTTAGAAGCACTTAGGTATCTTTAATGAGAACCACAATTTTACTGTTCGTTCATCCTGACATTCAAATCTTATCTCATGGTCTGGTCCGGTCCTACGACCCTTCAGAGTAATAATCTTCTGGTCCGGTCCTAAGACCCTTCAGAGTAACATCTTCTGGTCCGGTCCTAAGACCCTTCAGAGTAATATCTTCTGGTCCGGTCCTATGACCCTTCAGAATTATACTACTGGTCCAGTCTGATGACCCTTCAGAGTAATATCTTCTGGTCCGGTTTAACTAGCCCTTCAGGATTATTACTGCTTGGTCCGGCCATGGAAGACTCTTCAAGCTCTTTTAATTCTTTATTCGTTTCTTGTTTTTCTTTTTTTTTCTTTGCTTTTAAACGCTGCCCCGCACTAGGAATCTATCCTGTTTTGTGGGTGAGTTCACAAACATACAAACTCACTCGCACAGACCAGACCCGGAACAACTATCTCTAGGCCATACAAATATTTGTTCCGTGCGGAAATCGAACCTACGTCACGCAGCGCAGCAGCCAAGCGCCCAAGTACTGCGCCAACCGTGACGTATCTTTTAATTTAAACTGTTCCTAGATTTGCTAGGCCGGACTAAACTGGTCCCTGTAGCTAATATAATAATAAATTAACTCGTGATTTGTCCTTGTTCTATTGAATCAATTTTCTCTATGAATTTAAAGCACTTGTCACAACGTTAATTGGTTTAGGATCCAAAAACCCTTCCAATGATGTACCTACATGATCTATTAAGTTAACTACTGCTACTGGCTTTTTAAGTACGAGAGTCGGCATTTTTTTTTAAAGTGTGAGCCCTAAAATAGTACCACTTAAAACTTTATTTTTATGGGAAGTTTCATGAACAAGTTCTTCATTATTATTCGCCGTCACGTCATCACTGATAATTTCTGCATCTAACGTTCATGTGAGCACTCACGAATTACTTTACGTTAATCTACAATCATCAAAATCATCGCTGCGCTGTGCGGTTCGAAACAATCAATGTTATTATAATCTCACCCGTATTAAATTGCACAAAATGGAAAATCTATTTAGAACTTGTAATAGCTCTGAATTCTCTGTACCTTTAAAGCTTTTATAAATGTCATTAAAATCAAATTGCTATTCATGATAGTTTTGATACTATCAAATTTACTAACTGATGTTATGTATGGCAAACTGCCTCCGTACGTTAATACGAAAGCCTAGATCCAAATTTTCACTAAAAAAAACGTCTAAGTTGAAACATGACCTTGTGGTACTTGCTATGTGATAACTAAACCTAAAGCTCACACTGAATAAAATTTTGACACTATTACCGCCAATGGGAAACTCTTTTAAGTACTCGCTTTGTGCTAACTATGTCAAAATTACCTAGCACTATCAATGCAACCACCGAATTGGTATCAACCCCTTTAAAGCTTCGTTTGCTATTCAAATAAAACTTGAGCGACTCACCAAGTATTCCAGTCGGCCTTGAACGCTCTTAACCCCACAGATGTTGACATGATACTTGGCTACTGCAGTTTGCCAACTGTTTGCCAACCTTCGGTCTGTCACGCTCAGAACCGCTCAGAAGTTGCAGCTGCTCAGCAGTTGTTGCAACTGCTCAGCAGTTATGGCAGCATGCCAACCGCTAGCCTCCTGCTGGCTTTATACACCATGATACGATGTCTGAAACCGAAAAACGCTACGACAGTACAAGTCCAATAAAAGCTGTGGTGGGCCAAAAGGTTTCAGGTAAGTGTAGTAGTCACAGTATCAAAGTAAATAAAAATCTAAATTTTATCGGACCATTGGCACAAGAAAGCGGCCTATGCCTATGAATGGTGATATAAAATCAAAATATTCAAAATAAAGTGTTAGGTAACTAAATCGCTCTTATGACCAAAAAAATTAAAGCTCTCTGGTATTTCACTGCATGACTCGATCTGTGATAGCAGAATAATATCGCTTCATCAGCATTATTTGACTAATGACCAAGGCTTTGTGCCCATTTCAAGCGAACTACTGTGCAACCGCCACTTCCAGGTATGTGCTTCCAATTCACCAAGAGTAGATAGCGACGGCAAAAGAATGGTCTCCCTTAGGGCAGTGTGTTGGCGCCGTCGCTTTTTTTAACATCTACGCGAACGAACCGCCTTCCACCTAACACACGGAGCGGTTCTTGTACGCGGATTACCTGGCCCTAGCAAACCAAGCAGCGACTTTTATGGACGTGGAGCATAAACGTACAATGGCACTCAGTGTACTGAGAGATTAGTGTGACCGCAACGCTCTACGGCCGAACCCATCTAAGAGACAGTCGTGCGCCTTCCATCTCTGCTATAGGCCCGCAAATCGAATGCTTAACATCACATGGCGTAGAGCCAAGGTCCAACACTGCTCGAATCCAAAATATCTCGGTGTGACGTAAGATATGGCCTAAGCGTAAAAGTCAAACTGTTACAATACTTAGCTCCGTCGAACCCGGAATAACTTGCTCCGTCACCTAATTTCCATCAATTGGGGAGCGGCACCCGATGTTCTCCGTACAACCGGCATGTCCCTATTTTTTCTGCTGGCGTGTTTGCTTGCACAGTGTGGCACCGACCTGCTCTTTCTCGGAAAGTAGACATTGCCCTAAACGAAACGTGTCAGATAATATCAGGCTGATTAAAATAGACTCCACAAAACAAACTCTACCCGCTTGCAGGCATCGCACCTCCTGCTGTTCGAAGGATCAGAAAACCGATTCCCGACATCCCTGTATGGCCACATGCCAACATCGGGAAGACTAAAAAGTCGCAAGAGCTTCCTTCTATCTACACAGGCGATCCAGGATATGCCATCTAAAGGGAGAAGCAGAGTGTGGGAAGAGAAGTATCCACCACCTCACGACTTCATAAAACCCAAAGAGCAATTGCCCCTGGTCGTGAATCGCAATGGCCTTTGGAAAGCGTTAAATCGCGCGCCAGCGCAATTTGCGCACCCAGTTAGGCCACTGCAAACAACTTGGCAAAATGAGGATGTAATGATCTATTGTATACCCAACGTGAGTGCAGTGCCCGTTTTCAGAGCACGAGCCATATGTTACAGTGCCCCAAGTGCCCATTCTCCTGTAATTTGGAGTATCTAATGAATGCCACTGTTGCTGCAATTAACGTAACTATCTACTGGTCCAAAACAATAAAAAAGTTAACGATTGAATCGAAAAGAAGAAGTATTATTGAAAATGCTATCGCTTAATCAGCAACACTTATGCTATTAATAATAGCTTCACTTTAAGATAAAGCGACAGGCCAATTATCAAACATCGATAATTGCGATCCATAAAGGCGTTGCCTTTTGTAAGTCAGTCTCCACATCACAAAAATGAACACTCGTAAACAAAATAAAAAGCAGCTCTACAGCAATTAAAAAGTTTAAACGACTCACCAGATTGGCGTAGAAATCTCCATATAAATTCACACTCCTCTCCTTGACCTGACCAGCTGTTGTGAAGTTGCTTGCCTCCGGACGGAACTGGTTTAGTTCAGGTTGATGAGGGTAGCCGCATAAAACTGGTCGAAAAGGAATTCGGCGCAAAGCTCTTCAGCGCCATATGGTAAAACAATAAACTGCTCTGCACATCACTGCATCCTCGACAAAACATACCACCACGGTGACACACTATGATCGTGTGTCGAACTTCGGCCTATCGGATTTAACTTCACGACACTTCACGGCACACATCAAGTTTTTAGCGTCTGGATAAACGCATGCGTTTTAAAAACAAACCGCAATTTTCACTATCACTGTCATTACATTTCAAAACGTAACCGCCACATATTTCACTAGCATTGTCACGAATCTCCATGTGGGCCCTTTGAGTTACGTCCCAATTCTGATATAGGCGTATTATCAGGATTGGATATTTTAAAGCAAAAAGTAGGTAGTTTACTTATTAATCAATTTTATTCGATTAACTCACTTAATTTATAATAACTGTGAACTCAATTAATTATCATATCATAATTATTAACTAAAAGGTTTTAACACGATATTAGCAAATCTAGGCGCTATGACAACACGTGTATCGGACCGAGGTCTAGAATAGAATGCCCCGATCGCTCCGCGCGGTCTCGTTTTACGTCCGAGCACAAACAAGTCGAGTAGTGGGGGAGGTGGGGATGGCGACATCGCCTGATCGGTCCGGTGCACGTGCCGTGTACAACCGTACGATGACGTAGCGCCGTCATATATATAAATAGTACAACTAAGACTACCTGCAGTACTGTCACCCCTCTCTTTAAAATCCATCCAAAGGTTGTCTTCAAAAGATCGCTTTTAGCGATAAGGCCGCCCATTGTGTCACCCTATGTAATGTTTTCTTCATCTATTTTTTTCTGTAACTTATATGGTGTACATAATAAAGAGTATTCTATTCTATTCTATTCTAAGTTTCACAACCTATTGTATCACCAGTTCATAAAGATATTTGTAAAAAAAATGTATTCGATATGTGTATAGTGATTTATAATAACATTCCAAATGAATTCAAATTGTTGCAAGGTATTTTATTTAAAAAAAAATTGACAGAATGGCTACAAAATTGTTGTTTCTATAGTGTTAAGGAATTTATGGAACTTAAAAAAACTTTTTACAAAAAAAAATATAACCGACTTCCAAACAAAACACTACAAAGAAAAAAATAACCTTAATTTCGGAAGATTTTTTATTTTTCACTTTTAAGTGGTGATACTTGGACGACGTCTTCGTCAAGACAGAAATAGAAAAAAGCAAAAATGCTCATAAAATAAAAACTACTGAACCAAACTGAATCAAATTTTTACGGGACCAAATGGCAAGTATATCGCATCGAATAAAAAAAGAATCACAGAAATCAGATCAGAAACCTCGTACATACATAAAAAAATTACCCACCGAATTGAGAACCTCCTCCTCATTTGGAAGTCGGTTAAAAAAGTAATGTTAATGATGAATGAACTGACTATATGTCTACACTAATATAAAGAGGAAAGATTTGTTTGTTTGTTTGTTTGTTTAAAATGAATAGGCTCCGGAACTACTGGACCGATTTGAAAAATTCTTTCAGCAATGGATAGCTACATTATCAGGGAGTAACATAGGCTATATTTTATCCCCATAATCCCACGGGAGCGGGAACTACGCGGGTGAAACCGCGTGACGTCCACTAGTGTAATAACAAAATTGTACCTAATAATATTTTAATTGCATGTTATAAAGAAATAAGTAAAATATTTGCACGCTTGCTTGCAGGCAGAATACAGTGACTTTTAGGAAATAAAATCTTTCCTTGTAATGTATAGATGTATTTTCTTGCAAATAAACCTTTGATTTGATTTGATTCCAACCATATACTCGTATATCTGATCTGTGAGCAATGTGCCTACCCATTGCTATTTAAATTATTTTGGCGTTTATTTGTGCTATTTCGGTACCTAATATTAGTTCTGCTATTTTCATTTCTATTTCAATCATACAAAGAAACTCCAATCTTAGCCAGCCATTTTCATTATCCATTAGGTTTTTAGTCTGCTGTTCAGGCCCTCTGAGTTATTCTAATGGAACCTTAAAATTCCTGGTTTTCCTACAATAATGTTAAATGATGTTATTAATAAATTCATTTCATTAATTCATCAGGTTTTTGTATAGTCTTTTTAACCCAAAGGTTGACTGGTAGAGAATGCCTTGTTGCATTAAGTCCACCCATGTACCACTACTGTGCACAAAGTTTAAAAAAATAAATTTATTTGCAAATTAGTGTCACTGTTACATATAAGCTCTGCCTCTTGAACTAGATACTTAACCTGTATCTCAGGAGACAGTTCTATTTCTAATTAGATAATACAGTTTATTTACGGGCTAGGTACAATGCTAATTAAAACATTTAAACAATAATATAGAGTAGATTGGTATGCACCGGTAGATATAAGTAGATTTCTATGTCCCGGAAAATGAAACGAAAATCACAAAACCAGAGCCACAGACAAAACATTTTATAAAAACAAGATGTCAGTTTTTGTGTAAAACAGACGTCAAACATTCTCCATCAAACAGCAATGTAACGTGGGCTGACATCAACTGATAAATATTTGCGCTAAGTTTCCCTCTGAGAGTGAAGGAAAACATGGAAATTATTTATTTACCAGTCGTGTGCGACTGACGATGGAATACTTGTACTTACCATTATAACATGAAGTGGAAGTTTGTTGAGTACTGCGACTTTCTAATACTGTGTCTTACTTTAAGTAACACGCTTTTATATATCGTTTATATGTCTTTGATAATATGTTATGCCCGTGACGTGCCAGCAACGCGAAGAAGAAGAAAAAATATGATAAAGTCGAGTGCCTGATGACATTTCTATACTAATAATAATAATAGTGAGGAGGTTCCTTTCTCTGGAGCCCTAACCACCGATAGCTTGGACTCTGCTCCCGACACCGGCGGACTACTATTTTTTTATATTTTTAAATGTATTTTGTAATGTTTTTTTAAAGATATATTTAAAAATGTAATGTATATGAAAATAAGAATAAATAAACGAAATAATAATATTATAAAGAGGAAAGATTTGTATTTTTGTATGTAACGAATAACCTTAAAAACTACTGGACCGATTTGAAAAATTCTTTCAGCAATGGATAGGCACATTATCAGCAAATAACATAGGCCATATTTTATCCCCGTACTCCCACGATAACGGGAACTATGCGGGTGAAACCTCGTAAAATCAGCTAGTGTTATATAAAAATTTTCATTCACGTTTTCCCTTTTTAGGGGTGTTATCTTTTAATTAAGGATTTTAAAATGTTAATTAGGTTATGCTTTATAAAACGTTAATAATGTGCCTTAACGTCAGGGATTTTATATCTCAAGTTCAAATCCCTAAAGAACCGTAAGGCCCGATTGGGGGGGCCAAATGGTATTGTCTTGCGTGCTCGGTTCCTGATTGGGGCCAAATGGTATTGTCTTGCGTGCTCGGTGCCTAATTGGGACCAAATGGTATTGTCTTGCGTGCTCGGTGCCTAATTGGGACCAAATGGTATTGTCTTGCGTGCTCTGTGCCTAATTGGGACCAAATGGTATTGTCTTGCGTGCTCGGTGCCTGATTGGGGCCAAATGGTATTGTCTTGCGTGCTTGGTACCTGATACGTTAATTTAAAGACCCAAATAATTTCGCATTTTGACAGATACTGTACCTACGACTCAATACAACAAACCCTTGTACCAATTCGTTAGAAGTTCTACTTGATTATAATCTTAGACTTCTAGCATGTAAATCGATCGCTAAGTTACTGTACCAATAAACTAGTTAAGTTTGTATTTTTTTATAACAAAAACATATGTCTGGACTTCATAAATAACAAAATAAAAGACTGACCCTGATTTTAGTTCAGCTTTTTTCTGCCTAGCGAAAACGGTTGAGTTGCTACACTAGTCACGGAATTCCTAAATTAATCCAGTGTGTTTCAATATGTTTTATGTTTATAGTGCCAGGATTGGTTGTTTATATAATATCTTAATAGGAATTGAACCGAAGATCTAATACAATAAACCCATGTACCAATTCGTTTGAAGTTCTACTTGGTTCTAATCTTCGACTTCTAGCATGCAAATAGATCGCTTAGTTACTGTACCAATAAACTAGTTAAATTTTTATGTTTTTATAACATCAAAATATTTGTCTGGACTTCATAAATAACAAAATAAAAGACTTTGACCCTGATTTTAGTTCAGCTTTTATTCTGCCAATCGAAAACGGTTGAGTTGCTACACTATTCACGGAATTCCTAAATTAATTCAGAGTGTTTTATGTTTACAGTGCCATGATTGGTTGTTTGTATTTCGGTCAAACAATCAGAATAACTACAACAATAATTTCTGATTTTTTTTCAAGACTCAAGAGTAGACAGCAAAGAGTCTTTGAAAACCGGGCAAGTGTGAGTTGGACTTGCGTTCAAAGGGAAATAAATATTTTTAATAATAATATGTTACTTTCAAATCATAGACTTCTTTTTAGGATTCCGTACCCAAAGCGTTATCAACGGAACCCTCTTACTAAGGCTCCGCTATCCGTCCGTCCGTCCGTCTGACTGTCAGCGGGCTGTATCTCACGAACCGTAATAGGTATACAGTTGAAATTTGCACAGATTGTGTATTTCTATTGCCGCTATAACAGTAAATAATAAAATAAGATGTGCGAGTCCGACTCGCACTTGGCCGGTGTTTTTTATTTCACACTAGTGGACGTCACGCGGTTTCACCCACGTAGTTCCCGTTCCCGTGGGAATACGGGGATAATAGATAGCTTTTGTTACTCCCTGATAATGTAGCTATCCAATGCTAAAAGAATTTTTCAAATCGGTTTAATAGTTTCGGAGCCTATTCAATTCAAACAAACAAATCTTTCTTCTTTATAATATTAGTGTAGAAGTGTAGACTAGCCGCCCGTGGATTCGCCCGCATGAATGTCGAAAATTATTCGAAGGGACCATAAAAAGTATTATATTCTATGTATTATTCCAGACTATAATCTACCTCTGAACCTCATCAAGATCTTTTCACCCGTTCTGACGTGGTTAGGTAACAGACATCCATCTATCCTAAATTTCTTAGTTATAATAGATATTAGTACTTCAATAAGACCCCAATCCTGAACGATTCAGTTAGTTGTTTACAAAGGATGTTGCTCAAAGCATGTCTCTCAGTTCAGTGTGCCTCTTGGCATAGGCCTCCTCTAACATCTTCCATTGCTTCCTATCTCTAGCAACCCTTCTCCAATTGGGACCGGCTGCAAGTTTCAGCTCGTCCTCCCATCTCCTCTCTTGCCTTCCTCTTCTCCGTTTACCCTCTATAGGGTACCATTTCGTGACCTATCCTACTATTAGTACAATATTAGTACTTATAGAAATATAATTAGTATAGATGTCAAAAGCTTGGACGATATAAAGGAATATGTACAATAGGGTAGATGGCTAAAAAAATCTTATTAGTCCGTCACTAAAAAGCATTTTATGCAAATTACACAGCATGAATATATACTTTAATTTGATATACCTACTTATTATTAAGTACTTAAATATATTCTTTTCCTTTTTGTGTAACTCGAATGTAAAACTCACAGTTTTATCACTTAATTTTTTTTCGCAGTATTAATTGTCTCAGAAATAATTATTTCGAACTCATTAGGCATATATAAGCTACTAGCTGACAACACAATTTTCATTACTGCTCCGTTCCTATTGGTCTTAGCGTGATAATATATAGCCTTCCTCGATAAATTTAACACTGAAAGAATTTTTCAAATCGGACCAGCAGTTCAGTTCGGAGATTAGCGCGTTCAAGCAATCAAACTCTTCAGCTTTATATATTAGTATAGACGTATAGATAAACGGTTTCTGTGATTCTTATCATATAAAATTGAAACTCTGCGATACATATTTTGAACATTAATAAAATAAATATAGATGAGAGAGAGAGACGTAAACACAAAATTAAGACGATAGAGTGCGTTAAAAACTCGTGTGCCGTTACTTGTAAGTACACTTTTTACTTACTAGTGACGTTGCATGCACCCAATTCTTATCTTTGTTACGTTTTATCTTCGTCAATATTTATTGATTTGATAAAACAAAAAAAATAACGTGTCAAATATTTTTCGGTAACCTTATAACGGACCAAATAGAGTCATATTTTTTACTCAGGAATCTCTATTCTCTAGGGAAAGGCTTCTATGGTCAAACGGCAAAACTTCTGCTCCTAAGATTAATCGGTTGAAAATTAGCACAACCACCATCACTCAAATTGAGAATCTCCACATTTTTTGACTACGGTTAACATTAAAATATTATTTTTGCAGAAATGGAACGTTGAGAACATTTTTTATTTAATTAAAACCACTTACAGCAGGCACTTACTATCAAATTCAGTATGTTTAATTTTAATATTACATAAATGTAGATAAAAGTGTAAGTGTACTTTTAGAAGTAAGTGTACTTAGTAAATGTATTTTAAGAAGTAAGTGTCAGTAAGTGTACTTAGTAAGTGTACTTTTAGAAGTAAGTGTACTTAGTACGTGTAATTTTAGAATTCAAGAGTCGCAGGCAATTATTAAACTAACATGTTCCAGCAATCTATAACAATCGTTAAAATATGTTACTTCAAAATTAATTAGTCATTACCTACTTCCATACAATATTAAACCCGCGCACCTAAGTACCAAACCCGATAACTCCACTTCTACGCTATTCAGTTACAAAACATTAAGCCTGAGTAAGATTTAATAACATTAACAAACTGGCTAGATGAAAAAGATGGAACCAGTCTTTTGTAAAATTAACTTTTTTGTGGTTCTTCTGAGTTGAGTTTGGAAACGAAGTACTAATTTAAAATAGATTATAGGACGCAGCTGTGACAAGAAAGATATAAAAAGTATTATAATTTAACTAGATCCCCACCCTTGCTTTGCATGGTGACTAGAAAGATGTAAAAAGTATTATAATTTAACTGGGTTCCCACCCTTGCTCTGCATGGGTATAATAGGGTAGATGACTAAAAAATCGAATTAGTCCGTCAGATAGAGTTCCAAATAATATTGGATATGTTAATTTTTTTCACGTTAACACAAAATTAAGACGATACAGTGCGTTGAAAACTCATGTGACGTCACTCGCAAGTACACTTTTTACAAACAAGTGACGTCACCACCACTCTTGATGTTTGATGCGTTTTATCTTCGTCATTTTTTATTGATTTGATAAAGGAAAAAATACGTGTCCAACGTTTTTCGATAATCTAACTGACGAACTTTAATTATTATTTCTTTATTTATTTGTGCTGGGTTTGCTCTTGACTCTATTCTAGGTCAGAGATGACAGAGACAAAGTCTACGATGGAGCGAGCTTACCCAGAAGGACTTGATAGAAACATGGCTTTTTTACTCAGAAATTATCCCTATTAATAACACGATGTAGTTCAGACATTTGTACAGAATATTTAAAACAACCTTCCTCGTGTATTGTTCTTTTCAATAGTTAAAACCGAATCAAAATCCGTTGCGCGGTTCAGAGGAAGTTAGCGGAGAAACAGACGGAGGTAGCGATTTTGTTTGTTACTATTTAGAAGTGAAAATCTTTGTGCTACGCACTTTAGAAAAAGTGACTGAAATTAAAACGAAAATCTTTTCTCACGCCAATGGTCATGTTTGTCATAGAATAAGATCATAGGTTTATTCACATAGCCTTAGTGCTCCTACGTACAAGCGGCTGGCCGCGGGGGCGGCTGGCCGCTTTTCCAGTTTAATATACAACCGCTAGTGATTGTACGCACTTAACCGCCATTATGACAAGCGGTTGCATATTAAACTGGAAACGCGCGGTTGGCCGACCCCGCGGCTGACCGCTAATGCGTAGTAGCGCTTAATGCATTCGTCATTTCAGATCGTATTTAATTTTTTTTTACTATACATAAATAGCTTTATGGGTACTGCAAGTAAATTGAGATTGTATCATTAACAATAGGTACGATTTTGAAAAATTGTAGTTAGGTTTTGAACCTTGGACATATTTTAGGACCCTCAAGGCCGTCTCGACTTATGTAACACAGTCATTGATTTGTAATTATTTCACAACAAACAAGCATAAAATGACATAATCATTTTGTACGTTGCCATTTCCAACTAAAAAAAAATATGGCAATTTGCTTTTTTCAGAAAATTAGTCGACGGTGTATGAATAATAATGCTTTCTACTGTGCTCAGTTTTAAATATTTCGATGCTTGAAAATCAAATATGGGTAGCGATTTTCTAGAACACAGGTCTTTATGACGAAATTTTTTACATCAAATACAGGCAGGAATTTTGTAAATCAAAATCATAAATCCTGGTGTTTCTAACTCTGAAATCATTGTCAGTCAGTAGTGTATATCTTTATAATATTATTACGTAATTTTTGCATGCCCGCGAGGTAAAATATACTTTGCCACCTTGTTCAAAAACCTTACTCGTATTTGCAATATAAGCAACTGTTTTTAAACACCGTGACAAGTAATGGTAACTTCCCTACAAAAAAATTAAAAATTCAAGGAAATCTTCTGGAAGTGAAAATGATTTCAGCTTCTATTGAAAAGCGAATTATAATACCATCCTATAATGTTTTCAAGGCAATTAATGGTCTCATACATTGAAGCCATTAGAATTAATCAACACGATGGTTCAAGGCGGGTTGGAGATTTCATGTTTTTTTTTTTACGGGATCCTAATTCTCATTCTTTATAAAATTAAAACTAAAGACCTATAAAATCTGCTATCTGCCAGTGGAAATCGATCCAGCCGTTACGAAGATTAGCCTGAACAGACAGTCAGACAGTCCCACAGCTGGACAAAAGCTTTCCTCTCCCACATAACTGTGTCCTTTGATTAACTTATAAAACCCATTGAACAGTCCTTCCTACGACTGAATTCCTCACCAAAGTGACTTATCGTTTTTTTTTTTTTAGTTTCTAAGCTTAAACGCGATATTAAATCACTCAGCCTATACGAAAAAAGGTGCGTTCGTAATTTATTAGCTGCTACAGGGTCACACATTGTCCCTCCCCTTATAAGTGTCACATAACTTACTGAAGATAGCTTGAGGGTAAGAGAATTAACCAATAAGGGAACAAACCTGAAATAAATTATTTCCTAAAGAGATTTTTTCTCGATGTTGAAAAGTTTCTTTCAGTATTTTTTCATGAGTAATGAAGAGAGGGTTTGTTCAGTTTTATTTTTCGGGACGTTGCTTTTTTAATTCATAATTGTAATTCTAAATTGCGACGCTTCATATTTTTAATGGATTAGGTGCTATTCGTGACTTAAAAGTCTCACAATTTTTAGACAGGTTTATGTAACTAAAAAGTTTCTGCTTATTTTTAATTAAAATACATACTAAAAGAATAATAAAAAGCGCACAATACCTGGCAGTAACAGTTCAAATCCTAATATCTTCAATCATTTTATCATCGGACCGATGACATTTCTGCTACCCCACATCTGAAATGTACCACATTATTCGCGTAAGCACTGGCACTCGACACTCAAAAATAATTTAAAAAAAAATCCGTTGAATTTAGGAGCGCGCGTTTATTTTTTTGAAATTAGAACATCGGTAAGATGGGTTCGGATAGGGACGTGCGTGCGGTCCGACAGCACAGGGTACACTGAGGGGGTGGGTTGAGGCGCGCGCAAAACTGTTAAATCCGACACTGGACCAGTCTCGCGAGCTCCTTTTTTTAAATTGGGTACTGCACTCGCGTTCACTGTTATTGTTCTTTTTAAAATTAATATTTTTTTTGTTATGTCATTTTACCACTTCGCGGTGAATGTATGCATTAAGTTATTGGTGAAAGTTCTCCATCACGCATTTACTGTTTATATATTTTTTTCAAATTATTGTTTTTTTTTTTTTTTGTATAATATCACCTAATTTATACACTCCTTGGTTGGATATATGGACATATTTAGTCTACTAGGTGAAATATTACTTTCGAAAATAGGGATGTTCCCACTCGGTCTTTAGAGTTGGAAATGCATTGACTATGGACGGTGCTCAGGTGTCACTATTTACTTTCCATCAGGAGGGTCGACGTTTTATTTGTTTTCGAACCTATAACAATAAAACGGAGTAGTTTTTTCCAATAGCTTTAAAGTTTATACCTGTAATTTTGTAAAAGTCGCTATATACTGAAAACTGGTAATAATTTGGCCCAGCAGCAATAATGTAATAAGTATGTTATATGTATGTAATTGCCAGTTATGATTCTATTTTCGCTGTTCCTTTGACAGTAATTAAGTGCTTATTAGCGAAGGCAAAATATACGTCAAACTTATTATGAGACGTTTTTGAGTTCGACATTTTCTCATTTGTAGGTTTATATTTTGTAATTAAGTCGCAGGGAGGGATTTTGGAGGTAGGCAATCTTGGATAGTGTAGTAAGGTTTTAGATAATAGCTTTTAAGTATATTTACCTTGTTATTTTTCAGATATAATTATATACTCTAGAATATACCTACCTTAACTTAACTATATTTCAATTTATTTGTTAAATTTTATGCACAAGTATCTAATTCAAACGCTGTACAAACTCGGCTTATGCCTTGGTCATTTTTTAAATTTCGACCTTAGGATGTAATAATTGACTTAAATTACATCCATCCAGAAAATCGCCATTATCACAGCTTAAAATCATCATTAAACATTTTGTCCAAAAACATTTCCCCAAAAGTCCGCCAAGTTCGAAATAAATCTGCTTCTTTCCGTAAAACCACCGATATTTCAGCTCACCCCTAGAGCAATAAAAAGCGGAATGATACAAACGTGTCTGCCAGAGATCACAGCCCGCTTAGTCTAACTCCCGCGTCGGTAAGTAGTCAAATCAAAGGCTGGCACGAACTAAAATTGCAGCACAATTCGATACTAAATGTATAGAGATGTACTAGTTCCGTACAAAACGATAGAAATTTAGACGCGTATCGAATTTTATTTGAATAAAGCTTCGAATGTCGTTTTCGAAATTCGAAATGGAACGGTTTTTGGGCATAACTTGTCGTTGGTCGATGTTATGAATGCCAGTTGTATTTTTTTAAAGCGTTGATTTTGTTGGTTAACTCAAAAAGTTTTGTTGATAGCTGACGGAAACTGATTAATACCTATTCGGTGTTGCCCGGCTAGGTTAGGATTAGACTCAGCATTTATTTTCATAAAGGTTTTGTTTTCTTACATTTTGTAGCATCAATTTTGAGGAGCTCTTGGCTAAATAATAACAGCCACACGGAACGATCTTTAAGGTTAGGCAACACTTGCCAAGGTAGGTCTCTGGATGGGTGACCATCTTAACATACCGAGACTTCTCCGTGCCTCGGAAAGCACATTACGATGTTGGTCCCGGCTGTCATTTTTAGGGCTTTGGCAATCGTTACGGATATTCAGAAGCCAGAGAATCTTACACAAGTCTTGCCAAGGAGTACCGTGTTGCCCAGTTAATGGGTTGTGGAGGTCTGGTAAGCAGCCGCTCCACGTAAAATTCTGGTATTCAGCTGAATCCGATTTGACTGAAAGCCGATCCCAATATAGTTGGAAAAAGGCTAGGCAGATAATGATACGTTGCATTTATTTTATGTCGTATGATTATTATTGTGATGAATAAAATATCGGTGATATACAATATATGGTGTCGGCCGGAGCCGTATGGTGCTGTAAAAGAATAATACCATCCCATCACTTCCCGTGGGTGTCGTAAGAGGCGACTAAGGGACTCGCCAGAGAATGGGCAGCAGCGTTCTCTGTAAAACTCAACACCATACACTGCGATCGCCAACCCGCCTGCCAAGCGTGGCGATTATGGCAACCCCCCCCCCTTTTGGGGGAGGCCTATGTCCAGCAGTGGACATCTTTCGGCTGATATGATGATGATGAATCAATGAAATTATTTATTACCTTCCGTATTTTTTGCTATAAAAAGCATTGTTCTTTGGATGCACGATACATATTGATTTCTTCCAGTTGACGCAATTTACTGAAAACTCATAGATGTTCAATTTACTGTCTTCAAATCATTTTCTTGGAAAAGCGGTGGCATTATCTAATGCCTTGGGCAAAAATGCATGCATGATTTCTTGTAACAGGCCTATCAGTTGGATGTTACAATTGTTATAAATGTAAGAATAAATTCCGCAAGCTGCCTCGACCGTGTAAAAATGGGAATTATAAAACCGCCCAAGTGAGAGTCGGACTCGCGCATGAAGGGTTCCGTACCATCGTATTTTATTATTTATTGTCAAATCAAATCGTATATTTCAAATAAACCATTTACAGGCACTTTTGAATTGTCAAGGTCGGTCAGTCCAACAAGATGAAGCTATTTGCACGTTCCAAAGCGTAGATCTCTATGGAGAAGAACGTGCAAGAAACTTCACGGACACTCTTTTAAAAAATAATAAATTGTTACAAGTTTTTGTTTACATCAAGTTGAAATTATACAAACATGTGAGAACGATGTAAAAGACGAGCAGGATAAAAGCGTCCGGGAAAAAAAGGAACAATTCAAAGAAATATTTAAAATAAACCATGGCAACTGAGAAATGACCAGTCCCAACTGACAGCGCCCGTTCACGAACATGACGCACGCGCTAGCACCATTATAGCAGCAATAGAAATACACATTCTGTGAAAATTTCAAGTGTCTACCTATCTATTAGGATTTGGTTTCCGCACTTAGTCCTGATGTTGGCCCATTGTGCGTGAGCCATGGTGGCCGTCATTCCAACCAGCCAACCTCCCTCCAGAAGCAGATCAGTTTTCCTGGTGTGTTGAGAACATCTGTAAGCGAGTTCTGTGTCCCTATTGTTTGACTCCGTATTTCGGTAACGCCTGCGCACTCAAGGAGTACGTGCGATACCGTTTCCTCCTTCTCCATGCATGCTTTGCATAAAGGACTGTCCGTAATACCTATCGTGTGTAAGTGTTTATTCAGTGAGCAGTGCCCGGTGATAGTCCCCGCCACCATTCGCAGGCTACCCCTATCCAGTCGCAGAAGGCGTCTGGTCAGTTTCCTGTTTAGGGATGGAATAGCCTCCCTGGACTGCCTGCAGCCTGGTGCCAAGGCCCACCAGCGTTCCGCTTGTTTGTGGGTGTGTTCTTGTATCCATGTGCGCAGCTGGACGAAGGGGAGTGGTACTATGGGTTCGGGTCCAACAGCCACAGCATCAGAACCCCTCCTGGCCAGCTCATCGGCCGCATCGTTTCCTAGTGATCCGCTGTGTCCTTTTATCCACTGCACCGTCACAGTGTTGCGGTTGGTCACCGTGAAGCGTTCTAGCGCATTGTGGCATTCTAGTATGAGTTTCGAGGTAGTATAATGATTCCTTAGAGATTGAAGTACCGAGGCGCTGTCGGAGAGTATGCGAATGTGGGTATCCGTTACTCTCCTGGCCGCTATGGCATGGACCGCCAGGATAATGCCCACACATTCCGCCTGGTAGACGGTGTTGAGCTTACCCAGCGGTCTAGATATTCTGATGCTAAGTTCATTGGAGTAAACTCCAACTCCGGTTCCGGTGTTTGTCTTTGATCCATCAGTGTAGATTCTTAGCTCTTTGGGACCTGAGTGGTCGTTCAATTCTTGTGTCAGGACTATATTGTAATGTTTCTGGAAATGGTGCGTCTTTTGGGCTTTGTCATTGGGTGAAGTCATCATGGGTTGCCTCTTAATAACATCCTCCATGATGCGCGTGTGTTTGATTCTGGCGTCTGTTCCTAGGGTGCTGAGCCTGAGAGCCGCCAGGGCTGCCACCTCCCGCAATATAAGGTGTAGTGGTGGCAATCCTAGCATGGCCTGCAGGGCCGCAGTGGGGGCAGTTTTCATGCTGCTAGTGATTGCCACACAGGCAAGTCGTTGCAGTTTTTCGAGGTCCTTCTGTGCTGTGCTCAAGTCGGTCCTGGGCCACCAGACTAGAGAGCCATATGTGATTACTGGTCTAATGACTGTGGTGTATAGCCAGTATGTTGTGCCGGGACTGATGCCCCAGTTCCTACCTAGCATGCGTTTGCATTGCCACATGCATATACTGGCTTTTGTGGTGGTGTATTCAGTGTGTTTTGCCCAGTTCAGCTGCTTGTCCAGATAGAAACTGTCTACCTATTACGGTTCATGAGATATAGCCCGCTGACAGACAGACGGATAGACGGACGGATAGACGTACGGACGAACAGCGGAGGCTTAGTAATAGGGTTCCTTTGGGTACGGAACCCTAAAAAGGATCTTTACAGACTGACAGAAGTTTAATTGACGGTCGTACAATAAAGTAATTCTATTAAAATATGGAGTTGTCATAACTTAAAAAAAACATTAATCTTCAAAAAAAAAAAACAAAAAAAAATAATTTATGTAAGACTTGATTCCGCTAGTAGCTTCTGCCGCATAAAAGTTGGAAACTATCCCAAGAAAACATACTTGCGGGTTAAAACATAATTAATTATTATTAATTTTTAACCCACTCGACTATTATTCGATAATAGTCAAGTGGGTTAGATAATGTTGGTAATATTTTATTTATCTCTTGGTTGGTTATCATTGTAGGTACACACGTATTTTCAGGACATGGAAAACGGGTGTACATGCAAAGATTCATCAAAATTCAATATATATTTATTTTCACATTCGTTATAATAAGATAGGAAAGGATTACCTAAAGGTAAAGTAATTAAGTGTGACCTAAAACACACTTAATTTTAAATGAATATTATTTTCTTTAACTGTAGTCGTGTACCTTATAACATACAAAGTAAAAAAACCGGTCAAGAGTGAGTCAGACTCGCGTGCAAAGGGTTCCGAACCAATTTCATTTTTCATACATTAGACTCAGTAGTTTCGGAGACAAGGGAGGAATGGTCATTTTTTGTCTAATTACTTGAATAACCTCAAAACCGTTTATTTTAAAATTATGAAAAAAGCATAGTTAAAACCCGCAAATTAAGCCCTTTCATTTGATATATCATACTATATTCTTCATAAAACTTTTTGAAGAACCTCGTATAATATTTTTTCTGGTTTGACCCTCAAAAGTGACCCCCATTTTAAAAAATTAATAATTTATGTAACACGCCCGTATTTTGGTCACAAAAGTCAATATGTGTACCAAATTTCAACAGAATCGGTCCAGTGGATCCGAAGAAAAATGGCTGTGACAGACGGACAGACAGACACCCGAGTGAACCCTAAAAAAGTATTAAAGAATTTTCGTTATTGGGTCAGAACTCCTAGATATTGCTGTTTTTTTTATTCTTGATTGACTTGCCACAATCTTATTTGATGGAAAGTGATGACGTTATCAACGATGGAGCACGCTAGGCCTAGAAGTAACCTATTCACTCTTGACTTAACCTGTCATGATCCGTAAGGACCGATTGGGGCCAAATCGCCCCAACCGTCAGAATCCGTAAGACCCTATTGGGGCCAAGCCACTCGCGCTCGTACTCGTATGTGTCTTGAGGATTATTTTCATTTTTTTTTATTATTTTGTACTAGCATCTGCCAGCGGCTTCGCCCGCGTGGTCTCTAGGGAACATTGCCCCGGGTTAAAAAGTAGCCTATGTCCTTTCTCAGGCTCTAGACTATCTCTGTACCAAATTTCAATTAAATCGGTTCAGTAGTTTTGGCGTGAAAGCGAGACAGACAGACAGAGTTACTTTCGCATTTAAAATATTAGTAAGGATTGTTGATAGGCACGCGTTTGACCACTATCTCACCTGATGGTAAGCGATGATGTGGTCGAAGATGGAGCACGTTTGCCTAGAAGTAACCTATTCACACTTGACTTAAAGACTCCCAGGTTGTAGCTATAAGGTAACACAGACTCCGTCTATTTATTTATTTTTATTATTTCCCCAGTTGGCAAACAAAACAAAGGAAGGAATAGAGGTTAAACACCCCCAGGTTGTAGCTTACAGGAAACGCAGACTCCGGCAGGGAATTCCACTCCCAAGTACAGTCAATTTTATCTCTTAGTGTTATAACATTCAATTGTACAGTAGAATAAGAAACACGCAATAGTGTAAAATTACTAACTTTGCATATTATAGACTATTTGACCCGCGCAACTTCGTCTGCTCCGCTCCTATTGGTCTTAGCGTGATGATATATAGCCTATAGCCTTCCTCGATAAATGAGCAATCTATCATTGAAAGATTTTTTCAAATTGGACCAGTATTTCCTAAGATTAGCGCGTTCAAGCAAACAAACAAACAAACTCTTCAGCTTTATATACTAGTATAAACTAGTATAAATAAATAATCTTATGATTTTACATATCGGTTTCTTTAGCGGTTGAAACTTAATCACAGAATCAGCTCTCACAATTTCAAATAAGGTTATTCAAATAATATCACAATATTATGAGTGTTATTATCAAGAAAACCTAATAATGAGAACGTAAGATATTCTCAAATGTACTTGAAGCCAATTTTGACGCTTGATCGTGATTGATTCGAAGAATTTGCTAATTTATTTTGAGAATCTACTCTAATATTATAAAGAAGAAAGATTTGTTTGTTTGTTTGTTTCTTTGTTTGAATTGAATAGGCTCCGAAACTACTGGACCGCTTTCTTTTAGCATCGGAATGCTACATTATCAGGGAGTAACATAGGCTATAAGTATATTATCCCCGTACTCCCACGGGAACGGGAACTACGCAGGTGAAACCGCGTGACGTCCATTAGTTTTATATATAAAGTTAAGTTTTAGAAATTTTTGGATAAAAGATTCTATTATTAGGACATGAGGCTCGAGGTAGTGGAGGAGGTTATAACTGAATGATAATAGCCGCACGTCTCGAACTTCAAAGTTAAGCAACACTGAGGTCGGATCGGGGATGGGTGACCATCTTCACTTATCGAGTCCTATCTGCCTCGGAAAGCACTTTAAGCTGTTGGGTGTAATTTTGAAGATCTTTGACTGTCAAGAAATCCAAGGAAAAGGGAAGATGCAGATACAGAATTTATGAAAATGTTTTTAGTAAAATTATAAAAAGTATAAAATAAACGCCATTGCAACGTTTTTATTTTAGTTAATATCGATTTTTAACAAAAATAATTAATTAAAGTAACGTGAAACGGAACGTATTTAAAAACAACAACCAGCGTTTAGTCGCATCACTGCTGTTATGACAACGAAAAGGCAACCTTATGTCTTATGATACGACAGTTCTTGACCCGTGGCAGACAGGAGTAACGTCATCGTCCGTTTACGCGCGAAAATTTAAACTGTCGGTTTAAAAACGCAATTTTGGCAGTAAATTAAAGCGTTTTCATTTCTTATTTATGTGTTGGTCTATTCTTGATGGTGTTCTTAAAAACTAATGCAATAATGGTAATATTGTATGTTCCCTATTGTAACATCAGTATTGTCAATGGGCAATCAGTCGCTTCATGAAAAATACTGATACTCCGCTGCATTAGGATAGATGGAAGCCGACATAATATAATTTAATGTACTCAATCATTTTGTCTAACTTTCATCAGGTTAGACATAAAAAAACACTACAAAGTAAAAAAATATTTTAATTTCGGAAGTCGGTGTTTTTGGTAGTTTCTTTGACACCGATTTCCGAAAGTAAAGTTGTTTTCTACTTTGTAGTGTTTTTAGGGTTCCGAACAAAAAACGAAACCCTTATAGGATCACTCGGGTGTCTGTCTGTCTGTCACAGCCAGATTTCTCCGGATCCACTTAATCGATTATGTTGCAATTTAGTACACATATGGACTTCTGTGACCCAGACCATAGTACCACCCAGACTAAATTATTCAATTTATAGTATTGGGGTCACTTTTGGGGGTCAAACTAGAAAATTAAAAAAAAAGTTTTTTGGATAATATCGTGTGATATTTTAAATAAAAGGGCTTACTGTGAGGGTTTCAATTATGTTATTTTCATAATTTTAAAATAAATGGTTTTAAAGTTATTCAAGAAATTAGACAAAAAATGACCATTAAGATAAGGGGGGGACCCCTTATCTCCGAAACAACTGAGCGTAAAATTTTGAAAAAAAAAACATGGAGATAATAGTTTTTTACCTATACATTACAGGAAAACATATAAGAAGTCTGTAGTGTTAAAATAACATGTTAAAAAAAAAACACCGGTAGCACTCCGGGAGTGCCGGCAGAAGTGAAAACTTTAGTATTAACGTTGTGTTTAATTATAAGTACAAAAATACTATCATTTATGAGGTAGAATACAATGTTTATTTATTGCGCTATCGTACACAAATATGACAATTTACATGTTATTATTCATAATATTATATCGTTATTTATTTATATATTACATTAATTTTTATCTCTTAGAAAAATCAACTTTCATCCATAATTTCGTAATTCCGTAATTTCGTATCCTTGGATACGCGTGGCACGCTGTACATAAACACAGACGGACATTCGCGCAAGCGCCCTGTGCCGCCTAAGCGGAGCAGCACACTCAGGCACGGTAGAAAGAGTGGGAGATACTAGTTCCTCTCCCTTCCCCTCGATCTTACGCTTTTTCGATCAGCATCACGTGACCCTGACGCGAGTCCGTCTTACGCTTTTTCGATCAGCATCACGTGACCCTGACGCGAGTCCGTCTTACGCTTTTTCGATCAGGTCACGTGTCCTGACGCGAGTTTAAGATTTTATACCCATTACAGAAAAAGTGCTCAACGCCGCTAAAGAAGTTTTCACTTCAAAAATTTAATTCGTTCGGAACCCTTTGCACGCGAGTCCGACTCGCGCTTGACCGATTTTTTTTGAAGCTTGCGCGAATGTCCGTCTGTGTTTATGTACAGCGTGCCACGCGTATCCAAGGATACGAAATTACGAAATTATGGATGAAAGTTGATTTTTCTAAGAGATAAAAATTAATGTAATATATAAATAAATAACGATATAATATTATGAATAATAACATGTAAATTGTCATATTTGTGTACGATAGCGCAAGAAATAAACATTGTATTCTACCTCATAAATGATAGTATTTTTGTACTTATAATTAAACACAACGTTAATACTAAAGTTTTCACTTCTGCCGGCACTCCCGGAGTGCTACCGGTGTTTTTTTTTTAATTGGATTCGGTTGTATTTTTTTGTAAAAAGTTTTAATTTTTCACTTTTTAGTGGTACCCACACAAAAGCAAAATACGCAATTTCGTTTACTTGGATGACGGTTTTTTGTCATCCAAGTAAACGTTTATAGTATCAATAATTCCAGCTATTTTGATTTAAAAGCCAAACTTCCTAACCGTTTTTGACAAAATTTCCATGGAACAAGATTCTTTTTCCATAGAAATTTTGTCGTGTTTCCTTTCAGATAAAACAAGATTTTTTTAAGTCAGTCCAAAAATGACGGAATTATGAGGTACCAAACATAAAAAAAGAAAATACAACAGAACTGAGAACCTCCTCCTTTTATTGAAATCGGTTAAAAATTATTGGGTGCAGGAAGATCTCAGACACGGTGAACCGAAGACCTGGTGCAGGTTGCGAAATCCGCTGGAATCAGGAAGCAAAGAACTGGTCGACGTGGCCACGCTTGGAGGAGGCCATTGACCAGCAGTAGATGTCTGTATATCTCTCTGCAGAAATTATCATCATCTGCTTAACCTTTTCCCAACTATATTGGGGTTGGCTTCCAGTCAAACCGGATTCAGCTGAATACCAGTGTTTTACGTGGAGCGGCTGCCTACCAGGCCTCCACAACCCAAATTAACTGGGTCACACGGTACTTCTTGGCAAGACTGGAGTGCTGCTGCGTCCAGCAATACCTACGACGTTGCTGTATGTGTACTGGCTACATCACTTCATGAAGATTGAGGAGATCATGGAGTACATGAGAGTGGAGACCAGCTTCAGCAGCTTCAGCCAGCTTCTTCTTGGTCGCGCCACAACACAAACTTCAAGTCATTTGTTGTGCGGGTCCCAACTCATCAGCTCGAGATTTTCCTCAGAGCTGAATTTTGACCAAAGGGTGTCTGTATCGACGTTTCCACGGCCAGCTGCGCGACACCAGTCAGCGAAACACGACGCCGTCTATTCATGTGCAGTAGTTAATAGTTTTAATCAATTGTAATATGTACTAATTTATTTACAGTTATTGTTTTATGTTTATGTATTTTATTGTATGAGCCCTAGATGCCTAAAATAAAGGATTAAATTAAAATTAAATAATTAACCTGATAGATTGACTCGTGCGGCTGTTACTATTTAGCCACGAGCTCTTCCAGAAATGATGATTCTACAAAATTATTTAGCTAGGTTGATCTGCCTACAACTTTAAGAGGGAACTCTAGTCGGTAACTCTTGGGCCTTTCTCCATACAAACGCATTCTGCTGTTTTCTTCGTGGATAATGTTGATAGAGCAATGATTTTTTTGTCCAAAAAATCTAGATCGAATTAATGCGTGCCTCTATCATTTTCTTTTTTCCAAAACATAATTACTTAAAGAATTATGACAACCAACACCCGAAAAAAGCAGCCCGTTCTTATCGCTATCTTCAAACAACTATCAGACAAATTCGGTAAGTTTTTAACAAAATAGAAGCATAGATATAGTCTGCCTCTAAATTTTGATACATGATTTTCATAGATCAGTCCAGTTTTGAAGAAGAAAACGGCGGAATACAAAACGTCTTTGGTAATTTTTTTATAGGTAAAATCAGCTTCTGCTGAAGTTGTCGCTTTCGCACTTTACTTGATAGAGCGCAGCGCGACGGCATCGGCAATAGTTTTTTCAAATATCTTTTGTTCAAATTCCTGGGCACTAGAGTCCCCTAAGCAACGGCGTTATGTTATGCCTCATACACATTATATAAAGGAAAATATTTATTTTTACGCTGATTTCCCGCCAAAAGTGAATGGATGACCTGTCAAAAACGTTTGATTGAACGTACCTTATTGTTAGTAGGTTGTGGGAAAAAAGATGAGGTAGGTAGCCGTAGCGAAATAATACAATCTGCTTACTTTTGTTTTTGTTGGTAGGTACAGTACGTTGTGTGGGAACGATGTGTAAGTAATAATTAATTGGTCTTTTGTGATTGCATGATCGAACCTGATAAGACATGTAGTTATTTTAGTACTGTACGAGTATTGTTCATGATATGAAAATATTATTGATTTGTATCTTATTATATTTTTTTCTCCAATCAATACAAAGACACCTCTAGTGTTATTACACTAGAGGGGTATGTTAAACGACTAGCTGTGCCCGCGTATCTCTAAGCGTGGTTGTCGGACAAAAATACGTCCTATGGACTTCCTCGATAAACGGGCTTTCTAACACTAAAATATTTTTTTGATTCGAACCAGTCGTTTCTGACATAAGCACGCTCAACTAATCATCTTTATATTATTCATTATCATCATCATATCAGCCGACAGAAGTCCACTGCTGGACATAGGCCTCCCCAAAGCGTCGCCACGACGACCGGTCCTGCGCGTCTCGAATTCATCGGCTATAAACAAAAAATATCAAAAATAATATTAATATTTAATAATATTATAAATATAATAATAAATATGGCGTTTAATAGTATTAGGGTTAAGTACATCCAAAAAAAAAAAACAAAACTTCTAGCATCACTCGTGTGACAGTCTGTCACAGCTTTGCTTCAATTCTACTGGACTGCAATTTGGAATTTATTTGAATTTCTGTGACCCTGATACAAACGCGTAACGTGAATATATACAACTAGCTGACCGGCGCAACTTCGTCTGCGTCACAATTTTCATTACTGCTCCGCTCCTATTGGTCTTAGCGTAATGATATATAGCCTATAGCCTTCCTCAATAAATGGGCTATCTAACACTGAAAGAATTTTTCAAATCGGACCAGTATTTCCTGAGATTAGGGCGTTCAAGCAAGCAAGCAAGCAAACAAACAAACAAACTCTTCAGCTTTATATATTAGTATAGATATAGATTAAAAAAATAACTAGTCACAACGAATTAAAAAAATGGACTTCCAAAGTGTATTATGCCAGTCTTAATTTTACTTAAGACAGATTTAAGTTTATCTTCATTAATTTGGGCCTAAGTTAATTAGGAAAAGGTACTTGTTGCAAATGAGAGGATTAAAGTGTCAGTCACTTTGAAAAATTATATTACTATTATCCTCCAGCACCCAGTTACTGTGAAATACGATACTTCTAGAACTAGCTATAAGATTTTTGGTCTTCTGTGGGTGGTGGGTGATATTTAGTTAGTAAGAGTCTGACGTGCGGAGAGTACGGATTTTGTTCGCAAGAGTCACCGCGGCCCTAGAACGCAAAGGGTATTAGGAGTAACACGGATGGTATTTAGTCAGTAAGAGCCTGACACTCCCTCCTGTTTCACCCAGAGCGGGAGGAGTCATTTGATGATGTCCCATCCTTAAAAAAAAAAGGAGGAACACGGTTGAGTTTTAGTCAGTAAGAGCCTGACACTCCCACTAGTACACTGGAGAAGTCTAGAAGATTTTACATCCACTGAACTAGGTCCTGGACCTGGACTGGGACCTGCACTGCTGCACGATATACAACTGCCTCGTCCTGGTTAAAGGAAAGAAAGAAAGAGTAAGTTCAGTCAATTGCCGCAGAGGAAACTCTGTAGCGTGCTCCGGATCCTGGGGATTCGAGTGGAACCGTGGACCAGCTCATCGTCGTGATGGAGTTATTGCTTAGTTGTATCCAATGAAGTTACATAGTGAGTAATGTTTTCAAAGAACCTCAATCTGCCTAGCGTTTTCCGACATACATAATTATGTTGGTGTCGCCTTTGTCTGTAATCGAAGGCAGCTGAATACCGGTTTTTTTACATGGAGAGACTGCTTATCTGACTCTCCCAGTATCTGGGTAACACGACAACCCTTGGCAAGACTGGTGTCAGATTTTTTGGCTTCTCTTCCCTATCCGTAACGTTAATAATTTTGAAATGACAGCTGGAATCCTATTCACAAAATATAAATTTTATGTATAGCTGTCGGTCGCGACTTCGTATGTGCATATTCCGTTGTTTTTCATTCCCGTTGGAGTTTCGCGAAATCGTCTCTTAATCCCCTACACTCCCCAAAGAATTTTCATGATTTTAAGCTTTCTACGACCAGTGGTTTCGGTTGTGCTTATGCGCGTACGATGTTGCGGGCAAAATCTACTTTTATATTTTTGACCCGCGCATCTTCGTCTGCTCCGCTCCTATTGATCTTAGCGGGATGATGTAGCCTATAGTCTTCCTCGATAAATGGACTATCTAACACTTAAATATTTTTTCAAATCGGAACAGTAGTTCCTGAGATTAACGCGTTCAACCAAACAAACACACTTTTCAGCTTTTAGTGTAGAGTAAATAGATTAAGATTATTAAATTTATCATAGACCTGTGCGGCTATTTTTAGCCACGAGCTCCTCAAATGTATGAAAGAAAGAAAGAAAAACATTTATTTGGGACTCGCACAAGACATACATGATATCAATCAATACATATAAGCGGCGTCTTAAAATTAATTTGTGCGAGGCCAAAAAGGTACGACGAGGACGAAACACATAAAATAAATTCAAACAGCACAAATCAATTCAAACGCGATTCTCATAAACGTACACAAACATAATTGTCTATGATTTGAACTCGAGCAATCGATATGATTGCCGTTATTAGATATATTTCCAGCTAGAAGGTTGCACTCACCTTACTTCGGATGACCTCTTGGCTTATAGACTGTCGATGTGCCCTTAACCTTTATGTAATCATTCTTACATTACCTATAGGTATTATAATCATTTCTATTGGTATTGGTTTCATTTGCTACTTACAGCCAACTTTTTGTAAACCGAGTGCTAGGGAAATAACCGGCATGAAATTGTTTCGAAACTTGTGTTTTACTTACCATGAATCCGTAGTTAGAAAGAAATAGAGCTATTTATCTTCTATAGCTCCGTAGCCGTCTCTCACAGTGGAATTCCCTGCCGGAGTCTGTGTTTCCTGATAGCTATAACCTGGGAGTTTTTAAGTCAAGAGTGAATAGGTTACTTCTAGGCAAGCGTGCTCCATCTTCGACCACATCATCGCTTACCATCAGGTGAGATAGTGGTCAAACGCGAGCCTATAAATAGTAAAAAAAAAATATGATGGCATTCGCATGCCATGTAGGCTGATAGTAAGCGATGATGTGGTCGATGATGGACCACGCTTGGCTTTTTTTTTAAGGATGGGAAATCATCAAATGACTCCTCCCGCTCTGGGTGAAGCAGAAGGGAGTGTCAGACTCTTACTGACTAAAACCCATCCGTGTCCCTCCTAATGCCCTTTGCGTTCCAGAGCCGCGGTGACTCTTTCGAATAAATTCCGCAACCCCGGCAGGGCTAGAAGTAACTTATTCTCTCTTGACTTAAAGAAAATACAATGAAAGAAATCTTTAAATGTTTTTTTCGTACTGGTCCACCATATTCATAGCGCATCGCTGTACCTTGTTTTTTATTCTACCCTTTAGTAAGTGTCGGTTAATCCATTAACATTGAAATAAACTGTCTTGTCACATTGACAAAAGTGACTGAAGCTTTATGGATACCAGTGGCAAACTATTTATCAGTAGTTAATGCATATTGCCTAGAGTACAGCGCTCGGACGCCCGACTTAAATCTGGCTAACGTCATCAACCACAACTGTGCAAACTGTATAAGTTTCGGCTGACAGCTTCCTTTGACAATTACGTTTTAGGCGTACTCCTAGCTCAGCCGTACTCAACCCTTTTTTCTCTCAGGGCCACATGGGCTTCTACTATTGTCATGATGGGCGGCAATAACCTTTTTTTTTTTTTAAGGATGGGAAATCATCAAATGACTCCTCCCGCTCTGGGTGAAGCAGAAGGGAGTGTCAGACTCTTACTGACTAAAACCCATCCGTGTTCCTCCTAATGCCCTTTGCGTTCCAGAGCCGCGGTGACTCTTTCAAACAGATTCCGCAACCCCGGCAGGGGGCGGCAATAACCTACAGTAAAATAAAATTATACATTTAATAGTATCTATATGAATGGGACTTTGCGACAAAAGGACCATTTTCATATGGCATAGGCCAACTTTTTCACGTTGATGGTCAAATTATTCAATTTGGACGGTAGATACACAATTAATCATTTACAGATCGAAACTTATTCAACGAATCCTAAACAAGAAATCGAAGTCACTTTGGAATGAATTTTATCACAAAAAAAAAAATTAAATCAAAAATCGGGAAAAATGATGATCCAAATGATGTATGCCATTTTCTATTCACAACTGCCACGGTTAAGAAGACGAGAAACAGCTCAAAACCACGTTTGATCCAAGGAATTAGATGACTTTCACATTTATCTCAACTACAACAAAACGGTTTAAAAATAAACGCTGTTCAGTAAACAAATCACGCAAAAAACAAAACAACAGAATTCTCCCTCGGAACGACAATCACAACGAAAAGCTTCGTCGATAGATTTTTTCAGTTGAAACAATAGGGAGTTGTTCTAAGAAAACAATTAAGGTCGTGATTCACCAAGAGCATTCGCGTAGGTAACGACGCTGTGAAAGTGGCAATGTTTTCCACGCTTAGGCCGTTCGTGCCTCTCTATCACTTGTTCCGCGCTCTCACTTGCACGCTCGGCTCAGGCGGAAAGTGACACTTTTTCGTGCGTTCATCGATTTATAAGACGTTATCACGTCAAAAATTGTCGTGCCAGCGACACGAAGAAGAAGAAGATCGGTCCACCTTGTGGGAGGCCTTCCAACGTTGCGTATTCCAGTATTTCTGATGAGCGACTACCCTTAAATGAAATCTTTCAGTCTGTTCGCTATTTCTATTGTATAGTATCGGATTCTATTCTATTGTCTTTGTAGAATAGAACTGATGGAGTCGCTGTTGAAAGTTCAAGGTATTGCGTTGTTTGGATTTTTAAATTGATACTGTATTTTATTTTGTTGTAAATAATAACAGCCGCAAATAAGTCGATCTTCAAGGTTAAACAACACATGTCGAGGTCGGTACGTGGATGGGTGATCATCTTCAAATAAAATTTCTCCTTGTTTTGGAAAGCATGTTAAGCCATTGTTCCCAGCTGCCATTTGATTTTGCCATTTGATCTTTTACAGTCTTGCCAAGAGGAGTACACGGTTACTGGTCTGTGGAGCTCAGCTAGGCACGCAATCTACATAAATTAAATACTGGAAGACAACTGTATTCTGAAGAACATATTTTATGTTTACTACAATACACCTATTTGTACCTTTTTAAGGTTCCGTATCCAAACGGTAACAGAACCCTATTACTAATATAAGGCTCTGCTGTCCGTCCGTCCGATCATGCGTCCCTCCGTCCGTCGGTCTGTCTTTTAACGGGCTGTATCTCAAGAACCGTAATAGGTAGACAATTGAAATTTTGAGTGCGTATTTCTATTGCCGTAATAACAAAGAATAATACAAGGAACGTGTTCTTTTCGGTTTGTGGTACGGAACCCTTCCTGTAAGAGTTCGACTCGCAATCGGCTAGTTTTTTTGGAGATGTTTTAAAAACCGGCCAAGTGCGTCGGACTCACACGCGGATGGTTCCGTACCATAAATCTTTTTTTATTATTTGTTGTTATAGCGGCAATAGAAATACACAATCTTTGAAAACTGCAACTGTCTACCTGTTCTGGTTCTCGAGATATAGCCCGCTGATAGACAGACGGACGGACGAACGGACAGCGCAAGCTTAGTAATAGGGTTCCGTACGTTACCTCTTGGGTACGGAACCCTAAAATTAAAATGACTTAGGTAACAGGGGGGCTACTCTCTAATGAAATCCGTAGTTTCGGGCTTAGTTGCGGGCGGGCATTTTCTACTCCGTATCACCTAACCACTGATAACTAATGATAACACGATTTGACAGTTACTGTGAAATCGTGTTGTCATTCATTCTCAGTTCGGGTTCGGGACTAATCGTAAGTCTGTAGGTGATACGGAGTAGAATACGCCCGCCCGCAACTAAGCCCGAAACTACGGATTTCGTTAGAGAGTAGCCCCCCAGGACACAATCAAAATAAACAATAAGACTGGACACGGTTATTCTAAAACTTTCCTTTACATCCGAACAATAACGTACACGTTCACGTCCAAACGCGAAAATTGCGTTTTGTTTGTAACGCGGAAGTTTGTGGAAATATGTGGGTCAAATAGTAGCTATGATGTGAATTGGCCAGTGGCCGCTATGGAATATTTGGAAAATGTCGCTTGAGTCCTAGTTATGTAAATGTGAATGCGATGTGTGTATGTGTGTGTGTGTGTGTGTGTGAATTCTTAATGTGAATTTTTTGTGAGGATGGAAATCTGTTGGTCTTTTGTGCGAAAACTTCTGAACTATTGATGAAACTATACAATAACTAGCTGACCCGCGCAACTTCGTCTGCGCCACATTTTTCCTTAATGCTCCGCGCCTATTGTTCGTAGCGTGATATTATATAGCCTTTAGCGTTCTTCGATAAAACGTATCTAACACTAAAGTAATTTTTCAATTCCAACCAGTAGTTCCTGAAATTAGGGCGTTCTAAGAAACAAATAAACTCTTTAGCTATATAATCTAATCTTCTTCTAATATAATATAAAAATCTCGTGTAACAGTGTTTCTGAAAAAACTCCTCCGAAACGGCGTGACTAATTTATTTGGTAGAACTGAGAATAGGTCGTAGGCTAGTTTTTTTATTTATATGGCAAAACAACTTTTGTCAGGTTAGCTAATAGTAGTATAGATTCCAAGAAAAGCCACATTTTTTCTTTTAATATAGGATAAACTTTATTTTTCACTACAATTTACAAAAATTATTTTACATAGGACAGATACCATACATAATTCAGGTAAGTATATACGTGTGGGAGACTGGCGCCTAAGCCATGCTCGAGGGATGTGTTTCAGGACACCAGGATCCCACCCCTTTACAATTAAATTTTATAAATTACTATCTGTTGCCCGCGACTTCGTTCGCGTGTATTTCGGATAGTGAAATGATGTCGCTAAGATGAGATATACGAACAGTCAACATCTAGCATTGCTTGACTGCCCTTAGAATTAGGAATTCGGAAGACTGTTATGCAAGGCATTGGGTGTATGCTTCTATTCAAAACGCCGACCAGCCCTAGTAATTTTTGTAATGAGAAACGTTTTAACGATAACAAACACGACACGACACGATGTTGAAGAAAGTTCTTAGGGTTGTTAACACGCGATAGAGCTACATAAAGTTGGAGATGGGAAAACCAACCAGAAGAGAAGTCTAGCCCCGCAACAGATAGAGTAAATTAGAGTTGAGACTCCGTTATCCGCATTTAGACTCTCATCCGTTCCGTTGTGCGTAGGACACCTGGCTTAGCCGGCCTTCCTCCGCCCAAGTGCACAGAAGCCTCCTGGGTGCGCCATAGGTTTCGCGGAGCGACCTCACCATTCCGAGGATTTGTTCACGTTGGGAAGCAGAAGGAGAAGTGGGTACGGCTCCAGCACTACCATCTCGAAAACTCTCTACGCGAGTCCGCCTCTGGCGTCATTGCCTGGAATCAATGCCATGATGCACTGGAGGGTGCACCCTCCATTGTAAATCCTGTGCCTGTAACAGATAATTTCTGGCCCTGAAATGGTCATGACGTATCATGGGCTCACTGGGAATTTGGTTAGTTATATGTGACTTTCAGCCGAGTGCCTTTGCAACATGGTATAGAAATTAAATATGTTAATACAAATTATAGAACTTAATCAGATGATATTTATCATTTTTTTCCATGGACGCTTTCATGGAATTATTCTCCTTATTTTTTCCCAAAAACATTTGTCACTATTATCCGTATCGACGGTTTGCTTGGTCGGTGGGTTCCCCGAACAGGGAAGAAATAAATGAATGCTGAAGCAACGGAACAACACAGGCTATCTTCCAAAATAACCTAATTATCTTCTTGATTATGGTGTGTGCCGTCAGAAATTTTAACACTATTCGTAGAATTATGCGCATTTGAGTGGCCTTCTTATATCATGTTCGCATTTTTCTTCTTCTGCGTCGTTCCTTCACTGCTGAGGATCGCGACTGCATACGACGTGTATCCATGCGGTCTTCTGCTACGGGCAAACTCTGTGCGTGCTGCCTCTAACCCATAAAGAAGACCATACTATTTTTGCATATGTGAAGTTTAATGTGTTGATATTATATTGCACTACATGGGTGCTATTCTTCAAACAAAAAAGTTAAGAAACTACTTTTCAAGTTTTTAGAACACAGTTAGACATCCGATTAGCCAATCTAATTCAAATCTTTTCGCGACTCCTCTATCATGGGACTTCGCCAGCTGCTCGAAGGTGGTATGACGTGACCCCTGGCCCTAGGCCCGTAGAGATTCATTATTGAGCAACTCAAGTTAAGCTTAGCAAATGTAAGCGCGCGCCTGTTAACGAATATTCTAATATTAATAACACTGCGATAAAAAACATGAGGTCAAATGCGAAACGCCATCTATGGAATCTGAACTTGAACTGTCAAAATATTTAAAGACTTAAAATATGTTTTGACGTAATTCTCATGCTGTCGTAAGTACTGTTTGTGTCAATAGATGGCATTACGGGTATCTGCATTAAGTAATAAGTTGATTTCATCTACATCAAATTGCCACAATTCCTATCAGGTTAACCTATGTACGAGTTATCTACTTTTGTTTTTTTTTTTATCATGATACGAATTTATTCATATTCGTTCAATATAAATACATTTCTGAACGCACGCATAAATATTTGACAACCAAAATATATGTCAATCCTTTTTCATAACTGACATTATTCTACATTTTACAAATCTAAAATACTCCATTATCCGAATATTGTAGATATATGTTGTCGATTCGAAACCTGTATTTAAATACGTTCTTAAATTTGAGGGGAGAGTTTACCGTATCGGTGGGATAAACATTAAATGTTTGACAGTTACGAAACCCTTGAACATTTTGTATAGGAATTACATTATCGTTATATTTTGGACAATTCACACACTATCTTTAAAAATTATAGCCTATGTGTTATTCTAATGTATAAGCTATATTATTGTAAATTTTCATTAAAATCCATTCGGTAGTTTTTGCGTGAAAGAAGAACAAACATCCATACATCCATACATCCATACATACAAACTTTCGCGTTTATAATATTAGTAGGATATAGCTTAGATCACATAGACTCAGGATAATACAACAAAACTGTTCCGTTATTGATGAGAGACTTGCTGAGTGACTGACAGACAACACACAGCCTAAACTACTGGTCGTAGAATTTGGCATGTAGGTTTCTTGACTACACTACCCACGGAGCACTAGGAATCTCTTAAAAAACAAACAAAAAAAGCAACGGGAACGAGATGTACGCGTACGAAGTCTATAAATAAAATTCAATTAACGACATTTGATTTTAAACCAAACAAATCAAATGTACCTTGATAATAAATTTTAAATCAGCAAAATGCCCCATACTTACCATCAAATCATGTAACTATGTAATTTAAGAATTAATAATTCTGTGGTAACAATTAACAGTGATTACTGACAACTGGTACATTCACCCTATTTGACATTGAAAGAAAAAGAAAATGCAAATATTGTTTTTGTTTCGCTAGTAATTTAAGAGATATAAAAGTCGAAAGTAATAATGAAACGCGGGTAGAAGCGTGGACACAAGTAGTGATTAGTAATTTAATGGGTAAAATAATATCGAAAATGTAATTCTTAAGTCACAGTCTTTAGCATAACTGTGCATAGTGTAGTTAATATATTTGTTAGTATATAACGCTGACTTATATGTATATAGCTGAATTTACTTTTAATAGCAACCATGCATTTTCAATGCACTTGAGACATGACTAAAAACCATAAAATAAATGTAAGGTGAATTCTTTGTTGGAGATCCTTATTAAATAAAACAAGAAAACAGGCCAACACACACCAAACCTTCTACACGAAAACCTTCTGAAATTCAGGAGGCTGCGAATATTTCCCGCCACCTCTACCCGTTTGATAACACGTATAAATACCGGTCATATCACTTGGATTAGCAGGACAATGGAACGAAGGTGACGCCGACAGGAGATTAAGGGTTTCAGGACGGTTTCAGGAAGGTTTCAGGCGTTAATTAGGGAATGGAGTGGGTATTGGATAAACCAAGTCAGAAACATACTGATGACAAGTGGGGTTCTTGGGTATTTTCCGCTCTTGGGCTATAATCTGGGTATGTAATCTATTATGGCACTGCTTCGGTTTAATAATCTCAAAAGCGAGGGCTTAGTGTAAATTTCTAGAACAATTTGCATTGTGTCTGTATGTTTTTAAAAAATATGGGACTAAAATCGGTATTTGATTAAATATAAAAATAAAATAAAAAACTTATAATTGAGACGTCTAAGTTTTTGTATACTAACCAATAAATGGACTCTCCGTTAATTGGTTAGTAAACAAAAACTTAGAAACTAGTGTTAGTACTTTTATATACTATCGAATTAATATAATTATTTATACCTATGCCACAGCCACATGTAGGCCTATCTATTGTCCCAATATGGGGCTGTCCCACTTGTCCGCTATAGCTCACAGGATGCTGTTGGGGCTGGCCCGCTCCCGGCGCATGATGGCAGCGCATCGCATGTGCATGTTGGCGGGAAAACAATGAATCTCTGCCTCCGCGAACATACCGGATGCACTACAGTAGCGCGGTAACCCCATCAACACCAAGAATTCATAATTATATTGGACCCGCAGAGTGCTGTATGCCCTCTGAATATAGTTAACCCACAGACTGTATGTATAAAACGGCTGTCGATGCGCTCTAAATAGCGTAGCCTTTACGTGAATCGAGCATTTCGCAAATTCGCGAGCCAACATATTGTAACGGACAGCCAACGCTCTGTGCTCTCGTTCAATGTCCAGGTTGTCTTTTAGGCCTTAGGAAACCCAGTATCGTTGCATTTCATTTCATTAATTCAATAACAATTTACATTGTGTCTGAATGTGTTACAAAACAAAGAACAGCTTAACTTAAGAAAATATCAAATCGATTATTAAAACATTGAAAAAAATAATTATCATCTCAATTAAGTAATATAAATTACAATTATAATAAAACTAAAAAATAATCATTAAAATACAATTAAAAAAAAAATCAACACAATAAGAAAAAAAACCATTAACATTTAAATAAATTAGGAGCCAAAACTCATTACATAAATCATTATTAATTCATTTAATAAAATCATTACATTATAATGTCAACACAGAATTAAATAAACGGTCTCAGCTCAGCGTAATATCAGGTGACAATACTTGGTATTGCCACTAAATGACGATTTTTAGTCTTTGCGGGGTCAAGATACTTTTTCTCACCAGCACTATCTCCAGGAAACCACATTCAATTACAAAAACAAATTGCCCCAAAAATAATCTCAACCCCTATCCCCGTCACAACTTATTGTTGGTTCAACTAACTCAACAATTTCACTGAAATACGTTCTACAATTTCAATTAAACCCTCTTCGCTAACTGGCAGTTATTTCAAACAGTTAATCGGGATGGAAGTCAAACTTTGAACTTCTCATTTCGAAATAACTCGTTCATGTATGTTTGGGAACTTTGGGGGGCTCTTATAGGAAATGCTAATTATGTAGTTGTATTAGTCAATACGAACACTACAATTTCAAACAGAATCTGAGCATTCCATAAAAAGTTCTATACGTATTGTTTTTTGAATAAGGTTTTAAAATGCTGTTATACATAATTGATTTGATTTTGATTTGATTTGTTTTTTTTTTGGTATGCGTCATGCTTGGCGCATATAAACGCATTTTCTTTCTTTCTTTTTTCTTTTACACAACTTGCAATTTCATTTGTATCTATTTCACGGTAAACTGAAGTCATGTTTTCGTATTTATTTAATAAAAGTTTGTTACGCTTTCACGCCTAAATCGCGTAACTGATTTTGATGAGTTTTAGTATAGGGATAGCTACCCTGGTGACCCTTATAGGCTACTTTATCGTGAGCGAAGCCACAGGCAGAAGCCCATCATAATTAACTTGAATCATTAATTATGTTACCAAGTATTTAAAACAGGGCTGTAAAAGTAACCTTGTTCCGGGCGTTTTGCCAATCTTTTTACACGTGCAGTCAAGTACACGCAGAAGACAATCAACGCCTTACTCGTGCAGTATAACAACGCTTTTAGGATGTTGATGCGGCTTCCGCGGCACTCTAGCGCATCTGGCATGTTTGGCGATGCGTGTGGCGATGGCTTTCATGCCGTCCTCTGAAAGAGAGCCGCGTCCCTGCTAAGTCGTGTCCGCGGGAGTAGCAACAGTATTCTGAGGGTTGTGGCTGGCCGAGCTGACTGCCCAATACTATGGCATTGTGTGCAGTTACATGTCAAGTCTGGGTTGTAATTTATTGATAAATGTATTTATATTATTTTGATTTGATTGTTTTTCATGTGGATTTTAGTTTCATTGTATTTATATTATTAATTTGGTTATTTTAATTGTTTTATAATGTTTTATTTCAATATTTCGGTTCTACGTTGTTTTATAGACGACAGTTTCATAGAATTTCGTCTCACGTAACTTTTTTCGTATGGTATGGACATTTTCACTGAAATATAAAATACCATGGAAATATACACCGGAGAAACAATATTCACTTATAATACCACAAGAGCTTCAAAATTATCGGGTATTATCCCGATAGGTTCGTTGCAAACAAATGAAGGAGTCAAGATTTTCAGGTTAAAAAATCACGAGCGCGAAGCGCGAGTGATTTTTCCTGAAAAACTTGACGATTTTATTTGTTTGCAGGGAACCTTGAGGGAAATGCCAGATAATTTTGAAGCTCGTGTGGTATTCGGGGGATTATTTTTCCGTCCCAAATGTCGGCCAATAGAATTGCACCATTCGACGTCACGTGGTACAACCTACAAATTTTCAAAAAATTATCAGTATAATACCATGTAGGTTGTACCACGTGACGTCGAATGGTGCAATTCTATTGGTCGATATTTGGGTCGGAAAAATAATCGTTAAAAAATAATTCTGCTGTATAGTAAAAATAATTCTGTTGATAAGTTTGTTAAAATAAAAAAATGTGATCATGAAATTCATTGGATTGTGTTTCTGTGAAAAAGGTTTCATTCAAGTAAGTAGTCTTTGAAACAATAATATTCGACATAAAATTACGAGAACCAAATATTATGGGAAACATTTTCTGCGAAACGAAATTCAATGAAATTTCTGTCTGCGAAACAAGGGTACACCCAATATTTCACATACATTTTAGTACGTATCATGAATTTTAATGTACTGTTATATCACTTTTTTTTAATTATTTTATTATATGTGTTTAATGTATGTGCTAATATGATCCTTGCTTGGTCGAAATAAACGTAAATTTAATTCAATTTAAACTTTTAATGAAATCAACATCAACCTATTGATGTCATAACAAGTCACACCTCACACTACTTGCACCATAGTTCACATATGGAACGATCGTCCGTGTACATATTGTATCTAGGAATCTGCATATATCTAAAGCATTTCACGCCGGTCGATCAAAAGCTGTGGCCGAGCTATGGAGTAATTATAACCGGTTATTACCAGCTATTACTGGTTAGTGCCGGACAAAGGCGGCTCCTGGCTTCAGTGCGTGCATATGTCACATAGATTGGGACAAGTCATGAGTGTTGTACCGAAATTGGTGGTGATTATGAGGAGCAGTCTTAAGTGAAATTTAAGTATGGTTGTTGTTGCATTTATTGTATTTACATTTGTGAGCGTAAAATATAGTATTGTCATTAGGGTGAACTGATTGTTAAGACAGTTTTAAATTAAGTAAGTGGCCAAAAGGAATGCCGAATGAAAATGATTCACTGTACTTTTTTAACATGAGCTAGAAAAGTAAAAAACAATAACCAAAGTTAGAGTGAACAGGCTCCTTCTGGGTAAGCTCGCTCCATCGTAGACTTTGTCTCTGTCATCTCTGACCTAGACTAGAGTCAAGAGAAAACCATCACAAAAAAAAAAATAAACCTAATTTACTTGTCTACAATACAAAGTCACAATTCATTTTTGTGCAGTGGGTATTAAATTTGTAAAATCATTTTATAATTCTTTAGGCGTATTTTTCGATTTTATTATTGGTTGGCGTTTACTTCATCATCATCTGATGATGATGATGAGGTAAGCGTGCTGCATCGTCCACCACGTCATCACGTTCACGTCACGTCTTTCGGCTGATTTGAAATCAGCCGAAAGACTTCCATTGCTGGACATAGGCCTTCCCTAAGTGCCGCCACAACAGCCGGTCCTGTGCGTCTCGCATGTCTACCGGCGACCCTCACCAGGTCATCGGTCCACCTTGTGAGAGGCCTTCCAACGTTGGGTCTTTCGACACGCTTACCTAGAAGTAACCTATTCACTAGTGACTTAAAGAAACCTAGGTTGTAGCCACCAGGAAACACAGATTCCGTCAGTGAAATTCACTCCAAAGCTGTGTCCGCATTGTCCCAAACCGCTTCAGTTTATAAAATGCAACTCAGTATAATTTCGTACCGCTCACGATTGCGGAAACGCTCGCAATAGTCACGAATTGAGTCGGAAAATTGGAATTTTAAAACGGCGAATTTTAACTGACAGTCTATGGGAGCTCTTAATAGTTGCATATGTAGTTACGAGTACCACACAGGAGTCAGGTGTTTAATAAAATGGTTGAATATATAGCTAATTTCTAGTTGTTAAGGTTGTATGCCTGGATTATTAAAGTATGCTGTGTGGTAATATTGGTGATTTCGTTGTGGTGTACATTTATTATTAATACTTCAACTACACAAGCAATAGCTGGAGCAGCTGCAATGTTGTACGTATCATGAGATTTGCTATTAGATCTTCTATTTTACAGGGAGTATTAATATCAGCGATATAAATTATAGATAAAATCTTCGATCTTCGGTATCCTTTCGGTTTTTCACCTACATGTGCATTCTGTCACACTGCCTGCACCTGCCTTATAAAGGCCCATAATCTAGCCGATTCACTACTTAAGGAGTCTGTATCAAAACGTTAATTGAGTCTAAGATAAATAGAGCTGGGACTACTGTCCCTTGAGTTTACTTACTACACAATTTTTCTGATACTTTCCGCACGTAAGAGACGGACTTAATGGCTTAGGCATTTTCTACCAGTCAACCTTTAGGTGATGTAGAGACAAATAGTGGTAGGTGCAATATTGTTTTTTAGGGTTCCGAACAAAAAACGGAACCCTTATAGGATCACTCGGATGTCTGTCTGTTTGTCCGTCTGTTGCAGCCAGTTTTTGGATCCACTGGACCGATTCTGTTGAAATTTGGTACACATATGGACTTGTATGACCCAAACACGAAAGAGTTACGTAAATTAATAGATTTTTAGTATGGGGGTCACTTATGGGGGTCAAACTAAAAAAAAATAAAAAAAAGTTTGTTGAAAAATATCGTGTGACATTAAATAAAAGGGCTTACTATGAGGGTTTTAATCATATATTTTTTCATAATTTTAAAATAAATGGTTTTGAAGTTATTCAAGAAATTAGACGAAAAATTACCAATTCGGGGTCCTTATCTCCGAAACTACTGAGCCTAAAATTTTGAATAAATATGGAGGTAATAGATCTTTATCTATTATATAGATTACAGGAAAATCATTAAGAATTCTATAATGTTAAGATAACATGTTAAAAAAAAGAAATTCGTTCGGAAACCTTTGCATGCGAGTCCGACTCGCACTTGGCCAGTTTTTTTGGAACGAAGTTTCTTATCGCGCGTTGTCAAAGGGGGCTAGACGGAAAAAAATAGTACGAAAAGTTGTAACGACACTTTTTGCTATAGTTGTAAGCCGTGCGGCGTGCGCGTGTTTCTCTGTCTGTCTCTATCTCTCTCTCTCTCATAGAAAGCAAGCCAGTTATTTTCGTTTCGTCTTTCTATTTTTGTTTACATTATATTTATGAATAATAATAAAACTATTATTAAAACTTAAAAAAAAATACAATTCCTTCACTAATAAATCGAAAGGAACTTCGTTCCATCCGGGTGTCCCTTGACACCTCTTAAGTTTTTTTTACTATGTATAGGCATACGTTTGACCACTATCTCACCTGATGGTAAGCGATGATGCTGTTAAAGATGGAGCATTACGCTTGCCTAGAAGTTTGTTTCTTTTGTTTTGTTTCCTTCAAAATATTTGCAACTAGACTCCTATTAGCACCGTTGACGTCCACCATTAGCTTAAAATAAACTTGCTTTTTCCTTAATAAAAACTGGCCATCGATGAATAAATTATACATTTTTCAATTACAAACGCTTCCTTCGCAACACTAATATCCCTAAGCCATAGTATTCTTTCAATTACGCTCGCTGTCACTCTTAATTAACTTGTTCGTTAAGTATTGTATAGCTTTATTACTTGCCACACTGTTCTTTTAGAATTTCCATTAATTTTGCTTCCGTTTTAATGCGTTTTTATGGTGTTGGGTGAATAAAACAGTGATTTTGACATGCTTTGCAAGATAAAAATCTTATCTGGGAAACTAGAGTAGATATAAATCTGTTTGTAGATAGCCGAAAAATAAATTATGAGTCGCTTTTCATAACTGGAAATAAAGGACTAACCTCGCGACCTCATCCCATCCCCCTCTTACCATCGGACATCCAGACGCACTGCAAGTTACCTCCCTATCTTGTTGCTATTCCATCAATTCGCACTAAGCATTTCCAAACGTCTTTTTTTATATTGCGCACAGGAAAGGAGTGGCACTCTCTACCTTTTTTTTTAAGGATGGGAAATCATCACTTTGGCGCGCGTGGAACGCAGTGCGCCGTCGACTCGGGCCTGGTTCTGATCGGACGGTGAGCCACCCAATGCTCGTCGTCCGCAGGCCCGTGCCTACGGTGGCCGGGAATCGCCCTGCGACTCCCGACGCCCGGGCCGTTTTCTCCTGTTGCGGCGGCTGGGGCGTGAGGTTTCCCTCTCTCTCACACGTTCGGCCTCCTCCTTCGCTAGCATAACTGCTTCGCAGAAAGAGGTGACCGCATCCCATGCCTCCTCGCTCCGGAGCATAGATTGAATCAGAGCCGGACGCGAGAGGTCGCCGCCGCTGATCGCCTCGACGAGGACACGGCGGTGCTCCGCCCAAGCAGAGCAGATACACCGTATGCTCCACTATGTCCTCTGGGGGCACTCTCTACCTGCGTCTGTTTCCAAACCCATACAACCCTAAAGAGTGAACAAGCTTCTTCTGGGTAAGCTCACTCCATCGTCGACTTTGTTTCTGTCACATCTGACCTAGACTAGATTCAAGAGCAAACCCATCTCAAATAAAAAAAACCGGTCAAGAGCGAGTCGGACTCGCGCACCGTGGGTTCCGTAAAACGTGAAATACTTTTAAATTTTCATTGGCGAGGGATCCGCATCGATTCATCAGGAAATTTTAACACTGCGGTGTAAATTGCAGTTTAAGTGTGTTTTTTAGAGACATCTTTTTATTTTTTCTGTAATTTTACATAAACTCCTATCACATAGAATAATTTCAGATTTTTCTCTATGCAAACTTCGGAGATAAGGGGGGTAGATAAATGGTCATTTTTTTAAAATTTTTCGTCCAAAGCCGAAAACCACACGGTCTAAAAAAAAAGGAAAAAATGTTTGAGAATGTAAAAATAGCGCTCTTCATAATTATGATACCCCACATGCGCGGGCTAATAGCCCTTCGTCGATTTTTTAAGAAGTTTCAGTCGATGTTGCAAAAAAAGTATATATTACTTTTTTGCTTTTTTTACTACATTTTTAATTCTTTTTTATTTGCAAAATAGTTGAAAAATGAAATCTAAAACTATTCCAAATTTCAAGTTGATAGCATTAGTGGTTCTTGAGATATCCATCTGTGACAGACGGACAGACTTAGTCACACCATAAGGGTTCCTTTTTACCATTTTGGTACAGAACCCTAAAAAGAAAACATTTCGATTCAAGTAAACTTTACGTCATCACTAGCATCTGCCAGCTGCTTCGCCAGCGTAAATTTTGAAAATGATCTTAAGCAAATTTACTTGTGGAATAAAAAGTATGTGTTATTTCAGAATGTGATAAATCTCTGTGTTATTTCATCTAGATCTGTTCTGCCGTTCGTTTGCCGGCGTAATTGAGTGACAAACATTCATCCATTCAAGCTTTAATATTTTAAAATAATAGTAAGATTTTCGTTTTGAAATAATAAATGTCAATAAATGCAAGCAGGTTATGTTAAGTTTAAAAGAATGTTTATAGTTATTTAAGTGGGCTATTTGTGAGTTAAAATTTAATTTCAATTTTATTTTTGTGTATTTTTTATATTTTTTAAGTTAACATGTGTGCGAATTTTAAATATGGATGATAGGCATCTGAAGTAAATAAATTATTATTATTCCATTTATTCATTTTATTTACATATTTGTTACATTTTTAAATATTTCTATAAAAATGAAATAAACATGTAAAAATATAAAAAATAGTAGCCCACCGGTATCGGGAACTTATTATTATTATAACCCATGCCTCTCCAGTAACAGTAGAAACTCTGAAAGAGTAGATATTTCAGGCACAGGGGGTAATAATAACATACATAAGTGAATAGTTCACTTGAAATTTTTTAACTATCCCATTTCATTTAATTACTCTGACAAACTCCAAACCAAACAAAACTAAAAGAGGAATCAAGCATACATCCTAAAAGTATTAAAATTACAAAATTAATCCTCACATAACACGCGAATCCTAACTCTAACTCTATGACATTAAAGTACAAAATCATTCGAGAGCTTTATGAATGAGATGTACTAAATGTCGCTAGCACAGTTCGCCTAAAATACCGGAATTTTACCGTAATTTACGTACAGAAAACCGGTATCCGGTAGCTGTATCGTAAAATCCGAAACCTATCTCCGATCAGTGGATTATTTAAATATGGGTCACAATTTACATAAAAAAGATACGTTATTTCGCTGTGAAAAAAAATGTGGTGTTTATAAAAATACTATAACTTTTTAATATTCGTGTCAATATGGCTGAATTTTTTTATGGACATTTTAACGATAACCATATTATATTTTTTATATATACTATTTAAAGCTTGAACTAAAGTAAAATATAAAAGAGCTGCCTACTAACTATGACGAATAATTGCCATCATGGGTCCATTGTGAAAAAGGGATAGTGGTATTCGTCCGATATAGCTGCGTCTCTCTCACAACGGAATCATGATGGCATTGGCACGTCATAGTATAGGAAGAGCATCTTCTTTATTAGTTTCTTTTTAACTCTGCACAATGAAAATTATTTAAGTGAGAATTAAAACATTCGAACTTCTATTGGATAGGTAGCCGAATACCTAACTCTTTAGCTTCAAGATCCAAAATGAGACCACAGGCTTACCGCTTGTTCCTGGGCGATAGAGCTATACTATGTCGTGCTCTTGCCATCATGATTAGACGGTGAGAGAGACATAGAGCTATTATATGGTAGGAATATCACTTTCCCTTTTTCACAACGGAATCATGATGTCACTGGCAGAGGGACTGATCCTTATTAGTGTAACCTCTGTTCGCTACAAAGTCTTCGTTGATTATACTACGTCGATAGTCTACGCTTTCGTAGCATTTTCACAAACTGCTACGCCATCTGCTACGCCGTAGCACAAACGCGTAGTTGCATCAAACAACAATTATTATCTACAGTAGATAATTCTATAAATTCTGGGTATCGACTATATATCGATTGGATTTTCGAAATACAAAATCCCCAAAACGATTTATTGTTATGGAGCATTATTGTTGTTCGCAATGCGTGCATACTTTTAACAATAACAAAAGAATAAACTAGAAATATTCAATATTCCTAAACCTATAAACAATACATGTTTCCCGACCGAATATATTCAATACATCTCCCTCCAAAAGAGTTTTATTCGTAGATTTATTTTTGACTGGTCGTGTTACTAACAATATATCACGTGGAGCATCAAAAGATTTGTATGGCAATGAATTTTGTATCAAATAGTACGGTTTTATTTTGGACTTTGATATTGGGAACACGATACCCGTATGATATCACACTACTGTTCCCCAAATGGGTTAGGCAGAAGCAAAATAGTACCAGTATCCATTATTGTGTCTTATAAAATTAATAAGTACAATGTATCTTATCAAATAGAAGCTTCTTTTGCAATAAATCGGACTGACATTTCCTAAAAAAATAATAATTGAATAACACTCTTCATCTTCTGGGAATCAAACATGTGACCTTTCGTTCAGCAGTCGCGTTTGCGACCACTACTCTAGTTAATCAATCAATCGGACAATTAATCGAGTAACTTGGAAAACGATTACACAATTGATTGATGGAATTGCATAAATACATTGATTACAGCCAATCACTTGTCTAGAGCCTCTGGATCTGGGAATCGGAAAGCGAATGCAACTTTACAGACTAAAAACATAGCAAAGTGATATTGGGTTTTTAACCGAACTCCAAAAAAGGAGGAGGTTCTCAATTCGGCGAGTATTTTTTTTTATGTATGTACACCGATTACTCCGAGGTTTCTGATTCGATTTTCGTGATTCTTCTTTTAGTTCGATACAGTATACTTGCCATTTGGTCCCATAAAAATTTGATTCGGTTTGGTTCAGTAGTTTTTATTTTATGAGCATTTTTGCTTCTTTCAATTTCTGCGTTGACGTATACGTCGTCAAAGTATCACCACTTAAAAGTGAAAAATAAAAAACTTTTTACAAAAAAATATAACCGACTTCCAAACAAAACACTACAAAGAATAATTTTTTTTTATTCCATTTGGGATTTCTCAGTAGCAGCCCGAGTCCGGGCTGCATGATTCGGAAAGTCTGGTCTTGCTCCTGATTTCTCCCCAGTCATGTCAGATTGTTATCCTATTGGACTTTGAGAGGAGTACAGAGAGTTCACCTGTGCTTACGTACACACTTGGGCACAATAATATCTCCCGTATTCTTGACCAATCTCCATTGAAGTTGGGCACCGTGGCCCAAATTCAGTCCTATATTTTACAAAACATACGATATTTTAAGAAAAACTACATCCTTATCTATTTTCAGGTGAAAGCTTGAAACAAAACGAGTATTGCGTGAGTCTAAATGACATTATAACGAGCAGCCGGGTAACTCACAAGGGTAACTCACTGGGTGGTAGTTATTCTGATTTAATCTTAAACGGTGTTTTTTTCAAGTGAGGAAAGTTTTCTGATGACTGGCTTTAGTTAATTTCTTGAAATCCAATTGCATGCTATCCATTTAAACAACTCTCGAATTTGTTTCATTCTCATCAGCAGTGGCAATTAAATTATCAAGAATTCCAAAAAAAATGAGACTGAAAATACTTTACCTAAATATCACGTGATCAATTGTTACCTTCAATCAATTCTACATTATTGATTTTACTTTATTTATTTCTTGGAAAAAAAAATAAGAAAAGTCTCTTCAGGTAAACAATGGATGAAAATTCACACCAACACCCAATTGTACACAATTTTATTTTTAGCTCGTTTATATTGACGAGAACATTTCAATTATGTTGTCTTTCTACTTATTTAACATTTAAACCATCACATCATTATTTCAGCCGAAAGACATCCACCACTGTGTCGCCACATCGACCGGTCCTGCTCATCCTAGCATCGAGCGGTTTCCCACAGCATTCACCAGGTCATCGTTCCGCCTTGTGGGATGCCTTCCAATGCTGTATCTTCCGGTCACCACTCTAGAACCTTGTCACTCCAAGCCCTCTAACGATATTGGCCAACCAAAAAAAAGTTGTACCCACACAACGTACAACAGTAAGATTGATGTTCACAATTTCTCGTCATTACCATCCAAAATTACTCCAATGTCCTTAACATCAATCAATTACCATTAATTCAATTAAATTCAATTCACAATTCAATTACTTACCGTTAATTAAAAACACAGCGGCAATCTTTCAGCAGGCGCCTCCAATCAGCGGCTGGTCCGTTGTGGCGGACATTCAATTCAAAGTATTGCTTTGTTCCAACTGTCCCGGTCATTATTAGAACAACTGTGCCCGGTTGAAACAGCTGCTGGGATAATAATACGAAAGTATGTGTTACTAGGAATTTATTATTGCAGGGATAATTATTAAAGTAGTAATTAACTAGTGCTAATATTTTCTGAACTTTTGAAAGTCATCGATTGGTGACAGAATAATGATTTGTTTAGAAATTATGCCATTCTGTTTGTTATGCTAATAAACGTTACCTCTTCATAATAATCACTAGGATACAAGTTGTATGAAAGAACTTTTAAAATATCTGCAGTAGCTCTGATGTTATGAAGTATCAAGGTTGATAGTTTTTTTTTTTTTTATTTGTGATGGATTTGCTCTTGACTCTAGTCTAGGTCAGAGATGACAGAGGCAAAGTCTACGATGGAGCGAGCTTACCCAGAAGGAGCCTGTGCACTCTTACTTTGAAAAGATTAGGGTTGTAAGCGTTTGGAAACACAGACGCAGGCAGAGAGTTCCACTCCTTTGCTGTGCGCATAATAAAAGACGTTTGGAAGCGCTTAGTGCGAATTGGTGGAATAGCAACAAGGTAGGGATGGTAAGATGCAGTGCGTCTGGATGTCCGATGGTAGAAGGGGGCCGGTGGGATGAGGTCGTGGAGTTCTTGGGCACACTCACCGAAGTACAATCTGATAGTAATAAAGAGAAGATCAATAAAGATTATGACGCGAGAAAGACAGTTAAATAAGTTCTCAAAAAACCAGCCAAGTGCGAGTTGGTCTCGCACACGAATGGTTCCGTACCATAAATCTTAAATTTTATTATTTGTTGTTATAGCGGCAATAGAAGTACACAATCTGTGAAGATTTTAATTGTCTCCCTATTGCGGTTCTTGAGATACAGCCCGCTGACAGACAGACGGACGGACGGACGGACAGCGGAGGCTTAGTAATTGGGTTCCGTTAGTTACCCTTTGCGTACGGAACCCTAAAAAGTCACCTTTCAACCGTCCATTCTTTTTTAAATTGTTTTAAAACTCTGTTTTTCGATTGTGTTTAACTCTTTTCGTGATAATCAGCCTACAGCACTATAAATATGTAAATTCACAAATATTGTAAGTCTGAGGACTATGTAGGTCGTTATTTTAAGGATTGATTTCATGACTGTCTGGCAGTTTGAGTATATTATGCGGCTTACCCAAATGTACTTACTTTGACATTGTTCGTCGGTTCGTTGAGCTCTTCAAAGTTCTGAGTTGAGCTGCACGATAACTGACAAATGCTTGCACTGTCTGGACAAGCCCGCTCAAACCTGCGTGGTGCTTTCCTCAAAAGGCCACCTCAGACGTTAACCTATATGGTTTTTCATAAATGTTATTGGCGATTGTATGGACTTCAAAAGAGACCTCTGAGTTTGTTTCGGTGTTTCTTCTCAGGGTAGTCAGCTAGGAAATACCGGCCACATGAATATGTCAAAAAAAAAATGACGTGTAAAAGAATTACTTGTAACCTATTTGCAAAATAAATATCATTTATCAATGCACTGCAAGTATTGTTTATCTGTGTAAAATATAAAAACAAAAGCACAAACACTAGTGTTTTGTAAAATCAGTATGATTTATCAACGCTTTTCCTAAACAAAGCGGTCTCATAACGTATTAAAATTTACATTGTACGCCCTAATAACAATAATTAACTATTTCACAATATGCTACACTCTATAATATTCAATAACCACTAATTGGAAGTGAAATAAAGCACCCAGTATTGCTCATTTGCTGTTAATAAATTTATTACTTCACAAATGGTGAAGTTCCCAGCGGTCTCATGTTTAAATTATTTTGAAAATTTTGGTGACACCCTAAATTTTGGTAATGGAATTTAATATCGTGTTTTATGGAGAAGGCGGATATCAGAAAGTGTATGGGATAGAAAGCCTTGAAACAAAGGTTTAAAATCCTTGAAATAAGCTTCAATTGGACGGCAAGAAGTCTTGATTTTGCTTAATCTGTTTTAGTAACAAGATTAATAAATCACAAACTTACTTCCTACTAATATTATAAGTGCGAAAGTTTGTGAGGATTGATGTTTGTAACTCTTTTACGTCAGAACGCCTGAAAGGATCTTCATGAAATTTGGCAAAGGTGTAGATTATAGTCTGGAATAACACATAGGCTATATATATCCCGGGAGTATGTTCCCTACAGACAACACAGGCAAAGCCGCTGGTAGAAGCTAGTTATTTATAGTTAATCAGTAAAATTAGAAAATAGTTACATTTATGAAAGACAAACTTTAAAAGAAAACATTCATAGTAAATTTGTGGTTTTAGACGCACATATTACTAAAAGCTTCATTTTAGATGGTCTGTTTGAGAAAATAACAATCAGACAGCCTCTTTTTATGAACAAAACATTTAAATATTTTCCTGTTTTTCCTAGTTGTTTTTGTGACTTCCGTCGTCTGATCAATATTCAAATAAAATAAAATCAAATATTCATTTTAGACAATACTCAGAACTGGAAAAAAAACCACAAAGTCGAAGTCCCAAAAAACACAAAGAAAAGAATGTAAATGGTATTTTAATACTTCGGAAGTGACGGACGAATCCAAGTGGTATCGATACCGAGCGTATAAATTATTCATATCGATTCTTTTATAAATTGAGTTAACGCAAACAATGAACGGCCGGTCTCTTTATTGGATTCCCACAAAGACCCTGACACAGGACAGAGAGTTACAGAAGGTCAATTCAAAACAACGAATTAAAACACACGCATACATAGACACTTCACGTACAGTGAGTGCATGCGCCATCGCGACTGTCATTTGTCGAGGTAAGATCGTGATCGCCATACAGTAACGCCGGAAAATATATATGCGCTTCGTTTATATTCGTATTTCCGAATTAATACGAACGACATGACTCGGGGTACTTACCCATTTTAATTTTATGTCATCAAATGCTTCCTTCCGCCAGTGGTCTCGAACGTCATAGAGCGAGATCGGTAGAATTCCAGCTAAAATCGGTATTTGACAGAAAAAAATACAATATTCAATCAAATTTGTTCATTTATTGAAAAACACATTTCGGTATTTCCACCAGTTGTCTCGAACCTACCGAAAAATCGGTAGGTTCCAGACCACTGCGGAAGGGAGTGTCAGACTCTTACTGACTAAAACCTATCCGTGTTCCTCCTAAAGCTCTTTGCGTTCCATGGCCGCGGTGACTCTTTTGAACAAATTCCGCAACTCTGGTAGAAGGGTATTTCCACATGGAGGCAAAATTTATTTTAACGAGTGTTTTATTTTGTTGCACTTATTTTGCACTCAATAGTTTTGAAACTATTTTGTAGTTGTTCAGAAAACTCAATACGCCTATGTATATTTTTTTGTTAGGAAAAGATGATTTCCGAAGCACATAATTTTTACTGGAATTTCTGTATGTTATATGTCAAACTAGATTAGCCGAGTCGTTAAGGTTCTAGTATATGATGATCTGTGTGTAGTACCTTTGCACAAACGATCGTGTCTATGTGTAAGTGCGCTTTTTTCGCTTGTTGTATGGAGTTGACCCACCGTACCTTTCTTTTCATGACCCCCAGTACGATTGATGAACGAAGCGAGTATCGATTGTCAGAACATTCGATTCCAGGAATGGATTATCCGTTAGTTCGGTTGGATTAGAATTTTAGGTGGTCGCGTTTAATTGGATCTTGAGATATTAGAAGATGGAGCTTGCGAAATTAATTAATAGATACTTGTTTATAGAATACTGCAATATTCAAAACCCTCGTCTATTTTAGTACCTCTTCGAAGGCTTCTTACTTTTGAGACCACAAGCTGAATGCGTGATCCTTATCATCGTTAAAAATATGAGCAAGACAGATGGGTCAGAAATTTCTCATGTTTAATATTATATTTAGAACTGATTCCCTAAAAAGAGAGAGGAAGGCCTTTGCTCTGTATTGAAACAGTATAGGGTGGTTATATCTCTAATATATTAAAATCTCGTGTCACGGTGTTGGTTACCGTACTCCTCCAAAACGCCTAGATTGATATTCATGAAATTATTTTGTGTATATTCGGTAGGTATGAGAATAAGTGTACTTAACTAACTTAACGTTATACGCAGACGACACTTAGTCTCTTTTACTTCGACAAGTCTGTACAAAACATTGTAACTGATGCTCAAAAAGGATCTTAACCTACTTAATGAATGGCTAAAATATAACTTGCTAACAATTAACACAACAAAAACATCATTCATGATTTTCGCAGCAAAAAACAAACCGCTACCTGAACTTACACCACTAACGATCAACGGAGAAATAGTTAAACGATCTAATCACGAAAAGTATCTGGGACTGTGGGTAGATGACAAACTTACTTGGAAGCTACATATAAATCATATCAAAACAAAATTAATATCACTTTTAATTACGTTACGAAAGATCACAAAATGTATTCCGAAAAGAGTACGTCTAATTATTTATAACTCGCTAGTAAAATCAAACTTAGAATACCTAATTGAACTATGGGGATCAGCCGCTAAATCTAACTTAAACTCACTACAAAGAATACAAAACAAAATTATCAAAGTCCTATTTCATTATCACTACCTATATTCAACAAAAAAAATATACGAAAATACTAATCTACTGAATCTCACACAACTATACACATATTACACCTGCATTCTCATAAAAAAATCACCACGAATTCTGTACAATCAAACATAAAACTACATAAAAAGACACCTACATACAACACAAGAAGTAAAAACAAGTTCCAGCTAATGACCACACGTGCACGGACTAACTACGGCAAAAAAACAATATTGGCTGAGGGAGCAAAATTATTTAATGATTTACCGGAAGATTTAAAGAAGTTTAATTATATAAACCTATTTAAAGCAAGGCTTAAGCAACTTATATCTACCCTGTAATGTCGCCAACACCCTAGAGGCAAATATACTTTCTATATGTAAGCACTATGTATCTCATTTTAAGTGAACTGTTATTTTCAAGTTCTTATGAGAATAAATTCTTTAAACCTATAGGTGGTAGGCTATTTTTGTTTACATGGCAAAACAACGTATTCCGAGTCAGCTAGTTAGACTATAAGAGTTTTTAATGGAGTAATACTGGTAACCACCGATATTAACCCTAATATCTTCAAAATTAGAGTGAACAGGCTCCTTCTGGGTAAGCTCGCTCCTTCGTAGACTTTGTCCCTGTCATCTCTGACCTAGACTAGAGTCAAGAACAAACCCATTACAAATAAAAAAAAAATAAGCGTTTCGACGGTTTTGAATGCGTGGTTTATCTATACCTTACTTATTTTAATGTTTATCGGTTATACGCACTAGGTGGCTCGTTCATATTATGGAACTAGCTTCTGCCAGCGGCTTCGCCCGCGTGGTCCCTAGGGAACATACTCCCGGGATAAAAAGTAACCTATGTCCTTTTTCAGGCTCTAGACTATCTCTGTACCAAATTTCATTTAAATCGGTTTAGTAGTTTTGGCGTAAAAGTGAGACAGACAGACAGAAGGACAGAGTTACTTTCGCATTTATAATATTAGAAAGGATTAATGTTTACGGTAGAACTTTCCTTCCAAAATACATTAAGCAACGAAATGAAATGGTTTTCCTTGCAACATTTACATACTTAGCCCATTGTACCATCTGCCAACAGCCGCAGAACCAAATCAACACGTACCACAAAAAATACCTTTCAAAAATTAATCAGTTCTCTCATACATATTCTATGAAGGCGTTACATGAAAAATACGAACACATGCCTTCATAGAATAACAATGGCTATGTCAAATAACACGAATATAAAGAATACATTCATAATTGTGTGCTCAAAGGAAAATAATCACTATGAATGTAAAAATAGAGCTTAAGATGTAATATTTTCGGAACGAGTGAAGAGTGAATTATTAAATTATTCGAGCCATCCGTTATAAGGCTCGTTTGGTTTAAAGATGGGTTAGTCGCCTTTTGATGCCTTGTTATAACGTGGAAATATATGAAAGCCTTTTATATGTAGAACAATCTGATTCAGTATTGTTCTTTCTTCTATTATTCTAACAAATGATTTGTGTAGGGTGAATAATATTTTCCTATGTGTGTTTCGAAATTCACTTTCACTTCAGTATGTTAATTCATTAAGTGAAACACCGTTTGATTTTGAATTTACACACAGATTTACACACAGATTTCTTGTTATTTTTAACCGAATTCAAAAAAAGGAGGAGGTTCTCAATTTGCTTGTGTTTTTTATGTTTGTTACCTCATAACTCCATCATTTGTGAACCGATTTGAAAAATTCTTGTTTTACCTGAAAGAATTTAGGTTTTGATTGATCATAATTGGCCGTTATTTTTTTATCAAAATAGGTTAGAAAGTTTAGCTTTAAAATCAAAATAGCTGAAATTCGTTTACTTGGATGATGGTTTTTTGTCATCCAAGCATACGACATTGCGTATTTTGCTTTCCTGCGATTTTCCAGTGGTGTTGTTAGGTACCGCTAAACAGTAAAAATTAAAAAAAAAATACAAAAAGATGCAACCGACTCCCAAATAAAAAAAAACAATACAAAGTAAAAAATAACTTTAATTTCGGAAGTCGGTGTCAAAATACGAAGAAACTTTTGAAAACGCCGACCAAAATTAATGTTATTATTATTAGTGTATTTTTTTGTAGAAAGCTTTTTATTGCTATTGTTTCTTGACTTTACATCAGATACAGAACGTAACCATGAAATATAACATCACACTTCTGAGTCTCCCTACATAAGACACCATTCATATAAATAAATTATTAGGCCTCCGCTGTCTTGTCTCTTTCGCTGTATTGGTCTGTCTGCCAGCGGGCTATATCTCATGAATCTGTAATACGTAAAAAAATTATTTTTCTCTTTCTGCTATAACAACAAATAATAAAAACTGCGCTGTTTGGTTCCATTCCCTCTCCTAGAGAGGAGGCCTGAGTCCCAACAGTGGGAACATTATAAGGCCGGACTGTGCTGTGCTGTGTGTTTGGTTTCAATAATCGAAGTCCAAAGTTCTATTCCTAGCCTACTTAAATGTTGCGGAATTTCAAAAGAGTCACTGCGGCCCTGGAATACCAAGGACATTACGAGGAACACAGATGGCTTTTCATCAGTAAGAGTCTGACAATCCCTTCTGCTCCGCCCAGAGCGGGAGAAGTCATTTGATGATTTTCCATCCTTAAAAAAGTCTCTACACGACTCGCTCCAGTACTACCGCCATTCAAACGGTACTTAATGACACTGCTGCGTACGCACTCATATGTCAAGTGACACCACGTAGAATTATGAAAACGTCTTCTGGGCAAATTTGGAAGCGCCCCGCGACCTTTTTTATCACGTTTTTCTTAACGATCGTTTCCTTTTTAAGGTAAAGGTAGATCTTTCTATAAGTAGGTATATAAGGTTTCTTAATTTCATAACAATGTCAGTACAAGTGAATTTGTTAGAAATATGCATAAACATACCTTCTTTCTAGAGAATGAGTGACCAGTAAGTAATCTATCTGCACTATGTTATTTGACTACTATGAAAAATATACATGAATGAATACTTATTTTAATGTTGCTATGGTGTCAAATAAAGGGGAACACCCAAATACTCCGAAATATTTTATTCCGAATTTCGATATTCCGATTTTCAAAAGTCCGAATCTCATCTATACATATAATAAAATAGTAAATCTTAAGGTGTATGTTCCCAATTGGCGAGAAAACTACTGAACCGATTTTGTTCAAATTTTACATAATTAATTCCTATAGTTACGGTCAGGTTATAGGTTATATATTATCACGATATATGCTATGGAGGATGAGCAATACTCAAAAATGTCTGTTTTGAACGAGAAAGTGCACATGGTTCGAGCCTCACCAACAGATATTATTTTTATTTTCTCTTTCGAAATGTATTTTTACACCACAATAAGGTCAAAATAAAAATAAAATGGGTTTTCACGTACTTAAAATAACATATCAATTAATACTCGACATTTTACCCAACAGTTTAGCGAGGAATTGTTATAAGAAGCCACAACAAATGACAAAAAATCTGTTAATATACCTAACAATATTTTAACTAAAGGTTTAAGCATTTTAAACCTTTAGTTAAAATATTGTCTTAAATAGTCAATAAACTTTGCTACAAAAGTAAGTGACAGAAATGAATCGCTGTAAAACCGACTCTATGTAGTCTTGTCTACCCTACCCCTTGAGAGTAATTTAAGCCCCGCAGCGCCGAAGCCGTGACAGAAACCATTCATGTTGCAGCTTGCATCTATCATTAGTTTTTTTAATTCTACCTCATACTAAACATAATAATATACTTTGTTCTGATTTCGGAATTCTAAGTTATTTTAATAATCGGAATTCGTATTTTTGATGTTTTAAATTGTTATTAATTATTTAAACCGGTATTTAAAGAATAGTAATTATTAACATTAAGAATATTGATATGTCGGAATTATAAAAAAAGATTGAATGATAAATCGGAGTTGTTATATTAGGAATTTTGAACCATTCGGAATTATGAAAATCGGTATTTTGAAATTCGTATTTATGACTGTCGGAATAAATTTTTACGTATTAATGTAGTGTACCCACAACAAAGAATTAATAATGTTATTAAAACAGTACGATTGGTTAAAAAAATAAATAAAATTGTTGGGAAAACAGAATTTATACGCTTTTAAAGTTCTTTTTCTATCCATGTCACAAAAAATGTTGTTTGTACTGGATGGCTTCAATTCAATCTGACGGGACAATTAGTGTTGTGTCTGTTTATCACAGATTTTAAAACGCTGACAACACTGGCTTTTACTGGGTCTTGTCTGTTCTCTAGCTTTTGAGAAATTAAATAAAAAAAATCCCATCAAATACCCTATACTGGCCCATTAAGTACGGATTGGTGGACGTCACATATCTTCGAATTTTTTACTCTCTTGTGAGTTGGACATGAACACACGAGAATTTTCTCAGTCACACCATTTCCTCACACGGCCGTTCCATCATCAGACGACAATATATATTTATTTTTTAAAACTTGATGCACCAGTACAAACACTGTACAAAGGCAGACTTAATGCCTTAGGCATTTTCTATCAGTCGACCTTAGGATGGTGCAAAGACAACATGGCAGGTGCAACTTAAAGGAAAGACAAACAGAGAGGAAAAAAAAACAATCATAAATACTTAGATATATAGATAAAAAATAACGACGTTTAGGAAAAACGAATTCATCGAAATAACGCTGTGATGATTCAACCAACTTCTTGCGAATGTGCTCACGTGCCTTCACCTTAAAGGACAACCGACTGGTTGCCGTCCTGATGTTTAGAGGGAGCGCATTTCAAAGAAAGATTGGTTGGACAAAGAAAGAGGAGTGACGATGCGCCACCGGTATATGGTGAACAACCCAAAAGTTATATCAAGTGTTCCCTAATAGCTATAACCGGATGTTTACCTGCTGGATCACTATTTAATTATCCTTTATTTCAGGCAACTGGACCCATAAAATTTATTAATTTATGTATTCTTTATTTTTAGTTTTTATGCTTATCTATACATATAATAAAATCGTAGACTAACCGTGTCTGTACATTGAATATTTTTCCATGAAAATTACACAGAAAACTCAGGAAAAAGGTATAAAACACAAAAATGCAATTTTTGAAATTTTTGTCTGTTTGTCTGTGCGTTTGTGGGAGCATCACGCATAAACCACAGATTGAATTGCAAATCTAAGTACTTAAAAATATTAAGTGATAACCCGAGTAACATTTAGCGTTTATTTAATCAAAATCGACCCACAAAATCAAAAGATATTGAATTTTTAAGTTTAGGAAGAAACTTCCTAATGTATTCTGATGAGTCAGAGCGCCATCTATTGAGAAAAAATAAAATGCACGAAAGCATTCAAAATTGTTGTGTTATTCGTGAAACTTTTAATACGTGGCAAAATAAAAGTGACCATTTTTATACCTTTTCGTTATTTATCGTTACAATCGATCCACAAAATATATTGAATTTTTAGTTTAGTAAGAAACTTCCTACTGTGTTCTGATCAGTCAGAGCGCCATCTATTGAGGAACCAAAAAATGCATGAAAGCATGAATGTTACACCAAAACACATTCATTGAGTTATTTGTGAAACTTTTAATACGTAGACGTAGCAAAATAAAAGTAAACATTTTAATACCTTTTCGTTATTTATCGTAACATACGGGCTTCTTAGTTAACGTCTTCTGCTGCCAAATATTTTGTCAGTTTACATGGTTGATAGAGGCGATGCACTGATGACGCGTTTTTCTGAATTGCGGTGTTAAGATTTTCCGCTGGAGAATGACCTCACACGATTTTTAAACACAGCCGTAGTTCGTAGGAATTTCGGTTTGGTCTCTGGAAGGTCTTAAACGAATAGGGGCCAAAATTGCTTAAATCTCTGAGTTGTGCTGGTTTCGTATAAAGTGCTTTTATCGTAGAGTCTTAAACTGACTTAGTTTTGTGAAGTACTGGACGGTTCGACTTGCGGTTCAGGCCTGTAGGGTTCCGTACCAAAGGTGCTGACAGGACCCTACTTCTAAGGCCTCCGCGATTGATTCCGTTTAGAGCGAAGCAACGAACGGTTCGATTTGTGAAACAAGGCTAATAATAAGGTACCGTACCAAAGGTGGTCACGGTGACGGGAGCGATCGATTTTGGTGGGGCTACTCTCTAAGTCCGAAGTCCGTAGTTTCGGGCTTAGTTGCGTACGTAGTAGTTACTTACGATTAATCCTGAACCCGAACTAAGAATGAATGACAACACGATTTCACAGTAACTGTCAAATCGAGTTATCATTAGTTCTCTGTGGTTAGGTGATACGGAGTAGATTTATTTTTTTACTATAGATAGGCATACGTTTGACCACTATCTCACCTGATGGTAAGCGATGATGAGGTTGAAGATGGAGCACGTTTGCCTAGAAGCAACCTATTCACTTTTGTCTTAAAGACTCCCAGGTTGCCCGCAACTAAGTTTTTAATTCGTGCTAAGTATCAGACGGTTCGATTTGCGAGCCAAGGCAAATTACCCTATTATTTAAGCCTTCGCGTACGATCTTGATTCGTGCGAATCAAGTCGATTTTTAGGGTTCCGTACCAAGGTTGCTAACGGAACCCTATTTATTAATAAGCCACCGCTGTCCGTCTTCCTTCAGTTTATTAACCGACTTCAAAAAAAGGAGGAGGTTATCAATTCGACTGTATTTTTTTTTTTATGTTTGTTACCTCATATTAACCGACTGGATGAACCGATTTTCATGATTCTTTTTTTATTTGAAAGCTGGTGTTTCCCGTGTAGTCCCATTGCCACCACGTCAGGATATGATGATGGAAACCCTGAGAAATCGAGGGCAACTCTCGAAAATTGTAGGCACGTATTTGGTAAAAACTTGATATTCGTGTGTATATCGGGTGATACTACAAAAGAATGAAAGTTTGGATCAGACCTGATGATGGAGACGACAGAGAGTCAAGGGAACTCCACATCGGTATGTAGGAACTACCAAGTGTTTGGGCTTATTTCATTCGTATTGACGAGACCTTTACACTGAAAGCACTTAGTAAGTTTTATTTTCATAACATAACATCACGCCGGTACGCTGTGAATGGGTACGCAGGTACCACTAAAAAGTGAAAAATTAAAAACTTTTTTCCAAAGAAGGTAACCGACTTCCAAAACAAAACACTACAAAGTATAAAATAACTTTAATTTCGGAAGTCGGTGTTTTTAGTTTTTTCGCTTTTTGACACCGACTTCCGAAATTAAAGTTATTTTATACTTTGTAGTGTTTTGTTTTGGAAGTCGGTTACATTTTTTGTAAAAAAGTTTTTTTCGTTTTATTTCTGTCTCGCTGATATAAAAATATCTTCTAGAAAAAGGTCGAATCTTTCACAATATAGCAAAATTCTCAAAGTCGGGTTTGTTCGAACACTATTCTAACTAACTCGAGAACGGCTCGACCGATTTTCATAGTTTTTGTGTTTTATTCGGGACGAAGACTAATTCCTTCGTCCGGAATAGCATAATAAGAATTAAAATACAAAAAAAAAATGAGTATGTAGGTAGGGTAGGTAGGCAGGTAGGTAGGGTAGGTAGACAGGTAGGTAGGGTAGGTAGGCAGGTAGGTAGGGTAGGTAGGCAGGTAAGTAGGGTAGGTAGGTGAGGTAGGGTAGCTATGGTAGGTAGGTATGGTATGTAAGTAGGTAGGTAGGTTAGGGTCGGTAGGTAGAGTAGCCAGTTGACGGGAGCGAAGCCGCGCGGGTCAGCTAGTAAAAACTAAAAATAAAGAATACATAAATTAATACAAAAAACTAAAAAATTACTGAGGAAGGTCACCAAATGATGACTCGGAACGCGCACCACATACGACTTGAATATATAGTCCTCCTGACCGATTTCGGCCATAGCCTCCAATCTCAACCGAGACTAACCATCGGTGCGGGACATATTATAGTACACAAGTGTGAGCGTAAACACAGGTGCACTCCTTCTTCCATCATTATCATATTCCAGCAGCAGGGACAGCAACCTGACTCGACCAGAGAGAGAGATCTGGCACAGGACCAACGGCTCGACGTGCGTACCGAGGCAAGGTGTGTCACACCACCAGCCTCCAAACTCCTGGCACAGAGTAATTCCTATTAGGAAACCCAATAACACTTTTTACCCAACCTGGGAATCGAACCCAGGACTCCACGCTCAGCAGTCGCGCTTCCGACCGCGAGATCAACGAAGCAGTGGCATCACAGTTCACAGGCTCTATCATAAAACCAGCGTTGTGTTATTTATTTATTTTTTAAATTTCCCAGCATTTGCTGAGATAGGGACCTTTTTGGCCCGGCACAGACTATTTTAATATTAGTCAAGTAACTACTTTTAGTTTTAATGAATTTTACATGTGTCTGTTTTGTGCGAGTCCCAAATAAACATTTTTCTTTGACACATTGCGACTGAGATGCAAATTCGAACGATGCTCAAAAATAGTAGAATTGGCACCCTGGTCATCATCATCATCATAACAGCCGAAAGACGTCCACTGCTGGACATAGGCCTCCCCCAAAGGGGGGGGGTGCCATAATCGCCACGCTTGGCAGGCGGGTTGGCGATCGCAGTGTATGGTGTTGAGTTTTACAGAGAACGCTGCTGCCCATTCTCTGGCGAGTCCCTTAGTCGCCTCTTACGACACCCACGGGAAGTGATGGGATGGCATTATTCTTTTACGGCACCATACGGCATCGGACGACACACCATACGGCGTCCATACCCTGGTCATGTGCCACTATGACTATGTTTCCACAGCCGCCAGTTTCAACTATAAATCCTATATAACTAAGTTAAAAAACTCTTAGCAGTTTGTTTTCTCTTTAATACTGGAGAAAATGAACTCCCTCGTACACTATTACGGTATACAGCTGCTGGCAATACGAGTAAACTCTGCTGGTCTTATAAGTTCATTTTTGATAGTGTAGCGATATTAGAAGTCTCTGTAATTGAACAAAGCTTTGTTATATTTTAGGGTTTCGCAACGAATGTTACATTAAGTCCGTTAGTTTTAACAAAAGAGGTTTTTAATTGGTTTGTTTAGTTCAAATATTACTTGGACTATTGGTAAAAGAGTAGTTTTTTTTTTTTAATTCTGTTACGTGTTTGAAAGTACACATATGTCGGGCAAAGTGGTATTCTAGAACTTTCTCTGGGTCAGCGATAATTATTTTCACACGAAGAAAAATGCATGGGATTGATTTGCGCTTAACTTATTAAGTTGTCATTTACCCATCAGAGTAATGAATGAACGAACTATGAGCGATGAATGTTAACGGTTACGGTGTTTTAGGATGTTTCTTCGAATTTTAACACCTTTTTTGTAAAAAGTTTATTAATGTTTCATTCACTTTTTAATTACTACTAACGTTGCCTCTGATCTGCCGTTGTCTCTGAAAAGTCGCAGGAAAGCAAAATATGCAATTTGTTTTACTTGGATCACAAACAAAATACGTCATCCAAGTAAACGAATTCAAGCTATTTTGATTTAAAAGCCAAACTAATAAACCGATTTTGATGAAATTTAAATTAGACCAATCGTAAAGTATATCCTTTCACATAAAATCACAAATTTTCAAATCGGTTATGAGGTAACAAACATAAAAAATACAACCGAATTGAGAAACTCCTTTTTTTGAAGTAGGTTAACAGAATTCGGTTAAAAAAATCAACCTAAACTATCCCACTACAGTCAAAAGCCCTCCCTCCAGTCTTACCAGTTCTCATAACAGTTTTCTGTTGTGGCTTATTCTCTAATGAAGCGGTATGATAAATTCGTCTCGATATCTTCGCCTGGGTCTCCAACGGCATCGCACTCTGTTATCAACTATTTACATGTAGTTTTTGCCCTGTAATCATCTGTCATTAGACAATCTTTAACGGCCAATAAATTTCCTATAAAATAATTTGAACAAAATACTCTTCCTCACAACTTTAATAACTTCAACTATGTAACCGTATCCTTACCAAGATCTTAAGACTCTTCATTAGTTAATTTTTGATAGTGCTGCGGTAATAGTAGCTACCAAGCAATGTTAGAGAGGAGCTATATTGCCCGGTAATTGCCTTAACGTTATATTTTCTCACTGTAATTGAACATGCTAGGTGCTATTGTTGTAACAGTTGTAGTAGTTTGAATCGAATTGAGTTTGGGTGGGAGTCTATTTCTCGGCTGTAATAAAAAAAAGGAAAGAAAAGAAAAGAAAAGAAAAGAAAAGAAAAGAAAAGAAAAGAAAAGAAAAGAAAAGAAAAGAAAAGAAAAGAAAAGAAAAGAAAAGAAAAGAAAAGAAAAGAAAACAAAAGAAAAGAAAAGAAGAGAAAAGAAAATAAAAGAAAAGAAAAGAAAAGAAAAGAAAAGAAAAGAAAAGAAAAGAAAAGAAAAGAAAAGAAAAGAAAAGAAAAGAAAAGAAAAGAAAAGAAAAGAAAAGAAAAGAAAAGAAAAGAAAAGAAAAGAAAAGAAAAGAAAAGAAAAGAAAAGAAACGAAAATACGTTTATTCCGCCAGAAATGACGCACAAAATTACCAAATTAAAAATCACTTCCAAACTAAAAACTGAATTAGTAAAATGTGTAATGTAATGTATGTGTATGTAATACGTATGTATTTGTAATATTTCAATTAGTGTTAATCGACATGGTTTTGGTGAAAAGCTTAAATTGCCTGACGACTATTGGAAGCCTAAGCTCGTTTGCTGTGCCTTAAAACATTTTTTGTTGTGTTTTGTGACAGCAGTTATAAGAAAGAAATACGCAATCTATGAACATTTTATACTAATAAGGGTTTTGAGATACAGCACGCAGGCAGACGAACAGTGGAGGCTTTGTAATAGGGTTTAATTGGTGGAAAAGAACCTTGAAAAAAGATAACCCAATTTCGTCAAAGTTTTAGAATATTTTGTATTTTATATGTTACAGCTAATCTCACGTCCAAAATACCCTTCTAACTATAACTCAACTGAGCTCAAATGACCCGCAACTCCCACAGCACAGATCTGCGGCGATATTATGCAAAGATGTATAATACTATTCATTTGTATGTAAATCCGCGCTGCGCCCTGCACGGCTGCACGACAAATTTTAGCTGTAACCGAATTTGACCGAAGCTAACTAAGTATTAGAATATTTATCGTGTTTCGCGGCTCTGCGAAATTTTCAGAGAATTCTGCCTGAAATTCGACAAAAAACTATGAATTTTATTAGTAGGTGCTGTTGAGATCTTTTGTTTGAGCTGCCGGTCGACTGTCGCGTAGCAAGGCAGCGGAGCGGGGAAACGGAGAAATATTAACCAATGGAATTGCATAAAATGTCAGTGACTGACGCGGAGCACAATTCCGTCGGCTAATATTTCTCCATTTCTCCGCTCCGCTGTCAATGGACAGGCAGCCTTGGGTTTGTCTCTGAGTTTATTTCTATGTTTCTTCTCAAAGTATCCAGCTAAGTAACTGAGACTACGTGGTGACTAAATGTTATTGGGTTTTCCTAATAGGAATTTCTCTGTGATAGTCTGCGCTGTTCCTACGCCAGAACCGTTGGTCCTGCGCCAGATCGCTCTCCAGTCAACATGAGAGTGATGGAAGAGAAAGGGCACCTGTGTTTGCGCACACATATTTGCACTGTAATATGTCCCGGGCCGATGGCTAGTGCCCGTTGAGAATGGCCACCATGGCCGAAACTATTTAGTCAGCTAGGAAATATCGGCTTTTTCTCGTTTAACCTCTTATAGGATGGCTTATAAAAAGTGGCCAGTAATTTAGACAGTCACTTCAAGGTCATTATCTCATAGATTTTTATTTGAATATTGAACCATAACCATGAACATTTACGATTCACTTAAGAGGGGAGTCTAATCCTGAGGAATTTGAAAAATAGGTATTTGAAGAAACTATTGCCGATGCCGTCGCCCTGCGCCATCAAGTAAAGTGCGAAAGCGACAACTGCAGCAGAGGCTGATTTTACATATAAAAACCTTGACCAAAAGTCGTTTCGTAATTCGCTATTTTCTTCTTCAAAGCTGGACTGATCTATAAATACAATGTATCAAAATTTAGAAGAAAATTATATGTATGCTTCTATTATTTTCTATTTTGATAAAAACTTATAAAAGTCTGTTTATCGTCTCAACACGGCGGTAAAAGGGGCTGTTTTTTTTCCAGTTTTTGGTTTGTCATAATTCTTTAAGTAATTATGTTTTGGAAAAAGAAAATAATAAAGGCACGTTTTATTTCGATCTAGATTTTTTGACAAAAAAAAAATCATTGCTCTAACAGCATTATCCACGAAGAAAACAGCGGAATGCGTTTGCATGGAACTACGACGACTAGAAAGCATAGACGCACACCGCGTCAAAGGTTTAATCTGGCCAAAAAGATAGAATGTTTAAGGTTTCTTTTTTAAAGTTGAGAATAAACTGATACTGAAAACACGCGTGACGTCACTACGATGGTACAATTTTGGCTAACGACGTGATGTCACGCGTGTTTTCAACGCACTACATCGTTTTAATTTTTTGTTAATGTGAATGAATAAAAAATACGTGGCATTTTTTGGAAATCTATCTAACGGGTCTAATTAGTTTTTTATTTCAGTAAAATACTCTACTAATTCTTTATTAAGTCAGATAATAACTGCATGAATATGAAAGATACAAGTGGATTTTTAGGGCCTTTTAAAAGGCCCGTCGCCTTATCTTCGTTAGAGAGTGCACATTTTATTGTTCATTCAAAAGTTGTTAAATACCGCGTTTAAATCTGGCTTTAAAATAATAATTACGGTAGTTAACTCCACTATCAACTTGAACTGGCTATAATATTTTTTAATTACACACACAGAATGAAATTCTCATAAAACTATTATAATTATCCACTGATTTGTCTTAAAGGATGCTGCAGCTAAAACTATAAAGTTTTATTTCAAACTCGATGAACCAGTGAACTTCGTACCAACTAAAATATAAACCGGCCGGCTGGCCCTATTAGTTTACTTTTGCTTATTTATAGTGTTTTATGAGCCTCAGTTGCTTGAAATAAAGGATAGATAAATAAACAAAATTGATTTGATTTGAACACCTTTTTGTTTCCTAAACCACACCAGTGTTAATGAGGTGAACAAACAAAACAAAATACAATCCGTCTGGCCATTTTTTCTATCTATGCAAAACTACAACTTGTAGTGAAAACAAAAATCTACTGCCATCATGCACTGTGTGCTATACTCGATTCAACAGCTGATTTTTTTCGCGATAACTAATTTTCTCTCATACTAAAACTTGTTCATAATGATGAGTACAATGACCCCTGCCCAGGTTTACAGGGTACACGTTTTCATCATCATCATCATATCAGCCGAAAGACGCCCACTGCTGGACATAGGCCTCCTCGAAGCGTCGCCACAACGACCAGTCCTGCGCGCCTCGCATCCATCGGCTATCCGCGACCTTCTCCAGGTCATCGGTCCACCTTGTGGCAGGCCTTCAAACGTTGCGTCTTCCGGTACGCGGCCGCCACTCCAGAACTTTTTGGCCCCATCGACCATCCTTTCTGCGAGCAATGTGCCCTGCCCACTGCCACTTTAGTTTAGCGATCCTTCGGGCTATGTCGGTAACCTTGGTTCTCTTGCGGATATCACCATTCCTGATTCGATCACGCAAGGAAACTCCAAGCATTGCCCTCTCCATTGCCCTTTGAGTGACTTTGAGCCTTCTGGTGAGGCACGTTGTGAGCGACCACGTTTCAGTTCCATATGTCATCACTGGCAACACACACTGATCATAGACTGTCTTGAGACACTGTGGTATGTGGGACGAGAAGATACTACGCAACTTCCCGAATGCTGCCCAGCCGGGTTGTATTCGATGTGATGGGCAGGTTTACACGTTTTGGTTACACGTTTTACAGACCTAGAACAGAACTTCTTAGTTTTTCTTTTTCAACTTTATACCATTATAAAAATAAACAAACAACATGTTAGCACACTCTATCCCCTGCAGACTTACCAGAATTTCAATCAACATTATCGCCCGCTGAAAGTAATTTCAGTGAAAACATCTTCAGTACAAGTACGGTTATGTAAACATGTACTGTTGACAAAAGAAATGAGTATGCAGGTGGCAAACGAAAACCTTTTTGAAGTGACGTTTTTAATAGAATTTTTGACTTTATCAATATTGTTGTTTGTAATCATTATAAATATTGTTAACGTCAATGTTGCCAATACCTATGCCATTATATGAAACCGATGATTAAAGATAATCGATTGAATCTTTTATTTTATATTTGTATTTTCATTCCCAAATAAATATTATCCAAGTATTTGCCATAAACTTGTTAAAATTCAAAAAAAACATTTCAGTTTTTTTTATAATTTATTTTTCCAAAAAGTATTGCAATATTCACCTTTACAATAAAAAATCTTGAATCTAAGTTCAATTTAGGAAAGAATTAATAATTACCAATTTTTTGTCTTTCCTAAGTTGTAGTTATGAAATCTGGTAAAAATTTAACTCTTAAAATGTTGTACCATTATTTCGACTTCGACATTCCTATTATTTCGACAACTCAATAGACTACTCGATAGTTATCAGTGTGAGTATTTAAACAAAAACTTGCCAAACCCTTTTGTTGACAGTACTTCTCTTGTCTCTAGGGACGTCGGTATTATGTATGGGATGGTTATGGGTGTACGTCATCACGGCTTTCCTATAAAGTTCTGGAGATGCCCCTGTTTATGATTGAATGTTTTGGGGAACGAAAGAGGTTTATTGGAGAATTTTTTGGAATCACGTTTCTCAATCAGTGTAGACGTTATCATAGGAAATGGAGAGTTTGTGGTACTTGCCACTACCCTCTTTTTCCTATGATGACATCTACCACTCATCACTTGATGGGTAATCTTATGATTCCATAAAACAAAAACAAAGTTTTTCCTGATAGTTTCAACTTGGGAGTCTTTGATGCAAGTGTGAAAATTCCTTCTAACATATTGGAATTAAATGAAAGAAATTTTAAAACGTGTGTAAAAAGACACTTTGTGAACAAGCATATTACAAATTAGATGATGATATTTAAGATAAGAATGCTTGGAAACATGCTAGTCCTGCTCCATAGGACAATCTAGGGTGTAGTAGACATAGTGAAACTGGTTGATATGTTTGTGTTTATTATATTAATATTTACTATGTATACTTGTGTGTATTTACTGATTTTTATATTTAATTTAACTCACATTGATCATATAAATCAATAGTTGCAAAATTTCCCCTTACTAGCAAACTTATTAATTTTACCTCTGCTGGCATTTCTCTATTGTACCTAAGTGTTTTTGGGAGCATCGTCCTCACATATAATCAATTGATTAATGTATGCAAATATTGTAAAACTTATTTTTGAAAAGAGTTACTATGGAATTTCTTGTCCGTTCTTCTCCATAAGAATCTACCTTTTGCGAACGGACGACTAGAGTCACTATATTTTATTTTCATTTGACGTTTAAAAGTGCCTTTATTGGTCTATTTGACTTTGACACATTTTTCATTAATACTCCGCTCCTATTGGTCGTAGCGTGATGTTATGTAGCCTTATAGCCTTCCTCGATAAATGGGCTATCCAACACTAAGAGCATTTCAATTCGAACCAGCAGTTCCTGAGATTAGCGCGTTAAACTAAACAAAGAAACTCAAGAGCTTTATAGTATTAGTATAGATGCACCACGGATGCTACACAAACAATCTTTCCTTCTGCTAAGACTTAGGTTTCTTCTTTATGAGAGGGAAGAGGACTAAAGTCACGAAGCGGACTCAGTGCGGATAGATAGATGTCAAATGTGTTCGAATTTTCCTAAGAGAATTATGTATGTAGGTATTTTCAATCCATTTACAGGTGGACCATATTATCCTTAATAACATTATAAATGTAAAAATAACTCTGTCTGTCTGTCCGTCGCGCTTTCACGCCAAAACTACTGAACCGATTTAAATGAAGTTTAGTACACAGATAGTCTAGAGCCTGAGAAAGGACATAGACTACTTTTTATCCTGGAAGTATGCTCCCTAGAAATCACGCGGGCGAAGCCGCTGGCAGAAGCTAGTCTTCTAATACATATAAAAATCTAATGTCACGTCATGTGTTTGCTATCGAATTTCTCCGAAACGGCTTGACCGATTTTAATGAATTTTTGGGCATATTTGTTAAGTCTGAGAATAAGTAGTAGGCCATTTTTAATTTATACCTATGGCAAAACAACGTTTGCCGGGTCAGCTCGTGCAATATATTTTTCACGATCAGTTTTCTCATCAATGTTTATAAATATTTACTTAAATGTTCCAACTCAATTAATCTGCCTTGCCTTTTCCCAACTATACACGGTTCCATTTTAGTCGTCTTACAAAGGCGGCGCACTTAATGTACCCGACATAGACTACTTCTAGGCGCGATTATTTTTTAAAAATAATTCATTAAGGTAATAGGTACAATAAAAATAAATAATGCATAAGAATGATGAAACACCCTGTTAACAATGTTAACGTATCAAAACAATGTCACCGTTCCATTCCGTCCTTAAAACACAAGGCTCGGATTGCGCTCACTCCTGGATGTTCCAAACTCAATCAATCAATATCTTTATTCTGGATCATAGGTACATAATACAGGTCTTAGACAATTTAATTGCGATCAGCTATGTCCCGCCCTTAGGGCATACAATAGTCACACATCGGAAATTAAATTCACATTATTGTTACACACTGTTAATATTCCATATATAATACAAAAAAGATAAAAATAGACGGAAAGAATTAGGTAGGTACACATCAGTGGGCCATTGAACGCATCATGACTGAGGGGAACTATATTGGAGCAGTGATTTATCTGATAGGAAGTCTTTTACAGAGTAGTAGCACTTGTTTACTAACAGATCTTGGAGATTCTTTTTAATTTTTTTCATATCCGTTATTCTTATAGGCCCCGGAATATCTATACTAATATATAAAGCTGAAGAGTTTGTTTGTTTGTTTGCTTGAACGCGCTAATCTCAGGAACTGCTGCTCCGATTTGAAAAATTCTTTCAGTTTTAGATAGCCCATTTGTCGAGGAAGGCTATAGGCTATACGGGAATGGGAAATTCCTACGGGAACGGGAAAAAACGGGACATGCGCGTACGAAGTCGCGGGCAAAAGCTAGTTATTAAATATTCGAGAAGCTGTACAAAAGATACTTTCATGCATTAGATGAGTACTTGCTAGCTACTGTGCGCAATTTGTCCTTACGCCTTATACGCGTGTAGTTATTTTTTTTCATATCCGTAATTGAATAGGCCTTATCATATCCGTAATTGACTTGTTTTTCTTATCCGTATTGACGTAATTGAATAGGCCCCGGAATATTATTAAAAATTCGTGAAGCTGTACAAAAGATACTTTCATGCATTAGATGAGTCTTGCTAGCTACTGTGCGCAATTTATCCTTACGCCGTATACGCGTGTAGTAATTATACATGTCAATATTATTTTTAACAAATACTACGGCCTAAAATATACAGACACATGGCAGTGTTAATACGTTCATTTTTTTTAAAACTACGTCATGCATCATGATAATGAATAATATTTTATTTTTTTAAATAATTAAAATGTGTGTGTGTGAGTGTGTAGTAGTCATCAGATAGATGAAGTGGGCTGCTGTTGTAAGACGACTAAATTGACACCGTGTATTTGGGACAGCTTCCGGTCCAACTGGATACAGATGAGTACCACTATTTTATTTGGAGCGACTGCCTTATCGACTTTTATATTATAACTATTTGACCCGCGCAACTTCGTCTGCGTCACATTTTTCATTACTGCTCCGCTCCTATTGGTCTTAGCGTGATGATATATGGCCAATAACCTTCCTCGATAAATGGGCTATCTAACAAATATTTTTTCAAATCGGACCATTAGTTCCTGAGATTAGCGCGTTCACGCAAACAAACTCTTTAGCTTTATATATTAGTAGTATAGATAATTGCGTAACACCATACCCCTTGGCAAGAATAGAGTCAGATTTTCTGACTTCTGATGACGCGTTACTGCTGTCAAATATCAAACTGCTTTCAAATGACGGTCGTGCTTTTTAGAGTATGGAGGAGTCTCGGTATGTAATGGGTGGTCACTCATCCACAGCCCAACCTCGGCAAGCGTCGCTTAACCTCAACGCTCGACCCGCGCAGCAGTTATTATTTAGCCACGAGCTCTCTAACTATAGTTCCAACATAAGGAAGGAAAACACTACCAAAAATTAAACTCAGTTTGCTCTAAATAAGTACCCAATTATTTGCCGACACAATAATATCGAAAATGTACTCAAAAACTTCTAAGAAATGTTCCCCTCTTATTATCGTTACATTTACTTTTGAGCACAAGGTTGCTTGGAAACAAAAAGCTCTCTGTAATAAATACTTCCTGAACATGTAATCATTTTTAGGGTTCCGAACATCCATAAAAAACGGAACCCTTACAGGATCACTCGGGTGTCTGTCTGTCCGTCTGTTACAGCCAGTTCTCCGAATCTTTTAGACCGATTCTGTTAAATTTTGGTATATATATGGATTTCTGTGATCCAAATACGGCCGCTTTACGTAAATAATTATTTTTAATATGGGGGTCACTTTTGGGAGTCAAACTAGAATTAAAAAAAAAACAAACTGTATTATGTAACATATCATCAAATGCAAGGGCTTACTGTGAGGGTATTAATATATTTTTTTCATCATTTTAATATAAATAGTTTTGAAGTTATTCAAGAAATTTGACCAAAAATGACCATTTCACCCCCTATCTCCAAAACTACAGAGCATAAAATTTTAAAAACATTGCAGATAATAATTATATACCTAAAGATTACAGGAAACCCTACAAGAAGACTGTTATGTTAAAATAACATGTTAAAAAAAAAAAAATCCGTTCGGAATCCTTTGCACGCGAGTCCGACTCGCACTTAGCCAGTTTTTTCCTATTGGTGACAAGGAAGAAATCAATAGTTTCTGTAGACAGTATCCAATTATTCGACAGTACAATGTTTCTTTTTCAGAAAAAGTGGAGTGTATTAGAGATTTTTTCTTGGTATTAAAGAATTATGAAAATGGACAGTTTAATCATCTGCCTAGATTTTTCTCAACTATATTGGGGTCGGCTTCCAGTCGGACCGGATTCAGCTAAATACCTGCATTTTATGTGGAGCAACTGCCAACCATACCTCCACAACCCATAAACTAGGTAACAATTTGATGGTAAATATTTTTAGGTCCTAAATGTGACCATCAAGGGTCTTTAAACATCAAGGTTCTTTAATCAAGTGAGTAAAAACTGGTTGTGGTGGCAAATGCCATTGCAAACTGCAATATTTATTACTAAATTGCCCCCTCATCAAAAATACTTTCAGTTAGCAAAAACCGATATAAATCACTTACAAAGGACAGAATACATGGAAATAACCGAGTCAGGCGACATTGAGTGTTGACTTGATTCGTCAGATTTTCTCTGATCTCAGTTTCATAGACGCTCAATCTAATTAGGCTTTTGCTACGCTCGGATTTGTAGCGGCTACGACTATCGTGTAGACAGAGAGCTGGGCAAATTTAGTATAACTGAGAATGTTACATTTTTGTTTTAAAATTTGTTGATGTTAGATCTACCAACATTGCCCACATAATAATTTTTACTGTCTAAAAATTTAGATTTTTTTAAATATGGCAAACCTAGACACGTCGCGAATATTCCTAAAATATTTTTCCTTGGCTTTGAAAAATCGAATCTTATTATAAGATTTACTTACTCTTTTACCAATCTATTTGAAGTCAGTTAAAATGTCGCCTACTTCCATAATTCTTTTGGTCGCCGACTCAGTACTTTTCTTCGATACCTGTAACATCTTTCACTGTAACGTGTCTGTGTTTCTTACCCCACTGTTGAAATCTTCTTTTATTTATAGAGAATATTCAAGATTTGGTCCGTATTGCTACGATGCAAAAATTTTATCCATTAGCTCTTCTACTAGCCGAGCGCTCGAAGCAGCGAGCTGCGAGGCTACGCGGCTACGAGCTACGACTTTCGTAGCGGCTACGAAATCTAATTTTAGTTACACGAGGCCTTGTTTCGGTTGTTTGTTGGTTCCTATAAAAGTTTCTTGGTGAATATTTAATTAAGTTTACTGAGGGGAGTATTGAATTAATTTCTGTTTTGTTTTGAAGTAAAATAATAACGGATAGTATTGTTTAAGGACTTATGCAATTGTTTGAGAGTGATTCCGTTTTTAATTATCCACTAGGCTGAAAAAAAAAGATAAAAACACTCAAATGGTTATTTATTACAGATAGTGTTTTATTAAAAAGATCCTCAATGTAATCCTATAATAACAACTTCTCTTAAAAAGGGTTTTATTTTTCTTGACTTTTCTAGGAAAGTCAAGAAAAATAAAACCCTTTTCTAGGCACATGCCTAGAAAAGTCAAGAAAAATAAAACCCCATATTCCTTTTGCTATTACAATAAGAAAACAAGCTTTTTCATGGCGCACAGCATCGATTGTTCAATCAAAGGAACGATCTCAATCGATTCACCGAGCTTGGCTACGAGCGACGCTGCTACGGTGCTACGCCGTAACACTCGTGGCTACGCCGTAGGCGGTGATATTATTTCATATCAAAGAGTACTGTGTTTAGTTGCATTTGCTTTCTGGTTTTTAAATAATGTAGGGTTAAATTGTGTTTTTTTTTAAGTAAAGTGGTTAGTGGAGAAAAAGTGTCGAATAAAATAAGTATGGGAAATAATTTATTCGTCATTGATTTTTGATTTTGAGTAGTATTAGCATCTATTTAAAAGTAACTCTATTTTTTAATTTCACTGGAATTCGAACATATTTTTGAACACTCTTACACAATCAAATTATTTTAAATGTAATATATTTCAATAAATTGATTACATTACTCGTAACATTTTGAAAAAAAAAAATCTAAACTTTTTGAAGTCGGTTCGGGTTACTTTGAAAAAAAAAAATGTGCCCCTTTAAAGCATATAAGCGTGATTTTATGCTATATGCCATAGCATAACATCACGCCTGTACGGTGACAACAAAACATAGACATACAATCGCAGCAAACGTGGGTCATTTGCTGTTAGTTATTAAAGAGTTTCAGTGTCTTCTCCGAAGTTCTTCTTCAGATCCTCATTATTATATTTATATGTATACATATATATATTATTATATTATACATACATATTACTAATATAAAATTATATAATGTTATTTTTTTATTTTTTTTTTAGGATGGGAAGGCATCAAATGACTCCTCCCACTCTGGGTGAAACAGAACATAGTGTCAGATTGTTACTGACTAAACCTATCCGAGTTTCTCTTAATGCTCTTTGCGTTCTAGGGCCACGGTGACTCTTTCGAACAAAGTCCTTAACCCCGGTAGGATGCTATGCTCTGCTATTAGCTGTGCGTTATTTATTTTACTAATAAATAACGCACAGCAGAAACTACTGGTCGTACAGAGCTGAAATTTGGCATAGGTTCCTTAGGGAGTGTAGAGGAGCATTAAGGAAGAACTTCCCGAAATTCCCATGGAAACGGGAAAAAACGAGATATGCGCGGGAAAAAGCTAGTTATATACTAAAAACTTACTTCAAAAATATGCAATTTATGTTACGAAAACTTTATTTAAAGCGGATTAGCAGTTTTTGAGAAAATCGGGGGCATACAAATATATGCTCACACAAACATACATTCGGGTCAAATACAGAACCTCCATTTATGAAGTCAGTTAAAAATAGGTTTTTTTTTTAAGAAAACAAAACGGAAATAAATAAAAACACCATTCAAGCTAGATGAAAACAATAAAAAATTAAGTACTTCCCATGAAACGATTATTACCTTTTCCTCCATTAAAAACTTCACTTACTGATAAATGGCTTTTGATTTAGCAAACGATTTCCTGATACACCCTTTTGTTCAAGAGATAATAAATCCAAAGGGTTCCGTAAGCGGTTTACTGAACGAACTCCCATTTAAGAAGTTGACCTACTGGTGAGATAAGAATGTTATTTTGGGTCGCCTCTAAATTAGGTTAAGGAAAAAGAAATCCTTCGAAAAAATCATAAAAATGAAAAAAAAATATAATGAAAACTTATCTTGTAAAATATAATTTTCGAAACCTCAGTAATCCACTGCAAAAAGGGACATCTAATTTACCAAAGTTAATTACTACCGTATCACATAATGCATTTAATACGCATCATACTAATTTTTTCTTGGTAATACTTTCTCGATCGCCCGAATACACTCCAAGACAGGCATCGCCGATGCTGTAAAGAAATCTGCGAGATTGGATTGGGATTGAGCGGGTTACACTTACGGGATGCGTGCTAACAACCAGAGGCCCTAGCACGAATATTTTTGACGTATAGTAACGTAACGTAAAATTTTACCATACCTACAATACTCCCTTCACACTTAATATTTATTTAAATTGGATACTATATTCATATTTTTGTATGATATAAATTGTGTTTATCGCATAAACTCAAAAATACTATGGGGTTGTAGTTATTTATATTCAAAATTCACTTACGTTAACGTTACTATCATCATCATGATATCAGCCGAAAGACGTCCACTGCTGGACATAGCCCCCCCCCCCCAAGCGTCGCCACAATGACCGGTCCTGCGCGTCCCGCATCCATCGGCTACCCGCGACCTTCACCAGGTCATCAGTTCACCTTGTGGGAGGCCTTCCAACGTTGCGTCTTCCGGTACGCGGTCGCCACTCCAGAACTTTTTGGCCCCATCGACCATCTGTTTTGCGAGCAATGTGCCCTGCCCACTGCATCTTTAGTTTGGCTATCCTTCGGGCTATGTCGGTAACCTTGGTTCTCTTGCGTTAACATTACCATACGTCAAAATATTCGTGCCTCTGGTCAAAATCGTCACACAGTGGATCCCTGAAGATGGATGTAGTCACTGAAGCAGGCCTCAAAAATACTTATTTTAAGGATGATAAATCATCACATAACTCCTCCCGCTCTGAGCGAAACAGAAGGGAGTATCTGACTCTTGCTGACTAAAACCCATCCGTGTTCCTCCAAATGCTCTTTGCGTTCCAGAGCCGCGGTGATTTTTTGTAGTAAAAGCTGGCGTGACGATCTGGACGTTTCTAAATTTTGGATAACGGATCGATCTATACTTATTGGCAGTGAAAGTCAACATAATAAGCTGGAAATATATATAGGAGATACCTTTGCGCTGCTGTTGGTAAGCGTAGGCTTAGTAAAAATACCTTTTCGTTTGTCTTACTATCACAAAGTTCCGTCTCCTCCAATTAAGCCTCAATCAAATAATTCGATTTCATGACCCTCGGCTGCAGAACCCACAAGGAATTCATTCAAGTCTAGCTGTTTTCTTTCATTTAACAAAGCAAAAGTGCCGGAAATTAAACCTCATTGGTTATTCGCAACAATTTCTTTTTGTTTTGTCTCAATTAGTTTGTAAAAAGCGCTGATGCTTTTTACGCCAGAGCCAGATTCCTTTTGATAAATTCAAATCAAGTATTTCTGGTTCATAAAGGGATCCACGGTTTAATTCTGTCCATTGTTTTGGCGTTATTGTCGTAAGAGCCTTTTCTGTAGATTCTTTTTAGTTGCAAATGTATGTGTATTGCTAAATTATTTGACGTTATTTTATATGATTTAAATTTTTAATATGAAACCTCAAGGATAAATTGGATAATCAGGAAAAAAGATTATACTTCCTCGAAAAACAGGCTAGACAAAGAAATATAGTTCTATTCGGTCTAAAGGAAACTGAATCATCTTACTCCAACTTAGAAAAGTATATCATAAATTTCATAAATGAATACTTCACCATAAATATAGACCACAGAGACATAAAGGAGGCTAAACGAATTGGAAAAAAGGGGAAAGGCCAAGACCATTAATTATTACTGTTTCAACACTTGCTACAAAAATAGCCATATTTAAACAGAAGAAAGTACTTGAAGATACCCCATATTACATAAAAGAAGACTATCCGGACTATGTTTTAAATAAAAGGAAGGAGCTACAAGAACAAGTGCGAATAGAAAAAGAGAAAGGAAACTCAGTTAGAATAAATTATGACAAAATAGTAATAATGGATAAAAAATCAGATACATCACGTCATACGAAAAGAATGCTTTCAAACTCTCCTGAAAATAATACCACAAGCAAAAACCCTAGCGACGAACACAAAACGCAGACCAATAAGAAAAATAAAACAGAGAAGTCCATACGAAGATCATCCAGTCTATCAGAGGGGCCAACAAAACCTGGCATATTAAACTTCTTCCATACAAATACAAAACACCCAACTAACTTAGCGAGAAATCAAGAAAACAAAAATAATAACGCAGACCAATAACAATTGAAGACCCCCTCTCACACGCAAAACTACACTGAAAATACGCAAAAAAAGGAACATCTTCCAAGCCGGCTGGTCACCGTGGAAGAATACGACCACAACCCTCCAAAGATATCGCCAAAAGATCGAAAAAATATCAAAAGGAAAGAATAACGAACTTTATATATTAACCTACAATGTTAGAACTCTTCTATCATACGAACGAATAATAGAACTGGAAAAAGCATTAACACATATAAAATACGACGTAATAGGCATATCAGAAGTTCGGCGCCTCGGAAATAATATAGAAGAATACAAAGACTTTATTCTCTGCTGTACAGGACAAACACAGGGCAAACATGGAGTCGGTTTCATCATAAAAAAATATCTGAAATAATATATAGAAAGCTATTTTGGTATCTCTGAACGCGTCGCTTTGCTTAATCTGAAAATACCAGGAAAGACATTTACCATTATACAAGTATACGCCCCAACAGAAGCAGCAGACTAAGAAGAAGTAAATATATTCTATGATACCGTCTATGAGGCTATAGATAAAGCAAACGAAGATTTAATTCTGATGGGCGAATTCAATGCAAAAGTTGGTAAGCCTAAAAAAGATGAGTACTTAGTAATGAAACAGTATGGATATGGAACAAGAAACGCACGAGGCCAAAGACTTATTGACTTTGCCATGGAAAACAAGCTAGCTATCATCAACACCTATTATAAGAAAAAAGAGAGAAGAAAATGGACATGGCAGTCTCCGAATGGTCAACATAAAAATGAAATAGATTTCATACTATCTAATCATCCTCAATCATTTCAAGACATAAAAACACTAAGTATAAACTTTAGATCAGATCACAGACCACTTAGAGCAAAAATATCACTCACTAAACCAATTAAAACACGAACCATGTTTGTAAATAAGCAAAATAGTACACTAAAAAGTGAAGAAGAAATACAAATATATATGGATAACTTAAAAACTCAAATATCTCTATTTCAAACCGAGCCAATTGGAACAGTACAAGACTATTACGACAAAATAATAACTTTAATCACAGACAGCTTACAAGTCGCACGAACTTCACATTCAACAAAAGCGCGCAGTGTACTTACAGAAAATACAGAAATACTTTTAAAACGAAGACAACAGCTACAAAGGACCAAAAATAAAACACGAACAACGAAAAACGAACTCAAAGCACTATACAAACTGACAAGCAAATATATAAAAAAAGATTATAAAATCCATAGAAAAAATATCCTTCAAAAACATATAGAACAAAGTGGAAGTTTGAAAAAGGGATACAAAGAATTACAGACAAATAAAACATGGATCGAAAGTTTGAAAGAGTCAAGAGATAGGGATACTACTTACAACCGAAAAGACATACTTAACATCGCTACACTTTTTTATAAAAAAATATATAGTACGCCAGATTTAGCCAGAGATACAAACAATGTCAAAAATGCTTACACCGACGCAGAAACGTCACAATCCCACATAAAACCAATAGATTATATGGAAGTTATTGAAATAATAAAAAGACTAAAATCAGATAAAAGCCCAGGATCAGATAGCATCACTAACGACGCCTTAAAACCGCCAATTTTATACTAGCTGCCCCACTACACACTTTTTTTTTTTTTGTTTTTGATGGGTTTGCTCTTGACTCTAGTCTAGGTCAGAGATGACAGAGACAAAGTCTACGATGGAGCGAGCTTACCCAGAAGGAGCCTGTTCACTCTAACTTTGAAGAGATTAGGGTTGTAAGCGTTTGAAAACACAGACGCAGGCAGAGAGTTCCACTCCTTTGCTGTGCGCATTATAAAAGACGTTTGGAAACGCTTAGTGCGAATTGGTGGAAAAGTAACAAGGTAGGGATGGTAAGATGCAGTGCGTCTGGATGTCCGATGGTAGATGGGGGCCGGTGGAATGAGGTCGTGGAGTTCTTGGGCACACTCACCGAAGTACAATCTGTAGAAGACCGACAAGCAGGCAACCTTACGGCGATGAGCCAAGCTATGTAGCTTGGTATCCACCAGTTTTACGTCACCGATGAGCCTCTTAGCTCTGCGTTCTACAGAGTCAAGCGCGGCAAGCTGATACTTAGCTGAGCCATCCCAAAGGTGGCTACAATACTCCATGCAGGATCGGACTTGCGCTTTATATAGAGTTAAAAGCTGTCCAGGCTTGAAGTATCGCTTCACCCTGTTTAGGATGCCCAGCTTTCTGGTAGCGGTTTGGGCTTTGTACTCGATGGTGGCGCCGAAGTTGAGACTGGATGTCAACTCCATGCCTAGGAGCTCGAGCCGATCAGCCACAGGAACAGATGCACCCCGAAAAGTAGGAGTTTGGTCAAAACGACTCCTTTTTGCGGTAAAAAGACACGCCTGTGTTTTGGTGGCGTTAAAAGTGACCACATTGTCATCACCCCACTGGGAGACAAGGCTTAAGGTCGAATTTGTCCGCTCTACAATGGCCTCTCTCAAGGAACGAACTTCATCCCCGCTGGTTGTTGCGCTGGACAAGTATCTCTCTGAAACCGTACTGTCATCTGCGTACCCAACAAGACCAAGCTGAAGTAGGTCATTGATGTGCAGCAGGAAAAGAGTTGCAGAGAGAACGGACCCCTGAGGAACTCCGGCATCAATAGCCATGAGGTCAGAGGAGCAGCCGTCAACGACTACTCGGATCGACCGTTCACTCAGGAAGTCTGATATCCAGCTACAAAAACCAACTGGGATACCATAAGCAGGAAGCTTGCTGAGCAGACCTGCGTGCCAAACCCTGTCAAAGGCCTTCGAGATATCGAGCGACACGGCAAGTGCTTCGCCGTGTCTCTCGATGGCCTCGCCCCAGCAGTGCGTGACATATACAAGAAGATCGCCAGTTGACCGTCCCCGGCGAAAGCCATATTGACGTTCACTGAGGAGATCATTGTCTTCAAGGTAGGTCAGCAGCTTACTGTTAAGAATCCTTTCCATAACCTTGCATAGGATGGAGGTAATGGCGATCGGACGGTAATGTGCAGGGTCAGCACGGTCTCCCTTTTTGGGCACCGGTTGCACATTCGCAAGCTTCCATGATTTCGGCACCGTTCTTTTCTCAAGAGAGAGGCGGTACAGGCGTGCTAACACAGGAGACAGTTCAGGTGCACATTGCGTCAACACTCTCGCTGGAATGCCGTCAGGCCCGCCGGCCTTATTCACGTCTAGACTGCACAATACTCTTCGGACCTCTTTAATGTGAACTGTGATCTTCGGCATCGAAGAGTCACAACGAGGTAAAGTTGGTGGTTGCTTGGAGCCAGCGTCCAGACGCGAATTGCTTGTGTGACTGTTCCTAAGTTACCCTAGGCCGATAAAATTTTCGTTTTTCCTAGAATTAACGTAATTGCTAAGGTCGGTCCCGCCCATAGGCGGGAGGGCCAGGCCCCAAGGCCTTCCGCCTGGCCCTGTAGAGCTCGCCTCCAGACTGGACACTCTTCCACCGATAGTACGAAATGAATTCCCAAAACTACTGCCTTGTCCGACCTTTGAGGCTAGGGACAAGGAGGGGATGCAAGGTGAAGTTAATATTGGGAATGCACGGTTAGTATACATACGTAAAACAATAAATGATTATGGAACAATAACGAGATTACAATGTATGAAGCTAAGAAGACAAGAGGACTGCAATAGGGAAAATGACACGTAACGCTTGTGTGGAAATAGTTAATTTCAAAACGCGATAGTGAATTTATTTACAATAATCTAGAGACCCACCCCAGTGATGTACGGCCGTCTTACAACTGCCTGTACATCGTACGTGTGCCGTCGAGAGTCCTAGGTGCATAGGCCTAGAGAGAACCTGCTGCGGTCACAACAGTACACGTTCCCTACACTGAAGCATGTCTTACACAATCCTAAGGCAGAGAGACTGCGAAGTGCCTCTGTCATTGAGCGAGACATGTTCCCAGAAATTCTGGACGCGCGCTATATAAATTAGCCCCTTACATCGGCCTATCAACCCATTACTAACACATTATATAACTTAGCTCAAGCGTACCGCGTTGTCAGTCGGTAGCAGAATTCTCTACAAAAGTCTTGCTGCGCGCCGAAGTGGGTTTTCGAACTCGACACCTCGCATTTCCTTAATCTAACCCCATTTAGAGGAAGCTTGCAGTGTAATCGGCAGCCGTGCGGACATTCTTGTCAGGCATCGGGGCGTTTCGACTGGGCATCCAAATTACGTGTTTCGCCAAATATTATTTTTTTGTATCAGTGAGAGGCCCGAAAACCAAGTTTGATTTGACGAGACACATTTACTAACGTTCCTCAGAACAGCTATCAATCCAGTTTAGGGTACTTGGTGAAGCCTACCCCCGCTCCCGGGAAATGCGCGTACATCAAAACAATGTAAAGTATTCTGCGGTCAGTCGGTCCATTGGGAGAGGTAACCTCTACTAATGTTTGGTTGATACGATATAACCTTCGACATTGCAAGGAACCATTATAGTTCAAACAGGCCCTAACTTGTAGCGAGTATTATTCGGTTCAGCCTCCCATAAGCAGTGTCTTAGTGCAGCGTCTTGGTAAGGTTTGTCTAGAGTCAGATTAGAGTCATTGTTGTATTCAGTCTGTTGCTTTGCCTAAAGCACACTCTATAAGAAGGCTTTCTCCGAATCCCTAGAACCTTAACACAGGTGTCGGTTACCTCGTTTAAGTCAGAGAGGGTAATAAGGTAGGATAATACACACAACACTCACCCATTAGTTCACCAACACACACACACATATTAACACTAAATTAATCTAACTTATATTTAACTTAATAAGTAATAACGGCTATCCTAAGGGTTATAACGGACCACACGTCTGCTAGTTTATCTAACACCAGCCTATAGCTTATGGCATATAGCCATATCCGAGACATAGCCTCCGGCCTAATTCAAACCTAACTCGGTTAACTAGTTCCGTACACTATGAAGCCCTAACACCGAGTGACGCCAACGCCTTCAGCGTCGAGCCTTGCGATTTCCAACAGATGTGGCTACCTGGTAAGACCTCAACCGAGCGCGAGTCGGTCCCGCACACGAAGGGTTCCGCACCATAAACTTTAATTTGTATTATTTGCTACTTTACCAGCAAAGTAGATATATAATCCGTGAAAACTTCAACTGTCCAGCATTGTGGCCCTTGAGACAGCGTCCACCGACCGACAGACGGACGGACGGACGGCCGAGGTCTAGTGACAGGCTATGCGCTTCACTCGCCGAGCATGGAACCCCAATATGTTTGGCGACTCACTGTCGGACCCTTTTTTGTGTAATTTCTTAATTGTTTTAAGAATTCGGTTGGGTTTTTTCTAAGGTGATTTATCGCAAACAGATGAGTGAGAGTGTTTTTAGAAATCAGATATTTACTCTCTTATTTGGTCCTGGCTATTCAAGTATAATTTATGACTCTTCTAAGTGTCTCACAACATGTGAACCGTTTCGAAATAAAATAAATATTTTGTATTATTAGGAGTGTCATACTGTCACATTCCCCCCTCTGAAAATCAGACGCGTGACGCAGTATAGCGGATGAGCTTTCAAAATAGGATTAACTTCGGCTCCTCATAAAACTAATAAAGACCCATACTCATGTAATATGTCAAATGAGTAATATAATAACTTTCTAGTTGGTACTCGTTTCCAATTAGCTGCAATGTCTGCTATAATTTCTTAATGTTTCATGAACATATCATCAATTGATACTTAATAAACTCAACCTATATCAACTTTTACCTCCCTAAACTCTCTCGGCGCATTTTAATAATTTAAAATTCAGAAGACCTGGTTGGTCAGGACAGGTATACATATTTAGATATGGTTTAGGTATTCACCAGAATCTTATCTTGAATCGACACATTACTTTTGCATTTCAACTTATTTTCTTTCGTAATACCTACTCTTTTCATATTGAAATAATAAATATCCAAGACCTGTGTGTGATTTAGTTTTATATTACACAGTGGAGTCTTATTTAACCTATATTCAATGCATAAAATGCTACGATTAAACTTATATTCTTGAATAATAACTATTCATGTTACTTTGATATAAAACCTCAGAAGACTTCTGTGTATATAGTTTATTTAGATACAGCAAAGTCTTATCTAATCTGCTGTCGATATCGAACTATTCTGTTTGAACTTATTCCATTGTATAATGCCTACTCCTGATAACATTTTTATAACAAGTTTCAGGAAATTTGTGTGTTTATAGTTTAGTTTTACACATCAATTCTATGTAATTTCCAATCCAATAGGTACACAATTGCTACAAACGAACTTATTTATTTTGAAATACTCTTCATATTCCAATAGAAGACTGTGCATGCTTATAGTTTAATTTTACATACCAGAGTCTCATTTAAGTGTATTTGTGTTATCGTTCACACTATCTATAGTGCTAGCAAACTCAGCCTATCGCAGTGTCACTGGACAGAGGCCCTTCCTGAAGCGCCCCGGTGCTGAGTCAGCATCGACAGCTGCTCGTACTCGTATCCAGGTACAGCTGAAATAGTTCGCACATAAACATATTAGAATTTGTTCCAATAAGATGAAATAGCCTTGAGAGGTTCTGAAATCGAATAGGTTTTACAGAGTTATATTAAATCAATACCATGAGAATATCCAAAAGACCAATCCATTAAGACTTGCAATATTATGTTAGAATCTATAGATACTCTAGATTTTCTAAAGTAAATGTTAGCTTTCTCAACAAGGGCTAAGGCAATTAGAACAATGCCCCCCTCAGACTGTATCACTAGTGACAAGATAGCTCATTGGTATATTAATTTGAAGTCATAGCTTGTCATATGTCTAGACATTGATTTTATTGACATGAAAAAGGTCATGAGTAACATTACTGTTATAATAACTGAAATACTTAGCTTCGCAAAAGGAGCCAACACGCTACAGCTACTGAAGTCGTTGTCAGCCAATAACATGAAGCTATGGGTCAGGCGCAACTCACGAACCGTAGGTTTAGGTATCCCGTTGTCGCAGCCTAATGATGAATTACATATCCTGGAATTTGAAATAAGACCACACAAGTATCTATTCAAATATCATTATTATCTGCCTGGTCTTTTCCCCTCCGTAATGGGGTCAGCCTCCAGCCAAACCGGATCCAGCTGAATACCAGTATTTATCTATCCAAATATGTACATCATAATAATGAAACGCTGCCATGTTTTCGAGATTAAGACTATCCTACTACGACAATAGCTAATGTACCTATAAGTACCGTACCGAGTTTCTGTTCTTGGTGATTTAACTGCTATTATGAAAGTACTCATTATGGTCACCTTTTTTGACCTTAGGTATTGAATATATAACACTCATCTATAAGTAAGGATACGTCTTATGCTCAGTTCCCTTATCACACAATCATGCATAACTTAACCACTCCATCACACTTCATTTTCACAAACTCGCTGACTTACTCGTGTAACTCGGATGTGTACTTAGCTCACTTTATACCGCTATACAAATCTCAATCCAGTGTCTTAAACTATTGAACACACCAATCACTGTTGGGAGTCGAACCCATCATCATATTAGCTCTAGACCCTATCAATGAAACCATTCACAAATTGCATCTATTCAGGTAGATCACTTATTTAGCAATGCAGTAACTAAAGCACAAAATCAGTTGTACTATTATTACGTAAACACCAAAAATTACTACGCGGCCTCTTCGGGGGTATCAGTTATTTTGCCGCTATTGTCTAGTTGTTTCATTGTTCTAAGGGTTTGGTCTTTTTTGTGGCCAAGCCCTTTTAGTTTATTCTTCGAGTTTGTGCAATATTATTTTCAGCAAACACGTGTTCCATTGTTCCCAGAATTACGCCAGGGATGGCTTTTTTTTTTTAAAAAAAAAAGTTCAAAGTTATTTTTCTATTTTAAAATGAATGGAATGTTTAGTTGTTAATTACGGTAACGTGTCCGACTGTCAAGCCATAAACTTCAGACTTAATGTGTTCTTAAGTAACCCGATGCTATGCGCAAGATTGGACATAAATATGATATTTTGTTATTAAAATATAATTGTGTAGCTGATACATCGGGAATCGAACCCACCATTATCAATACAGTAATTCAAACAGACAGACATACAAGCCATAAACTACTTATAAATACCTCCGTACTTATGGACGTCAAACAAAGATTAGCAAAGAACACAAAACCTTATTATAAGTGCGGGAATTTAACTCACAAGCCGTGACACAGGAATCCTAACACTCCTCAGCCATCAAAACCAGCTAAAATTGCCTAGCACATACTTAGACAGATAAATCATACGAGATTTGAACTCGCTCGATAATAGTTGACGTATTAATTTTCAACTTAATAAACCTAACACATACTTAAACAGATAAATAATACGAGATTTGAACTCGCTAGATAATAGTTGACGTGTTAATTTTCAAGCTTGATAAATAATCCTAGCACATATTTAAACAAATAAATCAATATATAAATCATTCGGGAATCGAACCCGCTAAATGTAGTCGACTTAACATAATCAACCGTTAACACTAGTTGATATAGCCCCGTTGTAACCCGTGTTGTTTTTGAGAGCTAATAAAGCCATAAATTAATACGTTGCGTAAATGTAGTAAGTAGCCGCTCCTTTTATCCCTAACCAATTATTATGGATCTTAGAATTACGCCGTGTTAATTTTGCTGCAAACTAATATTATAGCTGTTGCAACTTAGTTCGTCTGTATCGATTTACAAATCAAACAATAAATGAATACGTTATGTTAAATTTAATGTCTCAGCCGTTATAACCATTGTTGTCCCTAACATAAAATTACGTTGTGTTGTTTTTGTAGTAACCCATAAACGTTCTTTCTCGTTGCACTGACGTGAATCAGTACATTTAATGACAAGAATCCTGGTCACGGCACCAAATGTGACTGTTCCTAAGTTACCCTAGGCCGATAAAATTTTCGTTTTTCCTAGAATTAACGTAATTGCTAAGGTCGGTCCCGCCCATAGGCGGGAGGGCCAGGCCCCAAGGCCTTCCGCCTGGCCCTGTAGAGCTCGCCTCCAGACTGGACACTCTTCCACCGATAGTACGAAATGAATTCCCAAAACTACTGCCTTGTCCGACCTTTGAGGCTAGGGACAAGGAGGGGATGCAAGGTGAAGTTAATATTGGGAATGCACGGTTAGTATACATACGTAAAACAATAAATGATTATGGAACAATAACGAGATTACAATGTATGAAGCTAAGAAGACAAGAGGACTGCAATAGGGAAAATGACACGTAACGCTTGTGTGGAAATAGTTAATTTCAAAACGCGATAGTGAATTTATTTACAATAATCTAGAGACCCACCCCAGTGATGTACGGCCGTCTTACAACTGCCTGTACATCGTACGTGTGCCGTCGAGAGTCCTAGGTGCATAGGCCTAGAGAGAACCTGCTGCGGTCACAACAGTACACGTTCCCTACACTGAAGCATGTCTTACACAATCCTAAGGCAGAGAGACTGCGAAGTGCCTCTGTCATTGAGCGAGACATGTTCCCAGAAATTCTGGACGCGCGCTATATAAATTAGCCCCTTACATCGGCCTATCAACCCATTACTAACACATTATATAACTTAGCTCAAGCGTACCGCGTTGTCAGTCGGTAGCAGAATTCTCTACAAAAGTCTTGCTGCGCGCCGAAGTGGGTTTTCGAACTCGACACCTCGCATTTCCTTAATCTAACCCCATTTAGAGGAAGCTTGCAGTGTAATCGGCAGCCGTGCGGACATTCTTGTCAGGCATCGGGGCGTTTCGACTGGGCATCCAAATTACGTGTTTCGCCAAATATTATTTTTTTGTATCAGTGAGAGGCCCGAAAACCAAGTTTGATTTGACGAGACACATTTACTAACGTTCCTCAGAACAGCTATCAATCCAGTTTAGGGTACTTGGTGAAGCCTACCCCCGCTCCCGGGAAATGCGCGTACATCAAAACAATGTAAAGTATTCTGCGGTCAGTCGGTCCATTGGGAGAGGTAACCTCTACTAATGTTTGGTTGATACGATATAACCTTCGACATTGCAAGGAACCATTATAGTTCAAACAGGCCCTAACTTGTAGCGAGTATTATTCGGTTCAGCCTCCCATAAGCAGTGTCTTAGTGCAGCGTCTTGGTAAGGTTTGTCTAGAGTCAGATTAGAGTCATTGTTGTATTCAGTCTGTTGCTTTGCCTAAAGCACACTCTATAAGAAGGCTTTCTCCGAATCCCTAGAACCTTAACACAGGTGTCGGTTACCTCGTTTAAGTCAGAGAGGGTAATAAGGTAGGATAATACACACAACACTCACCCATTAGTTCACCAACACACACACACATATTAACACTAAATTAATCTAACTTATATTTAACTTAATAAGTAATAACGGCTATCCTAAGGGTTACAACGGACCACACGTCTGCTAGTTTATCTAACACCAGCCTATAGCTTATGGCATATAGCCATATCCGAGACATAGCCTCCGGCCTAATTCAAACCTAACTCGGTTAACTAGTTCCGTACACTATGAAGCCCTAACACCGAGTGACGCCAACGCCTTCAGCGTCGAGCCTTGCGATTTCCAACAGATGTGGCTACCTGGTAAGACCTCAACCGAGCGCGAGTCGGTCCCGCACACGAAGGGTTCCGCACCATAAACTTTAATTTGTATTATTTGCTACTTTACCAGCAAAGTAGATATATAATCCGTGAAAACTTCAACTGTCCAGCATTGTGGCCCTTGAGACAGCGTCCACCGACCGACAGACGGACGGACGGACGGCCGAGGTCTAGTGACAGGCTATGCGCTTCACTCGCCGAGCATGGAACCCCAATATGTTTGGCGACTCACTGTCGGACCCTTTTTTGTGTAATTTCTTAATTGTTTTAAGAATTCGGTTGGGTTTTTTCTAAGGTGATTTATCGCAAACAGATGAGTGAGAGTGTTTTTAGAAATCAGATATTTACTCTCTTATTTGGTCCTGGCTATTCAAGTATAATTTATGACTCTTCTAAGTGTCTCACAACATGTGAACCGTTTCGAAATAAAATAAATATTTTGTATTATTAGGAGTGTCATACTGTCACACTTGCAAAGAGAGTTGCAAATAAATTTGCTTTCTCACTTGCAGAGTGAGCCAGCGAGCCATCAGGTTTCAACATTGGAGGCAAAGTGGGTCGACAGAAATTCATTTCAACCGCTTTCGACAGGGACCAAAACTGCTTACTACCTGGAGGGTGCAATGCTAATTTGGCCCCGATACGTCCGACATGGTCAAAACGTGCCCTACATAAAACCCGCTTGCAGAACTTAGTGGCAGAGTTAAAGGCTCTTCCTCGCGCGAACCCTACGTGCTTTAACCTCTCGGTCGCGGGCCTTGATCCACGCTTGGTATGCAGACTCTTTACGGGCCTCAGCGTGAGCGCATTCTGCATTATACCAAGGCCGGGATTTGTGACCGAGCGGGATGTCGGAGAATGGAATAAAATACTCCATCCCCTGCCGAATCACGTCCGCAATCAAGTCAGCACAGCACGAGGGGTCACCCGAGGAGAAGCACACTTGCCGCCATGGATAAGATGCAAAAAAGTGCCGCATCTCATCCCAATCTGCTGACTCGTATCGCCATATTCGTCTCGTGCCTCTAGGACTCTTATCTGGAGGAGAGCAGGTCAATACAGATTTCACCAGGCAATGGTCAGACGTTCCCAGCGGAGCTGAGATCGATACTGAATGACTGCCCGGATCAGTTGTCAGCAGAAGGTCCAAGCAATTCGGTGTATGGGCGTCAACATCCGGTACCCGCGTTGCCTCATTCACCAGCTGGGTTAGATCTAGCGTTAAAGCAAACTTGCGCGCCTCTAACCCGGCATGGTCAGTTTTCTGGTACGGGAACAACCACTCTTTATGGTGGGCGTTAAAGTCCCCCAGAAAAATGAGCTTCGCTGTTGGGTACCGTTGTTGGGCTACGTCGATCGACTCCACGAGGGAATTAAACAGCGCTGTTGTCTCCTGGTCACCGCTGTGCGATCGGTATACGCCGATGTAGATGAATTTCTCCACGCCAGTGTCCACAAGTAGCCATATGGCAGAAAAACCCGATTTCTCAAAGCAACGGAGACGACGACAACAAATGTCATCGCGGACGTACACACAGACCCCAGCCTGCTTCTTGAACTTGTGTTCCAGAGAGTAGCCCGGATTAGTTGAGGTACGCCACGTCCGACGGGGTTGTTATCTTCGTCTTCGTTAGGAAAAACAGGTGCGGCTTCTCGGTCTCAAGATGGTGATGGACCGGATCGAGATTGGAGTGCAACCCCCTGATATTAGTGAGGTGCACTTTTAGCGGGAGGAAGTGCAGCCGTTGTTTCACCTTATTTTTCTTCGCTTTTTTCATGTTTTGGAGAGGAGAGTAGTTGGGGAAAAAAGTCGAATTGTCGAGGCGCTGCTCAGTGAACCAAGTGGACACTAGAGCTAAACTAACCTATGGGGAACTCATTTTGAGACTGCGGGGACGCCCGAACCCCCCCGGATATGGCCACCGGGTCCTCCCATCCAGTCGCCGGCTGGCACGGTGGAGCATATCGGGATTTTTCGCTAGTTGGCAGGGCAGCCTTTCACACGTGGCTGGCGTGCTACTTGGGCCCCCTACTAACTGCGGTCGGCCAACGGCTGGCACCGTGCTTCGGATCCCGCTACCCTCCAAAATGAGTTACCCGGAAAGCCCATCCCAGCGACCAAGACCGGTTCTGAGCAGAACAACTGACAATCTCCTTCTCCCCCAAAGGCACTGGCACTCCCGCACACCGACGGAACACAGCAAGCTGCTTGGCGCCGGACTTCAGCGGGATGGTGGTAGCGAGCCAGGCGGCTCCTTGCGGAGCCTACCACCGCTTTTTAGTGGGATCGTTCTGCCGTACCACAGGCAAGCCTGTGGTGCCGTTGCCCGGGGTGGACCGCGAGGAGGTAGATCCCAAACCACCCCAAACATCCTGCTATATAAGAAAGGAGACCCAAGAGACTTCAGCAACTATCGGCCGATAAGCCTTTTACCAAGTTTATATAAACTTTTCTCTACAATAATCAATCAAAGAATCAGCCCAACATTGAAAACCAACCAGCCAATTGAACAAGCTGGATTTAGGAAGAATTATTCTACTATAGACCATATACACACATTAGAACTGATAATTGAAAAATATCAAGAACAACAGAGGCCGCTGTATATCATATTCATTGATTTTCAAAAAGCTTTTGACACAATCTCACACGAAAGTATATGTGTCAGTTTGAAAGCTCAAAATGTAGATAAAAAATACATAAATATACTCAAACACCTTTATAGTAATAGTTCAAGTAGAGTCAAACTACACTAAACCACAGGCCCAAGCTTCCCTGGTCGGCAGAGGAGTCAGACAAGGAGACCCCATATCGCCAAACATTTTTATCGCGGTATTAGAATCCATCATAAGCAAACTAGATTGGAAAACTCACTCACTCACACACTCTACATAAAGCAAGCAGACAAGTGGGTTTAGAAATGAACATCGCAAAGACCAAACTAATGACCAACTTCAAAAAATTTAAAAATAAAAATCGATAATGACCTATTAGATTATGTAGAGCAATATGTATACTTGGGGAAAACAATCGGATTCAACAGAGATAGTAATGAACTAGAAGTGGAGAGAAGAGTCAAGCGTACCTGGAATAAGTACTGGAGTTGCAAGGAGATATTTAAAAGTGAAATGCCTGTCAAATCAAAGAAATTAATCATGGACTCTTGTCTCATTCCTTGTTTGACGTACGCATGCCAAACATGGAAGTTTACCAACAAAATAAAAAATAAAATAATCACATGTCAGCGAGGAATAGAACGTAGCACGTTAAATATCAAGAGAGTACAGAGAATAAGGCACACTAAAATAAGATCTAGAACAAAAGCAATAGATGCACTCAGCTACAGCCAAAAATTAAAGTGGAAATGGGCCGGCCACATAGCTCGTCTTAAGGATCATAGATGGACAAAAACAGTTACGTTGTGGAAAGGTCCATCGGGCAAGCGCTATAGAGGAAGACCATATACTAGATGGGATGATGATATAAAAAAACTAGCTGGCCCAAAATGGCAACAAATAGCCCAGGACCAGGAGAAATGGAAAGCTTTGGAGGAGGCCTTCACCTGAGGGGGGTTCCAGTAAAATAAATAGAAATAATACAAATTCCTACCTACTAAAGATTGTTTTTATAATAATTATAATTAGATATACGAGTATACTAAGATAGTTTAAATTAAATAGATACTATTTTTTTTTTGTCTTTGTTTCTCTCGTGTTAATGTAGTATTAAGGTAGCTATAAGAATCATTTATAAACTGGAAATATAAGGCATTTTTATTTTTTATTTTTATTTATTTATCTGATTTATTTAGAATTCATGCACATACATCCAAAGGCGGACTTAATGCTCCAGACATTCTCTATTAGTCAGCGGTGGTGGAGACAACATGGCAGGTCTATCTATTGTCATGTCTACTGCTTGGCAAACTGTAATCTAAGTTTGACTGCAAATCCTAAGATTGCCTAGTTCTTATAGAAAGTGAAGATGATACTTCTTCTTCTTATTTTCGAAACGATGAGTAACTTGCTAGATCGTTGGGGCCCAGTAGGTGTCTACGTTGATTGCAGCATCGGTGGCATTAATTAAATCCCACAAATTACAGGTGTATGGGCACTTGGTGAACTCCAAAATGAGGGTTATGATAATACTATCGTATTTTAAGTAATGACAATAGCAACTAAATGTTTTCACCATAAAATCAAATCAAATTGTTTATTGTATTCCATAATGTACACATACAGGTGGACACATTTATGGACCCTGACGGACACAGCAAAACTTCAAATAATTTGGAGAGAAAAAAGAAAAAAAATCAAATAAAAAAATGAATATTCACTTCTATCTTACATACCATCATCAGCTACTATGAAAAATGACAGATTGTTTGGCAGTTAATTACGTATGATAAGATATGATTAGAGAATATCATAATATCTTATCATACGTCATTAACTTCGTGATCATAGGCGTGAAGATAACGTTATTCTTCCATTTTACTCGTTCAAGCACCGGATATTTGATTCCGCCGGTTTATGAGTCACCGCGTTTTATCTCACCACCACAATTTTCTTAGCATCTACCATTGAGTTATTTTTTTCTATAATAGGTATTTTCTGCTTACCTACTCTTAATCTTATTAAAGGTTTTTTCTTGTTAAAATGTTTTATAGAAGTAAATATGACAAACGTGTAGGACTTTAGATAAGTAATATTGTTTTGATTGTCATGGTTCGTCATTGTCTATATTAACCCAATCCTAATATATAAAATTCTTCCATTATCGATTGACTGAGTGACTGACAGACAACGCACATCCGAAACTACTGGTTGTAGAAAGCTGAAATTTGGCGTGTGGCTTCCTTGGAGTGTAAGAGTACCCTAAAATTTACCAATATTTCTACGGGAACGGGAAAAAACGGGATATGCGCGTACGAATTCGTGAGCAAAAGCTAGTCAATGTATATAAAAAAATCCCGTTACTGAGTGACAGAGTGACTGATAGACAACGCACAGCCCAAACTACTGGTCGTAGAAAGCAGAAATTTGGCATGTGGGTTCCTTGGAGTGTAGGGAAGCATTAAGAGATTTCCTGTAATTCCTGCGTAAACGGGCAAAACGGGATTATGCACTTACAAAGTCGTGGGAAAAAACTTGTGCAATATGACTTCTTATTCCATACTTTACGACTAATAAGTCGCAATCTCTTAATCAATAAATTGCGCCAACTTGCAAAAAAAACATCCGTCTCTATTTGAATTATTCCCGTCTTAGTGCCAATGATAGTCTTACTAGACGTTCAAAGGCCATTCAGAAGCGAGGTCAGGGCTTATAAAAGAATCTGAGCGATGTGATAATACTGTGATTAAGTGGTTTTTTTTACTATTAATAGGCATACGTTTGACCACTATATCACCTGATGGTAAGCGATGATGTGGTCGAAGATGGAGCACGTTTGCCTAGAAGTAACCTATTCACTCTTGTCTTAAAGACTCCCAGGTTGTAGCTATCTGGAAACACAGACTCTGGCAGGGAATTTTGTTTTTATGTATAGACTAATGGAATATGGATGGGTACTCCTTAAGTTGTAGGATAGACGGTTTCGGAAGGCTTATTTTCTAAGGTTTAGTACCCAAAAGGTAACCAAAAGACCCAGATTTATTTGGTATCTACAACCTAACGAAAGTCATTGCGTAATTTATGAAAAGTAATCCGAGGAGGCTAGTTATGCGTTAAACAAAATACAATTGTATGTGCTTCTTTTAGAGTTTACTTTGCTAAAACCCGGGATTCAAGCCCCCCCACCCCCCAATAGGACAATCTTGGATCAGCCCCTAGTTCTAGATACCATTATTCTTCATCAAAACAGATCACTTCAAACGAAATCATTCTTCAAACGGATATCTTTCTTTCCATCACACCTCTCTAGCAAGTGCCATCAACTCCATTATTTTAATCTCCCATTCTGAACCATTCAGAGATTTAAATTGGACAACAATCTCGTAAAAGCGAGCTTATCTCAAAGCCTCTAAGTTTAGTCAGAAAAAGACGAGGGATCCAGTCGCAAATAAAAGAATTCGGTCGGTATAGATAAAAAAAATCTGGTGAAAACACTTGTATGGAGACAATGCTGGAATGCTTTGGGCAGGATAAGAAAGTTTAAGAAACTGATTTCGAAGAAAAATGCTTAAACAAAGAGCATAACATACTATTCGTTTTATAATGCTTAATTGCAAGCTCTACCTTAGTATAAACTATTTTTCGAAAATATAATACTGCTTGAGATTGTTTTATAAATAGACTAGTGGACGTCACGCGGTTTCACCCGCGTAGTTCCCGTTCCCGGTAGAGTATGGGGATAATATATAGCCTATGTTACTGCCTGATAATGTAGCTATCCAATGCTAAAAGAATTTTTCAAATCGGTCTAGTAGTTTCGGAGCCTATTCAATTCAAACAAACAAATCTTTCTTCTTTATAATATAAGTAAGATGTTTTCTTTTTAGTATGGCAAAAGCGATCATTGACTCAACTTTTATTGATAGTCCTAATTTCATACCAAAAATAAATAGCCGTCCTGAATAGACATCTCTCATTAGCCTCAATAATCGTTACTAAACATTTTATGTTAAATAACGGAAATAATCCTACTAATATTATAAACGCGAAAGTTTGTATGTATGGATGTTTGTTCTTCTTTCACGCAAAAACTACCGAATGGATTTTAATGAAAAATTACAATAATATAGCTTATACATTAGAATAACACATAGGCTATAATTTTTAAAGATAGTGTGTGAATTGTCCAAAATATAACGATAATGTAATTCCTATACAAAATGTTCATGGGTTTCGTAACTGTCAAACATTTAATGTTTATCCCACCGATACGGTAAACTCTCCCCTCAAATTTAAGAACGTATTTAAATACAGGTTTTGAATCGACAACATATATCTACAATATTCGGATAATGGCGTATTTTAGATTTGTAAAATGTAGAATAATGTCAGTTATGAAAAAGGATTGACATATATTTTGGTTGTCAAATATTTATGCGTGCGTTCAGAAATATATTTATATTGAACGAATATTAATAAATTCGTATTTTTCGTATCATGATAAAAAAAAAAAACAAAAGTAGATAACTCGTATATAGGTTAACCTGATAGGAATTGTGGCAATTTGATGTAGATGAAATCAACTTATTACTTAATGCAGATACCCGTAATGCCATCTATTGACACAAACAGTACTTACGACAGCATGAGAATTACGTCAAAACATATTTTAAGTCTTTAAATATTTTGACAGTTCAACTTCAAATTCCAAAGATGGCGTTTCGCATTTGACCTCATGTTTTTATCGCAGTGTTATTAATATTAGAATATTCGTAAACAGGCGTGCGCTTACATTTGCTAAGCTTAACTTGAGTTGCTTAATAATGAATCTCTACGGGCCTAGGGCCAGGGGTCACGTCATACCACCTTCGAGCAGCTGGCGAAGTCCCATGATAGAGGAGTCGCGAAAAGATTTGAATTAGATTGGCTAATCGGATGTCTAACTGTGTTCTAAAAACTTAAAAAGTAGTTTCTTAACTTTTTTGTTTGAAGAATAGCACCCATGTAGTGCAATATAATATCAACACATTAAACTTCACATATGCAAAAATAGTATGGTCTTCTTTATGGCTCGATGCCATAAAGAAGGCTGTTAGAGGCAGCACGCACAGAGCTTGCCCGTAGCAGAAGACCGCATGGATACACGTCGTATGCAGTCACGATCCTCAGCAGTGAAGGAACGACGCAGAAGAAGAAAAATGCGAACATGATATAAGAAGGCCACTCAAATGCGCATAATTCTACGAATAGTGTTAAAATTTCTGACGGCACACACCATAATCAAGAAGGTTTATTTTGGAAGGTTAGGTTATTTTGGACGATAGCCTGTGTTGTTCCGTTGCTTCAGCATTCATTTATTTCTTCCCTGTTCGGGGAACCCACCGACCAAGCAGACCATCAATACGGATAATAATGAGAAATGTTTTTGGGAAAAAATAAGGAGAATATTTCCATGAAAGCGTCCATGGAAAAAAATTATAAATATCATCAGATTAAGTTTTATAATTTGTATTAACATATTTAATTTCTATAACATGTTGCAAAGGCACTCGGCTGAAAGTCACATATAACTAACCAAATTCCCAGTGAGCCCATGATACGTCATGACCATTTCAGGGCCAGAAATTATCTGTTACAGGCACAGGATTTACAGTGGAGGGTGCACTCTCCAGTGCATCATGGCATTGATTCCAGGCAATGACGCCAGCGGCGGACTCGCGTAGAGAGTTTTCGAGATGGTAGTGCTGGAGCCGTACCCACTTCTCCTTCTGCTTACCAACGTGAACAAATCCTCGGAATGGTGAGGTCGCTCCGCGAAACCTATGACGCACCCAGGAGGCTTCTGTGCACTTGGGCGGAGGAAGGCCGGCAACGCCAGGTGTCCTACGCACAACGGAACGGTTGAGGGTCTAAATGCGGATAACGGAGTCTCAACTCTAATTTACTCTATCTGTTGCGGGGTAGACTTCTCTTCTGGTTGGTTTTCCCATCTCCAACTTTATGTAGCTCTATCGTGTGTTAACAACCCTAAGGACTTTCTTCAACATCGTGTCGTGTCGTGTTTGTTATCGTTAAAACGTTTCTCATTACAAAAATTACTAGGGCTGGTCGGCGTTTTGAATAGAAGCGGTGATACACCCAATGCCTTGCATAACAGTCTTCCGAATTCCTAATTCTAAGAGCAGTCAAGCAATGCTAGATGTTGACTGTTCGTATATGTCATCTTAGCGACATCATTTTACTATCCGAAATACACGCGAACGAAGTCGCGGGCAACAGATAGTAATTTATAAAATTTAATTGTAAAGGGGTGGGATCCTGGTGTCCTGAAACACATCCCTCGAGCATGGCTTAGGCACCAGTCGGCACACGTATATACTTAACTGAATTATGTATGGTATCTGTCCTATGTACAATAGTTTATGTAAATTGTAGTGAAAAATAAAGTTTATCCTATATTAAAATAAAAATGTGGCTTTTCTTGGAATCTATACTACTATTAGCTAACCTGACAAACGTTGTTTTGCCATATAAATAAAAAAACTAGCCTACGACCTATTCTCAGTCCTACCAAATAAATTAGTCACGCCGTTTCGGAGGAGTTTTTTCAGAAACACTGTTACACGAGATTTTTATATTATATTAGAAGAAGATTAGATTATATAGCTAAAGAGTTTGTTTGTTTCTTAGAACGCCCTAATTTCAGGAACTACTGGTTGGAATTGAAAAATTACTTTAGTGTTAGATACGTTTTATCGAAGAACGCTAAAGGCTATATAATATCACGCTACGAACAATAGGCGCGCAGCATTAAGGAAAAATGTGGCGCAGACGAAGTTGCGCGGGTCAGCTAGTGAGTTATAAAACACAGTCTTTGGATCGGTTTCCTAGGCAGAGATGGTGGGGTAAAGCAATGTTTATTTTACTGTTTTGCCAGAAAAACTTAAAATATACACACATTTCATAAAATAGTATTTGAAACTTAATTTAAAAGCTTTATTAATGCAAAATTTGTACCCAGAGTAGTTCATCACTCCTAGTTTCCGATGACAAGAACTTGTGATAGTCTGTTACTCAATCAGTTGAAAACTCGACACTCAATTCGCTAGTCACTGCCGCTGTTGACTTCAAACGTTCGAACTCCGTGTGACAGACTTGACACGCTATCGCCGACGTCTCGATTGACGTGAGTGAATCGCATCACATCCGCTGGCGTTTGATTTGAAACTGTGTTATTAGACATGGTATTAGATTGTGTTGTCATAGAAGATATTGCAAAGTTGTGAATAGATAGACACATGGAACATATTTCATTGTACACCAAGCAGTCTGGTAGATATCATTGCCAGCGGGAAAGCCGCCGCCGCCATAGAATCAAGTTAAAAAAAAAACATTGCCCCACACTAGAAACTTTGATTCTATTGCGGTCTACGAGACGGCCTGAAAGAAATTAAAATAAAAAAATAAAGGTTTTTTTTACTTTTCTCTTCGTATCAGAAAAATGTAGACTTTTCGTTATTTTAGAATCATATCATGCTCAAAAATGTATAAGTTTTGTTCTTTTCTTCCAAATTATGCACATAAAATTTAAGAAAATGACGAACCTACCTTTTTTTTTAGTTTAATGTAGATTCTTTATTAACAGAATGCATTTTGTATTATTTCGATTTTGCTAATTGCTGCACTGCAAAAAATTACTCCCATCACTCGCATAGTGGATGTTTCACTTCATGCCGAATAATTTTATTTATACGTTCTTGTTCATAATTTCGTTAACCTATTAGTCTGGTTAGTTATACGTATTTAGTAGTTACATCATAATGTTGTCCAGAGACTACCTGAAAAATAAAATCACCAAGTCTTATCCATCTTTATCATATCTAAGTAAACAACAATACAGACCGTTGCGATGGCCCATTGTCACGGACAAGCAAGATGGCTGCCGCTTTTTATTTAGCCGCAAAACCCAAGAATAAGGATTTTCCGCGTTATTGTTGCGTATTGAGCTTTCAGTGGGTATAAGAAGAAAATAGCACGTCTGCGGGCGAAGGGAAACTATCGTGAAGTAAAGTATTTGTAAATAAAAGAGTATTGGTAATCTGTGGTCGTGAGTTGGGAATTAAAATGGGATTTCGAAGCCCACCAGCCAGCCAGCCAATTTGTTTTTTGTTTTGTACACAGGTATGCTATGGTGGAAACGAATGTTCCAGAATAAAAATATGAACATCCAGGTCATATTTTGAGGTGATGTTGGGTAGCTGATATACATTAAGAAAAATATAGCAATACAAAAAAAAAAACTTCAAAAAATTCGGCCACAAAAACGACTAAAAAGTTTCGAATCAAGCAGTTTTATGCAGTCGGTGCCATCAACTCTGTGATGCTTTTTTTCCGGACAACTATAAAGTATTTTAATAGTACCTTATGTATCCTAGCGGTCAGACATCATTTTATTATGTTCGGATTGAATTTTTGACCGATGTCGACTATTCTGCCAGTGAGCGTCAATATTGATTGAAATTATTAGGTATTCGATACCTTTCAGGGAAGTCGGATAAAAATTCGTAATAATACCTTTTAGTTTACGAATTTTTATCCGACAAGGACGAGGACAAGGAAGGAAAAGGACAGGATAAGAAAAAAAAAGAAAAAAAAAATAGCAGATTTATTTCAAACTAATTTTTTTTTGTCGTTTATTATTATATTAAATTGACAATTTATCCGTCAATTCTAGTGTTTTATGAAGGTTATCCAAGTAACACCTGTTGATAGTTTCCTATTGAGTTCTAAGATAAAACATGAAAACCAGGATTTGGTCTGAATCAATTTTCTGTCACTATGATAAGTCCTCAATATGAACATATATATGAATACATTTATATTCAATGTCTATAATTATTTTTATTTATATTTCTATTTTGTGCTCTTTAACATATTCATTGCTTTCGAAATAAATAAGGTCTATAGAATAGAAACTACTAGACTAGAACTAATCCCTATTATGATATCTTAATAATCCACTGAATAATAATTTCTCTAAATATTTTACTCTATTTTGATTCAACCATCGGTCTACCTATGATTATAATGTAAATATACTAATTAAATTCCGCAAAATCGTAGTAAATCAGAGGTCCTCGATGAACTGAAATGATGAAAATGATAAAAAATGGATGAAAAAGAATTTTATCTAAATACCTATTTCATGCTAAAGGGTAATTAGATCCTGTTTGGTGAAGAAATAATAAATTAATTATTGTTATTATTAAAACAATAAATGATACTAAAAAGAGAAAAGTATAAAATCAAATTAAAGTTGCATTATCTACTGCAAATCCTACGTTAATTACAGTGGTACCCAACTGATAAGGCGCGTCGTGAATCTTCGTTCGCGCAGAAAAGAAAGTATGGCCCCGAAGATTAACGAAAGAAAACAAACTTACAATCAAACTTATATCACTTTATAAGGTCCATAATACACTGCAGCTGTTAGCTCCGTCTCACTCGCAAGTCACGTGCATGCCACGCGGCGCGCGCTAACATGGCGGCAGCTGTCGACTAATAGCAGTACAGGAAAAAGAAGCGCGTTGCGTGGAGCGTGCCGATTGGTCAATAGCATTTCCCGCGCTTTGAAAATTCATCTTCTGCGCAGGTACATCGGTAATCGGTCAGTTGTGTAAAAGAACGACAGATCATTCTAAGAACCATGTGACGTTACGTTAGTGCTTGTCAATTGCCTATATCTAATTACTAGTTTACACAGTGCAAACTGCTGACTGAAAAGTAGACAGATACTCGGATAGCCTACTCGTATGCCAGTAGCTCGGTTCGCCTTCACGGTGATAGTAACTGGCCAGTCTCTTGCGAGACGCAGCACATAGAAAATTCAGGTTCCGCTCGCAACTGCCTGGCTGACACTGGCGAGCTACTGCCAAACGCGTCCAAACAATGCGAGTGATGTCCGAGCTGTTGCCATGTGCGAGTTACTGTCAGGCGAGCAGGCGAGTGAAAACAAAAATGTTGAAGTAACTCGGATTCGAGCTACTATACAACTCGGAAGCGGCAATAACTCGTAAGATACGATGTGAGTTACTGCACAGCAGCTACTCGGCAGGCTGACTCGCACGCTAGCTCGCATTGTGTAAACTAGCCGTAACGTGCAGCTACGGTACATGGTGGACTTCGCACCCATATACACAAAACATTTTGGAAAAACTATCATTGTGCGTACAGCTAAGTACTCTTGAAAGAATTACCTGTTTAACTACTGCCAAAGACTTACAATTGGCAGCCGAGACCAACAGCTTAACGTACTTTCGGAGGCACGGAGGAGACTCGGTATACTAAGATGGTCACCCATCCACAGACCGACCCCAGCATGCGTTGCTTAACCTCGAATATCGACCCGTACGGCTGTTATTATTTAGCCCCTACTCGTATTGTAACATCAATTAGACACACGTATTAAGTGAAGTTCAATCCTAAAATCCCTTACCCAATTAAAGCAAGAAGAAGGTCCAATAAGGTTGGCAGTTTATTCCAAATGTAATACAGAAATACCCAAAGTCATTCTCAAGTACGTAAAGCACAATAATTTATTGCCACTTGCTCCAGTCCTACCCATTTCACAGCCTAGCCATCAGCTGCAGACAATCTAGGTCCAAATAAATTGTGAGCGCGAATTCCGTCTTCCCTTCCATTTTCATTTCCTTCCATCCAAAAATTCCTTCAATTTTGGCCTAGGATGAAACCGGACACACTGGAAATTTCCATTTTCTTCAGATGTTTAGGATGCGTTCTACGAGAGATGTACGAGTTGGCTAAGTGGTTAAGGGTGCGTTTCTGCTAAGATGGGCGAGCTAGTTTATATGGTGCGAGGATATATGGCAGTGGTGTGGAAATGTGTGACTGTTTCCACCATTGTTATGTGAGGTGTCTGTGCGGTACAAGAATGCGTCGCGAAGCTGTGAAGTGGTGTTTAGCGGATTGATGCGAGCATGCATAGCGGACTCTTTTCAGCTGTACGCGTGCGGGCTGCCACACATTTCTTACATCCCTCCCACACAAATCACAACATTTTTAGGGTTACGAACGTCTGCAAAAACGGAACCCTTCCAGGATCACTCTTGTGTCTGTCTGTCTGTCCGTCCGTCTGTCACAGTCAGTTTTCTCCGAATCTACTGGACTGATTATGTTGTTTGGAATACATATGGACTTTTGTGACCCAAACATGGACGCGTTACGTAAATAAATAGATTTTTAGTATGTTTTTTAAACTGTATCGTGTGACATATCAAATGAAAGAACTTACTGTGTTTTAAAATAAATGGTTTTCAAGTAATTCAAGGAATTAGACCAAAAATGACCATTTTCCACCTTATCTCAAAAACTACTGACCCTAATTTAAAAAAAAAGCAGATATTAGTTCTATATAAAAATTACAGGAAAACCTATAAGAAATAAGTAGTATTATAAAATTAAATTTGGTTCGGAACCCTTTGCACGAGAGCCCGACTCGCACTTGCTTACTTATTTAAATGTACAAATACTTAGTTCCGCTAGTCATTTTCCATAGGAGCTTCGCTAAGCCAGACTAGGAATATAAAATAATGTTATCATATTGGTGGATATTTTCCTCGCGCTCACCCAAGCTACCTCGCACATCTTCGGCAGAAACGCACCCTTAGTAGGATGAAAGTTTTTAGCTTATGGATATTAGAGTGGATTTTGTAAGCGTTGCTTAAATAAAGTGTCTAAGGTCGGGTAGTACACAAGATGTAGGTGGATTAGGCCTTGGACCTTTCCGAATTAAGATTGGCGTGACGTTATTCTGCCTTCGTGAAAGCTTTTCTGTTTATTTTTAGGCTTTGGGATTGAATTCCATGAAGGGTATTTTTGGTCAGAATTTGATTTTCTTTTCTACGGCGCGTTAGTATGTTTGGTCAGAATTAAATGTTTAAGTTAAGGGTTTGTTGCGTGAATGTTGAGCTGTTGATGTCTAAGTAATGGTGTTTTTTTAGACTAATTATTTCATTATGAGCCGCGTATTTTTGCGTTTGGCACGGGTTAAAACAATGGATTGTTTAGGTACTGTTAATCGTGGTTAAACAACAGAAGTTTTTTAAGCCGACTTAAGAAATTACTTCACAATAAGGTTGTATTTTTTAATATTTGTTACCTCATAACTCTGTCTTTAATGAATCGATTACAAAAAAAAGTATATATCAAAGGGTATACTATCCCATAGAAATTTCATAAAAATCGGTTTAGTAGTTTGGTTTCTAAATAAAAATAGCTGGAAAAAATATGTCAACCAAGTAAACGAAATTACGTATTTTGTTTAACCCTAAAAAGTGAAACATAAAAAACTGACTTCTAAAATTAAAGCTATTTTATACTTTGTTCAATTGGTGTTTTATTTGGAAGTCGGTTGTATTTTTTATAGAGTTATCTTTCAAAATTCATTACGACATGTTCTGCATTTTTTTTTTAATTTCAAGGTTCCAGACTTGGATATTCAGAACCATCAAAACATTTCGATTCATCACTTCATGAACTAACACACCCCGCGTTAGTTATCTCATTACCCAATACAAATACGCTTAAAACACACCCCTATTTACATTATTACATTGACAAAACGTTGGTCCCAAACATTGGTTGTAATTTATTCAAGGGCCCAGGGACCCTCTCGTTGGCTTTATGTACATAATAATTATATATGTGTGAGTTATAATCAGACTTTGATATATGTTTTCGTGGTAAAACTATGAACACAGAACTCGGGGTTTTGTGGTTACGTCTATTTTTGTTAGTGAAACTTTTAGTTTGTTGTTTGTATAATAGTTTAATTGAGTTTGATGAAGCGGAAAGATGTTTTATCGGGTTGTTTTTTTTTTGTGGGTGTATTCAAATAGATGCTTGTTTTTAAACTAAAGGCACATGTTTAAATATTGATTCAGTGATAGACAGGATGATTGATAAACGAGCATATTTTTATTAGAGTTACATTTAAATTGGCAGGCATTTCCCGGTGTACATAATTGCCAAATAGGCTATTTAGATAATTACGGGATATTTATATTATTCAACTAACCTATAAAGTCTCGAATCAATGAAAAGCATTGAGTAATTACTTTCCAGAAACTGGAGACATTAAGTGATTTGATAAACAGTAGTTTCCGAATTGGTAAAAAAATTTTTGATAGATTTTGATACTTCATCATCATCATCATATCAGCCGAAAGACGTCCACTGCTGGACATAGGCTTCCCCCAAGCGTCGCCACAACGACCGATTCTGCGCGTCTCGCATCCATCGGCTACCTGCGATCTTCACCAGGTCATCGGTCCACCTTGTGGGAGGCCTTCCTACGTTGCGTCTTCCGGTACGCGGTTGCCACTCCAGAACTTTTCGGCCCCATCGACCATCTGTTCTGCGAGCAATGTGCCCTGCCCACTGCCACTTTAGTTTGGCGATCCTTCAGGCTATGTCGGTAACCTTGGTTCTCTTACGGATATCATCATTCCTGATTCAATCACGCAAGGAAACTCTAAGCATTGCCCTCTCCATTGTCCTTTGAGTGACTTTAAGCCTCCTGATGAGGCCCATTGTGAGCGACCACGTTTCAGTTCCATAAGTCATCACTGGCAACACGCACTGGTCATAGACTTTCGTCTTCAGACACTGTGGCCCTACATACCACAGTGTCTGAAGACGAGGGTCTAAAGAAGATACCAACTTCCCGAACGCTGTCCGGCCCAGTCGGATTCGACGGTTGCCCTTTTTCTCGAAGTTAGCCCTACCTAACTGGACCGTTTGTTCCAGGTAGACGTACTCGTCTACAACTTCGAGTATATAGTTTCCGATCTTGATAGGAGTGGGTGCTACGTGGATATTTACCATGATCTTGGTTTTGTCCATGTTAATTTTGAAATCCACTCTTTCGGAAGCTTAGCATTATACTAAGGTCCTCCGTAGCCTTTTTTTTTACTACTGATAGGCTCGCGTTTGACCACTATCTCACCTGATGGTAAGCGATGATGTAGTCGAAGATGGAGCATGCTTGGCTAGAAGTAACCTATTCACTCTTGACTTAAAGACTCCCAGGTTGTAGCTATCAGGAAACACAGACTCCGGCAGGGAATTCCACTCCTTAGCTGTACGCACTACGAATGTGTTCCCAAAACGTTTTGTGCGTGTGGGTGGGATGTCCACCATGTACCGGTGGTGCATCGCCGTTCGTCTTGTGGTCCGATGATGAAGCGGGCTTGGCGGAATTACATTATGCAATTAGTCGCACATTCCCCAAAAGTCTCAGCCATAACGACTATATTGTCGGCAAATCGAAGTTGGTTGATGTACTCGCTATTAATATTAATGCCTAGTCTTCTCCAGTCCAAAACCTTGAAGATATCCTCCATTATGGCCGTGAACAGTTCCGGAGAAATGACGTCTCCCTGCCTCACACACTGTTGCAGGAGGATAGGTTTCGAGGTCTGATCCTGAAGTCGGATTGACATGGTGGCGTTTTTAGGGTTCCGAACAAAAAATGGAACCCTTATAGCTCTCACTCGGGTGTCTATCTGTCTGTCCATCTGTCACAGCCAGTTTTCTCCGTGTCCACTGGACCGATTCTGTTGAAATTTGGTAAACATAATTATAGAATTTTTGGACCCAAACACGGACGCGTCACGTAAATCATTAAATTTTTAGTATAGGGTCACTTTTGGGAGTCAAACTAGAAAATTAAAAAAAAAATTTTTTGAACAATATCGTGTGACATATCAAATGAAAGGTCTTACTGTAAAGATTTTAATCATATTTTTTCATAATTTTAAAATAAATGGTTTTGTAGTTATTCAAGAAATTAGACGAAAAATGACAATTCCCCTCCCTTATTTCCGAAACTACTGAGCCTAAAATTTTGAAAAAAATGGAGGTAATAGATATTTACCTATAGATTACAGGAAAACCTATAAGAAGTCTACATTGTTAAAAAAAACATGTTAAAGAAATGAAATTCGTTCGGAACCCTTTGCACACGAGTCTGACTCGTACTTGGCCAGTTTTTGTATAAACATTTCAGGACCTCGAAATATCTATAGTCGATTTGGCACCGTTGGAGAGACTCCAGCACAGCCCAAGTCTCGATCGAATCGAAGGCTTTCTCGTAGTCCACAAACGCTAAGCAGAGGGGCAGATTATACTCTTCGGTCTTCTGTATAACCTGCCTAAGCGTATGTATGTGGCCTACGGTGCTGAAATCTTTTCGGAATCCGGCTTGTTCGGGAGGCTGGAAGTCGTCAAACCTGCGCACGAGACGGTTCGTGATGAGTCTGGAAACAATTTGTAGACATAGCTCAGAAGTGAGATGGGCTTGTTATTTTTAAGCATGGCATTGTCGCCCTTCTTAACGAAGAGTACCACCATACCTCTGCTCAATTCTGATCTGAATTAAACAGTTCCTAAAGGCCCTTAAGGACCGGTTTTCCACCCGCCTTCAGGAGTTCGTCCGTAATTTCATCCTCAACCGACGCCTTGTTGTTTTTGAGAAGCTTCAGAGCCATCTTAATCTCATATAGGCTGACATCTGGGATGTATGGGTATAGTGCCGAGTCAGTCTAGCTCTTGGGTTTTTAGCTAGATTCGTAACGGGTTTAGTCATTGACGTGTCATAGAATGTCTCGATCTCTCTCAGAAGCTGCAGTTTGGCGAATATGGTTTAGCCATCGGTGGTCTTCAGTTTCGGTGGTTTTCAATAGACAGATCTCTAGCAAAGACCCTGGAGCCCTTATTCCGCTCTATCGCGTCTTTAATTTTTTCAGTATTTTAAGCGGCGTAGGTCGCTTTTCAAGGACTTAGAGATCCGTCTATTGAGCTGCCGGTATATGCACGTATCGTCTGAAGAATGCAGAATCATCGCCCGCCTCTCCTTGATGAGCTTGAGAGTAGGATCAGAGAGCCTCTTGTTCTTATCTGTACGGCGAGTCTTGAAGAACTTAGACCCAACCCTATGGACAGTTTCCACGAACCCATCATTGTATTCGTCCACAAAGCTCCCTAACTCGAACTCGAAATGATACTGAAGTTCAAGCTGAAAGCTCTCGGAGTCATCAGTCGAGACATTTTCAGCCTAATATTTAGGTTCAGTGTGCCTCTTACCATGTAGTGATCAATTCCGGTTTTCACCGCGTTGATCACAGAGACATCATTGAATATTTGCTTCTTCGTCGACATGATGAAGTCAATCTCATTTTTAGTTGCACCGTCGGGGTTCTGCCAGGTCCATTTCCTGTGCACAAGGTAAAATTTTTAGCAAATAATTTCATTTCGGCGACAATGCAAAACAAAATATTGAAAAAAATATCAGAGGTGTTTTTGACAGATTAAAATCTGATCGTTTCTTTAGAAAATGAAAAATTACCTTCTTGATCCTTATTATCTAAAAACGGTCTCAAGGAACAAAAAAATCAAGCGGATTTCATCTCTAAAACAAGGCAGTTTTATTTTTCATCAGTACATTAAACGCCGACCCCTGACAATCACAGTCCTGACGTACTCTGAGCAAGTCCAACAAATTTTTATTATTTATTTACAGTAAGCTTGCCGGAGGTCTTAAATGTTGAGCTCGGCTATTGAAGGCCCTACGACTCCGCTTAGCGTAAATAAAATAAAAAAAGTATTTTGGCTTTTTGTTGATTGCTATAAATACCGAGTTGTTTCTGGCTTTTTTATGTAGTATTTGTGTTTTGTTTTGGATTGCGAAAGCTCTGCTTTTGTTTCAATGTTGTGGATTAGTTGCATGTTAATTTATGTAACTGGGCGGGAAGTCTCAACATACTTACGGATCGCCTAGCGAACGAATTCAGTAAAGTCACCCGTACATAGTCAATTTCGAACGCATTCCACGTTCAAAATCAATGGTATGATCCGTGGATCGCGTTCGAAATTTACTGTGTACGGCTTTAGGACTTAACGATCAAATTCGGTCGCTACGCGATCGTTATCTATGTCGAGACTGCAAGTCCTGGCTTACCAGTATTCGTACAGAAACAGGACAGAGTTTTTCTGCTGTTGGACTAAAAATGATTTTTATATGTACATACTTACATACATAAACTCGTTTGCACCTTTTAAGGGTTCCTTACCCAAAGGGTAACCAACGGAACCCTATTACTAAACCTCCGCTGTCCGTCTGTCTGTCAGCGGGCTGTAGCTCAAGAACCGTAATAGGTAGACAGTTGAAATTTTCAGTGGTAATTATGTTATCGCTATAACAACAAATAATAAATAAAAAAATAATGAAATGGGGCTCCCATACATGAAACATGATTTATTTATTTATTCACAAAATCCACAGCTCTTTAGGTTGAGGGGAGGGTTTAGAGTGGGGGGGTTCATTTTCTTTTAGGTTTTTTTTTATTCTTTATTCATTTTATTTATTTATTTAACAATTTATGTACACACGTTTTATGTTACGGAAACCTATATGTGAGAGTCCGACTCGCACTTGACCGGTGTTTTTGCACGGGGTAGGCAGAATATAAATCTAGAATCTGTTACAATCCTTACATTACTGCTTTTGTAGGCATTCGTTTTGAGACTATAATATTTCCGTGTGATTTGTCGTGTTTGAAAAATGTTGCAATTGTTGCACCAATGTGAATTTAAATAATAATTCAAACTGCACATTTCTACTCTTATCCAAATTATGTCCTGCAACTGAGCAAAAGCATTTTGGATATCACAGCCAACATAAAAATTTACCACTCTGGTACTTAGTAAGTAAAGGAACGCAACGATCTAGCAAATGTCCGTTTTGAATGTTTCTATAACTCGCGCTGGACCATTCACGTCCATTTGAGTCCATTTGGGTCCATTACGGAGGCCATCAAATGAAACGTAATCACTATCTTGAACGTTTCTTTGTCTTTAGCTACTGCTGAAATCGGTAAATCGTTGGCTGTAATTGTCAGTTGGGTATAACTATAAGAACAGATTAAGGTTGGTAAAAGGACTAACAGATAATACAATGGTATACCCTGGAGAGGGAGAAGATGTAAAATAAAGAAAGAAAAACGCAAAGATAGTAAAATAAAATAAACTAGCTTTAACTAAAATGGCAGTGGGGGCTACGCCAGCAGCTCCCATACAAAAAAGTTCGAACTCCTTTACGAGAATAAGTGCGCGGCAGCAGCGCTGCAGCTCCACTGCTGTCACGCGACTTTTTGCGACAAATGTGAAGGCAAAGATTTTTTATTAGTCTTTTTTGTTTCACATCCGGGAATAATCAAATAATTATGAGCTGATAATACTAACCCAGTTTTGGTGTTAATAGGACCATTAATACCGACCCAAAATGATATTTACTCACTCAGTTAATCGGTAAAAACATTGTGAGGAAATGGACTTAATCGCCTGGAGCCAAAGAACTTAATGACGTGAAATCGCCCTTGCGCGTTTCCTTCTCTGTATGAGGTTAAAGCTTTTTGCTCTGCAGTGGAAAAATTAAAGGGTAGGTTATTGTTACGGGAAGGGTAACTTTCTTGATTTTGCTTAATAAATATTCTGATTCTAGTGATATTCTATCAGCGATATCTAATGTCAAACAGAGTATGAGTCTCATATACATGAGATTGATATGCGCTATCAAATTCTCACGAAGTCAATCCCACCCATTTTGACTTTTCATGCAGATCGTGTGATCATGTGTCTTTGTCTAGAACTCAAGAATATATTTTTACATATCTACATAATAGGGATGTGTCCTGAGTAAAAAATAATATAATTCTATTTAGTCGTCTCGCATTAGCCGTGTTTGATGCGGACGTGTTGCTGACACTTATATTTTGTTCAAGTCGTGTAGCGCGGCGCAAATCGCGCGAACTAACTAAACTTGTGGCGAACGAACTACTGGCATATCTACAACAGAAGCTGGATGTGATGGACGAGGTTTCTGGAATCCAGATCTGCACCTCGAACTTTAGTAAAGACGATATCGCCGCTTCTAAACAGCTCTTGAACAAGACAGACCAGATGGTGTTCCGCAGACGCGACAGAACTAAGAAAAGCTTGCAGGAAATAATAACCCTGCTAAAGGTGACTAACCCTGACGACTTGCCGACGTTTGTGGCGGAGGAACTGCACAAGCTCCCTCCCGTCACCTTTGACCACGTCGATGTAACGAACCTGCTGAAAGACATCGTTTTTCTAAAGGCGAGCCTTGCGGATGTGCAGAAGAACTTGGATGCATCCCAAAATACAGTTGCCGATTTGCGCAATAAACGTATAGAGTTGCGTAAAACGGTAGCGGTAACTGGGTCACCATCGAGTGCTGCTTACCATCAGGTGAGATAGTGGTCAAACGCGAGCCTATCAATTAGTAAAAAAAAACGGGCCTCCATTTATCGAGGGTAAGTTTCGCGTCAGCTGTTTTGTCGTCGCCGCCATCGAACGCTGAGCCTGCAGAACGTGCACCGGGCGCGCCCCGCAGCCCCGCTCCCGCCACAGCGGATCCTCCGCGCTCCGCTGCTCGAGTTTCTCGACCAGCCAGTCAGCTGCCCATGCCCACAAAGCCAGCAAAAGCCATTGTCACTGTGAGCGAGGTCAATGCTCTCTCCATGAAGCCTGTGCCTGAAAAGGCATCGAAGCGGACTGATGACGATGACAGTTTTGTGACGGTGCAAAGGAGGAAACGCTGTCAGCGAACCAACAAGAACCGCTGCGGCACGGCTCCTGCGGAGCCCGACACTATTCGTGCTGCCAAGCCGAACATTCCGGTGTATATCTCCTGCCTACACTATACCACTAAGGCTGAAGACATCGTGGAGTACGTGCGGCAGAGGATGAAGTACACGTCCAGAGTGCAGCTGCTGGAATCGCGCCGCAATGTCAATTTCAAGACGTTCGTGTTGCGTGTACCAACATGTTTTCTGCATCTCGTCATGGAGGAGGACTTTTGGCCACATGACGTGGTGTTCCGTCGCTTCCGCGGACAAGTGCCACTAGAACGCACTATAAAACAGTGCTAAGTGAAGTGTTTACTAATATAGGCTTAAGATTGTATGTACTAACACAAACTGTATTATTATAATATTTATGTTAGTTTATAGGGTATATATTTATGGGCCAAATTAGCCTGAAGTAAAGAGGTTATTATTATTAGTCCGTCAGTTAGATTATCAAAAAATATTAGACATGTATTTTTTTAACCGACTTCCAAAAAAGCAGGAGGTTTTCAATTCGGCGGGTTTCTTTTTCTTCTTTTGGTATGAAATCGGATCAGAAACCTCGGAGTAATCGGTGTATTACTCCGAGGTTTCTGATCCACTTTCTGTGATTCTTTTTTAGTTCGATGCAGTATACTTGCCATTTAGTCCCGTAATTTAATTAAATTTGATTCACTTTCATTCAGTAATTTTCTTTTATGAGCATTTTTGCTTATTTCAATTTCTGCGTTGACGAAGACGTTGTCCAAGTATCACCACTTAAAAGTGAAAAATAAAAAGCTTTTTAACAAAAAAAATAAAACCGACTTCTTAAGGTTACTTTATTCTTTGTAGTGTTTTGTTTGGAAGTCGGTTCTATTTTTTTGTAAAAAGTTTTTTTGCTGTATCAAAATAATAGAAATTGACGAAGATAAAACGCATTAAAGATCAGGAGTAGGGGCTGATGACGTCACTTATCGTTAAAAAGTATACTGAAATCAAATGATATGTGACGTCACACGAGGTTTTTAACGCACTGCATCGTCTTAATTTTTTGTTTACGTGAGTAATTGAGAAATAAATACATTACTTACTTACAGACTCCCAGGTCGTAGCCATTAGAAAACACAAACTCCGGCAGAGTACTCCACTCCTTAGCTGTACGAACAATGAATGTGTTTCCAAAACGTTTTGTGCGTGTGGGCGCGAGATGTCCACCATGGTGGCGCATCGCCGTTCGTGGTGTGGTCCGATGATGGAACGGGCTCGGCGAAATCAAAACTATGCAATTCCGTTGCACACTCCCCAAAATGCATCCGATAGAAAACCGAAATTCGGCGTCGATGTTCAACACTGTGAAGCTTCGATGTTTTCAGCAATTTATTCGTAAAAACATAAAAAAGCATACAGAAAATCAAACAAAATTATTCTCACTTTTACATTAATTAGAATTATTTTCCGAAAGAAATGTCATGGCTTGTAAGGGTGTGACACTACTCTGAGATGATGACTATTACAGAAGTTTTGTATAGAAGCCATATAGCGCCGATGACAAATAAATTAGGATAAAAGCAAGAAAACAATAAGGAGACTAGATTTTACTTCACAATTTTCATTATAATTTTAGATTGATTTGAAAACACAAAATGACCATAACTAACTCTGCTTATGATCAAAACACATAACGCAATTTAAAAATATATCCCTCGATCAGTAAAAAAAGAATATTGTTTGTCTATTTACTTTTGCGAACCATGTCTAGAACGCCATTAGAATATAAATCGAGTCGTACATTTTACATTGCCTCAGAAACTATTACAAAGGGCCCAACATTACCATAATTTGAACTTATTCTATCCAGGCCTTCTGTGGTTAGAGTTCTTACAAAGAAATGCTGGAATAGCAACCTATACTTACTACAAAAAGAAATTGGAAAGAGAAAAACTCCTGTGTTTTATATACCAGTTATCCATACTAATACAACAAGTATCTTATATTAAGAAGAAGGTAGCCTTGTCTGTCTGTTACGAATGCGGTTTGAAATACATGTATTGCTTTCTGATAAGAGTGGTCGCTCACAATGGGCTTCATCAAAAAATCTCTTAGTCACCCAAAGCGCACTGGAGAGAACAATGCTTGGAGTTTCCTTGCGTTATCGAATTAGGAATGAAGATATCCGTATAATATAAAACCAACGACATAGCCCGAAGGATCGCAAAACTGAAGTGGCAGTGGGCAAGGCACATTGCTCGCAGGACGGTCGATGGGGCCGAAAAGTTCTGGAGTGGCGACCGCGTACCAGAAGATGCAGCGTTGGAAAGCCTCGACCTACAAGGTAGAGCAATAACCTGGTAAAGGTTGCGGGTAAAGCTGATGGCGAGACGCACAGGACCGGTTGTTGTGGCGACATTTGAGGGAGGCTATGACCAGCAGTGGACGTTTTTCAGCAGATATGATGACAAACAGGATCGGCCCATCAATCCCAAACATTTTGGCATTATGACAATGGTTATCGCCAATGGCCTCTGTACACGAGCAATTCGCTAGATATAAATATGACTTAAACCCACAGGAAATACAAATTTTTACATTATTTATTAACAAGCTCGCTTTTGACCAGTACCAGTATCACCTCACAGCAAGCTATGATTATGTTGTCGACGACGGAGCACACTTTCCGAAAAATAAACTAAATATTTTTCTATTGTTGCTATCAGAAAACACAGACTCCGGCAGGAAATTCCAGTCCTTAGCTGTACACTTAACGGAAGTATTCCCTAAACTTTGAGCGTATGCGTGGGTAACCTCAAAACACACTGAAAAGTACTTTTTGAAAATCTGCGACACATCATTTTCACCATATGCTAACATCGCAATCCATAGGCAACATAGGAACTCTATGCTATAGTAGATAATATTATATATTGATTGAACAGAGAAACTCGAACTAACTGAAACATTATTAATTAATACCGAAAGAACTTCGTTCACTTCACTTTACATTCAAGACTATTACAAGCAAATTTCACACATATTTGCAACGAAATAGTTCACAATATTATACGAAGTTTGTTTATTCAGCGAGGCAAATTATAGATTCTGAACAACTGTTCCGTAAACTTCTAGAACTTTCGTTTTGAGCACATTGATCAGCTCAATTATTCTGATATTGGATATGAGTGCATTTGCTATTTCAAAATGGGCTTTATTTCATAGAAAAATAAAGCTCGAACTCATGTGATAGGTTGTTTTTAAGCGTTTCAGTGTTACAAATTATATTGTTTTCTGTTCTCATGGACTATTTATTGCTTTGGTTCGAAGCTGGGTCGGGTTTATTTTAATGTTTGTCAGATTTTTTTTTTATTTGATTGCCCTGACCAAAGCTATGCTCAAAGTTACCAGTGAAAAATTTAGGCAAATGAGGATTTTATATAATTTATACCAATTATAATTTACGACAACCCTGAATACAGAACTACTTCTGCGAAATCGAAATAATTAATCATTTTGCCAATACAACTTTTTTATTTTATTGACCACTGAAAATTATACCCTTTGTCCCCCGTTTTAAGGTTCACAAGTGACAAATCTGTATCAGTTCACGTCATTGGTCATTGAACCACATAATTGCTTTGCAAAGTCAGTCAACGACGACGTCCAAGTTTGCAGAATGTTCGGCTAAGTTCGGGCAAGTTCGTCAAAGTTCGGAAAGTGACGAATCATGTCGGCTGTTGATGGCGCAGGAAAATGTTATCATGGAACATTTACTCCTGGATTCTTTGACGAAAGTAATTTTCAAGGTTAAAGTTAAATTTTCTAACACAATTTCTACTAGCTTTTTTTAGCTTATTTTTCTTTGTTTTCTTGTCATATACCCGTATTTGTTTGAATTTGAAAATGAAAGTATCTACCGATACTAAAAACTATAAAGCCTTTTTCTAACCGCAGCTTTTTTCACGTGTATTTAAGGTTCCGTACCTGAAGGGATACCATAGGAATCCTATTACTAAGCCTCCGCAGTACTTTAGTCCGTCCGTCCTTCTGTCCATCTGTCTGTCTGCCAGCGGGCTCTGTCTCGAGAACCATAATAGGTAGGCAGTAATATTTTTTACAGAGAGAGTGTACTTCTATTGCCGCTATAACACCAAATAATAAAAATTAAATTAAATTGAAAGTGCAAATTGGACTCTCACACGAAGGGTTCCGTATGATAAATCGAAAAAAAAACGTTTCTGGTACAGGTAAATTAAAGGGGACTGCCTTTAATTTTTCCTTTAATTTAATTTTTATTGTCTGTTGTTATATAGGCAATAGACATAACATATTCTGTGAAAATTTTAACTGTCTTCCTATAACGATTATTATTATTTTATATTTTATTTTATTTATCATAAACAAGTTTTACAAAAATCTTTGTTATAACTATGCCCCACAAAACCATTTACACGGTTTGTCTGCGGGAATAGTAGTAGTGCGGACACGTATAATTACTTATTAACTATTTATTAACCACTTATAATTGTACAAATTCCTGAGAAAGAACTGCTTAACTAACTTGGCAAATTAACTTTTTATTTTTTGGCTTCTTATATCAGCAGGTTATTGGTAATTGGCTTGAGATACTGCCCGCTGACAGACAGACGGACGGACGGAAAGATGGACGGATGGACGGACCGATAGCGGATGCTTAGTAATATTGTTCCGTTGTTACTCTTCAGGTACGGAACCCTAATAAATACGTGGCAAATTTTGTTTGTAGTCCAATTTTATTTACTGGCGGACTAAATAGAATCATATTTTTATACAGGAAACATCCCTATTCGAAAGAATCCAAAAACTCCTATCTCTATTTATAGCAAGGCATCATCATCCGCCTAGCCTTTTCCCAACTATATTGGGCCAGTATATCCATACGCCTGAATCGGTGTTCCCTTGTTTCGCAGACAGAAATTTGATAGAATTTCGTTTCGCAGAAAATGTTTCTCATAATATTTGATCCTTATAATTTTGTGTCGAAGATTATTGTTCCAACAACTATTATTTATATATTTCACAGAAACACAATTCAATGAATTTCGATTCACATTCTTTTATTTAACAAACTTATCAAACAGTAGAATTATTTTTTAACGAATATTATTTGTTCGGTATATTATTCCATAGTATTGTATTTCAATGAAAATGTAATCAATATTTAATATTATTGTTTTATATGTCCGAATTTACAGTGGTATACCTTGAAGATGGCAGAATTTCATTTGGAATAATTTTACTAGGCACAGCGCCATTTTTATAAAATAGCATTTTTAACCCTACATTAAAATTAAAATACGTCTTAAAAAGTCAATGTTGTGCTACAAAACTAAGTGGCAGAAACGAATCGCTATAAAACCGACTCCACATAGTCTTGTCTGCCCTACCCCTAGAGTGTAATTTAAGCCCGCGAAGGCGCGGAGGGGCGAGGCGGCCCGCGAGCTGAGGAGCAGGTGTTATAACGGCCGGCCAGCCAACGCTGCGGTGGTGAGCGCTAAAACCATCTGCGACGATAAGTTCGCGTGGGATCGCCGAAGCCCCGCAGCGCCGAAGCCGTGACAGAAACCATACGTGCTGCATGTTGGTTGCATGCTTGCTTGCAAGCTGCATGCTTGCTTGCATGCTGTATGCATGATGCATGCTTGCTTGCATGCTGTGTGCTTGCTTGCATGCTGCATGATTGATGCATGCATGGTGTGTGCTTGTGCATTGACATTTTCCGCCGCCATCGCTTCGTGGGGCTCCGTCGACTGGGCCCGAATGAAAAGTTTTGGCTTGACTAGAATTTACCCGCGTTGTTTTTGTGAACGCGGTGTAGGAATGCACATTGACAAAGGGGGGAATTGAAACGTTTAGAAACTGTCACTCGATAAAATGTTTTTCTTGGTAATAAGTTTTAAATGAACCAAACAATATGAGGATCAAGAATATTTGATTTGTTATTCTATGATATGAATATGGAAACTTTGAATTTTATTTGTAACAAAAATCGAAGATTTAAATTTATTCAAAATGAGTATTCTGCTATTCTATGAAATGATAATACGAGTAAAATTTTATGTGAAACGAAATTCTATTAAACTATTTTATATAAAACAACGTACAACCGCCTGAACCAGTATTTTATGTCAAGCGGCTGCCTACCAGATCTCCACAATCCATTAACTAGGTAACACGGTACTTCTTAGTAAGACTGGTTTCGGTGGCTTCTGGCAATCCGTAATGACTGCCAAAGATTTTCAAATGAAAGCCGGGACCAACGGCTTAACGTGCTTTCCGAGGCACAGAGGAATCTTGGTAGGTATGTTAAGATGATCCACAGACCGACCTCAGCAGGCGTTGCTTAACTTTGCAAATCGACCCGTGCGGCTGTTATTTTATTTATTTACCAATTTTTGTACACGTATTACATAGAAAGATAAAAAGATGGAAACAGAAAAATAGGTACAAAATAATGCTTATTTCAAAAGAAAACACTTCCAGCATACCTGCGAAAGGAGAGTTGTATAAAAGATATGTAGACACCGTGTGTAAAAGGTATAAGTACTCACAAAAAAAATAAAAATACAAAACATAAATATTACTAAAATAAATATATACTAATACATACTAAATAATAAATTACTTATATGCAACTATGACGGTAAAGAAAGGTAGTGTTCTGTCTAAGCTCCTATTTATAGCAAGTCTAACTCTATAATTAATTTACTCACCTTTCCTCATTTTTCTTCCACCCCTCGCCCAGATGTTTAGTTGTGGCTCCCATAAATCATTAGCACTTGGCTTGTTTGAGGGTGTGTAACGTAACTTTTATGTTGGTATATTTTCGAGGCGTTTAGATAACTTTTCCTGTTATGTTTTTGAGGGAAAGGTTCATTGTGCGAAGTTTTGATGAATTTGGTTTACTGTGCGTTTTCATGAGGGGGGGGGGGGTTTCATACGTGTAACAGAATAAAAGCAATACGTTCAAAAAGGTCATTGTACTCATTATTATAAACAACTTTTAAAATGGGACCAACACGGAATCGCGAAAAAAAATTTACTGCCCCTTACATTCCCGTGCGCATAACTCGACAAAATGTATTGAACAGCTGATTTTTTTGCGATTTCGGCGTTGCTCCCATTGTAAAAATTATGAGTAATTCTGATGGCGAGTGATTCTGTTACGCGTTGTTAAGGTTTTCCACAACGTCTTATTTAATTTAATTATTTGTACATAAAGATGCCGCACTCTAATATAACGGGCCAAGTGCGTATCAGGCCATGCGCAGGGTTCCGTAGTTGCACATCACAATTGTAACATTTTATAGGTTGGTCGAATATAACTCGTTAAAGCCTGCTTAGTTGTTATAGTTTTCCTTTTAAATTCGTTAGATATGCTACTACCATTAATTTGTTCAATTCTCTAAAATAACCGTTTAGCTGCCAGAGACAGGGGACTCTAACAAAAATTAGCAGTTTAAAGCTTAACATTTCGCAAACGGATCCTTGGATGGAAAAATGGTTTTCGCACACCCTCGATACTTTCCTACGCCATGGTATAGACGGCAAAAAAAATCATCGCAACTTTACATAAAGCCAATTTTTTATTCAAGCTTTTATCTTTCCACTTTGTCGGCGTGATTAATACGTGTACCCATACCAAAGACTAACTTTCTAGTGCCAACCATTTCTGAGCTAAATTGCGGACAAACTGACATAGCGAAGCTATTTAAGGGTTCCTTCTTGACTACGAAACCCTAAACACTTATTCCGCGCAGCTTTAAAACTTAGCATACGTGCCACCAAAACGCCTTAAAACCTGCACATAATAAAGCCAGCATGTGTTGAAGTCAATTTAAAGTTCGCAAATGCACTAAACTTCAGTCTCTGCTTTCTTTCAGCATATTTATGTAAAATTGTGCTCGGCAGAGATACCATCGCTGGAGCGAGAATTACGATACTGCGGCGTAAGACAATAGGGATGCAGTTCATGTATTGTAAAATACTGTTTTTATTTTGAGTATATTGGAGTCTTAAACAATAGGTTTATCCCAGGTAAACGGTACACGACGGTAGAGTTATATGTTCTCTAGCTTTTGCCTGTGACTTCATAGGCGCATATGCCGTTTTTTTCCCGTTCCCGTAGGAATTTCGGGAAATCCTCTCAGTGCTCGCCTACGGAGAGTAGGGAAGCTACAAGCTAAATTTCAGCTTTCTACGACCAGTTTCGGCTGTGCGTTGTCAGTCAGTCAGTTGGTCAGTCAGTAACGGAAGAATTTAACCGGTGATTTTTCATTGGCACATCCGCGTGCCATCCATTTGGCGTGAACTGAAATTGACGCATAATGTTACCCCACATGCCATACCAAATCGCGCGTCTTAAAGTTTTTTTTGGGTTCCGAAAAAAAAGGAACCCTTATAGGCTCACTCGGGTGTCTGTCTGTCTGTCCGCCTGTCACAGCCAGTTTTCTCCGTATTCACTAGACCGATTCTGTTGAAATTTGGTACGTAAATTATAAAATTTTTAGTATGGGGTTCACTTTTGGGGGTCAAAATAGAAAATTAAAAAAAAAAGTTTTTTGAACAATATCGTGTGACATATCAAATAAAAGGGCTTACTGTGAGGGTTTTAATTATATTTTTTTCATAATTTTAAAATAAATGATTTAGAAATTATTCAAGAAATTAGACGAAAAATTACCATTACCCCCACTTTTCTCCGAAACTACTGAGCCTAAAATTTTGAAAAAAATGGAGATAATAGATCTTTACCTTAATATTACAGAAAAACCTATTAGAAGTCTGTAGTGTTAAAATAACATGTTAAAAAATTAAATTCGTTCAGAACCCTTTGCACGCGAGTCCGACTCGCACTTGGCCCGTTTTTTTTTAAAACGCATTGTTTAATATCCTATGGCCCCCGATCGACCAAAAAACATGGCGGCTGCCGATTTTTTCACAATAAATTATTCTGTTGTTGCGTCGCGACGGCTATTGCGACCGGGTACTCACAGGTAGGTTCATTCACCGATCTTCTATTTAGTCTATATCTATACTAATATTATATAGAAGATTTGTTTGTTTGTTTGAATTGAATAGGCTCCGAAACTACTGCACCGATTTGAAAAATTATTTTAGCATTGGATAGCTACATTATCAGGGAGTAACATGGGCTACATATTATCCCCGTACTCCCACGGGAACGGGAACTACGCGGGTGAAACCGTGTGACGTCCACTAGTTACCAATAAATAAACTGAGCAACTCGTCTCTAACTTTGTTACCCGACTGCCAAGGAAGGGTTATGTTTTTTGCGCGTATCTTGTATGGATGTCTGTTTATTTGTAAATTTCTTTATAAACTCGTACCTTTCAAACGGCTGAATGGATTTCGACCATTAAGATGTCGTTAGATTTATTTTAAAAACCCAAGTGTCACAAGATAGTTTTTTTTTTTAAAAAAAAACTGCTATATGGCGGATTTTGGGAGCTAAATTATAAGTCGTTAATTTTTTTTTTTGTTTAACCAAACCTATCGAGTAGGGTATCAAAATGAAGGAAATTAAATGAAGTTTATAAAAATATACATAAGCTATATCTTTAAATTCAAATAGGAAACAGTTTTCGTTCATAAAATTGTCCCGGTTGACTTTTTTGCAGTCTGTTTTTTTTTCTAATTTACGACTTGTTCTCTCTTAGTCCATTCGACACCGCTTTGGTAGAATCAGGTGCAGGCTTTAAGAGCTTTCCGAGGCACAGGAGTGTCACACCTCCAACTTCCAATCTCCTGGCTGCTACAGAGAAAATATCCTATATAGAAAAAACCAACAACACTTTTTCAGGGCCTGAGAACCGAACCCAGGATTCAGCGCTCGGCAGTCGTGCTTACGATAACGAGACCAACGGGCACACTTTCTGCTTTTCGGGTCTTCTTTATAAAGTTACTGAAGGCCTATATTCAGCAATGCTTGGATAGTCGTGTTTCTGTACAATAACAACAATATCTTCCTATTAACTTTCACGAAAGTAGAAACATTAAACAGTCGTAGTGAGGCTAGTGTCATTGAGCTCACGTAAATATTTCATTATGCACATTTGGCGCGCGTCTAAGTTTGTAGCACATAATGAGTTGTGAGCTTTCGCGTTGAGCGGCTGGTTCTGTGCACCTAACCTTGGGATGCACTGAGAGCAAATTATGGAA